>CM073737.1:52595203-53795203 GCA_037113605.1 Calophaca sinica
TCCATCGAATAGAGAAGGATGGTTCATATGACCACCTTCAGTAGACATGTTCACAGTATAGGATCTTTTCTCTTAACACTGTTAAGTGCTCAACCAAGAGGCCGAGCTCTGGTACCAACTGAACGTGAACACAAGAAGGGGGGTTGAATTGTGTTAAAAACTTTTCGCTAACTTTACGTAAAAAACACTTCAACATAGATTTTTCAAAACTGTTTGTATACCAGATGCAGAGAAATAAACCGGATGCAGAAAATAAATCGCTTATGAGAACTTGTTTTACTGAGCAAGGTAAAGATAAATGTAAAGCAGTAAAGGATGAGACGCAGAAATTTATACTAGTTCACCACCAACTGGTAGCTACGTCTAGTCCCTTCGTTCCTGAAGGATTTTTCACTATAATCAACTGATTACAATTTTTCTCAAGAGTATTCTTCTGTCACAAACTTGACAATACTCTCAACTTCTCAAAACAACTCAGTGCAGTCGAGCCTTTGAGGAACAAAGCCTTAACTAGGCTAAATACAGTTTACAAAAGAGATTATACTTTTGAATACAGTCAAAATATCTCTCACAGAGAGGATGGAAAGATTAAGCTCAAAACAGAATAGCTTTCTAAAAGAAAGTATAAGACGCTGAGTTCAGTTCTGTGTAGACCAGAAACTTGGCACGAAACTTGATTGCTCCCTTGAGTAATATTGCTTTTGGAATGAAGTTTCTTCACAGTTTTTCCAACTTCCCTTCAATGAATACCTTGGGGTATTTATAGGAGTCTTCAAGGGTATTACCGTTGCAGTAAAAATATCTCCTTTCCATTGAGTGAGGTAATTTGAAATGTAGTCCTTTTCTTCCTTTCCAGAGAATATCAGAATAGTACACATTACCGTTTTCGTACTATCTGTAATTTGCAATTGCCTTGAACGATTTTTATCTTATGCTAAAGGTGTCACATTTGCTTTCTCGTACATCAAAATTCGAATTCCATTCCAGAACAGTCTGAGGCTAAGAGCACAAACGTGATCATCACGTGCTTCATTAAAGAGATCGGACGCTCGCTCAGAACAGAGGACGGACGCTTGCAGCAATTGAGTATTCCACGTGTCAAAGAGTAACACTACTGGATGCTTGCTGTTAGCAAGACGCTGGAGTGAGTTCGGATGCTGACACTAGTGGATTGTATTCAATTCTTTTGTAAATTTCTTCTTCTTCCTTGAGTGTTTTGTACATATATATGAAGTTTTGATACCTGTACACTCAAAGATATGTTAGAAGATAAATTGTTCTTTTGAAAAATACTTTGTTATCATCAAAATCAATGAGGGTCTAAACTTCTCAATCGTTTAGGTTCCAACAAGTATTGGTGGGAAAATACTTACCAGAGGTTAGAAGCTGAAGGAAGAGAGATTACTTGGGAGTTGTTTAAAGAGAAGTTTTTAGAAAAATATTTCCCAGAAGATTTATGTCATAGGAAGGAAATAGAATTTTTAGAACTTAAGCAAGGAAATATGACTGTAGGAGAATATGCAGCAAAATTTGAGGAACTTTCTAGGTATTTCCCTCTTTATCAGAATTTACCTGATGATCGATCTAAATGTGTGAAATTTGAAAATGGCCTGCGACCTGAGATTAAACAGGCTATTAGTTATCAGGAGTACAGAACATGTCCAACTCTTGTCAACAAATGTCGAATTTATGAAGAGGATAATAAAGTTATGACTATCCAAAATAGTAATTATGGGCCTCAGATGGATAAAGGAAAGGGACAAAAGGAAAAGGGTAAACCATATGAAGTACCACAAAAGCAATTTAAAAATAGATATGGAGGTCCAGGGCCACAGTTTGTAGTTGGAAGGTCTAATGGAGGTTCCTCGAGTACAGTGAAGTGTGGAAAGTGTGGCAAGCCTCATTTTACTAGAGAGTGCAAAGAGAGTACAGTTATATGTTTTAAATGTGGAAAGCCTGGACATATTAGTAAAAATTATGCTGAAATAAAAAGAGAATTTAATAATACAGGAGCTGAAGGACCCCAAGCCAAAAAGATGAAAAATAGTGGAAGAGTATTCACCTTGAGCGGGACCGAGGCTGCACAATCTGATGATCTTATCCAGGGTAAGTGCTTTATAAAAGGAACTCCTTTAGTTGTATTGTTTGATTCGGGTGCAACACACTCTTTTATATCACATGATTGTGTGAAACAATTAAATTTACCTATTACTCCTTTGCCATGTGACTTGGTTGTTTCTACACCTACTAGTGGTTCTGTTACTACTTCTTTTGTTTGCTTAGCATGCCAAGTTGATATTAACGACAAAAGTTTTACTGTTGATCTGATTTGTCTACCCCTTAGCCAATTAGATGTAATTCTTGGTATGGATTGGTTATCTTCCAATCATGTTTTTCTAAACTGTTTTGACAAAACCTTAGTCTTTGGAAACCCCGATAATTCTGAGAATTCTGGATTTTTAACTGCCAACCAAGTTAATGCTTCATTAAAAGAAGGAGCTCAGGTATACAAGGTAAATTCTTCTTTTGAAACAAAGGGGAAAATTGGTGTAAAAGATGTGCCTGTGGTATGTGAATTTCCTGAAGTTTTTTCAGATGATATTCCTGGTCTACCTCCAAAAAGAGAAATAGAATTCACTATAGACTTAGTGCCAGGAACAAGTCTCATTTCCATAGCACCTTATAGGATGTCTCCTATTGAGTTGGTGGAACTTAAGAAGCAGTTAGAAGAATTATTAGAAAAACAATTTATCAGACCTAGTGTATCTCCATGGGGAGCACCTGTCTTGTTAGTCAAAAAGAAGGATGGTACGATTGTGTGTAGACTACTGTCAGCTTAATAAGGTAACCATAAAGAATAAGTATCCTCTTCCTAGGATAGATGATCTTGTAGATCAATTAAAAGGAGCGTCTGTTTTCTCCAAAATAGATCTTAAGTCGGGCTATCACCAAATTCGTGTTAAATCTGAAGATATTACAAAGACTGCTTTTAGAACACGATATGGACATTATGAATATTTAGTCATGCCTTTTGGAGTAACGAATGCTCCAGCTGTATTCATGGATTATATGAATAGGATTTTTCATTCATACTTAGATAGATTTGTCATAGTCTTTATAGATGACATCTTAGTATATTCCAAGAATAAGGAAGAACATGTTGAGCATTTAAGAATAGTTTTACAGACCTTAAAGGAAAAGCAATTATATGCTAAACTATCTAAGTGTGAGTTTTGGTTAGAGAAAGTTAGTTTTCTAGGACATGTAATTTCTAAGGAAGGAGTTTCAGTAGATCCAACTAAAGTTGAGGCGGTGTTGCAATGGAAAAGACCTAAAGCTCAGAATCGAAATCAGAAGTTTCTTAGGACTAGCTGGATATTATAGAAGATTCATAGAAGGATTTTCCAAGATAGCTTTACCTTTGACCCGTCTTACGTGTAAAGGCCAAGCTTTCATATGGGATTCTAAGTGTGAGGCTAGTTTTCAAGAATTAAAACAAAGATTAACTTCTACTCCTATTTTAGTTTTACCTGATCCTAGTGAACACTTTGAAGTGTATTGTGATGCTTCTAAACAAGGTTTAGGGGGTGTCCTTATGCAAAATAGAAGGGTAGTAGCATATGCCTCTAGACAGTTGAAGCCACATGAGAAGAATTATCCTACTCATGATTTAGAATTAGCTGCAGTGGTCTTTGCTCTAAAGATTTGGAGACATTATCTCAGATGGTGCACATTTTGAAGTTTTTAGTGACCATAAGGGTCTCAAATATCTGTTTGATCAGAAGGAATTAAATATAAGGCAGCGTAGATGGATAGAATTCTTAAAAGATTATGATTTTGAATTAAATTATCATCCAGGAAAGGCGAACGTAGTGGCAGATGCTCTAAGTAGGAAATCTTTACATATTGCTGCCATGATGGTTAAGGAAATGGAATTAATAGAAAAATTTAGAGATATGAATCTAGCTTGGGAAGCAAATTCTAGCAGTATTAGACTTGGGATGTTAAAGATTACAAGTGGTTTTATGGAGCAAATCAAAGAAGGATAGAAGGTAGATCCATATCTCCTAGAACAAGAGAGGTTAATGGCTCAAGATAAAGAGTTAGGTTTTAATAAGGGAATGGATGGGATTTTAAGGTTTCAAGGAAGAATTGGCGTCCCTAATACTCATGATCTTAAGAAGTTGATTTTAGAGGAAGGCCATAAAAGTAACATGAATATTCTTCCAGGAGCCACAAAAATGTATCAAGATTTAAAGAAAATATTTTGGTGGCCTGGAATGAAAAAGGAAAAAGTAGAATATGTGTATTCTTGTTTAGTGTGTCAAAAGGCTAAGATAGAACATCAAAAGCCTTCAGCAGAATTGCAGCCTTTAGATATTCCAGTATGGAAGTGGGATAGTATCTCTATGGATTTCATAGTAGGACTTCCTAAGACTTTATCAAAATATGATACCATATGGGTTATTGTAGATAGATTAACTAAATCTTCTTACTTTATACCTATCAATATAAAGTCTTCTTTAGAAAAGTTAACCAGGTTGTATATTAAAGAAATCGTTAGATTACATGGTGTGCCTTCAAGTATAGTATCTGATAGAGATCCTAGATTCACTTCTAGATTTTGGGAAAGTCTGCATAAAGTTTTAGGAACTAAATTGAGGTTTAGCTCAACATATCATCCTCCAACAGATGGTCAAACTGAACGAACCATCCAAACCTTGGAGGATCTCTTACGAGCTTGTGTACTAGAACAATCTGATAGTTGGGATCAATTTCTACCCCTTATAGAGTTTACTTATATCAGTAGTTACCATTCTAGTATTGGGATGGCACCCTATGAAGCTTTATATGGAAGAAAGTGCAGAACCCCACTCTGTTGGTTTGAAACGGGAGAAAATCTTATATTAGGGCCATAAATTGTTCAACAAACCACAAATAAAGTGAAGATAATTCAAGATAAAATGAAAACAAATGCAAAGCAAAGTAAAAGTTATCATGACAAAAGAAGAAAACCCCTTGAATTTCAAGAAGGAGACCATGTATTCCTGAAAGTGACACCAACCACTGGGGTTGGCAGAGCATTAAAATCTAGAAAACTCACTCCTAGCTTTATTGGTCCATATCAAATCCTCAAAAGAATTGGTCCTGTTGCATACCAAATAGCTCTACCCCCACATCTTAGCAATTTACACAATGTGTTCCATGTCTCCCAACTTCGAAGATATATTCCAAATCTCACACATGTGATAGAACCCGATAACATACAAGTAAAGGAGAACCTAACTTATGAGGCATTACCCATTCGGATTGAGTATCAAAAGATAAAACAGCTGAGGGGAAAAGAGATTCTCTTGGTTAAAGTTATATGGAGTGGAACCACAGAAGAAAATGCAACCTGGGAATTGGAGAGCAAAATGAAAGAGTCATATCCAGAGTTATTTGCATAAGGTTAGTAAAAATTTCGAGGACGAATTTTTTTTTTAGAGGGGGAGAGTTGTGATACCCTCATTTTTCTTTATTCTGTTAATATCATTTATTTGCAGTATTTGTTTTAATTGTGTGATAATTGACAAAAATAATAATAATAGTTTAGAGGTAAAAAAAAGTGATTTAGAATATAATTGTAAATTTTTGGGATTTTTCTAGATATTTCTAAATTGTAGTTTATTTTCCACCTTTTAAACCACATATTTTGTTTTAATATGAAATAAATGACAGATATAATTTAAAAATTATTTTAAAATTCATTTTGTATTGGAAATATGATTAGGACTATAAATGTATTTTTTTTAGAAATTTTTATAAAAATTCGTTTGAAGTTTTAGAAATTTGCAAAAAAGGTCCCTATATGTATTTTATAAAAATTGCAAAATGGTCCCTAGAGCGTATTCTTGCAAAATTCGACCATCTTCTGATATTTTGAGTCAAACTTTGAAAATATTAAGTTTCTAGATAAGTTTAAACTATTTAAACCAATAGTAATTATACATTTGTATATGTTCTACATGGTTCTAATCTATTCTATATGCTTCTAATCTATTCTACATAATTCTATTTCTTATTATAAAAATCTGAAGCTTATCCTTTCTTCTCATATCTCATATGCTCGAAATTTTCAAACTTTCTCCTTACCATCCAAAGCCAAAAACTTCAAGCTCCTCTAAAACATATTTTCTACCATTTTATACACTTTTCCATAAACAAAACCCATCTTTTTAATCTACTCTTCCAATCCTCAAAAATAAATACTAGACTTGTACTTCTCAAATACTCCTTCTCAAGGTAAAATCTTGTTTTGGTTATGTTTAGGGTTTATATGAAACTATATTACATTAGGGCTTATTTGGTGTTGATTTTGTATACTAGGAAGCTTGGAAAATCAAGAAGCCAAGATCATGGATAGGGTAGTTTCGTTCATGAATCCTTAGTTGTCTTGACGCGTAAGCTACAACTCTCACTCCTTGCATTAGAACACAACCCAACCCTTGGTAAGATGCATCACAATATACTTCAAATTCTCTTAAGGGATCAGGTAAGACTAACACATGCGATGTGGTCAACCTATTCTTTAATTCCTAAAAACTCTCTTCACACTTGTCAGACCACACGAAAGGGTTCTGCTTTCTCGTCAACTGGGTCTAGTAAGGCTATCTTCGAGAATCCTTCTATGAATCTTCTATAATATCCGGCCAATCCAAGGAAACTCCTAACCTCACTCATAGTTTTGGGTCTTTCCCACTTAGTGACAGCTTCTACCTTCGAGGGATCTACAACAATTCCATCCCTATTGATCACATGCCCAAGAAATTGCACTTCTTCAAGCCAGAACTCACACTTTGACAGTTTAGCATAAAGTCGTCATTCTTCAAAATCTGAAGTATGGTTCTAAGATGCTCCACATGCTCTTCTGCGGTACGCGAATAAATCAATATGTCATCAATGAAGACGACTACAAATTTATCTAAGAAGGCTCTAAAGATCCGATTCATGTAATCCATGAATACTGCCGGAGCGTTAGTCACACCAAATGGCATAACTAAGTACTCATAATGTTCATATCTAGATCTAAAGGCAGTCTTAGGAATATCTTCTTGACCCTAATCTGATGATAACCAGATCTCAGATCAATTTTTGAAAATATTGTTGCTCCCTTCAATTGATCCATCAAGTCATCTATTCTAGGCAAAGGGTATTTGTTCTTAATCGTTACCCGGTTAAGTTGCCTATAGTCAACACACATCCTTGCAGATCCATCCTTCTTCTTTACAAATAGCACCGGCTCTCCCCACGGTGAAACATTGGGTCTAATAAATCCCTTCTTGATTAGGTCATTTAATTGAGACTTTAACTCTGCTAATTCTGCTGGGGACATTCTATAGGGTGCTATGGATATTGGTCCTGTACCAGGGATAAGATCTATGGCAAATTCTACCTCTCTTTCTGGGGGTAATCCTGGGATATCATCTGGAAATACTTCTGGAAATTCTCGCACTATAGGCAAAGAGTCAATGCTAGGAGTGTCCTTAGCTTCCATAGAAAATAACATCACATACTTCTGAGAGTTACCACTAGAGGTAAATTGATTTTCATTGGCAGATACCATACAAGGTTGTTCAGGAAAAGTAAGGGTCTTACGGGAACAATCTAGTAAAATGTGGTTAGCGGCAAGCCAGTCCATTCCTAGAATAATATCTAAGTCTTGCATAGGTAGGCAAACAAGATCTACTAAGAAATTCCTATTTTCTATTGTGATTTGGCATTTAAGGCAAACAGAAATAGTAGTTAAAGGATCACTAGTAGGAGTAGAAACTACCAGTTTACAAGGTAAAGAGGAAACATGCAATTTCAAATGATCCACACATGCAAGTGAAATGAAAGAATGGGTAGCCCCAGAGTCAAACAACACTGATAAGAGTTTACCAGAGACTAGACACATACCCTGTATCAGATCCGGCGATTGAGAGGACTCGGCTCCCTTCACAATAAACACTCTCCCCGTACCCTGAGGTCTGCCTGCACTGGCTCCTCCTCCTCGTCCTGCACCACCACGTCCCGCACCATTTCTAGCTCCTCTTCCTCCACGTCCTTACAGAGCAGTCTGCATTTGCGACTCCTGTCCACTCCAAAGAATCCTTCGCCAAGTGACCCATCCGTCCACACTGATAACATTGCTTCGACTCTATTCCACTTGCTGACACCGCACAATCCTTGATAAGATGTGGACCTCCACACCTAAAACATCCCTGACTTCTCACCACACCCAAAGACTGCAGAGCATTAGGCTATGACGGCCTAGTGTAGGGTCGGCTACGCCTGGCGATATCTTCCTCTACCATGTCTACCTCCACCTCGATGTGCACCTCCCCTCGTGCTACCCCCACTCCTGATAGGTCCACCACTTCTCTATTGATCTTTCTCTCTATCCATACTCTCAAGCTCCATGCACTGCTCTACCAACACTGGAAATCTTGTTATCTTCAATGGTGCTACAGCCCGACGTATCTCATATCTCAACCCATCCTGGAATCTCTGACACATCCACAGCTCGCTAGGATGCAAGCGATAAAATTCCGAGTACTTCAGTAACACCTCAAACCGTGTAGCATAATCACCTATAGTTATGTTTCCTTGTTTTAAACTCTCAAATTCCTTCTCCTTTTCCTTACTGTTCAGCCTTGGAAAGAATTTCTCCAGAAAACTTTCCTTAAACAGCCTCAGCTCACTTCATGTCCCCTGTTCCTCCAAAACCCTTTTCTTGCCCCTCCACCAAGACTCTGCATTACTAATTAGCATAAAAGAAGCAAAAGATACCTTCCTCTCCTCACGAGTATTCATAGCCACAAAGATCTTCTCAATCTCCTGTTCCATTTCTCAGCTCCTTCGGGGTTAAATTCCCCATCAAATTGTGGAGGGTTTGCCTTTAGAAAATTTGTCTGGTGTGTCAAAAAGCTAAGATTGGGCATAGAATGCCAGCAGGATTATTGCAATCTTTGGATATTCCCGAATGGAAGTGGGACAGAATAGCAATGGATTTTCTAGTAGGATTACCAAGAACACCTAACAAGTTTGATGCAATATGGGTAATCATTGACCGATTGACCAAGAATGCTCATTTCATTCCAATCGGAGAAAAGTATCCCTTGGAGAGGTTAGCTCAGATTTATATCAAGGAAGTTGTAAGGTTGCATGGTGTTCCTTCGAGCATCATCAGTGATAGAGACCCTAGATTCACGTCTAGATTCGGAATGAATTGCAACGAGCTTTAGGGACTAAGTTAAGATTAAGTTCACTTATCATCCTCAAACAGATGGTCAATCGAGCGAACAATTCAAACCTTAGAGGATTTGTTGAGAGCTTGCGTATTGGAGCACGTGGGGAGTTGGGATGAATTTTGCCTTTAGTGGAGTTTACCTATAATAACGCTTTCACTCAAGTATAGGTATAGCGCCTTTTGAGGCATTATATGGAAGGAAGTGTAGAACCCCGTTGTGTTGGTTTGAAACGGGAGATAACCAAGTATTAGGATCAGAATCGGTACAACAAACCATTGAACAAGTAAGGAAGATCAGAGAAAAGATGATGCCAGCACAGGATAGGCAGTAGAGTTATGGCGATAAAAGGAGAAGACCTTTAGAATTCCAGGAAGGAGATCATGTTTTTCTGAGAGTGACACCTAGAATCGAATTGGTAGAGCCATCAAATCTAGAAAACTAACCCCTAGATTCATCTGACCTTTCCAAATTCTTCGTAGGATCGCCCAGTAGCTTATCACATTGCCTTGCCACCTAATCTTTCTAGACTCCATGATGTTTTTCATGTTTCTCAACTTCGCAAATATTTTCCCGATCCACCTCATGTACTTGAACCAGAGGCAATACAATTGAAAGAGAAGTTAGAGGACGAAGCATTAAGACGGATTTTGGATAAGAGGATAAAGGAACTTTGTGGTAAAACTATTCCCCTAGTTAAGGTTCTGTGGGATGATATTACGGGTGATATGACTTAGGAGCGTGAGAGTGAGATTCGTCAACAGTACCCACATTTATTTTCAGGTACGTGATTTCGGGGACAAAATCTTTTTTTTAGGGAGGTGGAAATATAACATCTCAAATTTTTAGAATAATTTAGTCACGCGGTATATTAAATTCTCGATAAATTTAATTTACGTGACACTTGGAATTTTCTTATTACTTTTACAGAAATACCCTTAGGTGTAAAATTACCATTTTACCCTTACTACTTTTATGAAATTACCAAATACCCTTAATTTATGAAATCCCATTTTTATCCTTAATAATTGTAAATAATTACCAAAGTATCATTGAAACTTCTTGAATATTTGAAATTACTATTTTGTCCTTAATAGTTTAGATAATTACCAAAATGCCCTAGAAATTTCTAGGATATTTGCAATTACTATTTTACCCTTACTAATTTTTTTAAAATTACTAAAAAGCCATTAAATAATTAAATGACTATTTTACCCTTTTCTATAAAAAATTCCATTTGCATCCTAAACTTTGTTAATTGACTTAGTTAAGTGATTATGTGATAAGTATATAAAATTAATGGCAAGAATGATGAGTCATGGTCTTGAATAAAGATTGACCAAAGATATTTATCTAATGGTGAGGTGTCAATAGGTTGTGATTTAATTAGGATGGATAAGATCTGATTTGATTTACTAAAGATTTGGATAAGAATGAATGATGTGTCATTAGATAAGTATGAATAAACTGGTGGCTAAGAATAAGCTAAAATAAGATTGACGAGTTGGATGGATAAGTAAGAATTATCTTTGTGGTTAATATCAATCCAAGTAGCACCATAATTATTGGACAAATGTCTTAAGATAATGATGGATTAATATATGGCTTGTAGTGAATTAAGATAAGGATGGACTCTTAATTCCATAGGAACTTGACAAGTGTCCTTAAGGATAAGTATGCTTAGGTGTCTTTGGATAAGATTGCTACTAATGGATAAGATTGCTACTAATGGATAAGGATGCTTAGGCGTGTGGATAAGAATGAGTAAAAGATGTGGCTAGCATTAATGTTTAGGTGTCCTAATGGATAAGATTGGTAACTAAGCAATGACTAGGATTAGAATAAGCTTGGACCTTCTTGTGGCTAGAAAATAATCAAGATAAGAATGGTAAGTCATAAAGGGATAAGTATGAATTTTGTGTGACTAGTATTGATCCAAGATGCACCACAAAATGATGACAAGTGTCTTTGTAGATAAACATGTATGGTTGGATGGATAAGGATAGATTAGTGTGGATAAGGATGGATGATGTGGAGATAAGAATGGATGGTGTGGATAGGATAAGAATGGATTAATGTGTGTGGCTAGAATTAATAGAACCACAATTATTTGACAAGTGTTCTAATGGATAGGATTGATGAGTCATTATGGATAAGTTTGAACCTTGATACCACAAGAATGTGACAAGTGTCTTAACGATATGGATGGATGGATATGTGGCTAAGAATGAATTAAGATAGGAATGGTGAGTCATCATGGATAAGCATTAACCTTTGTTTGACAAGTGGCACCACAAGAAAGCAACTTGTGTCCTCGTTTTGCCTATAAATAGAAGGCAACACCTTGAGTAATTCATAAGTTCCAAATTGTAGAAGTCTTAGAGAGAGAAAAGCTCTAGAGTTTTAGAGAGAGAAAATTCCTCTTCCTTTCCTTGTGTTAAAAATCGTGAGATGCTCCTTCCTTTGTGATCATCTTTAGCTTGTTTTCTTCTATTTCTCGAGCCAGAGATCTTGTGTTTGAGAGTGTGTCAATGCTTGAGTCAGAAATCAAGAGAGTTTGTGAGAATTTTCCCTTCCTTCCTTGCTATTGCCGTGACCCATAGAGCTTTTTGGGTTCGTGTTCATGAGTCCGTGGTGGTGGTTCAGTGTCCGCTCGTGGTTCAAAGTACTCTGAATTCCAGGTGGGAGAAAGAATGCACTTTCATTGGGTTATGTGTAGTAGAAATGATTGTTTGGCATGTGTATGGTGACCTAAGCCCTACTAGAGGTTGATGTCAGTAACACCTAAGGATAGGGGTTACGGTGTGCCACATCTAAGGATAGGCGTGGTAGACCCATCAACCAACTTAGGATTTATTATTATTAAATCTGACTGTCTGATAGATATGCTTATTTGTGAAGTATGGTTGATATGGCACATGAGGATAGTAACATGCCTAGGATTGCTTTATGACATGCATGTTGAATATGTGAGTTATAATTTATGTGTTAACATGTGAAATTGAATATTTATAAGATGCTGTGTTTGCATGCTTGTATATATTTTATTTCTATATTAGACTCTCTTGAGGAAGATGCAAAGAAGAAATTTACCCAATGAAGCAGTTATTGGAGATGTTGTTAATGATGAAGCAGGCCCCGAAGATCCATGTTTAGGAGAGTTTTGAGTCATAGGCAAGCTGGATTACAGAGTGGGAACTCTCAGCATCCACCTTACTGATGTTTATGCAGTTTCTTTGGCCAGGAGTCTTGTGTTGATGTTTTGCTTGGTTTTGTTATGGTTAGATGAGGCACAGTTTAGCCTCTTAGGTTTATATTGTTGGGTTTTCAAGAGGAATAATTTTAATTTTCATGATTGAAAAATCCTCTTGAGCGGAAAAACCCTCTTTCCATGGATCATGTCATTGCCAAGAATCACAAAGTAGGTTATTGTGTTTACCTCTTGTAGCGTGCTTTCACAATCTTGATCACCAAAGGCACCAATCGTTGCCTCTATACTCAGTCCACGCGAGATCCTAGGAGCTCTTGGGTGCTAGCCCTCTTGGGATGATGGTGGCTCCTTACTTTTGAATTAGGTCAACTAACTAATGAGCATCACTTTTTCTTGAATAGAAAAGGTCTCACCCACTTAGGTCACCACACACCCAATGGGCCAAGCCCACTTGGGTCCATTTAATTAAAACTCTTTTAATTAAATCATCCCTTAACTAATTAAATCCTATTTAATTAATTATTTCTATTAATTAAATTAAGCTCACCTTAATTTAATTAATTCCTTGCTTCATCATAGAATCTCTATGCGTGTGACCCCATAGGTTCCCACTAGACTGGCCATGATATTAAATATTATATTAATATTCAATATTCAATATAATGTTAAACATCAAAAACAATGATTGGCATCTAGCAATGTGTCACTGCCACCCAACCTATGGAAATATAGGTGATTCGATATTAACCTTAATACAACCATAATCATTGTGAAGTTAATGTCCCTTCGTTCATATGTCTTGATTGAACACGAGGCATAAATGTGTCATCCTCGTTAAGTCCAATCATATGTTCCTCGATCTCCAAGTAGACGTGTAATCACGAAATGAGCCCAATATCCCATATTGGCCCATCTCGGCGTGGCCACGTATATTTTCACGCCCTACTCTATCGAGAGGCCCGAGACATTACTCCTGTTATGTAGGAGGGACAAATCCTGTCTACATCACTCACACCCCTCAACATGATTCATCAGAGGCCCAAGTACTACCTTTATGATCATCCCGTTACGGATGACGTTTCAAATGATCCACACATGCAAGTGAAATGAAAGAATGGGTAGCCCTGCAGTCAAACAACACTGATAAGAGTTTACCAGAGACTAGACACATACCCTGTATCAGATCCGGCGATTGAGAGGACTCGGCTCCCTTCACAATAAACACTCTCCCCGTACCCTGAGGTCTGCCTGCACTGGCTCCTCCTCCTCGTCCTGCACCACCACGTCCCGCACCATTTCTAGCTCCTCTTCCTCCACGTCCTTCTGTAGCAGGTCTGTTTGCAGCTCCCTGTCCACTCCAGCAATCCTTCGCCAAGTGACCCATCCGTCCACACTGATAACATTGCTTCGACTCTATTCCACTTGCTGACACCGTACAATCCTTGATAAGATGTGGACCTCCACACCTAAAACATCCCTGAGTTCTCACCACAGCTCCAGCACCTGCAGTAGCATTAGGCTATGACGGCCTAGTGTAGGGTCCAGCTCTGCCCTGCTGATATCTTCCTCTACCATGTCTACCTCCACCTCGATGTGCACCTCCCCTCGTGCTACCCCCACTCCTGATAGGTCCACCACTTCTCTATTGATCTTTCTCTCTATCCATACTCTCAAGCTCCATGCACTGCTCTACCAACACTGGAAATCTTGTTATCTTCAATGGTGCTACAGCCCGACGTATCTCATATCTCAACCCATCCTGGAATCTCTGACACATCCACAGCTCGCTAGGATGCAAGCGATAAAATTCCGAGTACTTCAGTAACACCTCAAACCGTGTAGCATAATCACCTATAGTTATGTTTCCTTGTTTTAAACTCTCAAATTCCTTCTCCTTTTCCTTACTGTTCAGCCTTGGAAAGAATTTCTCCGTAAAACTTTCCTTAAACAGCCTCAGTTCACTTCATGTCCCTGTTCCTCCAAAAACCTTTTCTTGCCCCTCCACCAAGACTCTGCATTACTAATTAGCATAAAAGAAGCAAAAGATACCTTCCTCTCCTCACGAGTATTCATAGCCACAAAGATCTTCTCAATCTCCTGTTCCATTTCTCAGCTCCTTCGGGGTTAAATTCCCCATCAAATTGTGGAGGGTTTGCCTTTAGAAAATTTGTCTGGTGTGTCAAAAAGCTAAGATTGGGCATAGAATGCCAGCAGGATTATTGCAATCTTTGGATATTCCCGAATGGAAGTGGGACGGAATAGCAATGGATTTTCTAGTAGGATTACCAAGAACACCTAACAAGTTTGATGCAATATGGGTAATCATTGACCGATTGACCAAGAATGCTCATTTCATTCCAATCGGAGAAAAGTATCCCTTGGAGAGGTTAGCTCAGATTTATATCAAGGAAGTTGTAAGGTTGCATGGTGTTCCTTCGAGCATCATCAGTGATAGAGACCCTAGATTCACGTCTAGATTCTGGAATGAATTGCAACGAGCTTTAGGGACTAAGTTAAGATTAAGTTCAGCTTATCATCCTCAAACAGATGGTCAGTCAGAACGAACAATTCAAACCTTAGAGGATTTGTTGAGAGCTTGCGTATTGGAGCACGTGGGGAGTTGGGATGAATTTTTGCCTTTAGTGGAGTTTACCTATAATAACAGTTTTCACTCAAGTATAGGTATAGCGCCTTTTGAGGCATTGTATGGAAGGAAGTGTAGAACCCCGTTGTGTTGGTTTGAAACGGGAGATAACCAAGTATTAGGATCAGAACTGGTACAACAAACCACTGAACAAGTTAGGAAAATTAGAGAAAAGATGAAGGCAGCACAGGATAGGCAGAAGAGTTATGGCGATAAAAGGAGAAGACCTTTAGAATTCCAGGAAGGAGATCATGTTTTTCTGAGAGTGACACCTAGAACTGGAATTGGTAGAGCCATCAAATCTAGAAAACTAACCCCTAGATTCATCGGACCTTTCCAAATTCTTCGTAGGATTGGCCCAGTAGCTTATCACATTGCCTTGCCACCTAATCTTTCTAGACTCCATGATGTTTTTCATGTTTCTCAACTTCGCAAATATTTTCCCGATCCATCTCATGTACTTGAACCAGAGTCAATACAATTGAAAGAGAAGTTAGAGTACGAAGCATTACCGGTACGGATTTTGGATAAGAGGATAAAGGAACTTTGTGGTAAAACTATTCCCCTAGTTAAGGTTCTGTGGGATGATATTACGGGTGATATGACTTAGGAGCGTGAGAGTGAGATTCGTCAACAGTACTCCACATTTGTTTTCAGGTACGTGATTTCGGGGACAAAATCTTTTTTTTAGGGAGGTGGAAATATAACATCTCAAATTTTTAGAATAATTTAGTCACGCGGTATATTAAATTCTCGATAAATTTAATTTACGTGACACTTGGAATTTTCTTATTACTTTTACAGAAATACCCTTAGGTGTAAAATTACCATTTTACCCTTACTACTTTTATGAAATTACCAAATACCCTTAATTTATGAAATCCCATTTTTATCCTTAATAATTGTAAATAATTACCAAAGTATCATTGAAACTTCTTGAATATTTGAAATTACTATTTTGTCCTTAATAGTTTAGATAATTACCAAAATGCCCTAGAAATTTCTAGAATATTTGCAATTACTATTTTACCCTTACTAATCTTTTTAAAATTACTAAAAAGCCATTAAATAATTAAATGACTATTTTACCCTTTTCTATAAAAAAATTCCATTTGCATCCTAAACTTTGTTAATTGACTTAGTTAAGTGATTATGTGATAAGTATATAAAATTAATGGCAAGAATGATGAGTCATGGTCTTGAATAAAGATTGACCAAAGATATTTATCTAATGGTGAGGTGTCAATAGGTTGTGATTTAATTAGGATGGATAAGATCTGATTTGATTTACTAAAGATTTGGATAAGAATGAATGATGTGTCATTAGATAAGTATGAATAAACTGGTGGCTAAGAATAAGCTAAAATAAGATTGTGAGTTGGATGGATAAGTAAGAATTATCTTTGTGGTTAATATCAATCCAAGTAGCACCATAATTATTGGACAAATGTCTTAAGATAATGATGGATTAATATATGGCTTGTAGTGAATTAAGATAAGGATGGACTCTTAATTCCATAGGAACTTGACAAGTGTCCTTAAGGATAAGTATGCTTAGGTGTCTTTGGATAAGATTGCTACTAATGGATAAGATTGCTACTAATGGATAAGGATGCTTAGGCGTGTGGATAAGAATGAGTAAAAGATGTGGCTAGCATTAATGTTTAGGTGTCCTAATGGATAAGATTGGTAACTAAGCAATGACTAGGATTAGAATAAGCTTGGACCTTCTTGTGGCTAGAAAATAATCAAGATAAGAATGGTAAGTCATAAAGGGATAAGTATGAATTTTGTGTGACTAGTATTGATCCAAGATGCACCACAAAATGATGACAAGTGTCTTTGTAGATAAACATGTATGGTTGGATGGATAAGGATAGATTAGTGTGGATAAGAATGGATGATGTGGAGATAAGAATGGATGGTGTGGATAGGATAAGAATGGATTAATGTGTGTGGCTAGAATTAATAGAACCACAATTATTTGACTAGTGTTCTAATGGATAGGATTGATGAGTCATTATGGATAAGTTTGAACCTTGATACCACAAGAATGTGACAAGTGTCTTAACGATATGGATGGATGGATATGTGGCTAAGAATGAATTAAGATAGGAATGGTGAGTCATCATGGATAAGCATTAACCTTTGTTTGACAAGTGGCACCACAAGAAAGCAACTTGTGTCCTCGTTTTGCCTATAAATAGAAGGCAACACCTTGAGTAATTCATAAGTTCCAAATTGTAGAAGTCTTAGAGAGAGAAAAGCTCTAGAGTTTTAGAGAGAGAAAATTCCTCTTCCTTTCCTTGTGTTAAAAATCGTGAGATGCTCCTTCCTTTGTGATCATCTTTAGCTTGTTTTCTTCTATTTCTCGAGCCAGAGATCTTGTGTTTGAGAGTGTGTCAATGCTTGAGTCAGAAATCAAGAGAGTTTGTGAGAATTTTCCCTTCCTTCCTTGCTATTATCGTGACCCATAGAGCTTTTTGGGTTCGTGTTCATGAGTCCGTGGTGGTGGTTCAGTGTCCGCTCGTGGTTCAAAGTACTCTGAATTCCAGGTGGGAGAAAGAATGCACTTTCATTGGGTTATGTGTAGTAGAAATGATTGTTTGGCATGTGTATGGTGACCTAAGCCCTACTAGAGGTTGATGTCAGTAACACCTAAGGATAGGGGTTACGGTGTGCCACATCTAAGGATAGGCGTGGTAGACCCATCAACCAACTTAGGATTTATTATTATTAAATCTGACTGTCTGATAGATATGCTTATTTGTGAATTATGCTGTATATGTCACATGAGGATAGTAACATGCCTAGGATTGCTTTATGACATGCATGTTGAATATGTGAGTTATAATTTATGTGTTAACATGTGAAATTGAATATTTATAAGATGCTGTGTTTGCATGCTTGTATATATTTTATTTCTATATTAGACTCTCTTGAGGAAGATGCAGCAGCAGCCTTACCCAATGAAGCAGTTATTGGAGATGTTGTTAATGATGAAGCAGGCCCCGAAGATCCATGTTTAGGAGAGTTTTGAGTCATAGGCAAGCTGGATTACAGAGTGGGAACTCTCAGCATCCACCTTACTGATGTTTATGCAGTTTCTTTGGCCAGGAGTCTTGTGTTGATGTTTTGCTTGGTTTTGTTATGGTTAGATGAGGCACAGTTTAGCCTCTTAGGTTTATATTGTTGGGTTTTCAAGAGGAATAATTTTAATTTTCATGATTGAAAAATCCTCTTGAGCGGAAAAACCCTCTTTCCATGGATCATGTCATTGCCAAGAATCACAAAGTAGGTTATTGTGTTTACCTCTTGTAGCGTGCTTTCACAATCTTGATCACCAAAGGCACCAATCGTTGCCTCTATACTCAGTCCACGCGAGATCCTAGGAGCTCTTGGGTGCTAGCCCTCTTGGGATGATGGTGGCTCCTTACTTTTGAATTAGGTCAACTAACTAATGAGCATCACTTTTTCTTGAATAGAAAAGGTCTCACCCACTTAGGTCACCACACACCCAATGGGCCAAGCCCACTTGGGTCCATTTAATTAAAACTCTTTTAATTAAATCATCCCTTAACTAATTAAATCCTATTTAATTAATTATTTCTATTAATTAAATTAAGCTCACCTTAATTTAATTAATTCCTTGCTTCATCATAGAATCTATGCGTGTGACCCCATAGGTTCCCACTAGACTGGCCATGATATTAAATATTATATTAATATTCAATATTCAATATAATGTTAAACATCAAAAACAATGATTGGCATCTAGCAATGTGTCACTGCCACCCAGCCTATGGAAATATAGGTGATTCGATATTAACCTTAATACAACCATAATCATTGTGAAGTTAATGTCCCTTCGTTCATATGTCTTGATTGAACACGAGGCATAAATGTGTCATCCTCGTTAAGTCCAATCATATGTTCCTCGATCTCCAAGTAGACGTGTAATCACGAAATGAGCCCAATATCCCATATTGGCCCATCTCGGCGTGGCCACGTATATTTTCACGCCCTACTCTATCGAGAGGCCCGAGACATTACTCCTGTTATGTAGGAGGGACGAATCCTGTCTACATCACTCACACCCCTCAACATGATTCATTGTAGGCCCAAGTACTACCTTTATGATCATCCTGTTACGGATGACGTTTCAAATGATCCACACATGCAAGTGAAATGAAAGAATGGGTAGCCCCAGAGTCAAACAACACTGATAAGAGTTTACCAGAGACTAGACACATACCCTGTATCAGATCCGGCGATTGAGAGGACTCGGCTCCCTTCACAATAAACACTCTCCCCGTACCCTGAGGTCTGCCTGCACTGGCTCCTCCTCCTCGTCCTGCACCACCACGTCCCGCACCATTTCTAGCTCCTCTTCCTCCACGTCCTTCTGTAGCAGGTCTGTTTGCAGCTCCCTGTCCACTCCAGCAATCCTTCGCCAAGTGACCCATCCGTCCACACTGATAACATTGCTTCGACTCTATTCCACTTGCTGACACCGTACAATCCTTGATAAGATGTGGACCTCCACACCTAAAACATCCCTGAGTTCTCACCACAGCTCCAGCACCTGCAGTAGCATTAGGCTATGACGGCCTAGTGTAGGGTCCAGCTCTGCCCTGCTGATATCTTCCTCTACCATGTCTACCTCCACCTCGATGTGCACCTCCCCTCGTGCTACCCCCACTCCTGATAGGTCCACCACTTCTCTATTGATCTTTCTCTCTATCCATACTCTCAAGCTCCATGCACTGCTCTACCAACACTGGAAATCTTGTTATCTTCAATGGTGCTACAGCCCGACGTATCTCATATCTTAACCCATCCTGGAATCTCTGACACATCCACAGCTCGCTAGGATGCAAGCGATAAAATTCCGAGTACTTCAGTAACACCTCAAACCGTGTAGCATAATCACCTATAGTTATGTTTCCTTGTTTTAAACTCTCAAATTCCTTCTCCTTTTCCTTACTGTTCAGCCTTGGAAAGAATTTCTCCAGAAAACTTTCCTTAAACAGTTCCCAGTTCACTTCATGTCCCTGTTCCTCCAAAAACCTTTTCTTGCCCCTCCACCAAGACTCTGCATTACTAATTAGCATAAAAGAAGCAAAAGATACCTTCCTCTCCTCACGAGTATTCATAGCCACAAAGATCTTCTCAATCTCCTGTTCCATTTCTCAGCTCCTTCGGGGTTAAATTCCCCATCAAATTGTGGAGGGTTTGCCTTTAGAAAATTTGTCTGGTGTGTCAAAAAGCTAAGATTGGGCATAGAATGCCAGCAGGATTATTGCAATCTTTGGATATTCCCGAATGGAAGTGGGACGGAATAGCAATGGATTTTCTAGTAGGATTACCAAGAACACCTAACAAGTTTGATGCAATATGGGTAATCATTGACCGATTGACCAAGAATGCTCATTTCATTCCAATCGGAGAAAAGTATCCCTTGGAGAGGTTAGCTCAGATTTATATCAAGGAAGTTGTAAGGTTGCATGGTGTTCCTTCGAGCATCATCAGTGATAGAGACCCTAGATTCACGTCTAGATTCTGGAATGAATTGCAACGAGCTTTAGGGACTAAGTTAAGATTAAGTTCAGCTTATCATCCTCAAACAGATGGTCAGTCAGAACGAACAATTCAAACCTTAGAGGATTTGTTGAGAGCTTGCGTATTGGAGCACGTGGGGAGTTGGGATGAATTTTTGCCTTTAGTGGAGTTTACCTATAATAACAGTTTTCACTCAAGTATAGGTATAGCGCCTTTTGAGGCATTGTATGGAAGGAAGTGTAGAACCCCGTTGTGTTGGTTTGAAACGGGAGATAACCAAGTATTAGGATCAGAACTGGTACAACAAACCACTGAACAAGTTAGGAAGATCAGAGAAAAGATGAAGGCAGCACAGGATAGGCAGAAGAGTTATGGCGATAAAAGGAGAAGACCTTTAGAATTCCAGGAAGGAGATCATGTTTTTCTGAGAGTGACACCTAGAACTGGAATTGGTAGAGCCATCAAATCTAGAAAACTAACCCCTAGATTCATCGGACCTTTCCAAATTCTTCGTAGGATTGGCCCAGTAGCTTATCACATTGCCTTGCCACCTAATCTTTCTAGACTCCATGATGTTTTTCATGTTTCTCAACTTCGCAAATATTTTCCCGATCCATCTCATGTACTTGAACCAGAGTCAATACAATTGAAAGAGAAGTTAGAGTACGAAGCATTACCGGTACGGATTTTGGATAAGAGGATAAAGGAACTTTGTGGTAAAACTATTCCCCTAGTTAAGGTTCTGTGGGATGATATTACGGGTGATATGACTTAGGAGCGTGAGAGTGAGATTCGTCAACAGTACCCACATTTATTTTCAGGTACGTGATTTCGGGGACAAAATCTTTTTTTTAGGGAGGTGGAAATATAACATCTCAAATTTTTAGAATAATTTAGTCACGCGGTATATTAAATTCTCGATAAATTTAATTTACGTGACACTTGGAATTTTCTTATTACTTTTACAGAAATACCCTTAGGTGTAAAATTACCATTTTACCCTTACTACTTTTATGAAATTACCAAATACCCTTAATTTATGAAATCCCATTTTTATCCTTAATAATTGTAAATAATTACCAAAGTATCATTGAAACTTCTTGAATATTTGAAATTACTATTTTGTCCTTAATAGTTTAGATAATTACCAAAATGCCCTAGAAATTTCTAGAATATTTGCAATTACTATTTTACCCTTACTAATCTTTTTAAAATTACTAAAAAGCCATTAAATAATAAATGATGCCTTTACATATATTAAATATGTGATTAAAGTCATGATACAAACAATAATCTATATAAAATAGATTGGCCACTAGGGCTTACACCAACATATATTTTGGATAATATTATTGTACTATTTACACTACGCTTACTTGTGCACTCTGATCAGTTAGGCCACACTGATGAGGCCATCTTTCGAGAAAACCAATTTACATATTTTATGACACTAGTTACTTCACTGTGACACGTCGTTGTATTATTTATGCCTTCAGTTTTAATCCCTTTATATTTTTATACGCGTTAATTATACAGGTTAGGTTAATTATGCAGAATAAAGCATGAATAGGACAGCGGGTCAGTGTGGCCTAACTGATCAGAGTGCACAAGTAAGCGTAGTGTAAATAGTATAATAATATTATCCAAAATATAAACCTATGAGGCTAAACTGCGCCTCATCTAACCATAGCAAAACCAAGCAAAACATCAATACAAGACTCCTGGCCAAAGAAACTGCATAAACATCAGCAAGGTGGATGCTGAGAGTTCCCACTCGAGAATCCAAATTTTGCCTATGACTCAAAACTCTCCTAAACATGGATCTTCGGGGCCTGCTCCATCATTAACAGCATCTCCAAGAACTGCTTCATTGGGTAGAGTTGCTGCTGCATATTCCTCAAGAGAGTCTAATATAGAAATAAAATATATACACAAGCATGCAAATACAGGGAGATAAGAACATCACATCCATTAAAAAACGCGGGAAATGCATAAGTAGAATGATAGTAAGACAATCTGCACAAATAATCACATATATAATAAATAGAATCTAGCTACCCTCTTCCACTTACCCCATGTCTCTCAATGAGTTGTGCATCTTTTCTTTACTATTGTCGTTGTACTCCCCATTTCAGATAGGAATATGTATTGGTGAACCCCATTTCCGTTAGGTTGTCGTCTCCCTTTCCCAATAGGGACTCCCGCCTCCCTTTCCCGATAGAGACGGGGCGACACTAGCCTAGTCCACGAGGTATTCCCTTTTCCCGATAGGAATCCTCCTCCCCCTTTCCCGATAGGGACGTCCGTTTCCCCCTTTCCCGATAGGGAACGGAGTGGATCTAACCTACTGGGCGAGATATCCCCCATTCCCGTTAGGGATTCTCTCCACATCACATTCCCGTCAAGAATGGAGTGGTTGCTAATGCAATATCATGTTCATGCCTCCAACACCTCATAATCATATGCCTCACATTATGTTATGCTCACATACCCAAACTTGTATCATGTTATGCAATACTTAAGTAATACAGCATTTTACGCAGCATCTTATAAATATTCAATTTCACATGTTAACACATAAATTGTAACTCACATATTCAACATGCATGTCATAAAGCAATCCTAGGCATGTTACTATCCTCATGTGACATATACAGCATAATTCACAAATAATCATATTTATCAGACAGTCAGATTTAATAATAATAAAATCCTAAGTTGGTTGATGGGTCTACCACGCCTATCCTTAGATGTGGCACACCGTAACCCCTATCCTTAGGTGTTACTGACATCAACCTCTAGTAGGGCTTAGGTCACCCTACACATGCCAAACAATCATTTCTACTACACATAACCCAATGAAAGTGCATTCTTTCTCCCACCTGGAACTCGGAGTTCTCAGAACCACGAGCGGACACTGAACCACCACCACGGACTCACGAACATGATCCCCCAAAAAGCTCTATGGGTCACGGCAATAGCAAGGAAGGAAGGGAAAATTCTCACATACTCTCTTGATTTCTCACTCAAGCATTGACACACTCTCAAACACAAGATCTCTGGCTCGAGAAGTAGAAGAAAACAAGCTAAAGATGATCACAAAGGAAGGAGCATCTCACGATTTTAACACAAGGAAAAGAAGAGGAATTTTCTCTCTCTAGAACTCTAGAGCTTCTCTCTCTAAGAATTCTTCAATTTGGAACTTCTGAATCCTCAAGGTGTTGCCTTCTATTTATAGACAAATCTAAGGACATGTGCTACTTTCCTATGGTGCCACTTGTCATAATCTTGTGGTACTATAAATGCTAGCCACACATACTAATCCTATCCTTATCCATCCACATCATCCATTCTTATCTCTATCCTTATCCATCCACATCATCCATCCTTATCCACACTAATTTATCCTTATCCATCCAACTTATCTACAAAGACACTTGTCATCATTTTGTGGTGCCACTTGGATCAATACTAGCCACAAAAATTCATACTTATCCTTTATGACTCACCATCCTTATCTTTATTCATTCTTATCTCTAAGAAACTTGTCACATTTTTGTGGTACCAAGATTCAAGCCTATCCTTAATGACTCATCGATCTTATCCATCAAGACACATGTTAATTAATTGTGGTGCCATTTGTCAAACTTTTGTGGGTACTAATTCCTAGCCACATGTTTAGCTCAAACTTATCCATATCCTAGTCATCACTTAGTCATCAATCCTACCCATTAGAACACTTGTCAAATAATTGTGGTTCTATTAATTCTAGCCACACACAGTAATCCATAATTAAAACAAAGATTAACTTCTACTCCTATTTTAGTTTTACCTGATCCTAGTGAACACTTTGAAGTGTATTGTGATGCTTCTAAACAAGGTTTAGGTGGTGTCCTTATGCAAAATAGAAGGGTAGTAGCATATGGCTCTAGACAGTTGAAGCCACATGAGAAGAATTATCCTACTCATGATTTAGAATTAGCTGCAGTGGTCTTTGCTCTAAAGATTTGTAGGCATTATCTGTATGGTGCACATTTTGAAGTTTTTAGTGACCATAAGAGTTTGAAATATCTGTTTGATCAGAAAGAATTAAATATGAGGCAGTGTATATGGATAGAATTCTTAAAAGATTATGATTTTGAATTAAATTATCATCCAGGAAAGGCGAACGTAGTGGCAGATGCTCTAAGTAGGAAATCTTTACATATTGCTGTCATGATGGTTAAGGAAATGGAATTAATAGAAAAATCTAGAGATATGAATCTAGCTTGGGAAGTAAATTCTAGCAGTATTAGACTTGGGATGTTAAAGATTACAAGTGGTTTAATGGAGCAAATCAAAGAAGGACAGAAGGTAGATCCATATCTCCTAGAACAAGAGAGGTTAATGGCTCAAGATAAAGAGTTAGGACTTAATAAGGGAATGGATGGGATTTTAAGGTTTCAAGGAAGAATTTGCGTCCCTAATACTCATGATCTTAAGAAGTTGATGTTGTAATACCCTCATTTTTCTTTATTCTGTTAATATCATTTATTTGCAGTATTTGTTTTAATTGTGTGATAATTGGCAAAAATAATAATAATAGTTTAGAGGTAAAAAAAAAAGTGATTTAAAATATAATTGTAAATTTTTGGGATTTTTCTAGATTTTTCTAAATTGTAGTTTATTTTCCACCTTTTAAACTACATATTTTGTTTTAATATGAAATAAATGACAAATATAATTTAAAAATCATTTTAAAATTATTTTTGTATTGGAAATATGGTTAGGACTATAAATGTATTTTTTTTAGAAATTTTTCTAAAATTTCGTTTGAAGTTTTGGAAATTTGCAAAAAAAGTCCCTATATGTATTTTATTAAAATTGCAAAATGGTCCCTAGATCCTATTGTTAAGTTATGTACTTTAAACTTAAAAGTGAGACATGTATGTAATAGTTGGGACTAGAAGATATATGTAATATACTTTGTTTGGATTTAAATAAGTTTTCACTGTATGTTTGTAAATATTTACTTTAAAAAGTAAATTAGTTTTACCAAATACAATTAATTAGAAAAAGAAAATTAAGGGTGTCACATTTAGTGGTATCAGAGCAGGTCTTTCCTTCAGACCTGGATGGGGCGACTATGTGTTTTCACTTTGTTTTTATTATTATTATTTTGTTTTTGTTTTTTAAAGATTGCCTAGAGGTCAGATGGTTTAACCTTATGAGGAAATGCAGGATAGTATGGAGGGAAACGATGATCGTGTTATCGCTGAAGCTCTTCAGCAACTGGCCCAAGTCATAGAAAGGAATCAAAATAAAGATGCTGGGGCTGCTGAGTTTCAGGGGCTAGATAAGTTTCAAAAGAATAACCCTCCATCTTTCAAAGGGGGTTATGATCCCGATGGTGCACAAATTTGGATTAAGGAGTTGGAGAAATTTTTTAAAGCTATGGCATGTACCGATGCACGAAAAGTGACCTTTGCAACATTTATGTTATCTGAGGAGGCTGAGTATTGGTGGGAAAATACTTACCAGAGGTTAGAAGCTGAAGGAAGAGAGATTACTTGGGAGTTCTTTAAAGAGAAGTTTTTAGAAAAATATTTCCCAGAAGATTTACGTCATAGGAAGGAAATAGAACTTTTAGAACTTAAGCAAGGAAATATGACTGTAGGAGAATATGCAGCAAAATTTGAGGAACTTTCTAGGTATTTCCCTCTTTATCAGAATTTACCTGATGATCGATCTAAATGTGTGAAATTTGAAAATGGCCTGCGACCTGAGATTAAACAGGCTATTAGTTATCAGGAGTACAGAACATTTCCAACTCTTGTCAACAAATGTCGAATTTATGAAGAGGATAATAAAGTTATGACTATCCAAAATAATAATTATGGGCCTCAGAGGGATAAAGGAAAGGGACAAAAGGAAAAGGGTAAACCATATGAAGTACCACAGAAGCAATTTTAAAATAGATATGGAGGTCCAGGGCCACAGTTTGTAGTTGGAAGGTCTAATGGAGGTTCCTCGAGTACAGTGAAGTGTGGAAAGTGTGGCAAGCCTCATTTTACTAGAGAGTGCAAAGAGAGTACAATTATATGTTTTAAATATGGAAAGCCTGGACATATTAGTAAAAATTGTGCTGAAATAAAAAGAGAATTTAATAATTCAGGAGCTAAAGGACCCCAAGCCAAAAAGATGAAAAATAGTGGAAGAGTATTCACCTTGAGCGGGACCGAGGCTGCACAAGCTGATGATCTTATCCAGGGTAAGTGCTTTATAAAAGGAACTCCTTTAATTGTATTGTTTAATTCGGGTGCAACACACTCTTTTATATCACATGATTGTGTGAAACAATTAAATTTACCTATTACTCCTTTGCCATGTGACTTGGTTGTTTCTACACCTACTAGTGGTTCTGTTACTACTTCTTTTGTTTGCTTAGCATGCCAAGTTGATATTAACGACAAAAGTTTTACTGTTGATCTGATTTGTCTACCCCTTAGCCAATTAGATGTAATTCTTGGTATGGATTGGTTATCTTCCAATCATGTTTTTCTAAACTGTTTTGACAAAACCTTAGTCTTTGGAAACCCCGATAATTCGGAGAATTCTGGATTTTTAACTGCCAACCAAGTTAATGCTTCATTAAAAGAAGGAGCTCAGGTATACATGGTAATTTCTTCTTCAGTAGATCCAACTAAAGTTGAGGCGGTGTTGCAATGGAAAAGACCTAAAACTGTAACTGAAATCAGAAGTTTCTTAGGACTAGCTGGATATTATAGAAGATTCATAGAAGGATTTTCCAAGATAGCTTTACCTTTGACCCGTCTTACGTGTAAAGGCCAAGCTTTCAGATGGGATTCTAAGAGTGAGGCTAGTTTTCAAGAATTAAAACAAAGATTAACTTCTACTCCTATTTTAGTTTTACCTGATCCTAGTGAACACTTTGAAGTGTATTGTGATGCTTCTAAACAAGGTTTAGGGGGTGTCCTTATGCAAAATAGAAGGGTAGTAGCATATGGCTCTAGACAGTTGAAGCCACATGAGAAGAATTATCCTACTCATGATTTAGAATTAGCTGCAGTGGTCTTTGCACTAAAGATTTGGAGGCATTATCTGTATGGTGCACATTTTGAAGTTTTTAGTGACCATAAGAGTCTGAAATATCTGTTTGATCAGGAGGAATTAAATATGAGGCAGCGTAGATGGATAGAATTCTTAAAAGATTATGATTTTGAATTAAATTATCATCCAGGAAAGGCGAACGTAGTGGCAGATGCTCTAAGTAGGAAATCTTTACATATTGCTGCCATGATGGTTAAGGAAATGGAATTAATAGAAAAATTTAGAGATATGAATCTAGCTTGGGAAGTAAATTCTAGCAGTATTAGACTTGGGATGTTAAAAATTATAAGTGGTTTAATGGAGCAAATCAAAGAAGGACAAAAGGTAGATCCATATCTCCTAGAACAAGAGAGGTTAATGGCTCAAGATAAGAGTTAGGTTTTAATAAGGGAATGGATGGGATTTTAAGGTTTCAAGGAAGAATTTGCGTCCCCAATACTCATGATCTTAAGAAGTTGATTTTAGAGGAAGGCCATAAAAGTAACATGAATATTCATCCAGGAGCCACAAAAATGTATCAAGATTTAAAGAAAATATTTTGGTGGCCTGGAATGAAAAAGGAAATAGTAGAATATGTGTATTTTTGTTTAGTGTGTCAAAAGGCTAAGATAGAACATCAAAAGCCTTCAGGAGAATTGCAGCCTTTAGATATTCCAGAATGGAAGTGGGATAGTATCTCTATGGATTTCATAGTAGGACTTCCTAAGACTTTATCAAAATATGATACCATATGGGTTATTGTAGATAGATTAACTAAATCTGCTCACTTTATACCTATCAATATAAAGTCTTCTTTAGAAAAGTTAACCAGGTTGTATATTAAAGAAATCGTTAGATTACATGGTGTGCCTTCAAGTATAGTATCTGATAGAGATCCTAGATTCACTTCTAGAATTTGGGAAAGTCTGCATAAAGTTTTAGGAACTAAATTGAGGTTTAGCTCAACATATCATCCTCAAACAGATGGTCAAACTGAACGAACCATCCAAACCTTGGAGGATCTCTTACGAGCTTGTGTACTAGAACAATCTGATAGTTGGGATCAATTTCTACCCCTTATAGAGTTTACTTATAACAATAGTTACCATTCTAGTATTGGGATGGCACCCTATGAAGCTTTATATGGAAGAAAGTGCAGAACCCCACTCTGTTGGTTTGAAACGGGAGAAAATCTTATATTAGGGCCAGAAATTGTTCAACAAACCACAAATA
This sequence comes from Calophaca sinica, assembly GCA_037113605.1. NCBI lineage: Eukaryota > Viridiplantae > Streptophyta > Magnoliopsida > Fabales > Fabaceae > Calophaca > Calophaca sinica. The sequence goes on from CM073737.1 coordinate 52,624,215, forward strand.
AAGTGAAGATAATTCAAGATAAAATGAAAACAGCGCAAAGCAGGCAAAAAAGTTATCATGACAAAAGAAGAAAACCCCTTGAATTTCAAGAAGGAGACCATGTATTCCTGAAAGTGACACCAACCACTGGGGTTGGCAGAGCATTAAAATCTAGAAAACTCACTCCTAGATTTATTGGTCCATATCAAATCCTCAAAAGAAGGCTAAATTACAAAATTGGTCCTCTAAGTTTATTTTAGGTTTCAATTTAGTTCTCTACATTTTATTTGTTTCGTTTTGGTCCTCTACGTTTTATTTTAGTTTTCAATTTGGTCCTTTTCGTCACTAAAAGTCAATTGTCCGTAGCTAGAAGTTCATTTTCCAAAATGTTATTTGGCTTTTAGCTACGGACAATTGCCTTTTAGTGACGGAAATGACCAACCTGTTGTAACTTTTAAAACGTAAGGGACCAAAACAAAACAAATAAAACATAGAGGACCAAATTGAAACCTAAAATAAACATAAAGGACCAATTTTGTAATTTAGCCTCAAAAGAATTGGTCCTGTTGCATACCAAATAGCTCTACCCCCACATCTTAGCAATTTACACTGTGTGTTCCATGTCTCCCAAATTCGAAGATATATTCCAAATCTCACACATTTGATAGAACCCGATAACATACAAGTAAAGGAGAACCTAACTTATGAGGCATTACCCATTCGGATTGAGGATCAAAAGATAAAACAGCTGAGGGGAAAAGAGATTCCCTTGGTTAAAGTTATATGGAGTGGAACCACAGGAGAAAATGCAACCTGGGAATTAGAAAGCAAAATGAAAGAGTCATATCCAGAGTTATTTGCATATGGTTAGTAAAAATTTCGCGGACGAAATTTTTTTTTAGAGGGGGAGAGTTGTAATACCCTCATTTTTCTTTATTCTGTTAATATCATTTATTTGCAGTATTTGTTTTAATAGTGTGATAATTGGCAAAAATAATAATAATAGTTTAGAGGTAAAAAAAAGTGATTTAGAATATAATTGTAAATTTTTGGGATTTTTCTAGATTTTTCTAAATTGTAGTTTATTTTCCATCTTTTAAACTACATATTTTGTTTTAATATGAAATAAATGACAAATATAATTTAAAAATTATTTTAAAATTATTTTTGTATTGGAAATATGATTAGGACTATAAATGTATTTTTTTTAGAAGTTTTTATAAAATTTCGTTTGAAGTTTTTGAAATTTGCAAAAAAGGTCCCTATATGTATTTTATTAAAATTGCAAAATGGTCCCTAGAGCCTATTCTTGCAAAATTCAGCCATCTTCTGATATGTTGAGTCAAACTTTGAAAATATTAAGTTTCTAGATAAGTTTCTTGATAAGTTTAAACTATTTAAACCAATAGTAATTATACCTTTGTATATGTTCTACATGATTCTAATCTATTCTATATGCTTCTAATCTATTCTACATAATTCTATTTCTTATTATAAAAATCTGAAGCTTATCCTTTCTTCTCATATCTCATATGCTCGAAATTTTCAAGCTTTCTCCTTACCATCCAAAGCCAAAAACTTCAAGCTCCTCCAAAACATATTTTCTACCATTTTATACACTTTTCCATAAACAAAACCCACCTTTTTAATCTACTCTTCCAATCCTCCAAAATAAATACTAGACTTGTACTTCTCATGTACTCCTTCTCAAGGTAAAATCTTGTTTTGGCTATGTTTAGGGTTTATATGAAACTATATTACATTAGGGCTTATTTGGTGTTGATTTTGTATACTAGGAAGCTTGGAAAATCAAGAAGCCAAACCCTAGCTCTTGGCTTTGGTATTGGCTGAATTTCAATAAGGTAAGGGGAGAATAAATAGGCCTGAATAATAAGTATTAAAGTAGGCTTAAATGAGATCTTAATTATAGAGTTATTAATCTTAATATAAGAATTGATTTTTATGATATTTGAGGCTATATTTAAATCTATGTTAAATTTATGCTATGATCATGAATAATTTTCTTCTATGTATTTGGTGAAATATTTGATTAAATATGTTGGACTTGCTTGATTCTTAGTTTAGAATGTTATGTTAAGTTATTGTTATATTAGATTATGTTATAATATTTTTATGTCTTAATTATGATGTTTGATGGAAATTTTGGCTATGATGATTTCTTGGACATGCATCAAGATATTGTTATTGATAAATTCTATGAGAAAAACAAAGTTACGATATGCGGTAGTGGAGGCCACAAGTGGGGAAATCCCAAAGCCTTGAGGGTGCGGAGTTGGCTCTAGGAATCATCAATAGCACGAAGTAGCTCTTCGTAGCTGAGGTTCCTAATGAACATGCCTGACTACCCTGACGGCCACTAAACATAATCGGGATTGGTGAGAGTGTTTTGATTTAATATCAGTCATGTACTCCTAATCATTTTTCTCATAGAAATTGTCAGTAGGGCCCTCATGTGTTGCATAATATAGAAATTTGAAAGCATGATGTCATAAATTGTTAATATGTTGACTGTTATGATAACATGGTTTGTTTTATTATCTTTATGTTGCGCTATGATGAAATGATTTTTACGAGATCTTAAATTTAGGTTTACTTTATTATTATTATTATTTTTTTAAATGAAGGAAAGGAGCCTCGTTAAAACCTTCTGATGCAAAACCCTCCTTAGGGAAAAAACATCTAGAAGGAAAAAGAGTACTCCTCCCTGTTAAAATAGAATAAAATGGGAAAAAGTGTACAGAGAAAACATGGGGGGCTATACCAAAACCCATGCACAGGATAAGAAAACAACAAAAGCAACCCCAAAGACAAGGGGAAAAGACCCAAACAAAAATTAAGCAAATCTATAGGCAGGGAAGCCAAACCTATTATTAAAAAACTCAACAGCAATAAAAGAAGGGATGTTATTCCACCAAATAAATTTCGTCTGAGAGGCCCCGAATTTGGCCAACTTATCCGCACAAGCATTCCCCTCCCTGTGGATATGCGAGACAACGAACTGCATGGAAGAGGTGAGGGCCACACAATTATGCCACCTATTACGAAGGGACCAGGGGACGAGAGTAGAATTCTTGAAGGCTTTAATAACAATTAAAGAGTCGCATTCTAGCCAAAACCTATGCCAACCTTTAGAATAAGCAATTTCAATAGCTACCATGGCACCGATGAATTCCGCCTGTAAGGCATCAAGGGAACTAAGAGGCTTGGCAAAGCAACCCAAAACAGCTGTGCTACTATCACGAAAAATGCTCCCACAGGCAGATAAGCCAGAAGAGCCGAAAGCAGAGCCATCAGAATTACACTTCACCCAACCGCAAAGAGGAGGGGACCACAAAACAGTCGTGATGACCGGACCACAAGGCAGTCGACGCTGGATCCCAAAGTAGCTAAGAATTTTCAATTCAGAATCAAAAGCAGTGCCCTTACTATTAAGACCCACCAAAGCAACATGGTTGATAACGGTGCGGATGGCAACACGAGCGGGAACGAAAGAATTCTCGAATCTGGCCTTATTGCGACTCTGCCAAATACCCCAAATGATAGTGGTGATGCAAACAATAACTAAATCCAAAGCTTGAGAGCTCCAGCTGCGATTACAGTAGTCAAGAATGGAGGGGACCGAGTTGGCGTTGATGTTGTAGCCGAAAACATCAGACATCCAAGACCAGAGGCATTGGGCATAAGGGCAGCTCAGAAACAGATGAGAGGATGTTTCCACCGCCTGGTTACAAAGAGAGCACATAGAAGGGTGAACGGAGCCAACACCGATGAGGTGCTCGTCAGTAGGCAGCCTGTTATGAAGCAACCTCCAAGTACAAAAAGACTTAGAGGGAGGAATGCAGCACCTCCAAATAAGCATGTACCAAGAGTTGTCCAAAGCATCCAGTTTATAGAACTTATAAGCTTCCTTGAAGGTAAGCAAACCAGAGTTAGAAGCACACCAGACCAACCTGTCAGGAAGACCACCAGTGGGAATGATAATCCGCTCTATAGCCGAATGAAGGCCCAGAATATTAACCAAAATAGAGTGGGGGATGCACCAGTCTCCATCATGAATAAAATCACACACTTTAGCACTGAGCTTGCAATGAAGCTTAGGATGGATTCCAAGCCGCTGGACAATAGGAAAGGGGAGCCAGTTGTCTAACCAGAATCTCACCGTCGATCCATTGCCAATCTGCCAAGAAGAATTATTGAGGATCACCGGGACAACTTTTTTGATACCCGACCAAATAGAGGAGCTGATATGGTAAGAGATGACCTGGTTCTTACGGTAGGCCCTAGCCTTCATGAGCTGACACCACTCAAGGGAGGAAGAAATGAAATCCCAGCCAAGCTTAAGAATACCAGCTTTGTTTATAGAAATGAGAGAGCGGATGCCTAAACCACCTTCCTTTAGAGGCTTGCAAACCTTGGACCAGGCAACGGTGACAGATTTGCGGGAGTGGATATCACCAGACCACAAGAAATTGCGAAGCCAAAAGTCCACCTTTTTGAGAAGAGAGGCAGGACAAGTGTAGAAGTGGAAGCTATACATAAGGCTGCTTTGAAAGACTGATTTGATGAGCTGGGCCCGTCCCATGAAAGAAAGCAGATTACCTTTCCAAAGGCTGAACTTGCACTTGAGACGATCGGCGATAGGCTGTAAGTGGGTCTTCTTGGGTTGACCTTTGAAAATCGGCACACCAAGGTACTTGAAGGGGATGGTACCAGAACGGAAACCAAGAATGTCAGCTATAACCTGTTGACGACAAACAGGAATAGACCCAGCATAGAACTTGGACTTGTCAAGGCTAATAGTTTGGCCAGAACAAGAAGCATATATGTTGAAAAAGTCAACCAAGTTCTTCAAGCCCCTGCAAGAAGCCCTGCAAAAAACAAAAATATCGTCAGCATAAAGAATATGGCTCGGCATGGTGTAACCCCTGGGGCCAGTCATCAATTGAAGCTTCCCTTCATGAACCAGCTTGGTAATTCCCCTGCTAAGAACTTCTTCAGCAATGCAAAATAATAAAGGAGAGAGAGGGTCCCCTTGACGAACACCCCTATTACAAGAGAAATAGCCCACCGAATGACCATTGATAGAAAGGGAGAGTCTGGCAGAACTAAGGATGCAGCTGATCCACCTGCAAAATTGATTGCTGAAACCAAAAGCATTGAGGACAGTGTTAAGGAAATCCCAATCTAAGGTATCAAAAGCTTTCTTGATATCAATCTTCATGGCCAGTTGACCCCCAAAAGATCGCTTATCAAGCAAGTTCACCACCTCAGAGGCTAAACAAACACAGTCAGAAATGTTTCTATCCTTGACAAAGCCTCGTTGATTATGAGAGACAATTTTGGGGACCACCCTGGCAAGCCTATCAGCCAGCACTTTGGAGATGATTTTGAATTGGAAATTTGCAAGAGCAATGGGCCGAAACTGATCAATGCTGTCTGCACCGTTGACTTTAGGAAGTAAGACCACCAGATTAGAATTAAGATTAGGCAACAACCACCCATGTTTGAAGAATTGTAAAACCGAATTGTAGACATCTTCGTGGATGATATCCCAGTAGCGATGGAAGAAAAAACCACCAAAACCATCCGGACCGGGTGCACTGTCACCATTAAGAGAAAAAACCGCGAGTTTAACCTCCTCCCTAGAGGGCAAAGAGGCAAGCATGCTATTGTCCTCCTCAGAAACCAACTGAGGGATAATGTTGGAAATGTAATCAGAGTTTTGAGTGCAAGGAGTGGAGTTAAACAAACCAGTGTAGTATTGTAAAATATGGTCCTCAATAGCAGCTGAATCATATAACAGCTGCTCACCATGTCTCATAACAGAGATCTGCTTAGAAACGGCTCTAATTTTGGCAATTTTGTGGAAGTAGGTCAGTATTACGGTCTCCCGAGTAACCCATTTAATTCTGGCCTTATCCCGCCAAAAAGTTTCTTCAGTGGACAAAGTTTTCTGAAGCTGGAGCTGCACAACTTTCTCTTGGGCAAATAAAGCCTCATTACCTCCCAAATGATCAATTTGTCACGGACGTAATGAATGAAAGATAGAAAGCTTCTTGAACTCAAGACTTGAACATTACCAAAGACTCAATGATTCCAGTCCTTGAGTCCGACTTTCAAATTCTTAAGCTTCGAGAGAGAATATACATGGGATGACCAACGATAGGCTCTTGCCAAACCTCCCGAATGAGCCTAATACAATCCTCATGTTCGGACATAATCGAGAAATTTGAAAGAAGAACCCGCAATCTGTATATCAGTCTTGGCAACAAGCAAGATAGGGAAGTGGTCAGACTGGCTTCTGGGAAGGGTACAGGCAGCAACACTAGACCAAGCATTAAGCCATTCATCATTACAAATCACCCGATCCAATCTCTTCTCCATTAAAAATCTGCCTTGCCTACCATTCGACCAAGTGAATTGAGCCCCACGAGTGTCCAAATGATTGAGAGTGCCTTGATTAGTCCAATCTAGAAAGTCCCTGCAAGAGATTTTATTAGGGGTGCCCTTGCCTCTTTGCTCATGGCTGCCAAGCACTGCATTATAGTCACCTAAAAAACACCAAGGACCAGGGAAGCTTTGCTGCAGCTGTGACAGATGCTGCCAAAGGTTTTTCCTGTGAATATAACTAGAGGAAGCATAGATAGCAGCAAAGAAAAAGTCTTGATTGTTAACAGTTAACTGGAAAGCAACGTGTTGGTCAGAGTTGGCTAAAATAGTAGGAAATAAATTGACAGAACAAAAGCACCAAAGATTAGGAAGGAGATCACCTCGGTTATTGACAGCAACCAGCTTCAAGTTCAAGGATTCCCAAAACCCGTTAGGAAATTAAGATTGAGGAATCCAAGGTTCCGAGATAAACAAGAAATCAGGCTTATTAAATGAACAAAGCTTACGCAAAACCGACCTGGTGTCCAGATTGCCCACACCACGGGCATTCCAAAAGAGAAGCTTCATTGGGAAAACTGCTGAATACCAGCCCGTGAACGGGTTAGATAGCCACCAAGAGTCGCAACTTGACGTTGTCTCTTAAGCTTTTTCTTCTGAGACTTGGTTAGAGCCTTAGTGAAAGTCTCTTCCTCTTCCTCATGACAGGAGTTAGTATCAATAGCATTCTCAGTATCACCGGATTGCGCCCAGAACTTGGATGCTATAACCATGTCTTTCCTAACATGTTCGGGTAAATTATTGAAAACAGGCTTACAAATAGCCTTACCTGAAACGACATCAGCCAAGTAGGTGTCCTCGGGTTGTATAGTCTCGGATACAGGGTCTGTGGAGTGTGAAGAGCTCAAGGAATCCTCAACCACTTGAGGAATAGCAGGTTCAGCAAGCGGAACACTGGTTGTCATAGGCGAACCACTGTGTATGGCCGTGGGAGAATTAGCAGCCACCGTCTCATCGTAGACTACCTCCACCGAATCATCATCCTCATGATGAGCATCAATATGCTGCTGATTAGCCTCGGCATCTTGGTTATTACAGGAGCTGAAGGACCCCAAGCCAAAAAGATGAAAAATAGTGGAAGAGTATTCACCTTGAGCGGGACCGAGGCTGCACAATCTGATGATCTTATCCAGGGTAAGTGCTTTATAAGAGGAACTCCTTTAGTTGTATTGTTTGATTCGGGTGCAACACACTCTTTTATATCACATGATTGTGTGAAACAATTAAATTTTCCTATTACTCCTTTGCCATGTGACTTGGTTGTTTCTACACCTACTAGTGGTTCTGTTACTACTTCTTTTGTTTGCTTAGCATGCCAAGTTGATATTAACGACAAAAGTTTTACTGTTGATCTGATTTGTCTACCCCTTAGCCAATTAGATGTAATTCTTGGTATGGATTGGTTATCTTCCAATCATGTTTTTCTAAACTGTTTTGACAAAACCTTAGTCTTTGGAAACCTCGATAATTCTGAGAATTCTGGATTTTTACTGCCAACCAAGTTAATGCTTCATTAAAAGAAGGAGCTCAGGTATACATGGTAATTTCTTCTTTTGAAACAAAGGGGAAAATTGGTGTAAAAGATGTGCCTGTGGTATGTGAATTTCCTGAAGTTTTTCCAGATGATATTCCTGGTCTACCTCCAAAAAGAGAAATAGAATTCACTATAGACTTAGTGCCAGGAACAAGTCCCATTTCCATAGCACCTTATAGGATGTCTCCTATTGAGTTGGTTGAACTTAAGAAGCAGTTGGAAGAATTATTAGAAAAATAATTTATCAAACCTAGTGTATCTCCATGGGGAGCACCTGTCTTGTTAGTCAAAAAGAAGGATGGTAGTATGCGATTGTGTGTAGACTACCGTCAGCTTAATAAGGTAACCATAAAGTTGGGCTATCACCAAATTCGTGTTAAATCTGAAGATATTCCAAAGACTGCTTTTAGAACACGATATGGACATTATGAATATTTAGTCATGCCTTTTGGAGTAACTAATGCTCCAGCTGTATTCATGGATTATATGAATAGGATTTTTCATTCATACTTAGATAGATTTGTCATAGTCTTTATAGATGACATCTTAGTATATTCCAAGAATAAGGAAGAACATGTTGAGCATTTAAGAATACTTTTACAGACCTTAAAGGAAAAGCAATTATATGCTAAACTATCTAAGTGTGAGTTTTGGTTAGAGAAAGTTAGTTTTCTAGGACATGTAATTTCTAAGGAAGGAGTTTCAGTAGATCCAACTAAAGTTGAGGCGGTGTTGCAATGGAAAAGACCTAAAACTGTAACTGAAATCAGAAGTTTCTTAGGACTAGCTGGATATTATAGAAGATTCATAGAAGGATTTTCCAAGATAGCTTTACCTTTGACCCGTCTTACGTGTAAAGGCCAAGCTTTCATATGGGATTCTAAGTGTGAGGCTAGTTTTCAAGAATTAAAACAAAGATTAACTTCTACTCCTATTTTAGTTTTACCTGATCCTAGTGAACACTTTGAAGTGTATTGTGATGCTTCTAAACAAGGTTTAGGGGGTGTCCTTATGCAAAATAGAAGGGTAGTAGCATATGCCTCTAGACAGTTGAAGCCACATGAGAAGAATTATCCTACTCATGATTTAGAATTAGCTGCAGTGGTCTTTGCTCTAAAGATTTGGAGACATTATCTGTATGGTGCACATTTTGAAGTTTTTAGTGACCATAAGGGTCTCAAATATCTGTTTGATCAGAAGGAATTAAATATAAGGCAGCGTAGATGGATAGAATTCTTAAAAGATTATGATTTTGAATTAAATTATCATCCAGGAAAGGCGAACGTAGTGGCAGATGCTCTAAGTAGGAAATCTTTACATATTGCTGCCATGATGGTTAAGGAAATGGAATTAATAGAAAAATTTAGAGATATGAATCTAGCTTGGGAAGTAAATTCTAGCAGTATTAGACTTGGGATGTTAACGATTACAAGTGGTTTAATGGAGCAAATCAAAGAAGGACAGAAGGTAGATCCATATCTCCTAGAACAAGAGAGGTTAATGGCTCAAGATAAAGAGTTAGGTTTTAATAAGGGAATGGATGGGATTTTAAGGTTTCAAGGAAGAATTTGCGTCCCCAATACTCATGATCTTAAGAAGTTGATTTTAGAGGAAAGCCATAAAAGTAACATGAATATTCATCCAGGAGCCACAAAAATGTATCAAGATTTAAAGAAAATATTTTGGTGGCCTGGAATGAAAAAGGAAATAGTAGAATATGTGTATTCTTGTTTAGTGTGTCAAAAGGCTAAGATAGAACATCAAAAGCCTTCAGGAGAATTGCAGCCTTTAGATATTCCAGTATGGAAGTGGGATAGTATCTGTAACACCTGATGAAGAGATCGACCTCGTGCCGAGACCGCGTGCACGAGCTGCTGAGGTCGCGTACCGAGCTGAGGAGGTCGTATGCCGAGCTGAGGTCGCGTACCGAGCTGAGGAGACCGCGTGCACTAGCTCTTGGTGAGGAGACCGCGTGCATTATTAGCCGAGGTCGCGTCATCGAGCCGAGGAGACCGAGTGCACGAGCTCGTGATAGAGCCTTGTGCGCTTGCACAAGCACCCTGGTCGACCTCGTGCCGAGACTGTAACACTCGTATTTTTACGAACGTTATTTAGTGTTAATTAGTATTTATATGTCACTTATTTGTGGTTTTATAAATGGTTTTCTTTTAATTAATTATTGTTGAGTGTTAATTAAGGGAGAAAGGACCATAATGCCCCTTCCCTCACCAGCTAAATATCACGATCAGTCCCCTCAAACCCTCACTTTCTCTTTTCTTCTTCCTTCTTCCTTCTCCTCTAAGTTTCCTCTTCCTCTCCAAACTTCCATTGAAAAACCTTGGGTTCCATTGAGTTTTTGCACAAACCTTCTTCATCAATCTTGCTTCTCATCATCTCCTCTACCTATATCATCATCTCGATCATCATTTGAGGTATGAAAAACAGAATTTTCTCTCCTTTCATGCTACTGTTTAGCGCCACTTCCTCCTTCCATTTTAGCTAGTTTCTATGCTTCCAAATCATGTCATATCGATAGGTTTTCTTCTTCATGACATTACCTACCTTTCTAACCATTTATTTGAGCTTGAAAAACAAATTGTTTCCTCTGTTTTCTCTGATGAGTAGCGCCCAAAACCCTAACCACTTGGCTTGCTTTGATTTCTTGTTCTATGTTGTTGTATGTTGCTTCTTCTTGTTGTTTGTTGTTGATTTATTTGTTGTAGCATCATATAACCTCTTTCATGAGCATTTGATCAAAAACCTAACCTTGAGTAAGAGGGAAAATATGTTTAATCTTGCTTGAATCATGCATGAGATATGTTATTGTGTTATAGTAATTATTTAGGTGCTAATAGCATGGCTAGTTTAATTTAATCAAGTGTAACAGGTTAGTTTTGGATCTTTCCTATTCTTGAGTCTTAAGAAACTTGCTATTTAATTGTCTAATTAGGTGTGAAGTATGTGATTATGTGTTTAATATGATTTTAGGACTAATTAGGATTAAGTTGCATGATTATTTTAGTGTTAGATAAGTTTTTGTGCAAAAATGGATTTTTGAGGGACCAAAATGGCATGTAGGGAAATTGATCTCTTTTTATGATTTAAATTTTAACACAATTGGTTATGGTCTTATTTTAATTGTTGGACCCTGATGAAAATATTTTTTTTTTAAGAAAACATAAACTTAGATTTTGATTAATTTGTGCTTAATATGCTACTTGATTTTAAGCTTGATTTAGTACTTAGAAAAAATGGCCTTGTATGGTGATATGTATGAAAGAAGTTTTTAATAAAATTTTAGAGAAAAGGAATTAATTTGTAATGCTGGAATTCTTGTTGTATTTGTTTAAGTTCTTGAGTTTTAATGCTTGCTTGGGTTGTACTTAAGATTGGGATAATGAGAGCTAAGTGCTATTAGAAACCCATAGATAGTACTAAGTTGTGCTGGTATTAGGAATTGTGATTTCCGAGATCGTGCGGCACGGAATCGAGGTATACGAGAAAGCGAACCCGAAGACGTGGGAGCAGTGGGATCCAGATTGAGGACGGTACGTGTCGAGGTCGATTGAGAAACGTACGTGTCGAGGTCGATTGAGAACCGTACGTGTCGAGGTCGTTGTCGAGCTCGATTGAGGACAGCACGTAGACGCCTAGCTTGGAGTTCGGTAAGGGCAACTTCTAGATATGTTTAGATTTGATTTTTATTATTTAAATGCTTCATTTAAATACGAAGAAGTCTGAGAACTCTACGAGTTCGAAGTTAGGGTCTTCGAACCCCTTCGTTTTGTTGTCGTGAGGTCAAACATTTATCCGAGTCTTCGTGGGCGAGCGTAAGCTGTTGCGGTTGGTCTCCTGAACCCAACCCCCCACACTTGTATGTTCCTCTCTGTTAATTCCATTGAGTTGCAGAGGGATGGATTCCTTGATTTGCTTGTCGAGCATGTAATGTTGTGATATGATTGAGTTATGCATTATTTGATATGAGATTAAATATATGCCATGAATTGCGTGTTGCTGTTGAATTGTGTTTCTTCATGCAGGGTGTTTTTATTGCTTAAAATGTCGAATTGCGTTTTCTTCATATTAAGCATGTTCTCTTATTTGATATGCGGGCAAGTAATCTTATGCGTCACTCTTTGAATATTGTAAACGGAGAGCTGTTCATCGAGTGAGCGAGCTAGGCGAGTCGTTATGACATTTTTGAGCCGTGACCCGGATAACTGAGGGTGCTAGGTCCTCTTTGTTTACGGGAGATTGACTAGACGCCGCAAAGATAGGAACCGGTAACGCATATCTAGGGAGAAGCGAAAGATCCCAAGGCTACGGCTGGTATGTCGATTGATGGATCTGCGTCGCTTTCCTAATAATGGTCGAGTCGAGAGAAAATGGATCGCGAGTTGAGTCGAGTCTAGAGTGAGAGGGTCGAGTCACGTTTGGTGAATGATATACATTGTTGTTTGCTTATTTCTTTACGCCTTGATTATCTTGATTTGTTGAGAAGTTGACCCTTTTCCCGTGGTGCCTTCAATCCATGATGGTTACCCAGGCGATAGCGAGGACGCAGGGAACCCGATAGCAGGTGATGGTGAGGAGGACCTCGTCGAGGATCCGGACGACGATCTCTATTTGTCGTGATTGATTATGTCTATTAGATGTTTTCTTGGGATGACTGTAGTATGTCTTTTGTGTGCAGTGGTTGTGACCAGTTGGGCCGGGTGATGTTTTGTTATTACAGGTAGATCGGTGGTTCCACTTTTGGAGCAAACTGCGTGGGTGTTCCGCTAAGTACCCTGTGGTATGATTGCTCTCTTGAAGGTCGCCATACCATAGGTGTATTTCTTTGTACATTCACTCTGTATTTTGCATACACTATCATTCCGACTTGTATATATATATATTATCTATGTATGTTTTATTTAGGATTTAAGTCTTGTGTCTTAGTTGCACCATGTTTCGAAAAGCTGTAATTACTCTGATGTGCACTAGCGGGATTTAAAAAAAAAAAAGTACCGTATTTTTCTGAAGGGCACAAGAGTACCGTTTTAAAACGCATCGCATACAGTTTTAGTGTAGCTCGGTAGCGGTCCGGAAACGGGTCGTTACAAAGGTGGTATCAGAGGCTTGATTCGGTTAGGCCGTGCATAGGAAATTTGGATTTAGTCCTTTGTGTCGGGATATGTGTGTCGGGTACATAGTTGTACTATATTGATTCTTTGTTTGATTAAGTGAAGCACTTATTGCTTGAAAAATTGTTTGAATTGTTTCTTGATTGAAGCGGTGTGTCTTAACACATCCTTGTTGTGAGATTCGGCGAGTTTTGAACTTTGTGGAATCTAATGCCACCTCGTAGGGATACGACGGCTATACCGAGAACGCCGACATGGAACGAGCAATTCAAGCTATGACCGAGATGGCGGCGCCATGGCTCAAGAATCACCATCGCAACTCAACAGCCTAACGCGATGGCTCAACAGACGGCAAATGCTAACCCAAAGAAACTTGCAAAGAACAACAGAGAGCAGAGCTTAATGCCGAGGCGAGAGGATTAGCGGACTTTAGGAAGCATGACCCACCGGTTCTACGGTGAGCCAAACCCAGATAAAGCTGATCTTTGGATGCAAGAGATCGAGAAGATCTTCGAGGCACTCCATTGCCCAAACAACGCGTGAAGGTAGACTATGCCACCTACTTGCTCACCGAGACGCAGAGTATTGGTGGAAGGGAGTGAAGCAAGCACCGATAGCGGGCGTCGCGAAATAACGTGGGAGCTTTTTCGTGGAAGGTTCTTGGACAAATACTTCCCAGATCTCGCACGAACCGAGAAGGAGCAAGAGTTTCTTCAACTACAACAAGGCGGTATGACAAGGTCCGAGTATGCAGCCAAGTTTGAGTCATCAGCGAGGTATTTCAGTCCATTTCGTGACCGAGCTGACCAAGGATGGTTAAGTGAGAGGTTCCAACGAGGATTAAGATTTGACATTCGTAAGTCGGTGGTGTCATTGAGGATCGTGAATCTACTGAGTTGATAGATCGTTGTGTCGAGGTAGAGGTGTAAGAAGCCACAAGAAGAAAAGCTGTAGGCGGACCGATGAGACCCCGAGTGCGGGCGAGGTTTGCACGTAAGGAAACAACCGCAGAGGAAGCCTTACAACCGACCTCGGGGGAACAACAACAGGGACAATATCGTCCGATGACCCAGGAGCGAGAAGTGGAGGTCGATCACGTAGAAGTGATTTGTTTCCGCTGTGGAAAGTCGTGACATTATGCAAATAATCGTACTCGTAAGGAGGATGTGTGCTACAATCAGAAGAAGCCAGGGCATTTTGCCAAGGATTGTCCCACACCTAAAGTCAACCGATAATGCTTGCGGCAAAGGCAAAGGAAGCGCCAAACATCAAAAGCGTAGTCTTCTCGCATGAGCGGCGAGAAGCGAGCAAGTCGATGATCTTATTCAAGGCGAATGTGAGATTGAGGGTAAATCCTTATCCGTACTCTTTGATTCGCGCAACCCATTCCTTTATTTCCTCCGATTGTGTGGACCATTTGAACTTGATCATGATCGCTACTGCTCAGATTGGTAGTTACAACCCCAAACTAAAACCTTAGTCACAAACACGCATGTCTTAATTGTGTAGTGGTTATTGAGTAGAAGGTTTGTGGTCAATTTGGTTTGTTTGCCTCTTAAAGGCTTAGATGTCATCCTCGGGATGGATTGGTTGTCACACCACCATGTCCTCTTGGCTGTGCCCGTAAACTGTAATTTTCCTGCACCTTGGAGTCTCCAATTATCTTTCTATCAACGTATTGGAGTTTCTTTGCAAGAAGGAACTAGGGAATACATGTATCCGCTAGTTTAGAAGTTTCTCAGCAGATTGAAGTGAAGAATGTTCCAGTGGTGTGTGACTTTGTGGGACGTTTTTCCGAAGACGTGCCAGGGTTACCACTAGTGCGAGAGGTCGAGTTCTCCATCGATTTGATTCCAGGACAGGACCGATTTCCAAAGCGCCATACCGATGTCCCCTGCCGAGATGAAAGAACTGAAGTCCCAGATTGAGCATTTGGAGTCAAAGCAATTCATACGACCGAGCGTGTCACCGTGGGGAGCTCCAGTGTTGTTGGTCAAGAAGAAGGATGGACGATCAAGACTGTGTGTGGACTACCGCGAGCTCAACAAGGTTACTGTGAAGAACCGGTATCCGTTACCGCGTATTGACGATCTGATGGATCAATTACGTGGAGCTGCAATATTTTCCAAGATAGATTTGAAGTCTGGTTATCATCAGATTCGCGTGAAGAAGGAAGATGTCCCCAAAGCAGCTTTCAGGACCAGATACGGTCATTACGAGTATTTGGTGATGCCGTTTGGAGTGACAAATGCGCCAGCAGTGTTTATGGATTACATGAACAGGATTTTCCATTCGTTTTTGGATTAGTTTGTAGTAGTGTTCATCGACGACATATTGATCTACTCGAAGAGCGGAGAAGAGCACGAAGGGCACTTACGTCGAGTATTGCAGATATTACGAGAGAAGCAACTCTATGCCAACCTTTCGAAGTGTGAATTTTGGCTCGAAGAGGTGAATTTTCATGGACATGTGATTTCCAAAGAAGGGATAGCTGTGGATCCAACTAAGATTGAAGCTGTGCTAGCGTGGGAACAAACAAGACAAACATCGATATCGTGGAGCTTTGTTGGCTTAGCGAGCTATTATCGAAGATTCATTGAAGGTTTTTCGAAGATTGTCGCGCCTTACACGACTCACGAGGAAGGATCAACCTTTGCCTGGATCGAGGAGTGTGAATCCAGTTTTCAAAGATTGAAGGAGCTTTTGACAACAAATACTGTGTTGATTTTGCCTCAACCGTAAGAGCCTTACGAGGTTTATTGCGATGCGTCACACCAGGGATTAGGTGCGTCGCGATGCAAAGACCGGAAAGTGGTAGCGTATGCTTCAAGACAGCTTAAGATTCACGAGAAGAACTACCATACTCACGATTTGGAGCTGGCATCGGTGGTTTTTGCGCTGAAGATATGGAGGCACTACCTTTATGGGAGCACTCTCACTGTTTTCAGCGATCACAAGAGCTTGAAGTACCTGTTCGATCAGAAGGAGCTCAACATGCGTCAGCGAAGATGGACAGAATTTCTCAAGGACTACGACTTTACGTTGGAATATCATCCAGGAAAGGCTAATATAGTAGTAGATGCGTTGAGTAGGAAGAGCGTTCTAGCTTCAGTAATGATGATCAAGGAGTTGGAGATGCTCGAGAAATTCCGAGACTTGAAGTTGAATGTGGAAGTTTCACCGGGGAAGCTGAGATTTGGTATGCTTACCATTTCTAACAGATTGTTGGACGAGATCAGAGACCAGCAGGTGCATGACAAGCTTCTGCAAGAGAAGATACAGTTGATCACGCAAGGGAAAGCGACAGAATTCAAAGTCGGAGCGGACAACATTTTAAGGTACAATGGCCGAGTGTGTGTACCTAATGTAGCGGAGCTGAGAAAGTTAATACTTGACGAAGCGCATAAGAGCAATTTTAGTATTCATCCAGGAGTTACGAAGATGTATCAAGACTTGAAGAAGCATTTTTGGTGGTCCGGAATGAAGAAGCAAGTGGCTGAGTACGTAGCTTCGTGTTTAACGTGTCAGAAAGCGAAGGTGGAGCACCAACGATCGGCGGGAATGCTACAATCGCTGACGCATCAAAGATGGAAGTGGGACAAGATCTCCATAGATTTCGTTGTAGGTTTGCCAAGACGCAGGAAGAATGATTCGATTTGGGTGATCGTCGACCGATTGACCAAATCGCTCATTTCTTACCAAAGGAGGTCGACGATAACGTGGAAAAGTCGACCGAGATTTACATCGCGAGATAGTGCGACTACATGGTATACCCTCTTCAATCGTGTCGGACCGAGATCCGAGTTCACATCTCATTTTTGGAGGGAATTGCAAGAAGCGATGGGAACCGAGCTCAAGCTTAGCTCGGCATATCATCCCCAAACCGACGGTCAGACTGAGAGAACGATCCAATCGCTTGAAGATTTGTTGCGAGCGTGTACATTAGATCACCGAGGAAGTTGGGACGATGTCTTACCATTGGTGGAGTTCATCTACAATAACAGTTTCCATGCGAGTATTGGAATGGCACCTTTTGAAGCACTGTATGGACGCAAGTGTCAGACGCCTCTTTGTTGGTACCAGGATGGCGAGAGTTCTATTGTGGGACCAGATATGGTCCGCCAGACTACTGAGAAGATCCGTTTGATCAGAGATAGGATGCGAACGTCTCAGAGCCGACAGAAGAGTTATGCCGACCAAGGACGTCGACCGCTAGAGTTCAAGAAGGAGAGCATGTATTTCTTAGAGTCACCCCACTACCGGAGTTGGTCGAGCGATCAAGTCCAAGAAACTTACCCTAAATTTATTGGACCTTACCAGATTCTTCGTCAGATCGGTCGATGGCATATCGATTGCCCCGCCACCCTTCCCGCCAAACATTCATGACGCTCTTTCACGCCTCACGATTCGCGGAGATATATTTCCGACCCCTCTCATGTCATCGAACCAGATGTGATTCAACTGAGGAACGACTTATCCTTCGAAGCATCACCAGCAAGGATCGTTGATCGGAAAGCCAAACAGTTGCGGAATAAAGAGATCCAACTTGTCAAAGTTGTGTGGGATCAGAAAACCGGAGATGCGACTTGGGAATTGGAAGAGAAGATGAAGACTCAGTACCCCGAACTTTTCCACGGTAAGCATCTTATTTGCAATTTCGAGGACGAAATTTTTTTTAGAGGGAGAGTATTGTAACACCTGATGAAGAGATCGACCTCGTGCCGAGACCGCGTGCACGAGCTGCTGAGGTCGCGTACCGAGCTGAGGAGGTCGTATGCCGAGCTGAGGTCGCGTACCGAGCTGAGGAGACCGCGCGGCACTAGTCAGCCGAAATGAGGAGACCGCGTGCATTAGCTGCTGAGGTCGCGTACCGAGCTGAGGAGACCGAGTGCACGAGCTCGTGATAGAGCCTTGTGCGCTTGCACAAGCACCCTGGTCGACCTCGTGCCGAGACTGTAACACTCGTATTTTTACGAACGTTATTTAGTGTTAATTAGTATTTATATGTCACTTATTTGTGGTTTTATAAATGGTTTTCTTTTAATTAATTATTGTTGAGTGTTAATTAAGGGAGAAAGGACCATAATGCCCCTTCCCTCACCAGCTAAATATCACGATCAGTCCCCTCAAACCCTCACTTTCTTCTCTTCTTCCTTCTTCCTTCTCGTCTAAGTTTCCTCTTCCTCTCCAAACTTTCATTGAAAAACCTTGGGTTCCATTGAGTTTTTTCACAAACCTTCTTCATCAATCTTGCTTCTCATCATCTCCTCTACCTATATCATCATCTCGATCATCATTTGAGGTATGAAAACAGAATTTTCTCTCCCTTCATGCTACTCTTGTTTAGCGCCACTTCCTCCTTCCATTTTAGCTAGTTTCTATGCTTCCAAATCATGTCATATCGATAGGTTTTCTTCTTCATGACATTACCTACCTTTCTAACCATTTATTTGAGCTTGAAAAACAAATTGTTTCCTCTGTTTTCTCAAAGAAGTAGCGCCCAAAACCCTAACCACTTGGCTTGCTTTGATTTCTTGTTCTATGTTGTTGTATGTTGCTTCTTCTTGTTGTTTGTTGTTGATTTATTTGTTGTAGCATCATATAACCTCTTTCATGAGCATTTGATCAAAAACCTAACCTTGAGTAAGAGGGAAAATATGTTTAATCTTGCTTGAATCATGCATGAGATATGTTATTGTGTTATAGTAATTATTTAGGTGCTAATAGCATGGCTAGTTTAATTTAATCAAGTGTAACAGGTTAGTTTTGGATCTTTCCTATTCTTGAGTCTTAAGAAACTTGCTATTTAATTGTCTAATTAGGTGTGAAGTATGTGATTATGTGTTTAATATGATTTTAGGACTAATTAGGATTAAGTTGCATGATTAGTTTAGTGTTAGATAAGTTTTTGTGCAAAAATGGATTTTTGAGGGACCAAAATGGCATGTAGGGAAATTGATCTCTTTTTATGATTTAAATTTTAACACAATTGGTTATGGTCTTATTTTAATTGTTGGACCCTGATGAAAATATTTTTTTTTTAAGAAAACATAAACTTAGATTTTGATTAATTTGTGCTTAATATGCTACTTGATTTTAAGCTTGATTTAGTACTTAGGAAAAATGGCCTTGTATGGTGATATGTATGAAAGAAGTTTTTAATAAAATTTTAGAGAAAAGGAATTAATTTGTAATGCTGGAATTCTTGTTGTATTTGTTTAAGTTCTTGAGTTTTAATGCTTGCTTGGGTTGTACTTAAGATTGGGATAATGAGAGCTAAGTGCTATTAGAAACCCATAGATAGTACTAAGTTGTGCTGGTATTAGGAATTGTGATTTCCGAGATCGTGCGGCACGGAATCGAGGTATACGAGAAAGCGAACCCGAAGACGTGGGAGCAGTGGGATCCAGATTGAGGACGGTACGTGTCGAGGTCGATTGAGAAACGTACGTGTCGAGGTCGATTGAGAACCGTACGTGTCGAGGTCGTTGTCGAGCTCGATTGAGGACAGCACGTAGACGCCTAGCTTGGAGTTCGGTAAGGGCAACTTCTAGATATGTTTAGATTTGATTTTTATTATTTAAATGCTTCATTTAAATACGAAGAAGTCTGAGAACTCTACGAGTTCGAAGTTAGGGTCTTCGAACCCCTTCGTTTTGTTGTCGTGAGGTCAAACATTTATCCGAGTCTTCGTGGGCGAGCGTAAGTCGCTGCTTGGTCTCCTAAACCCAACCCCCACACTTGTATGTTCCTCTCTCGTTAATTCCATTGAGTTGCAGAGGGATGGATTCCTTGATTTGCTTGTCGAGCATGTAATGTTGTGATATGATTGAGTTATGCATTATTTGATATGAGATTAAATATATGCCATGAATTGCGTGTTCTTTGTTGAATTGTGTTTCTTCATGCAGGGTGTTTTTATTGCTTAAAATGTCGAATTGCGTTTTCTTCATATTAAGCATGTTCTCTTATTTGATATGCGGGCAAGTAATCTTATGCGTCACTCTTTGAATATTGTAAACGGAGAGCTGTTCATCGAGTGAGCGAGCTAGGCGAGTCGTTATGACATTTTTGAGCCGTGACCCGGATAACTGAGGGTGCTAGGTCCTCTTTGTTTACGGGAGATTGACTAGACGTCGCAGCATAGGAACCGGGTACTGCATATCTAGGGAGAAGCGAAAGATCCCAAGGCTACGGCTGGTATGTCAGTTGATGGATCTGCGTCTGCTTTCCGGAATAATGGTCGAGTCGAGAGAAAATGGATCGCGAGTTGAGTCGAGTCTAGAGTGAGAGGGTCGAGTCACGTTTGGTGAATGATATACATTGTTGTTTGCTTATTTCTTTACGCCTTGATTATCTTGATTTGTTGAGAAGTTGACCCTTTTCCCGTGGTGCCTTCAATCCATGATGGTTACCCAGGCGATAGCGAGGACGCAGGGAACCCGACAGCAGGTGATGGTGAGGAGGACCTCGTCGAGGATCCGGACGACGATCTCTATTTGTCGTGATTGATTATGTCTATTAGATGTTTTTTTTTGGGATGACTGTAGTATGTCTTTTGTGTACAGTGGTTGTGACCAGTTGGGCCGGGTGATGTTTTGTTATTACAGGGTAGACTGGTGGTTCCACTTTTGGAGCAGCCCCCTGCGTGGGTGTCTGCCGGAAGTACCCCCAGGGTATGATTGCTCTCTTGAAGGTCGTCATACCATAGGTGTATTTCTTTGTACATTCACTACTCTGTATTTTGCATACACTATCATTCCGACTTGTATATATATATATTATCTATGTATGTTTTATTTAGGATTTAAGTCTTGTGTCTTAGTTGCACCATGTTTCGAAAAGCTGTAATTACTCTGATGTGCACTAGCGGGATTTTAAAAAAAAAAAAGTACCGTATTTTTCTGAAGGGCACAAGAGTACCGTTTTAAAACGCATCGCATACAGTTTTAGTGTAGCTCGGTAGCGGTCCGGAAACGGGTCGTTACAGTATCTCTATGGATTTCATAGTAGGACTTCCTAAGACTTTATCAAAATATGATACCATATGGGTTATTGTAGATAGATTAACTAAATCTGCTCGCTTTATACCTATCAATATAAAGTCTTCTTTAGCTGCCCTCTTCCACTTACCCCATGTCTCTCAATGAGTTGTGCATCTTTTCTTTACTATTGTCGCTGTATTCCCCATTTCCGATAGGAATACGTATTGGCGAACCCCATTTCCATTAGGTTGCCGTCCCCCTTTCCCGATAGGGACTCCCGCCTCCCTTTCCCGATAGAGATGGGGCGACAGTAGCCTAGTCCACGAGGTATTCCCCTTTCCCGATAGGAATCCTCCTCCCCCTTTCCCGATAGGGACGTCCGTTTCCCCCTTTCCCGATAGGGAACAGAGTGGATCTAACCTACTGGGCGAGATATCCTCCATTCCCGTTAGGGATTCTCTCCACATCACATTCCCGTCAAGAATGGAGTGGTTGCTAATGCAATATCATGTTCATGCCTCCAACACCTCATAATCAGATGCCTCACATTATGTTATGCTCACATACCCAAACTTGTATCATGTTATGCAATACTTAAGTAATACAACATTTTACACAGCATCTTATAAATATTCAATTTCACATGTTAACACATAAATTATAACTCACATATTCAACATGCATGTCATAAAGCAATCCTAGGCATGTTACTATCCTCATGTGACATATACAGCATAATTGACAAATAAGCATATTTATCAGATATTCAAATTTAATAATAATAAATCCTAAGTTGGTTGATGGGTCTACCTCGCCTATCCTTAGATGTGGCACACCGTAACACCTATCCTTAGGTGTTACTGACATCAACCTCTAGTAGGGCTTAGGTCACCCTACACATGCCAAACAATCATTTCTACTATACATAACCCAATGAAAGTGCATTCTTTCTCCCACCTGGAATTTAGAGTACTTTGAACCACGAGCGGACACTGAACCACCACCACGGACTCACGAACACGAACCCAAAAAGCTCTATGGGTCACGACAATAGCAAGGAAGGAAGAGAAAATTCTCACAAACTCTCTTGATTTCTGACTCAAGCATTGACACACTCTCAAACACAAGATCTCTGGCTCGAGAAGTAGATGAAAACAAGCTAAAGATGATCACAAAGGAAGGAGCATCTCACGATTTTTAACACAAGGAAAAGAAGAGGAATTTTCTCTCATTTTCTCTCTCTAGAACTCTAGAGCTTTTCTCTCTCTAAGACTTCTACAATTTGGAACTTATGAATTACTCAAGGTGTTGCCTTCTATTTATAGGCAAAACGAGGACACAAGTTGCTTTCTTGTGGTGCCACTTGTCAAACAAAGGTTAATGCTTATCCATGATGACTCACCATTCCTATCTTAATTCATTCTTAGCCACATATCCATCCATCCATATTGTTAAGACACTTGTCACATTCTTGTGGTATCAAGGTTCAAACTTATCCATAATGACTCATCAATCCTATCCATTAGAACACTTGTCAAATAATTGTGTTTCTATTAATTTTAGCCACACATATTAATCCATTCTTATCCTATCCACACCATCCATTCTTATCTCCACATCATGCATCCTTATCCACACTAATCTATCCTTATCCATCCAACTATACATGTTTATCTACAAAGACACTTGTCATCATTTTGTGGTGCATCTTGGATCAATACTAGCCACACAAAATTCATACTTATCCCTTTATGACTTACCATTCTTATCTTGATTATTTTCTAGCCACAAGAAGGTCCAAGCTTATCCTAATCCTAGTCATTGCTTAGTCACCAATCTTATCCATTAGGACACCTAAACATACTTATCCTTAAGGACACTTGTCAAGTTCCTATGGAATTAAGAGTTCATCCTTATCTTAATTCACTACAGGCCACATATTAATCCATCCTTATTTCTAAGACATTTGTCCAATAACTATGGTACTACTTGGATTAATATTAACCACACAAATAATTCATACTTATCCACCCAACTCATCAATCTTATCTCAGCTCATTCTTAGCCACTAGTTTATCCAGACACATCATTCATTCTTATCCAAGTCTTTAGTGAATCAAATCAGATCTTATCCAAACCTAATTAAATCACAACCTATTGACACCTCACAACCTAATTAGATAAATATCTTTGGTCAATCTTTATTCAGGACCATGACTCCTCATTCTTGCCATTAATTTTATATACTTATCACATAATCACTTAACTAAGTCAATTAACAAACTCTCTTGATTTCTGACTCAAGCATTGACACACTCTCAAACACAAGATCTCTGGCTCGAGAAGTAGAAGAAAACAAGCTAAAGATGATCACAAAGGAAGGAGCATCTCACGATTTTTAACACAAGGAAAGGAAGAGGAATTTTCTCTCATTTTCTCTATCTAGAACTCTAGAGCTTTTTGGGTTTGTGTTCGTGAGTCCATGGTGGTGGTTCAGTGTCCGCTCGTGGTTCAAAGTACTCTGAATTCCAGGTGGGAGAAAGAATGCACTTTCATTGGGTTATGTGTAGTAGAAATGATTGGTTGGCATGTGTATGGTGACCTAAGCCCTACTAGAGGTTGATGTCAGTAACACCTAAGGATAGGGGTTACGGTGTGCCACATCTAAGGATAGGCGTGGTAGACCCATCAACCAACTTAGGATTTATTATTATTAAATCATTGTCGATAGATATGCTTATTTGTGAATTATGTCAGTATATGTCACATGAGGATAGTAACATGCCTAGGATTGCTTTATGACATGCATGTTGAATATGTGAGTTATAATTTATGTGTTAACATGTGAAATTGAATATTTATAAGATGCTGTGTAAAATGTTGTATTACTTAAGTATTGCATAACATGATACAAGTTTGGGTATGTGAGCATAACATAATGTGAGGCATATGATTATGAGGTGTTGGAGGCATGAACATGATATTGCATTAGCAACCACTCCATTCTTGACGGGAATGTGATGTGGAGAGAATCCCTAACGGGAATGGGGGATATCTCACCCAGTAGGTTAGATCCACTCCGTTCCTTATCGGGAAAGGAGGAAACGGACGTCCCTATCGGGAAAGGGGGAGGAGGATTCCTATCGGGAAAGGGGAATACCTCGTGGACTAGGCTACTATCGCCCCATCTCTATCGGGAAAGGGAGGCGAGAGTCCCTATCGGGAAAGGGGGACGGCAACCTAACGGAAATGGGGTTCGTCATTACGTATTCCTACCGGAAATGGGGAGTACAGCGACAAATAGTAAAGAAAAGATGCACAACTCATTGAGAGACATGGGGTAAGTGGAAGAAAGCAGCTAGATCCTATTTATTATATATGTGATTATCTGTGCAGATTGTCTTACTTTCATTCTACTTATGCATTTCCTATTTTTTTAATGGATGCGTTGTTCTTATCTCCTTGTGTTTGCATGCTTGTATATATTTTATTTCTATATTAGACTCTCTTGAGGAAGATGCAGCAGCAGCCCTACCCAATGAAGCAGTTCTTGGAGATGCTGTTAATGATGGAGCAGGCCCCGAAGATCCATGTTTAGGAGAGTTTTGAGTCATAGGCAAGCTGGATTACAGAGTGGGAACTCTCAGCATCCACTTTGCTAATGTTTATGCAGTTTCTTTGGTCAGGAGTCTTGTGTTGATGTTTTGCTTGGTTTTGCTATCGTTAGATGAGGCGCAGTTTAGCCTCATAGGTTTATATTTTGGATAATATTATTGTACTATTTACACTACGCTTACATGTGCACTCTGATCAGTTAGGCCACACTGATGAGGCCATCTTTCGAGAAAACCTATTTACATATTTTATGACACTAGTTACTTCATTGTGACACGTCGTTGTCTTATTTATGCCTTCAGTTTTAATCCCTTTATATTTTTATACGCGTTAATAATACGGGTTAGGTTAATTATGCAGAATAAAGCATGAATAGGACAGTGGGGTGTTACATTTGATACCACTAAATGTAACACCCTTAATTTTCTTTTTCTAATTAATTGTATTTGGTAAAACTAATTTACTTTTTAAAGTAAATATTTACAAACATACAGTGAAAACTTATTTAAATCCAAACAAAGTATATTACATATATCTTCTAGTCCCAACTATTACATACATGTCTCACTTTTAAGTTTAAAGTACATAACTTAACAATATTACGACCTTAAAAACTAGACACTCCTTTATTTAAACTAAAGCATAATCCTATCTCGTCCCATCTTTTCTTTCTTAGATAGACAAACTTCAACCTTCGCCTTATTCTCCTTCCAACCTCTTTTCCACTGCTAAAAATATAATATAAGGGTGAGAACAAATACAACCAGGTAATAAATAATAAAGTAAACCTAAATTTAAGATCTCGTAAAAATCATTTCATCATAGCGCAACATAAAGATAATAAAACAAACCATGTTATCATAACAGTCAACATATTAACAATTTATGACATCATGCTTTCAAATTTCTATATTATGCAACACATGAGGGCCCTACTGACAATTTCTATGAGAAAAATGATTAGGAATACATGATTGATATTAAATCAAAACACTCTCACCAATCCCGATTATGTTTAGTGGCCGTCAGGGTAGTCAGGCTTGTTCATTAGGAACCTCAACTACGAACAGCTACTCCGTGCTATTGATGATTCCTAGACCCAACTCCACACCCTCAAGGCTTTGGGATTTCCCCACTTGTGGCCTCCACTACCGCATATCGTAACTTTGTTTTTCTCATAGAATTTATCGATAACAATATCTTGATGCATGTCCAGGAAATCATCATAGCCAAAATTTCCATCAAACATCATAATTAAGACATAAAAATATTATAACATAATCTAATATAACAATAACTTAACATAACATTCTAAACTAAGAATCAAGCAAGTCCAACATATTTAATCAAATATTTCATCAAATACATAGAAGAAAATTATTCATGATCATAGCATAGATTTAACATAGATTTAAATATAGCATCAAATATCATAAAAATCAATTCTTATATTAAGATTAATAACTCTATAATTAAGATCTCATTTAACCCTACTTTAATACTTATTATTCAGGCCTATTTATTCTCCCCTTACCTTATTGAAATTCAGCCAATACCAAAGCCAAGAGCTACGGTTTGGCTTCTTGATTTTCCAAGCTTCCTAGTATACAAAATCAACACCAAATAAGCCCTAATGTAATATAGTTTCATATAAACCCTAAACATAACCAAAACAAGATTTTACCTTGAGAAGGAGTACTTGAGAAGTACAAGTCTAGTATTTATTTTGGAGGATTGGAAGAGTAGATTAAAAAGGTGGGTTTTGTTTATGGAAAAGTGTATAAAATGGTAGAAAATATGTTTTAGAGGAGCTTGAAGTTTTTGGCTTTGGATGGTAAGGAGAAAGCTTGAAAATTTCGAGCATATGAGATATGAGAAGAAAGGATAAACTTCAGATTTTTATAATAAGAAATAGAATTATGTAGAATAGATTAGAAGCATATAGAATAGATTAGAACCATGTAGAACATATACAAATGTATAATTACTATTGGTTTAAATAGTTTAAACTTATCAGGAAACTTATCTAGAAACTTAATATTTTCAAAGTTTGACTCAAAATATCAGAAGATGGTCGAATTTTGCAAGAATAAGCTCTAGGGACCATTTTGCAATTTTAATAAAATACATATAGGGACCTTTTTGCAAATTTCCAAAACTTCAATCAAAATTTTATAAAAAAAATACATTTATAGTCCTAATCATATTTCCAATACAAAAATAATTTTTAAATAATTTTTAAATTATATTTGTCATTTATTTCATATTAAAACAAAATATGTAGTTTAAAAGGTGGAAAATAAACTACAATTTAGAAAAATCTAGAAAAATCCCAAAAATTTACAATTATATTCTAAATCACTTTTTTTTACCTCTAAACTATTATTATTATTTTTTCCAATTATCACACAATTAAAACAAATACTGCAAATAAATGATATTAACATAATAAAGAAAAATGAGGGTATTACATTATGCCTGAGAATATTTGGATACTTGATTCCGGTGCTACCGATCATATGACTCCGTGTTCCTCATATTTCTCATCCTACTCCACACTACCCGGAAAGCAACAAGTTACCGTTGCAAATGGATCTTGAACTCCTGTTATTGGATGCGGCAATATTCAACTGCGCCCTTCATTACACTTGAATAATGTCCTTCATGTTCCCAGACTCTCTAATAATCTTGTTTCTATACACAAATTTACACGGGACTTGAAGTGTGCAGTAATATTTTTTCACTCTCATTGTGTTTTTCAGGATCTTGCCACGGGAAAGACGATTGCAGTTGCTAAGGAACGGGGAGGATTGTACTACCTTGTTGGTAAAAGCAGTGATGAACCTCCTGGTCCGAAGGTACTATCTTCCTGTCTTCAGTCCGAGTCCAACTCTCCTACCTCTCAGGTTTGGCTTCAACACAAACGTCTTGGCCATCCCCCATTTTCATTAATGAAGTTTATGTTTCCATCTTTGTTTTTGCAACAATCTGTTGAGTCATTTAAGTGTGACATTTGTCAGTTTGCTAAGCACCATCGTGCTACTTTTCCTTCTAGTTTTACTAAAAGTATCGAACCATTTGATCTTATTCATTCTGATGTTTGGGGGCCTGCCCCTATTTCTAATATTTCTGGTGCAAGATGGTTTGTCTCTTTTATCGATGATTGTACTCGAGTAACTTGGTTGTTCTTGATGAAAGATAAATCCGAGGTATCTCAATTGTTTGTTCAATTTTATAATATGATACAGACTCAATTTGGAAGAGGCATTAAAAGAGTTCGTTCTGACAATGGAAAAGAATATGTCAATCATAACCTTTCTAGTTTTCTCATTAAACAGGGCATCATTCATGAACTTACTTGTGTCGACACCCCGCAACAAAATGGAGTTGCTGAAAGGAAAAATCGTCACCTTCTTGAAGTTGCATGCGCCCTTCTCTTCCAAATGAATGTTCCAAAATCATACTGGGGAGAAGCAGTTTTGGCTGCTACCTATCTGATTAATCAGATACCTTCGCGTGTTCTAGGTAATGTTAGTCATGTTCAGATTATGGTCTCACAGTTTCCTTCTGTTCCTATCATGCAGAATCTTGAGTCTCGGGTATTTGGTTGTGTGGTTTTTGCCCGTGTTCATCAACAACATCGAAATAAGTTGGATTCTCGTGCCGTCCGATGTGTCTTTCTAGGCTATGCCCCAAACAAAAGGGGGTACAAGTGTTATCATCCACCGAGTCGTAAGTTTTTTGTTTCTATGGATGTCACGTTCCATGAGCATGTCTCCTATTTCAATCGTCCTCAGCTTTACGGGGAGAGTAGTGATTCTAATTCTAATTTGGAATTAGAGTCCGAGCTCGAGTTTCTCTTCCTTGGTCCTTGGTTGGGTGAGTCACCTCCTGTTTCACCTTCTGTTTCAGACTCTTTGTCTCGAGGTGCTGATCCTCCTGTTTCAGACTCTTTGTCTCCAGGTCCTGATCCTCCTGGTCTTGTTCCTGATACTTCTGTTCCTCCTGTGTCCCCTTTGTCTTCTGTTTTGCAGGAATCAGCACCTTCGGTACCAGTGAAGAATAAGGCTAGTGAGCCTACATTGACTTACTAAAGGAGAGGAAAACCCGACCTGGTCCAGAAACAACTTCAACTGTCTAAACCAGAGGTAAGTACTGGAAATTATCCATCCACTTCTGATTTTCAGATTTCTGATACTCTTGACCCTGATCCAGATGACTTACCTATTGCTTTGAGAAAAGGGAAAAGGTCTTGTGCCAAATACCCTATTTCTCAATTTGTTTCCTCTAAACATATTTCCATGCAACATCAAAGTTTTATTACAGCTGTTGGCTCTGTGAGAATCCCAACATCTGTGCAAGAGGCACTAAAGGATGTAAATTGGGTCAAAGTAATGGCTGAGGAGATGAATGCACTTGAAAAGAATAGAACTTGGGAGGTTGTTGAGAGGCCAAGAGGCAAGAAGCCTGTTGGTTGAAGGTGGATCTATACAGTCAAGCACAAATCAAATGGTACTCTTGATCGGTACAAGGCAAGATTAGTGGCTAAAGGATATACTCAGACTTATGGCATTGATTATGAGAAGACATTTGCCCCTGTGGCAAAGATGAACACTGTCTGGATTTTACTCTCTCTTGCCGCCCACTCTGGGTGGGAACTACAGCAATGTGATGTCAAAAATGCATTCTTGCATGGAAACTTAGAAGAGGAAGTGTATATGGAGATTCCTCTTGGATTTGGACCCATTAGTGGAACAAACAAAGTGTGCAGACTGAGAAAAGCTTTATATGGGCTGAAACAGTCTCCCCGAGCCTGGTTTGGAAGATTCACAAAGGCTATGGTTTTCCTAGGCTACAAGCAAAGCTAAGGCGATCACACATTATTCTTCAAACATTCACAGGGAGGAAAGCTGACAGTACTTCTTGTTTATGTTGATGATATTATTGTTACAGGAGATGATCCAGTTGAGAGACAACTACTCAAAGAGAAATTATCTGCCGAATTTGAGATGAAGGACCTTGGAAAACTTAAGTACTTCTTGGAAATTGAAGTGGCCTACTCTAAGAAAGGCATTTTCATTTCTCAAAGGAAGTATGTGCTTGATCTTTTACAAGAAACAGGCAAACTTGGATGTAAACCTGCAAGTGTTCCCGTCGAGCAAAATCACAAAATGGGCATTGAAGAGGAGAGTGCTAAAGTTGACAAGGTCCAATATTAGAGACTAGTGGGGAAGTTGATTTACTTGGCACACACTAGACCAGACTTAGCATATGCAATCAGTGTGGTTAGCCAATTTATGCATGATCCAAGGGTGAGACACTTACAGGTTGTGGACCGTATTCTACAATATCTCAAGGCCACTCCAGGGAGAGGCCTCTTGTTCAAAAGAGGTGAAAGATTGACTTTGGAGGCTTATACCAATGCAGACTATGCCGGTTCAGTGAGTGATAGAAGGTCTACTACAGGTTATTGCACATTCCTATGTGGGAACCTTGTTATTTGGAGAAGTAAGAAGCAAAATGTAGTGGCTCGATCAAGTGCTAAGGCAGAGTTCAGAGCTATGGCACATGGAATTTGTGAGTTACTATGGATAAAGATTGTTCTTGATGACTTGAAGATAAAATATGAGGGTCCTATGAAGTTGTTTTGTGACAACAAATCAGCCATCAGCATTGTTCATAATCTTGTTCAGCACGACAGGACAAAACATATTGAGATAGACCGACACTTTATCAATGAGAAGTTAGATAATGGTGTGATAACAACGGCCTACATTCCCCCTGGGAACCAGCTAGCAGATGTGTTAATAAAGGGTCTGCCAACAGAACGATTCGACCAACTTACTTGCAAGCTAGGAATGATAGATATTCATTCACTAGCTTGAGGGGGAGTGTTGTAAATATAGCATATATTTTGTAATTAGTAGTGTTTTTCTATAAGGCCCATTAGTCAGGCCCATTAGGTTTCTTCTAGTCTATTTAAGTGTATTAGTGTTTGTAAATAATATACGATTGAAATAATATTCAGTACATTCAATTTCTACACTATATAATCTACATAGTATGGGACTATAACCAATATAAACAAATACTGCAAATACTAAGTTTATCAAAAAAAAAATACTACAAATACTAAAATCAAAAAATCAAAGAAATAACGATTAAAAATAAATTTAGAGTTCCGATACATATCTTGGAATCAAGTGGATTCAGAAACAATGACCCTTAATTGTTTTGATGATAACAAATGATTAAGAGAACAATTTATTTTCTGATGTGTTTGTTAGTGTGCAGAAATCACTATTCATCAGAAGAAGATATCTCAGAAGACTTAGTGAAATCTTGAATTTCACACATCTAAGTCTAGCATTAATCCTCTGTTTTGATGCTGACATGATGTGAAAGCCTTGCTCTGAAGTTGGTCAACTCTGTTGGTGGTCAACACTCTGGTGAGACCATACATGACTTAGTCAACTCTGTTTGACCAGTCAACTCTATTGGTAAACCAAGCTCTGGCAAGACTAGCTCTTGACTTGGTCAACTCTGTTTGGTCAGTCAACGCTCTGGTAGACAACACTCTATTGAGACCACATTCTGTTTGGTCAACGCTCTGGCCTTCAGTCAACGCATACAACAGCCTATGGTTAGACCACTCTATGGAAACCTTCATGTAATTCTACAAGACTCTCTGTTATATGAAAGTCAAATGAATTCTACGCTGAAGAAGTTGCCTCTGTTTCAAGCTCACTCTGGTGAACAGTGTAGCTCTGATAGGAAACAGACTGAAGCTTATTTAAGACTACTTCACGTATTTAAGAGACCTCATTGATGAAACATTTTAATGTACGAGGTATCAAAGGCCAAATGGAATGTCAACAAATATAATCATCAGGAAACTTGCTCTCGAAGGGTCTAATATTCAAAAAACTCACAAGAGACAAACACTCTGATTGTGTCTGCTGTGTCAGTATGCTTTGAGCAGAGTGGAAAATGAAGTGACTTGCTAAAGCCACAAAAAGGGGATCTGAAGTCTTTTGACCTAGGTGAAAAGAGCCGTTAGGTCACAACAGCACTATTCACAACCCTAGCTATATATACATTACTTCATCCACTGAAGTAGGTTAACGCTGTGATATAAAGTGAGCAACCAAGAATCATTCCAAGTATCTGAGATCACTTTGAACAAAGCACTTAATTATTTTTATTCTTTCACTTTGAAAGTTATTCATTGTGCTTAAGTTTTTCATTGTATATCCTCTCTGTGAGAGTTATTTGATATTACTTCAAAACATTTTTGAACATTGTATTTTAGCCCAGTAGTGGCTATATTCCTCAGAGGCTTGACTGTACTAAGTCGTTCTAAGAAGTTGTGAGTATAGCCAATTTGGCAGTATTATACTCTCAAGTGTAATCAGGTTGATTATAATGGAGAAATCCTTCAAGTGTGTGAAGAGATTAGACGTAGTTATCAGGTAATAGTGAACTAATATAAATCACTATGTCACTCTCTTCTCTCTTATCTTTACTTACGTACTACCTTATTTTATTAACGAGTTGTTTTGAAAAGGTTTTCATAAACACAAAAGCTTTGCAAAAAGATTTCTAAAACCCAATTCAAACCCCTATTTCTTGTATTTTTGCCATGTTCAACATAGACACCCACGGTGAACGATACACCCATTTAACACCTGCCTATGTGGCATTTTTTGCTGAGTCAGACACCCACACACCAGCCTACATGTCTCCATTAATGAGTCATCAAAATAAAAAATAAAAAAAATGAAATTAGAGGAAAAAAACGAAATGTGAGAAGAAGAAGAAGAAGAAGCACGATTGAGAAGAAGAAGCAGAGAGATCAGGAACGACGAAGAAGAAGCAGAGAGAACAGGAACGAACGAAGAAGAAGAAGAAAACGAGAAAAGGAGAACAGAAAGAAACAGAGGAGAACGAACGAAGAAGAAGGAACGCAGGCAGAACGAACGAAGAGGCTGAGAAGGAACGCAGCCTTCACAAACACTACTCATTCACTTTCATTCTCTCTTCTTCAAAGGTCAAAACTTTAACGGTGTGAGTGAGCGAAGCGATGATGGGTACTAGCAACAGAGAGAGAGAAGAATCCCTCACATTTACAATCCCTTCATCCTCTTCCCATTCATCCCCAATCACCGTCTCCGACCAACTCGATAGCTACCCCACCGACCCCAGAAGCGCTTCTGGAAGTTTCCAGAACGAGGGGCTTCTCTCCGTTGGCGATGCCGCTTCTCTCCGTCGGCAACGCCGCCAATGTCGAGTTCGGGTTCTCCCGACCCGATTTTCGACAGAGCCCCCTTGTTGGCACTGTGGAGTTGTACGAACGCCACGTGTTCCTCTGCTACAAGAACCCTCGATTTTGGCCACCCGGCATCGAAGCTGCTGAGTTCGATCGCATGCCCAGGTTGCTCTATGCTGTTGTCATGGCAAGGAAGAACCATATGAAGGAGGTACTCTACTTTGCCTTTGGTTTTTTTGTTTTCTGTGTTGATTTTGTGATTTTTCTGTGAGTTTATTTATAGAGATTGATTGATTATTAACCTCTAAAAATATAAGCTTTTGGGTTATTTTTTTGTGGGGTACGGGATGAATTATGAATGAATGCTCCACTTGAAATTGGTTGGTGTGAAGTTTTTTTGTTAGTAAGGTTTTAAGTTAACTTTATGATGTTTTGATTAGTTTTAGTGATAGTTTGAATTTGAATGTAAATGTGCTAATTGATTTTGTTTGCTAGACTCGCTTAAGAATATGTGAGGGTCATGATGGGACTGAAACATCTAATGGGGATGTGTTAATTTTTCCTGACATGATCAGATACAGGTTAGTGTGAGTAATTTCTTTTTTCTTTTTTTTCAATTTTTGATTCACTTTTTGAAAGTTTTCTGTTGTTTTTTCCCCCTAGATTGTTGTTAACTAGAAAATTTAGTGTAGAATTGCTGGAGGTTGACGCATTTTGATGTTGAAACATTTGTTGAAGAAGTTCTTGTCAAGGATGGAGAATGGCTTCCTGGAACCCCTGAAGCTTTGAAAGGTTCATATGTTTTTGTGCGTTCACACGGATCACGTGATCGCAGGTGTGGGGTTTGTGGACCGGTTTTGGTTAGTAGATTCAGGGAAGAGATAGAGTTCCATGGTTTACAAGGTAAAGTATTTGTTAGTCCGTGCTCACACATTGGGGGACATAAGTATGCAGGAAATGTCATTATATTTGGATCAAGCATGAATGGAGAAGTCTCTGGGCACTGGTAAGGAGAAGATCTGCAGGGTTGTTAAAATTCCTTTTTGTTACAGAACATTTTATCCATTATTTTAAATATTGAAATTGAAATATCATTGTACCATATTGATTATTTAGCTGATCTATAATCTCCTTGACTAAAATATCCAGGTATGGATATGTTACTCCGGAGGATGTACCTTTATTGCTTCAACAGCATATCATGAAAGGGGATATTATAGACTCATTATGGAGGTAATTGTTATTTTTAAATTATAATACTTTATTTTCTTTACTGTTTTGGAAAATAGGTTTTGCTTCTTTTTAAGTTTCATCCTCTAAAACATAATAGCTGGGCTATCTCTCCTGCTGGCTTTTGCCTTTTATGGCAGTGGCTGGGCCTGTGGGTAAGGGTGTTCACAAACCGATCCAATCCAATTCAAACCACAGCCACCGAACTAAAAAACCGCAAACCGAAAAAACCGAAAACCGCAAAAAACCGAAATTTTGGATTGGATTGGATCGGTATTCGGATCCTTATAATGGAACCAATCCAATTCAAATCGATCCAAAGTATTATTACATAACATAATATTATACTTATAGTTACCTTATTTTTAATATATTTTCTCACACATTATAAAATTTAATTTTTTATATTAATCATGTATATTTTTATATACTATAGAATATTTTACTTTTTTAATATACATTTTTTTGGGTACATTTTTAAGCTTGCAAATAAGTTATTTATTCTTATTTTTATAATTTTAAACATATTTTTCTTAATTTGTGGATCTACTCCTCTCTTTTCCATTTTATAATTCTCTTTCACAATAATACAATACAATAATGCGTGATATATCAATACAGAAAAATAATGCGTGATATAGTTGTACCGCAAGCATTCCTGGTGTCAACGATTCCTTTTGATTATTTCATAGTTTCGTTTATAAGAAGCAAAAAAAAAACTGGGTCGTTATTGCCCTATTGTTGACTACTGCAATACTATTAGTTTAATGTTATGAAATGCAAGTTATCGTTATTGTCGTAATTTCACCATTTGGAAAAATATAAATCAGGAGATTGGATTATAAATGAGAAACTGAAATCCAATCCAATCCAAACCGAAGTAAATCGAATCGGATTTGATTTTAAAACAAAACCGATTGGATGATTAGAGTAAAAACCGAAAGAATTGGATCGGATGGTTTTTTCCCTTAAAACCGATCCAATCCAATCCGCGAACACTCTTACCTCTGGGGTTTGAAAGGTGAAATTTTAGTTATGTTTATAAGCTTTATTGCCATTTGCAATTTGCAAGTCCAAATATATAGAAGTTCAGATATAAAATGAAAGGTTAAAGATGGTCTCTTTGCTTATAGATGTCCCTTTTTATTTTTCACGGTTTATTATATGCTTTCTTTTAAACTTTGTTTTCCCATTTTCAAATTGAAATTGTGTTCAGACAACAACTGGTATGTTCATACCCTTTATCTTTATCTTTATCTGATGATATGACAGCTTTCATTGACCTGCAAGCTCTGTTGTTGACTTTTTAAATTTTTATTTATTTACAAATTACATTCATTAAGCATGTTTTCTTCTCCAAGGACTTGGCCTTCAAATTTAAGCTGTTACTAAAACAAAGTGCAAATGAGGGATAATTCCTCTACCATTGGTATTACTTTCTCCACCTCAGAACGTCTAGAAACCGTAGCGCCACCCATAACTTACCAATATCCTATCTTTCTGCCCCCTTCTTTGTGATGGACCCTTCACGTGACTGGTTCCCCATCTTCTGAAATCTGATATTTGCTGACTGTAATACATGGTAAAAAATGCTAGTATGTATCAGGCTGATGAGTTACGAAAACCTTCAAACATAGGTCCCTGGAGTATTTACTGATTTGTATTTCATTATTACTTTTTTGAACATTGACATCAGGGGTCATATGGGTCTATCAGAAAATGAACAAATGAAAAAGCATGAACAAATTAAGTATTATTAGATTGTTTAGGCAGAGTTTGATTTGTAACCTTTTTCAATTTAATGTAAAGCTTTGGTGTTTCTCAAACTTGCTAGTTAATCCAAGATTTGGGTGCCGCAGTCATTTTAGGAATGAAGAAGATTCTAAAGAGAATAAGGGTGGGGACGAGAGGTTTAATTTGGAAGTCATAAATGAAGATGAAGACAGGTCTGAGAATGTCCACCCGAAAGTTTGTGTTGAACACAATAGCTCTTCTGATAAAAAAAAATGGAGGTAAAGCAAAAGAAGCCTTCAAGCAGGGTATTAATTCCTGATTTCTCTTGTAAAATCTCTGTTATGGAATTAATAAATAATACATATTTAGTTAATGATCAATGTTCCTAAATTCTGATCATGCATCTTCATAATATGGCAATGAACGTGTCTTCTCAATTGCAACTAGAAGCAGAACATATAGTTGATTGATGATATGAATGGATACTATTTACTTTGGCGAAGTTCGAAGGGAGAAAGTTTGGTTAATATATATTATATATGACTTAAAATACATGAATGTGTCAAGTAATTTCTCCAGTCATTTGAGCTCACTGTTTTTCCTTGGCTTTGACAGGGTGATGGTAGTGCTGAAATGAAGAAAAAAAATTAACTAATGCAAATACTTACCATTTGGAAAAGATTTTGCAGCCATGCATGCAAGATAAGGCACTGCAACATAATCTTGGTCCAACCAAGTGTGAGGAGACATTGATCCTGAATCACGAAAGTCTCGGCTGCAATCGAGTAATGACGCCAACGAAGGTGGTACAAAAACGTGATACCAAAGAAACGAAATCAGAAGCCGAAATCCAATATGACAAGCTTGACACAAGCACAAGTTTAGCTTAAAGCTTCTCATCAAGAAGCTCAACTTGTACAAGAAATAAAGAAAATGATGGTTTTGCTTATGCTTTCATGTTTTGCTCTGCGACCCAGGTATTATTTTTTCCTGATACACTGTGTATGTGCTGTAGTGGATCAAAATTCAGCAATCACGATTGGCCACTACCTTCACAGGTTGTTGCTGGCTAGCAGATACTATGTTCAACATGTGCCAAAATTTATAGCATGGGACAATGGTTGTAAAAGGGGTTTGTGGGTTTACTTGACCATTATGATGTAAAAGGGGAATTGTGGGTTTACTTGAAAACAATGGTTGTAAAATTGTGACAATGATTGTAAAATTGTTTCAAATTGAATAGCACACTAACGAAGTGATGTTGTTCTCAAAGTTCTTGGATAGTCTTTCCATATTGCATTGTTTTCTTTCTTATGACATCACCTAATTAATCAAAGAACAATGACAGTAGCTAATTGAAGTAATATCACCTAATTAAAGCCAATGACAGCACCTAATTAATCAAAAAAACAATAAGAGTACTTAATTAAAGTACATGACAGCACCTAATTAAATTCAATGACAGCACCTAATTAATCAAAAAACAATGACAATACCTAATTAAAGTACATGACAACTCTTAATTGAAGTCAATAACAGCACCTATAACAGCGCCTATTTGCAATTATTGTATCTTATTGTTAAACATAGGCTCATTAAACCACAAAGCCTGTTTTACACTTTTCATGTATCAATACAATTTAACCACTCAGATTACGCGATTAACCACTTTTTTATACACAATTAACTACCAGTTTGAGACAATAATTTAATTTAATAGAAGGATACACAGCTACTATGCACTCACATGCTATATTACATTTCTAAGCCACATGCTATATTACATTTCTAAACCAAATTATGAGGTAAGTGACAGAAAATAGGATTTAACCATACTGATCACACAATTAACCACTTTTTTGCACATAATTAATCACAAATACTTGAGACTGTATAATTCAAAAATACACAACCACATAGTATCACATGATATATTATAGTGTCAATTGGCTCTGAAGCCTCAAGTACTAGCCTTTTTTAGAACATTTTCTAAGCCCATTTATGAGGTTTAGGGAAGAAAATAGGATTTAACCACACCGATCACACCACTTTTTTGCACACAATTAACCACAGATCTGTGACAATTTATAATTCAAGGATACACAAGTGGAATGCACTTCCATGCATCATAACTGTATGATTAGGCTCTCATTCGTCAAGGACAAGCCTCTATATTGAAGTTCTTTGCCAAATATGGAGGTTCAAAACAAGAAATTTAATTTAACCATAGATACAACACGATTAACCACTTTGTTGCACATAGTTAACCACACTTGTCTGAGGTCGCCTGTGTATCCTTGATTGTATTGGCCCCAGGCAGGTGTGGTTAACTGTGTGTAGAAAAGTGGTTAATCGTTTTGTTTGTGTAGTTAAATGAAAATTCTTGTTGTAAACCTGTGAGTGCATACCACCTGTGTATCCTTGATTGAATTGGCCTCAGGCAGGGGTGGTTAATTGTGTAGAAAAAAGTGGTTAATCGTGTAATCTATGTAATTAAATTAAATTTCTTGTTTTGAGCCTCTATATTTGGCAAAGAACTTCAATATAAAAGGCTTATCCTTGACGAATGAGAGCTTAATCATACAGTTATGATGCATGGAAGTGCATTTCACCTGTGTATCCTTGATTGAATTGACCTCAGACAGGGGTGGTTAACTATGTGCAAAAAAGTGGTTAATTGTGTTGTAAAAGTGGTTAAATGGAACTTCTTGGTGTAAACTTCTATATTTTTCTCCAAACTTTAATTAAGAGGCTTATTCTAAAAAATTTATAGCGTAATCATACAGTTATGATGCATGTGAGTGCATAGTACATGTGTTTCCTTCATTGAATTGTCAGACAGGGGTGGTTAACTGTGTGTAAAAATGTGGTTAATTGTGTTGTCAAAATGGTTAAATGTAACTTCCTGGTGTAAACCTCCATTTTTTCATCAGACTTTAATTATGAGACTTGTCCTAATAAATTTAGAGCGTAATCATACAGTTATGATGCATGTAAGTGCATAGTACATGTGTTTCCTTCATTGAATAGGTGTCAGACAGTGGTGGTTAACTGTGTGCAAAAGAATGGTTAATTGTGTTGTGAAAGTGGTTAAATGGAACTTCTTAGTGTAAACCTCTATAAATCTCTATTTTTATCCAGGCTTTAATTGAGAGGCTTATCCTAATAAATTTAGAGTGTAATCATACAGTTATGAAGCATGTGAGTGCATATTACATGTGTTTCCTTCATTGAATAGGTGTCAGACAGAGGTGGTTAACTGTGTGCAAAAAATTAGTTAATTGTGTTGTGATAGTGGTTTAATAGAACTTCTTAGTAGAAACTTCTATAAACCTCTATTTTTCTCCAGGCTTTAATTGAGAGGCTTATCCTAATAAATTTAGAGCGTAATCATACATTTATGATGCATGTGAGTGCATAGTACATGTGTTTCCTTCATTGAATATGTGTCAGACAAGAGTGGTTAACTGTGTGCAAAAACGTGGTTAATTGTATTGTGAAAGTGGTTAAATGAAACTTCTTGGTGTAAACCTCTATATTTTTCTCCAGACTTTAATTAAAAGGCTTATCCTAATAAATTTAGAGCGTAATCATACACTTATGATGCATGTGAGTGCATAATATAAGTGTTTCCTTCATTGAATATGTGTCAGACAGAGGTGGTTAACTGTGTGCAAAAAAGTGGTTAATTGTGTTGTGAAAGCGGTTAAATGGAACTTCTTCGTGTAAACCTCTATATTTTTCTCCAGACTTTAAGAGGCTTATCCTAATAAATTTAGAGCATAATCATACATTTATGATGCATGTGAGTGCTTAGTACATGTGTATCATTCATTGAATAGGTGTCAGACACGGGTGGTTAACTGTGTGCAAAAAAGTGGTTAATTGTATTGTAAAAGTGGTTATATGGAACGTCTTGGTGTAAACCTCCATTTTTTCTCCAGACTTTAATTGAGAGGCTTGTCATAGATGATTTAGAGCGTAATCATACTTATAATGCACAGGAGTGCATTCTGCCTGTGTATCCTTGATTGAATTGACCTTAGACAAGAATGTTAACTATGTGAAAAAAAGTGGTTAATTATGTTGTAAATGTGGTTAAATGAAAGTGGTTAACGCATGTGAGTGAATACTATCTCAGTGAATACTTCACGAGTTAATAAAAATTATTTTTTTAATATTATGAAGTTGTAGCATTTGATCCAATTTTCAGGAAGCTCTTAATGGGGCACGTAGTTTCAGCTTACAAGCAGGGAAAAACCAAAGAAGGGAATTCCATTAAAATGCTTAAATAGGAAGACAGAAGGTACCATATGAGTCTTAGTGCTTTATCCTTGAATTTTACATTGTCACAAATTTGTGGTTAATAGCGTGCAAAAAAGTGGTTAATTGTGTGACCAATTTGGTTAAATTCTAATGCTTGTCACATACCTCAGAATTTGACTTAGAAAATGTTCTAAAGAGCCAACTATAGAGAAAATAAAAGAAACCACATAGATTGCTCAATCTTAGAAAAAAGTTACTACATAAGTTGGATAATAAAACATTCATTAATTTCATAATAAAATAACAATTATTAAGTATATATTACATTCACAAGCATTATCAATAAGTATAAAAATTACATCATTCAAATT
Organism: Calophaca sinica; assembly: GCA_037113605.1. Classification (NCBI taxonomy): domain Eukaryota; kingdom Viridiplantae; phylum Streptophyta; class Magnoliopsida; order Fabales; family Fabaceae; genus Calophaca; species Calophaca sinica. The sequence continues at coordinate 52,664,792 of CM073737.1, forward strand.
TAAGAACTATTGTCATTCTAAGTCAAACAACTAGTGTAGTCATAGTTATGAAATAAAATATAGTTGAAAATTCAATGAAGACCCCTATTTCAACTTCTTGCTGAAGTAAGAGAGCTCAAGAACGTGAAATTTGGGCATAGCTGCATCTTTCTTTCTCTTTAATTTGCAATTTGTAACCCCAGTTGCCTGATCCAAACAATCATCCTTATCAGCAAACTCAACATTATAAAAGAAAAATATAAAGTGATAACACACAATATGAGAATTGAGCAAAATGACTACAGTATGCCTGTAAATTATTTAACTCAATGGTGCCATGACTGGGCCAATTCTGAGGAGGAGATCATGAAGGTTATTTATACCTGGCCTAATAATTGCACTTGGCATAAAGATCATAAAAATGGTGGCAATGCAAAGGAAGACCACTCACTCCCATATAGTGTGCACAAAGTTCATATGATTCATATTATTTACCAAAATCCAAATCTAATCATTAGGTGAACTAATTAAATATTCTTGAATTTCTAAGATTACTAGGAACAAAGACACCCCAGAATAATTCAGCAAAACTCCATCAACAGGTTTGAGATCCTAACATTGTAGAGACTAGAGACTAAAATATAAGGAAAGTGTGTTGCATAAAAGTCACATAAAAGAATATTACTGAGTGAGTGTATTCAGTTACTTACAAAATAACTTCTATGTAGAGTCTAGTGTACACATATTTTGTTATGAATTCTCTATTTTCATACTCAACTCTAAGAATTTATTCTTACTGAATAGTATTGTAGAAAATTTAAATAGGAGTAAGTATATCATATTCATCATTCCCGATACAAGTTGTTCAGCCAAAACAGTGGAATTAAGATGAAGACTATCTCCCAAGAATTCTGGCATGTGACAATGAGGATGCTGAATAATGATAAGTATGCAACCATTACAAAGTTCACTAACATTGGAATTGAGATATCAACCCAAAGTATATCAGTAGATACCTAAACAATTCATAAGAAGAGTTAAGTTAGCAAGTCCAAAAACACCACTATATATTTGAGTGTAAAGACCCAAACCAGTCCTTGAGAAAAAATATTGATATCTGTTTAGTTCCTGAGAAAATGAAAAGTAACAATTTGGTCCTAAAAAATCGCAAATAATGGTCAAATTATTCCTTTTTAGGATAATTTTTAGAGACATTTTAGTATCCATCAGAGACTAATTTGACTGAAATTTAAGATTTTTGAAGACCAAATTAATACTTTTCATTTCACACAGACCAAATAGGTCTATGTTTTTTCTTAGGAGCAGTTTGAGTCTTCACTCTATATTTAAAGAATATGCTAGTTTATGTTGTTTACCGACAGAAATCGACATTAAAAGGGACATTGAATGAAACTCACACGACTCAAAATTCTGCCAGAGGGAGTGGTATCAAAGAATGACATTGGAGCATGGAGGATACTTTGAAGCATTCCAATGAAGAAACTTTGAGATGTCTTTAGACCCCAATATGTAAATAAGAAAGCTCTTACCATCACCACTACACATGCAACAACTGCTATGATAGCGTAGACAATAATGAATGTGAAAGAAGGAATGCCAGAATCATCTGAAGTTGCAATTGTTAGCCAGTAATCACCAGCCAAAAAAGAAACCATCCATGCCACAGACATTGCCACCATGAGTGCTATTCCCCACCAACCAAATGCTTCAGTGAAATAGTGTTTGTATACTTTAAGGTTCACATGGCCAGTTTCTCTTTCCTCATCTTCAATAAGCTTTGCTGCAGACATATCAGACTTGGCTTGATCTTGAGGCTGCTTTTCAGCAGTGGTTTCTTTTTCTTTTTAAGGGATGCGAGCTAGTTTTGGAGACAGAGCAGAATCATCACCACCTTTAATATTACCATTTCTTCAACATCTCCTTGTGGTCTAGCTCAGGAGCTTCAATATTACCATTTCTTCATCAAGAAGCTACAAATAATACAAATAATAAATAGCAGGATTGAGCAATAAGAAATACTAAGATTAAAAGCAAAAACTGAAAACGACAAATAAGATTAGGAGGTTTCACTTCACAATAACACTTTTGCATTTTAAGTGTATTACTGCAATTACTAGTTTATGCCTGCTGTTAAAGAAACTTCAGCAATAGCAACATTTGGAAGAGTATATATATTTCTTTTAAAGGAGGTTCATGTATAGTAAACCTCCATTTAATCTTATACTAAAACTCATGTAATTGTAAGATTATTATAAAAATGAAATGGATATAGCTTAAAAAGAATAATGAAAAGAGACCCACAGGGTCACAGTAGGCGTTCTTCTTTTTGGTTTAGTGCTGACGTGGGATTTAAAAACTAATGGAGGTATAATTATTAAGAAAAATATGAGAGTATAAAAAGACAGTGAGAAATTCCTTAGTAAAATTGGTCACAGTTATATTTTCCTAAGACCAGCAGTGGCCTATTTTCATCTATCTTGAAAGAGTGTGCTATATGTGCTCTTTAGGGAGAGATTTCCAAGTCAGCAAGTACCTGAGGATTCACCATGGCCGTGTGTCGATCACAATTCTATCAAGAAGTGAATATGCCTCCGCATGCTGACGCCCTTTATTCATGTTATTAAACTTACTGCAATCAATTCTCAAAACAACTTAATTAACAAAACTAATATTAATCTAAATGAGAATTTGTGTGATTTGACTTGGGAACACGCATGGTTCCCAAATATCTTAAGACATGATTCATGATAGTTCATTAGTACTTACTAGGACCAACAAAATTGAACAATACCTTTATTAGGAAGATAAGCTATCTCCAGCCACTATTCTCAAATTGTTTTTTATAAGGGACTACTTTTGCAAATAATAGTCATCATTCTGCTACCCTTTAATATGTTCTCACCATCCTGCTGATACTCAAACACATAAAACGTGGCTTGCACTGCAAAGAAAGAAAATAATAAAATAATTTACAATGAGTAAAGTTTTACTGAAAAGTTGTCAAGTTTTTTCATGATTATGCTGCCTTGCACTTCCAGGTTCAGACCCTAATCATATTTAAGCATTTTTTTTCATCAGGTAACAAGTCTTACAGCTTTTCCTTCCTTAGATCTTCAGCAGCAGTGGCAGCAATTTGCAACTCAGAACCAGTTCCGATCAAGATAACGTCAGGCTTGTTACTTGATAAGCAATTTTTGTGCTACTATAAATGTAAATGTGGAAAATCCTTAAAGAAGTAGTTTGTACTTACTTTGAATATTTCCTTCGAGCAATGATCCTTGAAAATTTCTCTTACTTCCTTGAACATTGGGGTCTTGGTACCATCTTTAGTAGCCACAAAAACCTGAAATGTGTAAGTTATGTCAAAGAATAGAAAACAAACAAATGAAGCAACAATAAAACAAATAGATTCCAAGATGCGGCAATGGCCATACTACTCATACAGAGTAATGATATTTAAAAGAGCTTAATTAATAAGCCAAACTCTAAAATACGATAACCTGTATAGTAGGATGTAAGGTAAAAATTACTTGTAATTGTATGTTTAAGGCTCTCCACTCCAGCTTCTATTGAATGAGCAGCAAATACACCAACACGCGTTTCACCATCAACTTGCCTGGAACTGGAAGTAACCACAAGAATTTAAATAGAAATATAGAATGTAGTTGGCAATGAATATAATTTCGTTTGGTAACATCTAGCATAGATGTCCATTGTTCGAGTTATACAACTCGAAACAATCAATTGCAAAACAGGAGCATATCATAAAGAAAAGAATATATACTAACCAATGATGTCACTTGTTGCGTGAGACTACGAACAGATTCGTCAATACAGCAATGGACTTATAATTTAAATTTTTTTTAGTAAATATGGTTTATAAACTATATTATCAACAGAAAATCAGGATTTACTTCTATCTTCAGTGCCTAAAATAGTTGAGCGTCATCATCAAGCAACTTAGGAATTCTATTTTGGTGGCATGCTCTACTTGATTCTAAGCAGAGAACAAGATGCAAATCAAGAACATAGGGATGATAAATAGCCTTGTTGCTCAAACATCATATTCATACAAATGGAAAAAGGAAGATGGAAGCCAGTAAAAGGAAGATTGCGTGAGACCAGGAAGATGTGCATCAAGCCATCAATGAACCAGCACAACTAACTGCAAACAAAGACTCAATTTCATTCAATAGATGAGACATATATCAATCTGCTTTACAAAAAGAATCAATCATTTACTTAGCAATACTAACCATGTTACAAACGCAAACTTTTGTAACACACTTGGAAAAAAAAAAAGTCATAGATCATAATAGTAATGATCTCCCTTAAATGAAAACCATCCATAATAGCTAATCATTGTATATCAGTAGGGTACAATCATCCAAAAAAAAATAACCTAAACTGGAATCTATTTAAGACTGTGCTGACAAGTTTTTTGCCGGAGTAAGAAGAGCAACAGCACAGCGATCTGAGCTACAGAACTTCTTGTAAACTGCCCTGAGCTTATTTTCTGGAGCAGCAGAATGAAAGTTGACCATGAGCTTGGCACAATCCCTGGCAACATAAATAAACAAAGGTTACTTCCATTGTGATGAACTAACACATGCTCCTGAAAACAAACACCTAGTTGTATGAATTTGCTGAACCAAGCAATATTACCTCAGTTGTTCCTCTGAGTAGCCTGTGTAGTGCTTCAGAGTCTCGGTCCAGAAAGGGCTCGTTTCAAGGGTACATCTTGCAGCATATACAGCAAAAGCAGCAATCATGGAAGGGCAGTAGACGGTCACAGTAGTATAGTGCATCAGAGAAAGTTCAGCAAGGAAAAACGCCATATTCTCCATCTAAATTGACAGAAAAACATTCCACAATTTTATTAAAGCAACATTCCACATTGCACCAGTCACATGGCACTTGAAAAGTTTCACAATCAAACTATAAAGAAATATATACCTCTTTATCAGATACAGCAGAAGCAGCAATCATGGAAGGGCAGTACAAGGTCACAATAGTATAGTGCATCATGGAAGGGTATTCCCTCACAGTTATATTTGATGCTTTTTAAAGAGGAGTTAGGAGCTGTTCGTACGCCATTTTCATTCCGTAGACTATAAAGGTTATTACTACTGGTTTCTGCAGCTCATAGATTTTATCTCACTTGTGGCAGTTCTGGCAGCAACTATATTTTTCTTCCCATCAGTTTCAATGCGGTTCTTGTGCTTTCTATTTAAATCATCTTCTAAAGATGTTGGTTTATAAAATTTACAATTTACAAAGAGGTTGATTTCCAAACCAGAGGATTAGCCAATTTACAATTCAGTTGGATCCTTTAATTTTAGAAATTAGAAGTTTTTCAAAATTATCATTCATTTCTTCTCCTCTTGTGTTTCCAATACAAATGATTTCTGAACCAGAGAATTACCATAAAGAAAATGAAAGTCATAAATGTTATACACATACATACACATAGACTGGCACCTCTTTATCAACACAGCTACAAACATTAGTGTCTTTTCTTAAGCAAGTAAATTTATTTGTTAGTCAAAGGAGGCAACCCACTAACCAAAATAAGGAAAAACATGGGTTAGAAAATATGGAAAGTCATAAAACACATGATGGTAGGTGGCCATCCAATTTGATGTGTTCATATTATATGTTCACATTGCAAATCTTGCCTAAGTCATAAAACACATGATGGTAGGTGGCCATCCAATTTGATGTGTTCATATTATATGTTCACATTGCAAACCTTGCCTATAAATAGAAGCTTGAAGGCAAGAGCAAATAATTCCAACATTGAGAGAATTCCAACCAAGTGAGTTCCAAAGCTTAGAGAGATAAGCATTTGTGAGATAAAATTCTAGTGACAGAATTTTGTGAGAGAAATTCTTGGGTGTAATTGGGTTGTGGGTTTTGTGAGAGAGTGTGAGTGTTTGTAAACACAGTGTATATTTCCCTTTTCAATAAAAGGTCTGCAGCAGCCCGGAGACGTAGGCATTATTGGCCGAACTCCGTTATCAATTTTTGTGTGTGCTTCCGCATTTATTTTTCGCTCTTCCACTAATCTGACTATGGGGAAATTTTGCGTAATTTCCTAACAACTGGTATCAGAGCTAGTTGGTTACTTCTGCTAAATCTTGGCGAAGATACTATTCACGTGAATAGTAATTTTTCGTGAATAGTGAAATTGGTCGGCGCTACCAATTTGTCCACGGAGGTGTTCTAAAGCACAGTGGTTGGCGTAAATTGTCGAAGCGATCCTGAGAAGTCGGACTGAGTGGGAGTATGGCGCGCACGAAGGAAAGGTGAAAATTGAAAAGTTCGACGGTGCGGACTTTGGCTTTTGGAAGATGCAGATCGAGGATTATCTCAGATCGTAAAAGTTGTATCAACCTCTCACAGAAAGAAACCAGTGGAGATGAAGGAAGATGAATGGATCCTTCTCGATAGACAAGCCCTCGGCGTTATCCGGTTGACGTTATCCCGTAATGTTGCGTTCAACATTGCAAAAGAAAAGACCACGGCGGATCTTATGAAGGCTCTTTCCAACAGGTACGAAGCCGCTTACCTCAAACAAAGTTCATTTGATGAGGCGGTTGTTTAACTGCGGATGACGGAAGGTGCATCGGTGGCACAACATCTCAATGAACTCAACATAGTCACAACCCAGTTGAGTTCAATTGGAAACGAATGTGAAGATGAGGGACGAGCATTGATACTTTTGTCTTACTTCCGTAGAGTTGGAATGCTACCGCCACAAATTGTGAGTAGCTCAACTGAAACAATAAGTTGAAATCGACGATGTTCGTGATCCGGTTCTCGATGAAGAGATCCGACGGAGAGAGTCGGGTGAATCTTCATCCTCTTCGATTGCATATAGAGTTAAGGGGAAGAAATTCAACCAGAGGAAATGGACGTGGCAAATCAAAGGGCAGATGGTCCAAATCCAGAAATCATCAAAGTTCCCAAAACTCCAACTCAAAGACTATCGAGTGTTGGAATTGCGGGAAGACCGGGCACTACAAAAATCAAGGCAGGAGTGCAATCAAGAACCAGGAGGCGAAGGATCGAGGCAAATGTTGCTTCAACCTCAGGAGGAGGTGACGCGTTGATATGCTCTTTGGAGAGCAAGGAAGAGTCTTGGGTGTTAGACTCTGGAGCATCTTCTCATGCCACTTCGCAGATAGAATTCTTCGAGAATTATGTACCCGGAAACCTTGGTAAAGTTTACCTTGGTAATGAACAGTCTTGTGAGATTGTTGGCAAAGGTGTAGTGAGGATTAAGTTGAACAGTCCAGATGGGAATTGAAAAATGTCGACATATTCCCGACCGACGAAGAACTTAATCTCGATGGGCCACCGCCGTTGGCGATGTGCCTACACAATGATCTTCCACGGCGATCATTGGAAGATTTCAAAGGGTGCAATGACGATTGCTCATGCGAGAAAGAGTGGTACTCTTTATAAGACAGCAGGAGCATGCCATTTGATTGCAGTTGCAACAAATGATAGTCCCAATCTATGGCACCAGAGACTAGGCCATATGAGTGAGAAAGGGATGAAGATCATGCACTCGAAGGGCAAATTGTCATGTCTTCAGTCAGTAGAAATTGACATGTGTGAAGACTGCATACTTGGAAAGCAGAAAAGAGTTAGCTTTCAGACAAGTGGAAGAACCCCAAAGAAAGAGAAACTCGAGCTTGTTCACTCTGATGTTTGGGGTCCAACGACTGTCTCATCCATTAGTGGGAAGCAATACTTCGTGACCTTTATTGATGATCACTCTAGGAAGGTATGGGTATACTTTCTGAAACATAAGTCTGAAGTATTCGAGGCTTTCAAGATGTGGAAAGCCATGGTAGAAAATGAGACAGGATTGAAGATCAAAAAGCTCAGAACCGACAATGGTGGTGAATATGAAGACACCAGATTCAAGAAGTTTTGCTATGAGCACGGGATCAGAATGGAGAGAACGTGCGCAGTGCACGCCAACACAATGGTGTAGCCGAGCGTATGAATCGAACGTTGACAGAGAGCGAAGCTTGCGGGTGCGGTCAGGCTTCAAGCGATTACGGGCGTAAGCGATCAACACAAAGAAATTACTTGATCAACCGAGGTCCATCGATACCATTGGAGCACGTAATACCGTAAGAGGTATGGAGCGGAAAAGAGGTAAAACTCTCACATCTTAGAGTTTTCGGTTGCGTAGCATATGTGCATATCAGTGATCAAGGCAGGAATAAACTTGATCCCAAATCGAAGAAGTGCACTTTCATCGGTTATGGTGAAGATGAGTTTGGCTACCGTCTTTGGGATGATGAAAACAAAAAGCTGATCCGCAGTAGAGATGTGATCTTTAATGAAAGAGTGATGTACAAGGACAGGCATAACACAGATGCCAGCAACTCAGAACAGAGTGGGCCAGTGTATGCAGAGGTGGACGATGACCCAGAAAATCCTATAGTTGAGAATCCTCAGTCAGAGGAATCAATTGACGCACCAGAGCCTCCTACTCCAGCTCCGGCAGTGAGAAAGTCTTCTCGAGTTCCTATGCCCAACAGGAGATACATGGACTACATGTTGTTGACTGATGGAGGGGAGCCTGAAGATTATGCAGAAGCTTGTCAGACCGCAGATGCTAGCAAGTGGGAGCTTGCCATGAAAGACGAGATGAAGTCTTTGATCTCAAATCAAACATGGGAACTAGCTGAGTTACCCGTGGGAAAGAAGGCACTTCACAACAAATGGGTGTATCGGGTGAAGGAGGAGAATGATGGCTCCAAGAGACATAAAGCCCGACTAGTTGTCAAAGGATTCCAGCAAAAGGAAGGAGTTGACTACACCGAAATTTTTGCTCCAGTTGTGAAGCTCAATACTATCAGGTCTGTGTTAAGTATTGTTGCCAGTGAAGAGCTCTATCTTGAGCAGTTAGACGTGAAGACTGCATTTCTTCACGGAGACTTAGATGAGGAGATCTACATGCACCAACCTGAAGGCTTCTCGGAGAAAGGCAATGAAAATATGGTGTGCAGATTAAAGAAGAGCTTGTATGGCCTGAAACAAGCTCCGAGACAGTGGTACAAGAAGTTTGATAGCTTCATGCACAAGGAAGGTTTCCAGAAGTGCAACTCCGACCACTGTTGTTTCTTCAAGAGATATAAGTCCAGTTATATCATTTTGTTACTTTATGTCGATGATATGTTAGTAGCAGGTTCAGATATGGACGAGATCAGAAACTTGAAGATGCAGCTGTCAAAAGAATTTGACATGAAGGACTTGGGTCCAGCAAAGAAGATCCTTGGAATGCAAATCACGAGAGATAAGCAAAGAGGAATTTTGCAGTTATCTCAGGCGGAGTACATCAACCGTGTTTTGCAAAGATTCAACATGGGCAACGCCAAACCGGTTAGCACACCTTTGGCCAGTCATTTTCGCCTAACCAAGGAACAATCACCTCAGACGGAGGAAGAAAGAGAATACATGGCTAGGATTCCGTATGCTTCAGCCATTGGAAGTTTGATGTATGCAATAGTGCATGCGAGGCCGACATTGGCCATGCAAAGGGGAGTAGTTAGCGTGTTTATGTCAAATCCAGGTAAAACTCATCGGGAAGCGATGAAATGGATTTTGAGGTATCTACGAGGCACTACAGAGAAGTGTCTGTACTTTGGTAAAGGAGAATTGCAAGTACAAGGCTACGTAGATGCAGACTTTGGAGGTGAAGTTGATCATCGAAGAAGTACCACTGGTTATGTATTCACTGTTGGTACTACAGCAGTTAGTTGGATGTCGCGGATACAGAAGATTGTTGCTTTATCCACTACAGAGGCTGAGTATGTAGCGATGTAAGCCAAAGAAAGAATTGATATGGCTTCAGGATTGTTAATGCAGTTGGGTTTCACACAGAGAAGAGTGTTTTGCATGCTGATAGTCGAGTGCGATACATCCGCAAAGAATTCAGCATTTCACCTGCAACAAAGCATATTGGTCTTCGTTATCTCTTAATTAGATCTCTGCTTGAGGTTGAGGTGTTAATGTTGAAGAAGATTCAAGGAAGTAAGAACCCAGCAGACATGTTGACAAAGGTGGTGACTATCGACAAACTGAAGTTGTGCTCAACTTCGCTTGGCTCGCCAAATAATGCAGGAAAGGCTGCTGCTTGATCGAGGTGTGAAGACCGATTGAAATCAGTCTTCAAGTGGGAGATTGTTAGTCAAAGGAGGCAACCCACTAACCAAAATAAGGAAAAACATGGGTTAGAAAATATGGAAAGTCATAAAACACATGATGGTAGGTGGCCATCCAATTTGATGTGTTCATATTATATGTTCACATTGCAAATCTTGCCTAAGTCATAAAACACATGATGGTAGGTGGCCATCCAATTTGATGTGTTCATATTATATGTTCACATTGCAAACCTTGCCTATAAATAGAAGCTTGAAGGCAAGAGCAAATAATTCCAACATTGAGAGAATTCCAACCAAGTGAGTTCCAAAGCTTAGAGAGATAAGCATTTGTGAGATAAAATTCTAGTGACAGAATTTTGTGAGAGAAATTATTGGGTGTAATTGGGTTGTGGGTTTTGTGAGAGAGTGTGAGTGTTTGTAAACACAGTGTATATTTCCCTTTTCAATAAAAGGTCTGCAGCAGCCCGGAGACGTAGGCATTATTGGCCGAACTCCGTTATCAATTTTTGTGTGTGCTTCCGCATTTATTTTTCGCTCTTCCACTAATCTGACTATGGGGAAATTTTGCGTAATTTCCTAACATTATTAACTTCTAAATTAAGTTTGAGTACAACAAGGAGTACCCAATACAAATACTGACAAAGTGGGAAATAAAACATGTGAAATATGAAACTATAAAACATCAGAGAAGCTTTGATATACCGAACCAGGAAGACATAAGGTGTGGGAACAGCTAAATACCATTCAAGATTCCTCAAGATTGTTTTCTCCATGACAAGAACCTATTCTCTAGCATAGGCATTGTCTGAGCCAGGGAAAAAGCAGATAAGGGCATGAAGAATAAACCACAAACAAACAAAACCAAAATGGAAGCAATAGGGAGGATGGGTCACCTTGATACTTGGCGGTAGATGCGGCGAGCTGCGAGGACACGCGAAGGAGACGTGCAGAGGTGGCGACAATGCGTTCGGCTCGACGGCGAGGATGCGAGGTGGGTGCTAGGAGAAACGACCGATTCGGCGCGGCGAGGATGACAATCGGCGACGACGAACGAGATTCGGCGCGGCGAGGATGACAATCGGCGACGACGAACGAGATTGGGGACCAGAAGTGTAAAAAATTCATGATTTGAGGGAACAAAAGTGTAATTAAAAAGTATGGGGACAAAAATGGCCAAATTGAGAAAGTTGAGGAATCAAAATAGCCAAAAATAAAATAGAGGAATCAAAATCGTCAAATTGAGAAAATTCGGGGACCAAAAGTGTAATTAAACCTTTTAAATAATATAAGGCCAACTGGATCAACAAGCAAAGAAACAAAAATCATTTTAAAATCCCAAGGAGACAACTTGTTGTACTTAATATTCTAATTCTAATGTGTAGCAATTGTGGACTTGTATCATATCAACATATGGCAATAGGTGATTTTTTTATATTTTGCTACACATCATTCACTACGCTGAATTTGTCTTCCTATAATATTTAAACTTGATTCTAATAATGTTTAAAAGTGTTATGTGCAAACGCATTATCATCTGATGAGCGTACACCTTCTTATAACACTTCAAAAGTGTTATAAGAAACGAATCAGAACTCGCACGAGTCCTCCAAACATGTATGATAACGCTTTCCCGAACAAGCGTGATTGCGGTACATTGTTCAGATGACGTTTCCATTAACAAACATCATCTAAATGTGGCATTCAGATAATGTTTTCTTAAAGAAATGTTATCTGAGCTTTTTTTCTTCTTCTTCTTCTTCTTCTTCTGTTTAACATATTTTCCGATTGCTAGCATTCAGTAACTTATACCTCAAGTTCATTACATAACACTAAAAATTTCAAGTTCAACAACAAAATTTCAACATCAACTATATCAACTATATTATATAAAATAGAGTTTTGGTACGTAGGACTATGTCACGTGTCTTTTTTTTTATAATTAAAGGAAAGAAGTCTCGTTAAAACCTTCTGATGCAAAACCCTCCTTAGGAAAAAAATATCTAGAAGGAAAAAGAGTACTCCTTCCTATATTTACTAAAAAAATGAAAAAGAAGATTACAAAAAGGCATGGGGGACTAGGCCAAAACCCAAAGAAAAGCATAAGAGACAAACACTACAATCTAAAAAGGCATCAGACATATCATGGGGTGATAACAATCTAACCCATGAGCAATTATATGAATCTGTAGCTAGGCATGTTATTTCTATTTCTAAAAAAGTCATCTGAAATAAAGTTCGGAATATGATTCCACCAAACAATACCATTGACATTTGTCCTATGAGAAGCAAGTTTATTGTAACGACCCGTTTCCGGACCGCTATTAAGCTAGAACAACTCTAAATGTAAGTAGGTTTTCGAAATAGTACTCTTCGTGTCTTTTGGAAAATGCGGTAAATTTTTCTTTTCTTTTTATAGACAAGCGTCTTTTGTAACACACAACCAGAGTACGAGCAACATTTTCGAAACATGATGGAATTCTAAATGCAATAGACTATTACAACTAAAGACAGACATACGCACATGCATCCGAAAGATAATCAGTTGAAGAGTTTTACACGCCGGAAGTAGTAAATGAATATGCATAAGCAAAATATACCCGAAGTATGAAAACCCTACAATATTACTATCTGAGGTACTCTCGCAGCTACCCACGCAGGGGTCGCTCCAAAAGTAAAACCTTGACACCTAAACAACAATCACACAAAGTCAACAAAATGACACCGTCACCAACACGAAACTATATACAAAACAGCTTAAACACCATCCGCTACCCAACTACTCAAGTCTTCGCACCAAGTCGCTCGGCCCTCGCTGGCCTCTCCACGCCGAAGGTCTCTAACATGCCTTCTATACAAACATCTCGCCGAGAGTGGGGTTTAACTCCAAGCCGAGGGAATCTTCGTGCTCGAGAAGTCAGAAGCCACCTTCGACGATGTCGTCGTCGCCCGAATCTACACCACGTCCGTCATCGCCTGGGTTACCATCATTAATTGAAGGAACCACTGGCAAGGGTCAACTTCTTATCGCAACAAGATATAGCAAATCACAAGCGATAAATAAACAACAGTATACACATGTTTCAAGGCGCAACTCAAAACTCTCTCGTGACTCATTTCACGACTCATTCTCTCTCGACGCTTCGACAAATTCCGGAATAACGAACAACGCCCTTGAATTCCGGCCTTAGCCTTGAGCTCTTCCACTACTCTAGGAGATTCAAGTCGAAGTTGCCCAACGCCACGATAATGGACCACGCCCCTGAACATCCAGCCGAAGCTTTGAGCTCTTCCACTACTCTAGGATATTCGGGTCGAAGTCACCCACTACACGACAAGGAACGACGCCCTTGAACATCCGGCCGAAGCCTTGAGCTATTCCACTACTCTAGGATATTCAAGTCGAAGTTCAAAAACGACACGACTAGCTCTCACACTCGATGAACAGTTCGCCGCTTATGATAGTCAAAGAGTGGTACGCAAACTTATTCGACCGCTTATAAAATAAAGAGAGCATGCTTAATATGAAGAAACGCAATTCGACAATTTAAGCAATAAAGCAATTCGCATGAAGAAACGCAATTCAACAGCAATACACAATTCGCTGTATAAATTCAACCTCATATTAAATCAATGCATATCAAGGAATTCATCCCTCTGCAACTCGATGGAGTTGCCAGAGAGGTACAAACAAGTGTGGGGGTTGGGTTCAGGAGACCAACCGCAAAGGGTTCACCCACGATGACTCGGAAAATGTTCGACCGCACAACAATCAAATAAACGAAGGGGTTCGAAGACCCTAACCTTGAACTCGAAGAATTCTCAGACTTCTTCGCATTTAATAAAGCAATTAAATAACGGAAGCCTAAAAATATCTAAAGTTGCCCTTACCACTTGTCGCCACTAACGTCGCTCCAACGTCCTTAAGTCTGCGTCGCTCATATTCCTCGGTTTCCGCACCGCACGATCTCGGGTCACTCGAGCCTAACATCACAACGAACTTAGTAAAATCTATAATTCTAACTAAACTTAAGCTCTCAACTTAGCCCTTATTCTAGCCAAATTCATTCAAGGATTTTAAATAATTAGCTACTTGAAAATAAATATGGTTTTTAAAATCAAAATACTTCTTGAAAGATAACTTATCACATAACAACTTATAAACCTTAACTTACTTGAAAGAAATAAAGTTTTTGAACTAAAAGCCTTTCTTGAAAATTAACTAACACCTAACACTTAACTTAAGAAGATGCTAACTTTTAAAGAAATCTTTTTTTCTTCTTGAAACCTTAAGTTTAACATGTATCAATAAACCACTTGCATAAATTTTCAAAACCTAATACATAATCACACAAGCATTTATACATGTTAACAAAAGCATCTTCCTACCCAAAATCCTCTAGGCCTTGTGGCCATCTCCTCTATTTTTCCAAAATGTTTGGTAAAATCTTTTTTCTACAACTAAACAAATCCAAAACCATTTTAATCATGTTACAAACATTCATACACCTAGCATTTCTACTACAACCCACCAATCACAACTCACAACTCCAAATTAACTAAGTTTTCATAATTAGTTTTCAAAGCATCTTCAAGACAACTAGGCAATCACCCAAAATCTTACATAATTAAGTCATAAAATAAAAGCCAATCAAAACAAAGGTTTCTAAAAATCTTTGCCAACATTCTTTTCCAAAATTTAAAAGAATCACCACTAATTAATTTCATCAAATTAAAAATCATTTCACCAAGTCAATAACCATTTCTAGTCATTTACTTACTCCAAGACATCAAATTATCAAACACATTTCAAGACACATTCTAAAACAAATCCCAAACTCCAATTGCCATGCATATACTTAAATCAAGCATTAAACTATTTCCTATTCAACTTACTCAAAAGGTGCAGAATTTGGCAATTTTTACGCTATTTAAAATAGCAATTTTCCTACTACATCAAACGAACTCCGTTTCTTATGAAACTTTTTATGCAAGTCCTTGACATACATATACTCATAAACATATTTTTATTTGGGTAAAAATTATTACCAATAAGTGCAGAAAAATCATTTGATTTTCGGATTTAGGACACAAATTCTTCAATAAAACTGTTTTGGGTTCATAATGTCCTAGAGGTCTCAAAACTTATCCAAAAATTACAAAATTTAATATGGGAGATCCCAACACACATATGAATCATCTCCAAGTGGTCCCATGTCAAAATCATAATTCATTAATTCCCAGTAATTCAAAGAGTAACAGGTTGTTTTCATGGAAGATATCTATCTAATCACCCAAAATTCTAAACCTTTCAAGAGTAAGTTTTTCCCCAAAATTTATTTCAATCCAACCAATCCCAATTTCAATAACCTTAAAATTTATTCTAAACAAGTTATCTAACACTTAAACATATAATTTAATATCAAGACCTCATGCTTCTCATGGTTCAAGAATAGGCACAATTATAAAACTACATGTTACTTAGGCTTAAACAAAACTATAGCCTAAATCAACATCTAATCACTTCCAATAACACAAATCCACAACCAATTGATTGATTCAACTAGGATCACATCATTTCCCCCTTTCTAACCTCTAGGGTTTTCGCCCTAGAGCATCAAAGGAAGGGTTTTAAGATGATTCATCTCCTTTTGTTCATCATCAACCAACAAACAACAACAATCAAGCAAGTAATTAAAACTAGAAACAACCAAAACCAAGAAATCAAAAAGGAGGGGGGTTGGGCGCTGTTTTGGGGGTGCTTTGGGAGTGAGAAATTCTGTTTTTGTACTCATTTAAATGGTTGGAAACATAGGCAATGGAATGGAGAAGAAAACCTAGCATTTATACAAGATTTGGAAGCTAAATCATGAGGCAAAATGGGGGGCTGTTTAGCGCTCAAAAAGCAGAAACCATGGGGGAGAGAAATTAAGTTTTTCTCTTACCCAAATGGTGGAGAAGAGGAAGAACTATGTTGAGGAGAAGATTTGAAGTATCTTTGATGAAGAAATGTTGCTCAAAAACTCAAAGGATGTGAAGTTGTCTTCAATGGCACTTGCAAACCCATGGAGAAGAAAAGAGAAATGTTGAAGAGGGTTTGGGAAGGGGGGTCTCGTGAGGCAGCAGCTGGTGGGGGGTTTTTACCCTTCACTTGGCTTAAATAACTTAATGACTAAGATTAGTAATAATAAAAATAATTTAAGTAATAGTTTTAAAATAAAAACTACACATCAAGTGACACAAAAATCATTTTCCGAGATGCCAATTCCATCACTCATCTACACGTCTAATCTCACTTCTCTCAAGGTTACCCTCTAATCTAGAGTCATAAGATTTAAAAACACGGCGACGAGAAACCGCAAAACCGATTAATTTCTCGTCGGAAAAATCCCGGAAAATTAATTCGCGAGAAATTAATTCTCCGTGTGATAATATATTATCATAAATAATAAAAACAATAACAATCACTCAAAAATAATTAAAACAGGTTACGATTCGATTTTCATCGAAATCGGGGCTCATTTTAAATTTTATCTGCGGCAGAAACTTCTCAGCGATTTGAAACGCGCCGAAACTTCGTTAGAATTTTTCGACGATCTTCAAACCACGAATCAATATAAAAATATTAATTCTCAATTTTATTAGCTCTTGATTTAATTAAATCACTTACTTAACGAACAAGAAAATGCTTTATTATAGCGTAAATACGACAAAATATACTAAATAACACTATTTAACGTATCGTAAAAATACGCGTGTTACATTTATCAGTACAAGAATTCTCTTCCCTATAGATATGAGAAAAAACGAAAGTCATCTTCTTAGTTAAGGAAATACAGTTATTCCATCTATTCCTGAGCTTCCAAGGAACAATGAAACTATATTTGAAGGACACTACCACTAATTGAGAGTCATACTCCAACCACAAACGATGTCAACCTTCATTAAAAGCAACTTCTATAGCAATCACAGCCCCAAGTAACTCAGCCTGAAAAGCGTTACGGATGCCAAGATTAGCAGAAAAGTAACCAAGCACAATAGCACTACGATATCTGAAGATACCCCAACAAGAGGCTGGACCAGGACAGCCTTTAGCTACACCATCTGTATTACATTTAATCATGTATGAACTAGGGGTTTCCATATGACTTCTTTGATATTTGGAACACAACAAGAACGACCCTCCACTTTAAAAGTCTTCAAAATAGAAAATTCAGTAATAGAGGAAGACATTCTGCCAGTACTAGAATTGCCAGCAAGAGAAACATTAGGCATAAATAATATTAATGGCCGATTGGAAAGGAATAAGTTTGTTGTCAAACCTCAACTTATTTCTTCAATGCCAAATAACCCAAAAACTATTAGTCACACAGGCAATGACCACATCAAGAACTTGGGTGCTCCAGCTGCAATTGCAAATAGCAGGAATGGACTGAACAAAAGAGCAATCAATATGTATGCAGGATCGATCCAAGACAATTCCAAATATGGTTAGCAAAAGGACAATCAAAGAACTAATGATTTAAAGTTTCAGCTACTTTCCCACAAACAGAACAAACAGACACCACAATAATACCTCTATTGTGAAGATGATCATCTATAAGGATTTTATCATAAAGCACTCTCCAAAGAATGAAAGACTTAGAGGGGGAACACAATTTCTCCAAAGCAATTTAGCCCAAGGCAAAGTTTGACCAATTGGCTCATGAAACAAATAGGCATCCTTGAAAGATAGGATACCTGAGCAGCATCTATAGCACCTCTGGTTTGCATAGTGAAACTATCGTATAATATTTGAACTAATTGCCACTTGGTAAACCCATGATGAGGACAACTCCTATGTAGATCTAGAAATCGCTCCCAAGTCTCATGCATTGATCCTTCATTTTGCGCGAACCCAGATATGTCAGCTCTTAGCTTTGCAGATTTTGCAAGAGGAAAGTCTTAATTTGATAGACTGTAGTGTCACACCATGACACTTGACAGTATTTGGAGCCAATGAGTCCAACCAAAGTTGAGTTTTCCCCTGTAGTGAGATTGAGAACAATCGTAATTTGATAGCCTCCTGTGTCACACCATGACACTTGACAGTATTTGCAATCTTCTGAAATCTCTTGAAATGAGCATTTGAATCTTCAGATGGTAGGCCTAAGAATTGAACAAAAGACACCATTGATATCAATGTTGGCTTCAATTTGAAGTTGGTGGCCTCAATTGCCGGATAGTTGACACTGTCTGCCACATCCGTGGTTGGAGTGAAGTACTCGTTCAAAGTGAGCTCGTCTCCCATTGGTTTTTGTTGTCTTCTCAACGAAGGGAGTGTTCTTTCAAATTTTGGATCAAACTGTAATTCAGGACGTTGAGAACGTGTCTGTATACACCAAAAAGAACCAAATAGAGTGACTCTTATAACTAAACAAATAAAAATAAAATTATACTAAGAATTATAATAATCAAAATTCAAAACAAAACAAAAGAAATAGAAAACAAGTAAAGTAAATGCCTAAAGTAACTAGAATCTCGTTATTTTAATATCGCTAAAACATTCTCTGGCAATGGCGCCAAAAACTTGTTGCGTCTCAGGCAAGTGCACCTGATCGTAACTCGTAATAGAATGGAGTATATTTAAGACTCTGAATGTCAAACCATTCCGAATGTCCAACTCATAGGGAATGCGCGAGTACTAACATAGTAAAGATCATATGTTATTTAGACGAACGATAGTTGTGGTTTTAAGAATGTAACGATCAAACTAAAGCAAGACAGAGATAAAGTAATGCACAAGAACAAGATAAAATCAATTATGGGAAGCCTAGGGGAACCAAGTTCACCAATACTTATTCCCTAAATTTACTAGCTAATCACTACGAGCTATATTTCCTGGATGAAAGCTAATCTTCCACTCTAATATTATTAATGCCCAATGATCATGTAATATTAATAGTCTTCTCCTAAACTAATATCCCCAATTATCATGCAAGATAAATACACGTAAGAGCATTAAGTAACAGTGGAATCGTTAATTTAATAGCCAATTAGAAATAAGCAATTATCCTTGATCCGGCATAATACACGAGTTCAATTATTCCTATAGTTCTGTTAACTAATTGTGATATGATCGCCTCCAATTAAATTAACTTGTTAAATGGTGATCAAGCCTTATAGGATTAAGCATGTTAAGAACAATACAATCAACACGATAATAGGAAACTCATATAATTGACTAAATAAATATCAAAAACATAATAAAGAATCCACATCACTCCCAGTGATGGATTTGGCTACTTATGGTAAGTGCAAGTAACATAAAATCACATGAAAAACGATAAAAACCCATAATAAATAGAATTAAATCTAAAACATGACACCCTTTCGGTATGACGACGATCCTTAAACACATTTCTCACGAGCTCCGGCGGCAAAATAGGTCTAGGCAAGAGGCTCTAACGTTCCAGGATCAAAAGACTTGAATAGAGGGCTAAGAATACCTATTTATAGGCTCGGCAACATATTAGGTCAAACAGGTTTCAAATCTAGGCGATCCAGGACTAGGTATGGTCGTACTGTGTTTATACATGGCTGTACTACACTTTGGTTACGACATTGGCTCGTACTTGTGCATTCTGCACCACTTGACAACAAATGGGTACGGCCGTACTGCCTTTGGTGCGACCGTACTGGACTTTTCCTTCAACGCCAGGCTGTTCTGACCATGAGGTACGCCCCTACTGCTGTGCTTGAATAGGTATGGCCGTACTGACTGGATGTCAGGTCGTACTGAATGTCCAGAATTGCCAAAAATCTCCAAATCTTGCCAGTTTTTGGTCCGTTTTCACATCTTTTGCTCCAAGTGTTGTCTTCGTGATATTTCTGCAAAATAGGACATAAATTAGTTCTTTTATACTTTAAAGAGCACAAATTGACATGTTTTAGTACTCAAAATACCCCATAAAAATAGACAAATTTGGGTGTCAACAGTTGTCTCTAATTGTTGTACCCTCTCCACATATCAATTGATTTATGTACTTAGGATCAAATTGGACAAACCCAAGAACAATTATAGTTGAACTGTGCCTGATGAAGTCAAACATATGATCCGTAATTGGATAGAAGTAAAGACTGTGGATTCTCACATTTTCTTTATCATTGATCGTGTGTAAGATGTCAATGGACTGGATGTTAGGATATAGGAATTGGTTTGATGCCCCTTTGGGTGCCGCACGATTGGTGTGTTATTTGACTCTTGATTTGGTAGACTTAACTAATAGAGTTGGCCCTTTTAAGTGGAAGGGAATGCATATACACTGTTTAAACAAGTTGTTTGTATTGTCCTCTATTTTAGCAATTAATGGAGTTGTTTTTGCCGTAAAAAAACCATGAATATCTACAATGGATCTCTAGAACTTTGCAGGTCGTTGAACATGGATACCATGTGTATCCACACTCAGAAATGGCTTATGGACGGAAATAGGTTTCCACATCCATGCAATCACTCTGTTGCATATCTAGATCGTCTGATCTAGATCAGACTTTTCACGTTCTGTCTTCATGTTTTTAACTCATTTTGCAAAGTTGGAATATGAGTCATTTGATATTGATCACATAGCTAAGATTGTGTGACTATGTGGTTATCCCCATTGCAGGGAATCTGAGTCCATAATAGATTGTCAAATTTGGACCATAACTGACGTTTTACTAGGTCACGACACAGTGATTGATAAAAAAAAAATTAAATGGAACTATATGTCCCCCAAAATCTGTTAAAGGGGTTGTAAATTGAAAGATCCAAACCTCATTTTGTTTAAATCGCAATCAAACGCAGTCGACGATCTCAACTGTCCGATTGAGATCAGACGATTCACATTTCACTTTTTTGAAGCATGTACTTGTTTGCATAGTTAAAATATGAATCGTCTTATCTCAATCAGACAGTCAAGATCTTCTGATGTGACCGTATAAAATTATGACCTCAATGAATCCATATTATCCAAATTTGGGTTGGGGGGATGTGGGTAAAGGATGGAGCAAATCCCATCATGTACCACTCCATTCCAACTGTTATTTAAAAATCCAAACAATGGAATCATATCCTATTTCATCCCATACCACCTATCCAAAATAGACCCTAAAGTAAAGTGTATATATACGTAACAATATGAAAGGCTACGCTACCCTTTAAAAACTAGATAAATAGATACATATTAATGAATAATACGAAAATTGGCTAGGCTCCAAAACTACCCATCGTTATGATTAGAAAAAAGAGAAAAAGAATAGTTATGATTAAAAAAAAGGGAAAAAGAAGAAAAAAGAAAAAGAAAAAAAGGGGGGGGCCATGTACGTCCGTCCTGTATCATGTTTTTTGGATTGGCAAAGCTGTAACGACACCATCGATTAATTCGTTAACGCAGTGCATGCCAGCTATTGAAGACTGGCTTTGCATCATTGCGCAGACTCACTCAGGGTTCGTTGACTCATCCCATTTAAAGGACCATCTATGTGTTTAGCTCGAGTGAGACCAAACCAAAGCAATTGACTTTAAGTTCAAAATATTGATAGTGGAGTTGGTTAGTTAAACAAGCTTCTGAAGATTAATCCTTCGATTCGATCTCTACTTGAGCATCAGGTTCCTCCTCCTTCTTTTACTATTTTTATTTATATTGTTGTCTCTATCAAAATTCAATATAAATAAGAACATTTGATAATTTGTTTTGCGTCTTGTTCTATAACTTCACGAAGTAGCTTTATGGGTCTGGCTCGTTTAATAGAAATAACAATATAAGGCTTAAACGTGTGTATGAAAAATTGAAAATCTATGTCTCACTTTTTTTGGACCCGAGATGTTTGTTCAAAACATGTGGGTAAAAAGAAAATGAAACAAACAACATGCTATGAACAATAGACACTTCAATATCATCGTGCTACTAGAAAAAGTTGAAATAGAGATGGAATAAAGATAAAATTTGTCTTTAATTCTGTTGCTAAATGTTAAAGACGCTAAATTTAGAGACTAATTTCATTTTTTCGTCTCTAATTTTTATCACGATTTTCTATTGATCGCACATATAATTTGGGTTTGAGTGGTACTTGTATCCATCTTTAAGGTTGTTTGTCAACACCAATAACAAAGCTATGAAATTTTAAGGAAAAATGGAGGCACAACCAAATGGTTCAGGGAGTGGACCCCAGCATATAGAAGCAGAATTGACTGAAAAGCTTAAAGGAGTGGTTCTTCCTGAAATGTCTAGAGTCCATGAGCAATGCATTTATATTGTACCACAAAGACTTCGGCAAGTCAATCCAAATGCTTATACTCCTCAAGTTGTTTCCATTGGCCCTTTTCACAATCCATGGGGCTCTGGCGAGCAGAACAATATGTTGAAGCCAATGGAGGAAATCAAACTGAAATATCTCAAGGGATTTCTAAATCGAACCGAGCTACGTGTGGCAGATATTCTTCTCAAACTAGACGAGTTTTTCACACTCGACGAGTGGGAAAATAGAATTCGAAGTTGTTATGCAGGACCTATCAGCTATAACAGCAATGATTTCTTGAAAATGATCATAATTGACGCATGCTTTATAATTGAACATTTTCTTAGGTGTTACAGATTCTCTGAATGGGAGGAAAAGGACCCTATATTGTTAAAACGGGCGTTGTTTGAGGACATTTTGCGAGACTTGATACTCCTCGAAAATCAGCTTCCTTTCTTTGTTCTAGAAAACATATACAACCTCGTCGCTGGTATAAATCCTGAATTCCCCTCCTTTGTTGAGATTACTTTCCACTATTTTCAAAAACTCAACTCGCAGGACATAGATCCCGAAGGAGTGTGTCCAAGACACTTCACAAATCTTTTAAGAACCTTTCTCCTGCCATCATCATTTGATCTTGGACAACAAGAAAATGGGAATAAGATTGGACAAGTATATAGTGCTAGCCAACTAAAGGAGGCAGGACTGGTATTCAAGGTTAGTGAAGACAGCAAATGCTTGCTTGACTTAAAATTTGACAAGGGTGTGTTGACAATGCCATGCTTTCATGTGCAAGACTCAACAGAGAAATACCTAAGAAACATATTGGCATTTGAGGAATATCACCTTCCATATTCAGCTCACATTACTCAGTATATCTGGATCCTAGATCGTCTTATCAATACGGAGAAAGATGTGAGCATCCTAGTTAATAAGAAAATTATTGTCAATTGGATGGGTGACGCTAATTCAGTGGCTACAATGGTTAACAACCTTTGCAAAAATATTTACCTATCTGGTTTCTATTCAAACTATTTATTTCTTTGCAATAGCTTGAATGGTTTCTACGAAAATCCTCGCAACAAATATAAGGCAATCTTTATACATGAGTACTTCAACACTCCTGTGAAAATAGCATCTACCATTGCTGCAATGTTGCTGCTTTTGCTTACGCTGATTCAGACTATATTTTCTGTCTGCTCATATTTCAAAGAATAGAAGATTATGTAATAAGTTTTTTTTCCCGTTCTAAGGTTATCTTTTTTTTTTTTTGTTCTAAGATTATGTAATATGTTATTCCTTAACTATTGTGTTGCAATGTCACATGTGAGACTTTTTGGTCACCATTCAGAAACTTTCTTACAAACTCTTGATAGGTGTAGATGTTTCTAAAAATGACAATAGTATTGACATTTTTTTTATGAAAATTTTTCAAACAATTTTCTCAATTTTTTCCTGAAATTGTTTAAAGAGAGGACCCATCATTGATGTGGGCTTTGAACATTTGGATGGGGAAACAAGATGAAAAACGGGTCTCACTATTTCTCCTAACATGTGCTACTATCGCCATTGAATCCATATTAGGTAAACCTTCATTTAAAAAAATTCGTTTTGCCAAACTAGCATGAAGAAATTAAACATCTTTTTGCATGGAAAAAGGTTGTCGATGGTCAAGTGTGAACAGAGGTAGCTAGATAGAGTACAAGAAAATGGATCCGGTATGGAGAGAGAGCCAATAAGCTAAAACATGGCTAGTATTAGAAGTCGGAAATCTTTACATAAAGAATCCAATTTATTAACTGATTATGTGATCTTTAACCATGAATATCTAATGGACCTCTCAACCTTTGCAAACCGTTGAAGATGGATACCACGAGTATACACACTCAGAAGCGACTAATAGACAAAAATTGATTTTCTATAGTCACTCAATCACTCTATTGTAGGTCTGGATCGTCTGATATTAATAGGACTATTGACATTATGACTTCATGTTTTTAACTTGTTTTGCATAGTTAGAATACGAGTCATTCAATCTTGATCTGATAGCTAAGATTGCATGATTGTGTGGTTATCCCCATTGCACGGAATCCAAATCCATAATAGATCGTCGAATTTAGACCTTCATCACTGCTTTGCAACAAATGGAACTATGCTCCCCAAAATCTGTTTAGGGGTTGTAAATTGAAAGATCCAATCTTAACCCCATTTTGTTTGAACTGCAATAACTAGGGGTGTATACGAGCCGGGTTGGGTCGGTTTTGACCAATCCCAATGCCCAAACTAATAAGATTTTGTCAAACCCGAACCAAACTAATCTGGTAATGAGCGGGTTGGTTCGGGTTGGGTTCACAGGTAATAAGACAAAAAAAAAACGTTTAAAATTTCAAAAATTGTTTCATTTAATACTTCAAATTCCACAAAGTTTTCAAGAACACTTAAACTAAATTTCACAGTTTTTAGAATGATATTTTATTCCACAAAATTTTCACAAAATAGAAAGAAAAAAAATCTAATTTCTAAATGAGCAAGTAGTGTCTCATCTCTCATGAATCATGACTATGTGATACTAAGGTATATAAAAAAAAATATGTCATTAGGTTGGGCTCGCGGGTTCACGAATTTAAAATCATAAATCTGTTACCCGAATCAAATCACTTTGGGTTTGAACAGGTTGGTTCGAGTTTGACCCAAACTATGAAAAAAAAAACGAACCAAACACTTTGAGTTGGGTTGGATCGACCTGGACCCGTGTACACCCCAAAAAAAAGTTTTTGCTTTATAAAAAAAAAGTTACTAAACATACTATAGTCGATCACATTTCGGGATTTCACCTCTGGACCACTTCCATATTGTCCTATACTAGGCACGCCCACATTAGCACCCACTCTTTTGCAAAATAATAATATCTAACTTAACCCCACTACACTCTCCCTCATACCCGAGGTCAAGAAATACCAAAACCACACGTTGAAGCTTAAACCAAAATAACCAAATGCTAACAAATCCTTAAAAACCAACTACACTTTCCAGTTAACAACTGCAAAGCACGAGACTATAAATATAGTTATAGCTATATACCCACCTCTTGTTTTGTATCATATCCCAGTTTCAGACATCTCTTTCTCTCTCTCTCTCTCTCCCCCCATGGCTGGGCCACTTTCAGTGATCAATCCTATACTAAGCACTTCAAGTATTGGCATTACTGTTATGACGCTTATGCTATGTGACATTGCATTACTCATGTGTGCTTCTCATTCGCGCAAATGGCGTGAGCCTATTGGCGGATCCACTTAGATGGGGTTGGGGGGCAATTCCCCACGAAATAATTATTTTTTAGTTAAATATGTTTAATAATTTTCGTTTTTCCCCATAAAAAAATTAGGTAATACCCCTATAAGACACGTTTTTTTAATTAAGTAAAGAAAGTTAATATAAGAGATAAAAGAAAAAAATAAATTGGCACTAATTTCGTCTATTTATCTTTTTAATTTCTACCATCCCTCTAACACTAAGCTCATACAGTGATAAAACATATTAAATTTCAAAAAAGAAACACCGTTCAGGACAGAGAAAAAGATTAAGAAACTCGAAGAGCAGAGACAATTACTTGATGATTTTCTATAAATGGCATTAGACTAAGATATAAACAGTGATATTAGGAAAGAGCATATAAACACCGTTCAGGACAGAAAAAAAGATTAAGAAACTCGAAAAGCAGATACAATTACTTGATGATTTTCTATAAATGGCATTAGACTAAGATATAAACAGTGATATTAGGAAAGAGCATATAACGTATGATTGGTTAAATTTTTCTTTTTTATAAAAAAAATGCTTAAATGGTTGTGTTGTTATATACATAGAGATACATTTTTTTACGGTATTGACAATGAAAAAATCATATAACATTTACAAAGTATAAAAATGCGTAGAGGATAATTGTAATACGTAGAAATTTATATGTTTTAAGTTTTTTTCTCATAAAAATTATGTATTTTGTTAAATTTTATAATGTTTTTCTTGTATGAAAACATTATAAACTATTTCTTGCCCTCAGAAAAGAAAATTTCTGGATCCGCGACTGCGTAACTAAGTGGGTTACTTGCTATGATGCCTTTGGGGAAGAACCTGTGATAGAGCTCAACAATGAAGTTCTGATGAGTGGTGGTGAACAAGAAGAAGATGATTCGCTTTGGCAAAAGAATATACTCATGGGTGGGAAGTGCCAGCTCCCTGATTTCTCCGGTGTCATAATCTATGACTCCGATGGCAATGTTGTAAATCCTGCGAAAACTTCTCGCCCATTACTTACCTGGAAATAAGGATCTGAGGAACCCCAACAAGCTTCTTCACTTGCAGAAGTAGAATTGAACTAGAGTTCTATATATACCTCTATATTATAGTTTCAGTTTCAGCAGTGAGAATAGAATGTTGAATAGAAAACTCCATACAAAAGCAAAAGTCATGCATTGTCAATATGTCAAGTGTGTCTCTTTTGTATTCATATAATGTCCTTTGATTTTGGAAAGAAAAGCATCATGCATCTTTAGTTTGGAAGTGACTTTTTCATCCAAAAAAAAAAAATCTTGGATTATTCACATATAATGCTCGGTAAAACCATGTAATTAATAAATTATTCTTGCTATAGAAAAAATCTTGCATAATACAAAACCAAGAGCTGTTTACTTACTACTTGTGACAATATGACCGCAATCCACTTCAAAAATGTGATTGCTTCTAGTCTGATGATGAATTACGTCCCCTAAATCCCACAACACTGAGTTTTGAGTTTGTAGATTTGGTGGCACTGGTTCTTTTACTTGTTTGCTTATTTTCAGGAGAAGCTTTTCTCGGGCTACTTGCACGGGAAGATTTTAAAGATTTTGAAACGGTAAATCCTTTCTTCGTCGATTTTTGGTATCAGAGCCTATCGAGATCCGTTGGGCTACCTGTAGATGTTCAGTCCTGCAAACTTCACGTTCCAAATGTCTATTCCTAGACGTGAGGGGGGTGTGTTAGAGTCTCATATCGGATAATAATACTGCCTCCTCTATTTTTGTTGCCAAGTTCAAGTCCCTTTTAGCAATCAAACTTGTTACTTTCCCTGCACCAGAAAAGATTATTTTTATTCACAATGGCAAATTTGTACAGTTACAATTGCATTGCATTGACCAATATACAATTGTAAGCTATGTCTAGACACGAAGCAGCATGGATTTGGTTCAACAATATTAGAGCAAACTTGTGCAGAGTCCAAAATGATACACATCAAGATTTTTTTTTTTCCCTTCCTTTGCTACCAATTAAGATCTATCATACTGCAGGAAGAAATGCCATACATAGATATTCACATTGACAACATGATAATCTATGTCGCTATCTTCTAATTTATGAAGCAGCATGGATTTGGTTGCGAAGTGTGTATGCAAGAACATTGATTACTGTTACCTTTTTTTTTTTTTACCAAAAGAAAATTTAGAAGAGAGGACAATATTCTCAATCTTCACTCACTCTTAAATTTTCTGAGGTTCTCAACCCTGCATTTGAAAGAAGTGATACAGATAAGTGGGAATAATTGGAAACAGAATATCTGATGAGAGAATCCGCTTCCGATACGCCGTAAGTGCGTCTTTTCCACACCTCACCTCCATGATTCTTCCCTCTTTTCCACTTCGATTGCTGACTTTTGACGCAAACGTGCAATTTATAGCACCAATTGATGATCTATATAATCCAAGAACCATAAATAAATAAATAAATAAATAAAAAAGAGTACCTTGACTTTCTCCAGGCTGAAGCAGCAGCGCCGATTTCTCTTCTAAAAGTACATGACCTTCTCCGGTTTCCAGCTCCAAGTCTCCGGCGCCAGATGTATGTTACTTTGTCAGCCTCTGTTTTCAAGTTACAAGCGCTCTCTCTCTCTCTCTCTCTCTCTCTCTCTGTTTCCAACATGCGGACTCTTCGTTTTCAACTTTTTTTTTCTTTATCTTGCTTTTTGTTTGACTCTAACAGAGTCACCGGTTTTCTTCTTCTTTTTTTTATAATTAACTGAGTTATTGGTTTTCTACCAATCGATTATTTTATTATTATTTCTGGTATGTTTTGATAGTATGATTATTTTATTATTCTTTAGTTTTACTTATTTAATTCTTTAATTCTTTATTCAATTATTATTTAATTGTTTTCTACTTAACACCCATCATGATATTTACTTATCACTTGAGCATCAGGTTCCTCCTCCTTTTACTATTTTTATTTGTGTTGTTGTCTCTATCAAAATTCAATATAAGAACATTAGATAATTTGTTTTGCATCTTGTTCTATAACTTCACGAAGTAGCTTTATATGTCTGACTCGTATAATAGAAGTAACAATATTTTTTTTTTTGACCAAAATAGAAGTAACAATATATATAGGCTAAAACACGTGTATGAAAATCTCATGTCTCACTTTTTTGAGACCGCATATGTTTGTTTAAAACGTGGGTAAAAAGAAAATGAAAAAAACAACATGTTAGGAACAACAGACACTTCAATATCATCGTGCTACAAGAAAAAAATTGAAATAGAGTCGGTAATTTAGAGAAGGAAAAAAGATAAAATTTGTTCCTAATCTTGTCGCTAAGTGTTAAAGACGTCAAATTTAGAGATTAATTTCATTTTTCCGTCAATAATTTTCATCGCTATTTTCTAGTAATCACGCATAAATTTTGGGTTTGAGTGGTACTTTTATCCATCTTTAAGGTTGTTTGTTTGTCAACACCAGTAACAAAGCTATGAAATTTTAAGGAAAAATGGAGGCACAACCAAATGGTTCAGGGAGTGGACACCAACATTTGGAAGCAGAATTGACTGAAAAGCTCGAAAGAGTGGTTCTTCCAGAAATGTCTAGAGTCCATGAGCAATGCATTTATATAGTACCACAAAGACTTCGACAAATCAATCCAAATGCTTATACTCCTCGAGTTGTTTCCATTGGCCCTTTTCATAATCCATGGGGCTCTGGCGAGGAGAACAATATGTTGAAGCCAATGGAGGAACTCAAACTGAAATACCTCAAGGGATTTCTAAATCGAACCGAGCTACGTGTGGCGGATATTCTTCTCAAACTAGACGAGTGGGAAAATAGAATTCGAAGTTGTTATGCAGGGCCTATCAGCTATAGCAGCAATGATTTCTTGAAAATGATCATAATTGACGCATGCTTTATAATTGAACTTTTTCTTAGATATTACAGATTGTTTGAGTGGAAGGAAAATGACCCTTTAATGTTAAAACTGTCGCTGTTTGATGACATTATGCAAGACTTGATACTCCTTGAAAATCAGCTTCCTTTCTTTGTTCTTCAAGACATATACAACCTCGCCGAGGGTATAAATCTTGAATTCCCCTCCTTTGTTGAGATTAGTTTCCACAATTTTCAACCACTCAACTCGAAGAACATAAGTCCCGAAGGAGTGCGTCCAAAACACTTCACAGATCTTTTAAGAACCTTTTTCCTGCCATCATCATTTGATGTTGGACAAGAAGAAAAAGGGAATGCATTTGGGAAAGGATACAGCGCAAGCCAACTAATGGAGGCAGGACTGGTATTCAAGGTTAGTGAAGACAGCGAATGCTTGCTTGACTTAAAATTTGACAAGGGTGTGTTGACAATGCCATGCTTTCATGTGGATGACTCAATAGAGACATACCTAAGGAATATATTGGCATTTGAGGAATGTCACCTTCCATATTCAGCTTACATTACTCAGTACCTTTGCATCCTAGATGATCTTATCGATACAGAGAAAGATGTGAGCATCCTAGTTGATGAGAATATTATTGTCAATTGGATGGGTGACTCTAATTCAGTGGCTACAATGGTTAACAACCTTTGCAAAAATATTTGGCAACCAGGTTTCCATTCAAAGTATCTATCTCTTTGCACGAGCTTGAAAGGTTTCTATGAAAACCCTCGCAACAAATATAAGGCAATCGTTATACATGAATACTTCAACACTCCTGTGAAAATAGCATCTACCATTGCTGCAATGTTGCTGCTTTCGCTTACGCTGATTCAGACTATATTTTCAGTCTGCTCATATTTCAAAGAATCAAAGATTATGTAATAATTTTTTTTTTTGTTCTAAGATTATCTTTTTTGTTGTTCTAAGATTTGTAATATGTTATTCCTTAACTACAGTGTTGCAATGTCACTTGTGAGACTTTTTGGTCACCATTCAGAAACTTTCTTACAAACTCTTGATAGGTGTAGATGTTTCTAAAAATGACAATAGTATTGACATTTTTTTATGAAAATTTTTCAAACAATTTTCTCAATTTTTTCCTTTTTCTTTTGGGGTCAACTTCTCAATTTTTTCCTGAAATTGTTTAAAGAAAGGACCCATCATTGATGTGGGCTTGAACATATGGATGGGGAAACGGGATGAAAAACGAGTCTTACTCTTTCTCCTAACATGTGCTACTATCACCATTGAATCCATATTAAGTAAAACTTCATTTTAACAAATTCGTTTTGCAATATAGCGGAATAAAATTTGCCAAACTAGGATGAGGCCTTTTCTATGAAAAAAAGTCGCCGATGGCCAAGTGTGAACAGAGAGGTAGCTAGAAAGAGTACAAGAAAATGAATAAGGTATGGAGAGAGAGAGAGCAATTAAGCTACAACATGGCTAGTATTAGAAGTAGGAAATCTTTACCCCAAAGACTCCAATGTATTAACTAATTATGTGATCTTTAACCATGATTATCTACAATGTACATGTGGACCTTTGCAGACCGTTGAAGACCCAAAAGCAACTAATAGATAGAAATTGATTTTCTGCTGTCACACAATCGCTTTATTGTAGATCTGGATCGTCTGATCTTGATAGGACTACTGACGTTATGACTTCATGTTTTTAATCCTAAGGTGCTAGTGCAGTGGTAACTGCCTAGTTTTGTAATCCCAATGGATTGTGTTCAAATCTTCTCGGAAACAGTTTGTGGCCTAAATGCCTCCCCCTCCCCACCCTCTAAAAAAAGAAAAAAATTCTCTCATATTTTTAAGGAAGGTAATTCTTATGCAGATAAGTTGGTTTTCCATGGCCTTAATATTCAAGGTTTTCTATGGTGGAATATCATCCCTGATTTTATTAGATTGAATTTTTTCAGGAATAGGTATAGTCTTCCTTTTTATATGTTTAGATGACACGTTAATCATGGGTAAGATTTCTGTCTCCCCGTGTTTCTCTTTGTATTTCTTTCTTCATTTTTCAATAAAATTATGTTGTGCTGCAAATGTTGGGTAGTTTCAAGGGTGCCAACACATTTGGAATTGCTAATTCTACAGTAATGCTTTTGCATGTCACTCTGCTTAAAAAAAAAAACTCGTTTTGCATAGTTGCAATATGAGTCATTCGATCTTGATCAAACTGCTAAGATCGCATGACTACGTGGTTATCCCCATTGTAGGGAATCCATATTCATAATAGATCGTTGAATTTAGACCTTCATGGCCACTTTGCATCATCGCGACACAATGATGGATAAAAAACGAAATCAAATGGAACTATGCTCCCCAAAATCTATTGTGGGGGGTTGTGAATTGAAAGATCCAATCCTAACCCCATTTTGTTTGAACTGCAATAACAACCCAAAAAACGTTTTTTCTTTAAAAAAAAAATACTAAACATACCTAACCATAATGTCCTATACTAGGCACGCCACATTAGCACCCACTCTTTTGCAAAAGAATATCTAACCTAACCCCACTACACTCGAGGAATACCAGAACCATATATTGAAACTTAAACCAAAATAACCAAACACAAACAAATCCTTAAAGACCAAGTACACTTTCTAGTTAACAACTGCAAAGCACGAGACTATAAATATAGTTATATACCCACTTCATGTTCTGTATCATATCCCATTTTCAGATCTCTCTCACTCTCTTTCTCATGGCTCGGCCACTTTCAGTAATCAACCCTCTACTAAGCACTTCAAATATTGGCATTCCTTTTATGACCCTTATGCTATGTGCAATTGCATTGCTCATGTGTGCTTCTCATTCACGCAAATGGCGCAAGTGGGTTACTTGCTATGATGCCTTTGGGGAAGAACCTGTGATAGAGCTCAACAATGAAGTTGTGATGAGTGGTGGTGAACAAGAAGATGCTTCACTTTGGCAAAAGAATATACTCATGGGTGGGAAGTGCCAGCTCCCTGATTTCTCAGGTGTCATAATCTATGACTCCGATGGCAATGTTGTAAATCCTGCGAAAACTTCTCGCCCATTACTTACCTGGAAATAAGGATCTGAGGAACCCCAACAAGCTTATTCACTTGCAGAAGTAGAATTGAAATAGAGTTCTATGTATACCTCTATATTATAGTTTCAGTTTCAGCAGTGAGAATAGAATGTTGAATAGAAAATTCCATACAAAAACAAAAGTCATGCATTGTCAATATGTCAAGTGTGTCTCATTTGTATCCATATTATGTGCTTCGATTTTGGAAAGAAAAGCATCATGCATCTTTAGTTTGAAAGTGTCTTTTTCATCAATTTTTTTCTTTGATTATTCACATATAATGCCTGGTAAAACCATGTAAATTAATAAATTCTTGCTATAGAAAAAATCAAATCTAAAATTAATAAATTCTTGCTATAGAAAAAATCAAATCTAATACAAAACCAAGAGCCGTTTACTTACTACTTGTTACAAAATGACCACAATCCACTTCAAAAATGTGATTGCTTCTTGTCTGATGATGAATTCCGCCCCCTAAATCCAACAACACTGAGTTTAGAATTTGTAGATTTGGTGGCACTGGTTCTTTTACTTGTTTGCTTATTTTCTGGGGAAGCTTTTCTCGGGCTACTTGCACGGGAAGATTTTACAGATTTTGAAACGGTGAATCCTTTCTTCGTCGATTTTGCTGGTGGTGATTGTTTGCCAGATTTCATACCTGACCTGGTACTGGTATTCTCAGAACTGGCGCGAGAACCAGATTTGTCCTTAACTTTTGAAACTTTAACCAAATTTTTGTTCCTTCTCCTCTGCTCAGTGATTTGGTTCCTGGTAATGTCCTTTTGGACACTTTCTTTAGTGATAGCCTCCAAACTCTCATTCTTTTTTATTGCCTCCTCTATTTTTGTCGCCAAGTTCAAGTCCCTTTTAGCAACCAAACTTGTTACTTTCCCTGCACCAGAAAAGAGTATTTTTATTCACAAACGGCCAGTCACAATTGCAATGACCAATATATAATTGTAGGCTATGTCTAAGACATGAAGCAGCATGGACTAGAGCAAACTTGCAGAATCCAAAATGATACACATCAAGAATTCCCCCCCCCCTTGCTACAAATAAGATCTATCATACTGCAGGCAGAAATGACGATATAGATACTCGGATTGACGACACAGTAATCCATGCTGGTATCTTCTAATTTATACACAATATCGAAGTCACCATTATTTGAGGAAAAGTTTGGTTGCAAAGTGTATATGCAAGGACATTGGTTACTGCTACCTTTTTTTACCACAAAAATGTAGGAGAGAACAATATTCTCAATTTGGTTAAACAGATAGACACAAAAGAATTTGTTACCTTTTGCACCCATACGAGCAGTTCTACCTGTGCGATGAAGGTAGTCGATCTAAAATTGGAAGAGAAAGTAAAGTAACCAATTAATATTAAGAAAGGATAGAATGAAGGGAGGGTGTACTTTGCAGTGGCCTAATAAATATTTCAATAATACATATGATGCTTACAGAATTCAAAGGGAAATCGAACATGATAACATGATCTACATCCAAGTCCAGACCCCTAGCAGCCAAGTCCGTGCAAACCAATGTAGGGCAATCTTCACTGTCACTCTTAAACTTTCTGAGGTTCTCAACCCTGCATTGGAAAGAAGTGACACAGATAAGTGGGAATAACAGGAAATGGAGCATCTGATCAGAGAATCTCATGGAAGCACTGGCGCTCAAATGGCACCATAAGCCCAAAAGTTGCCATATGCAAATTTAAATGTATTTTGCCCATCTTCACATATGCCATGAGCTATTATTTACTATAAACATCTGTAAGTGAACATTTTCAAAGCAGTTTTTGGGAGCAAGTGTTCACTCTTATGAGCAAGCATGAGATGCAATGTCAGCACATACATGGATCATGGATCAAACAACAACATAATGCAATGTTATGAATTGAGTCAAAGATAGACCGTTTAACTCCAAATCTCCTATAGAACTAATTTGTCTCCCTCTACCTCTAACTAATAGAGAATATGATGAGTTCTACTCCTAATTCACATTAATTTTCAGTTGTATCTTAGGATATGAAAGGCCAGCACTAACTCAAGATATGAAAGGCCAGCTTTAATTTTATAGAATAAGAAAGGCCAACCTTAACTCTATAGAATTTGGATGGCCAGCTATTATTGTATAAATAGAGCATCATGCTCCATTTCAAATCAATCAAAAACTGATTCACATTATTCAAATTTCTGAATCTAATATGGTATTCAGAGCATTTTTTGCCACCACCGTGGCTTCCTAGATCCTGCATCTTCGTCTTCCGCTTCGAGATGGCGAGTCCGTCATCACCGGCGCTCTCGTCTACGGCATCCAATATTCCTTTCGCTACTTTCAACTACAAATTTACTGAAAAACTAGATGATAAGAACTATCTAGTGTGGCTGCAACAAGTAGAACCGGTGCTCCGAGCGCACCGTCTTCACCATTATTGCGTTGCTCCTCAAATTCCTGCCCAGTACTTGTCTGAAGAAGATCGTCTTGCTGCTAACGTGAATCCTGCATTCACTGCGTGGGAGGTGCAAGATCAATTGCTCCTCTCGTGGCTTCAATCGTCGCTTTCCGCATCGCTTCTCCCTAGTGTCATCGGCTGCCGACACACGTGGCAGCTTTGGGATCGGATTCACCAGAATTTTCACTCTAAAGTCAAGGCGCAAGCACGACATCTGAGAACTGAGTTGCGAACGCTCAAGAAAGGTACGAACACTGTTACTGAATTTCTCAACAAAATCAAGGCAATCTCTGATTCTCTAATGTCAATCGGTGAATTGGTTACTACGACTGAGCAATTGGATGTTATTCTCGAAGGATTACCTTCAGAATACGAATCTCTAGTTACTCTCATTAACAGTAAGGTTGATTGGTTCGATCTTGATGAGATCAAAGCATTATTGCTAGCATGAGCAATGAGTCAACAAACAGAAAATTGTTGAAGAAGTTGCTTCGCTAAATGTAACTCATGCAGCGTCTTCAAGCAAGCAGAATGTTACTCCTCAAGCAAACTACACTGCTGAAACTCAGTCAAATGACAACTCTAAGTCTGAGCATGCTGGTTCTGGTCGTAGTTTTTACGGTGGACGTGGTGGCCGTGGCGGTGGCCGTTTTGGCCGTGGTCGTGGTCGTGGATTTGGCCGTGGAACTGTTCAGTGCCAAGTCTGCTACAGGTATGGCCATAATGCATCCATTTGTTACCATCGCTTCAATACTCAATACGCTCCACAAGGTCAGTATCCTGCTGCTCCTGCTTATGGTAACTCTGGTAATCCCTATGGCAATCCTTATCAGTATGTGAGACCTGCTGCTGCTGCAAATTACATTGCTAATGCTACATCTCAACCACAACAACCTGTTGCTTGGACCATGCCTGTGCCTTTAGGTCCTCCTGCCTTGGTTCCTCAAGCTATGTTTACCAATGCTACTAGCCCATCTGGACCTGTTCCTTTCTTTGATACAGGTGCCACACACAATGTGAGTTCCCAGCCAGCACCTAACAATACTGGAGTGCCGCCCCCTCCTCACCTAGAAAATGTCTTTCTAGGAAATGGCCAAGGTTTGCGTGTTCATTCCATTAGCTCTAAGTCATTTCCATCTCCTATTAATCCTAAAATTCAATTGCATCTCAAAGATATTCTACATGTTCCTTCAATCACTAAGGACCTCATTAGTGTTCACAAATTTGCTTATGATAATAACTGTTATTTTCAAATTCACCCATTCCACTATGTTGTAAAATCACAGGCTGATAATGCTCCTCTCCTTCAAGGTCCAGTAGCTGTCAATGGTCTATATCCTCTAGACAGTACCAGTTTCAAGTCTGTTTCATCCCTGAATAATGTTTCCCCTCCCCAAGTGAATTACACTGTATCACCTCACACACTCACTCTACAATCTCTCTGGCATAATCGACTAGGACATCCTAGTTCTGTTACTCTAAATTCTGTTTTGAAGTTGTGTAATCTCACTGCTATTCCACGAAATAATACTGACTTTTGTGTTGCTTGTTGCATGGGAAAGTCTCATAGGTTACCTTCTCAACCTTCTAAGACTGTTTATACTGAGCCTCTTCAACTTGTATATTGTGATTTGTGGGGTCCAAAGACCAATGGTGTCTTCTATGGGATATAAGTACTATGTGTCCTTTATTGTTGCCTACAGTCGTCATACATGGATATATTTTCTAAAATCAAAGGATGAAACATTGTCTAAATTTAAGGAGTTTAAGAGTCAGGTTGAGCTTCAATTAAACACTAAGCTAAAGGCCATACAAACAGACGGGGTGAGTTTAGACCTTTCAAACAGTTCCTAGCTGATCTAGGCATTGTACACAGACTTATTTGCCCTCACACTCACCATCAGAACGGGGTTGTTGAAAGGAAACATCGAGATATTGTTGAAAAGGGTCTGTCCTTGTTGTCTCAAGCTTCCCTTCCCTATCATTTTTGGGATCATGCATTACATACTGCAGTTTATCTAATTAATAGGTTGCTGCCTCACACACTAATCTAATTCTGTCCAAGTTTTGTTTAAAACACCACCAAACTATGCTTTTCTCAAAGTGTTTGGTCAGGCACGCTTTTCCATTACTTAGACCCTACAACAATCATAAATTGCACTTCAGGTCCTCAGAGTGTACTTTTCTTGGCTATTCACCCTCGCATAAAGGCTACAAATGCCTTGATTCATCCTGGCAGCTATTCATCTCTAAGGATGTATTGTTCAATGAGTCCAGATTTCCTTTAACTATCCCAAACTATCTTCACACCCAACCCTCAGACCCTCCTCCACACCCTCCACCTCTTCTCTTGAGTTGTGTCTTCCGCCTCCTATGTCATCTACATAATCCACTAGTCCAATCCCAAGCCCAATCCCTGCTACCACACCTCAACTATACTCACCTGTTCCATCTCACCAACATCCTACTCACCTCACTGATAGTCACAGCTCCACCTCTCTACCATCTACAGCCTCCAGCACAATTGACCCCAATTCCCCTACTCCAAGCCCCTCACCACCTGCTCCTATTAATCACCATCCTATGATGACCCGTTCCAAAACAGGAAATCCTAGACCCCGTCAGTTTCCTACCCTGCTTTTAACCACCACAGAACCTACCACTGTCAAACAAGCCCTTACCTCACCTCAATGGACTCAAGCAATGGAAACTGAGTATAATGCTCTTATGGCAAACAACACTTGGACTCTAACTTCTCTACCCACTGGAAAGACTGCTGTGGGGTGTAAATGGGTTTTTCGTGTCGAAGAGAACCCCGATGGCTCTGTGAACAAATACAAAGCAAGGCTTGTAGCTAAGGGTTACCTTCAAAAATACGGGTGTGACTACACAGAAACTTTCTCACCAGTTGTCAAGCCCATCACTGTGCGGATTATTCTAACCATTGCTCTCACACACAATTGGCATCTTACACACAATTGGCATCTTAGGCAAGTTGATGTGAACAATGCTTTTCTTAATGGCTATCTTGATGAGGATGTATACATGACACAGCCTCCTGGTTTTATCTCCAATGATTCCTCTCTGGTTTGTAAACTTAACAAGGCAATTTATGGGTTAAAACAAGCCCCAAGGGCATGGTACGATCGGCTCACCAAAACGTTGATTAGTTTTGGTTTTCAGCAGTGCAAGTGTGATCCTTCTTTGCTCATATTAAACAAAAATGGCTGCTGCCTCTACATGCTTATCTATGTCGATGATATTATACTCACGGGTTCCTCATCTGCTATGATTCAGCATCTCATTACCAAACTGGACAGTGTTTTCTCTCTCAAACAATTTGGGTGATCTAGACTATTTTCTTGGAATTGAGGTTGCGCACTTTCAATGGTAATTTACTGTTGTCTCAAGGAAAATATGTGAGAGATCTCCTGCAGAGAGCAGAGATGGATGGCTGCAAAAGTATTACTACACCCCTACCTGCTGCAGTTAAACTCTCTAAAGCTGGTGCTGATTTCTTTGAAGATCCAGCACTTTATAGGAGCATTGTGGGTGCTCTACAATATGTTACAATCACCAGACCTGAGCTAGGTTACTCTGTGAATAAGGTGTGTCAATTTATGTCTCACCCTCTGGTTTCCCATTGGTCCGCAGTAAAGAGGATTCTAAGGTATCTTAAAGGTACAAGTGACTATGGTTTGGTGTCAGTGTTATCAAATATCGGCCATGGCGGCGCCATGGCGGAAAGCGGTCGCGGATCGTGAGAAAACCGCCACTGTCCAGGCGGTGGCGAGGCGGATTCCAAATGGCGGGTCGTAGCGGCCGCTTCGCGTGTGGCGGCCATGGCGGACGGCGGGCGCCATGGCGGCTCCGACGAAGCGCGAAGGCTGTTGTTTGGTGACGACCCGCGACGACCGGTTCATTTAATCAGAAACAAACAAACCTAAACTCGTTCACCGTCTCTCTCGCCATCGCTTCATTCTTCTCCCCGGACCACGCGCGCCTCGCCTCTCGCCGACCTGCGCGCGCCTGCCGCGCCTCCCGACTTCAGCTAAGTCGCAATCGCAACCGGTGCGCATTTCTCTCATTCTCGACTCATTGTTGTTCATCTTCGCTGCGTTTTCCTTCGCTTTCTCGTTCTTCTTTCCTCTTCTTTCGTATTTATTTTTTCTTTTTTCACTTCTTTTTATTTTATTTCTCTGTTTTTTTTTCCATTCTTTTGTTTTAAATTTTTTTCCAGTTTCTTTTATTTTTTTCTTTCTTATTTCTTAAATAGTTTTTATTTTTTCATTCTTCTCTGTTTTAATTTTTTTTCCAGTTTATACTTTTTAATTTTATTTTTTTAATCTCTTTTTATGCTATTTTTAATCTTTTCTCCCTTTAATTTTTGTTCCTTCATTTGAATAGATGATGGCATTGAAAATGATTATGTTGGGGTTAATGAAGAGGACTAGGCATTTACTTGATGTTTGATGTCTTGAACTTATGTTTTATTATGTTGTTATTTTGATATTTGATGTCTTGAACTTAATGTTTATGGTCTTGGATTTGGTATTTTGCCATTTTGGTTATGAACTTATGGTATTTACTATCAATTTAGTTCAATTGAATCCTTATATTTTAGTTATGTAGCATTTTTTCTATATATATATTGTATTTTATTTAGTCCGCCATGGCGTCCGCCATTTCCCACAACGCAATCCGCCATTTTTCTATGGCGGATTTTTGGCTTTCCGCCATGGACCGCCATCCGCCATTGATAACATTGTTTGGTGTTTAAACCAGCTAGTTCTGCTGCTCCTATTCATCTCAGGGCCTACTGTGATGCTGATTGGGCATCAGATATGGATGACAGACGCTCAACTTCTGGTGCTTGTGTATTTTTGGGGCCTAACCTCATCTCTTGGTGGTCTAAAAAGCAAACTCTTGTTGCCAAATCTTCTGAAGCGAATATCGCAGCCTTGTTCTTGCCGCTTCGAAATTTTGTGGGTTCAATCCTTGCTTCAAGAATTGTGTTTGTCTATTCCTACTCCTGTTATCTCATCTGTGATAATCGTGAGTACAGCTTGCACTTAGCCACAACCCCTGTTGCATTCAAAGACGAAACATATGGAGTTAGACATATTCTTTGTCGTGAAAAAGTACTCAACAAATCGATAGTGGAACATGTTCTGCCTGCAGTTTCAAATTGCGAGATATTCTCACTAAATCTCTGGCTCGTCCTCGCTTTTGTTGTTTCTTAGA
The DNA here is from genome assembly GCA_037113605.1 of Calophaca sinica. NCBI lineage: Eukaryota > Viridiplantae > Streptophyta > Magnoliopsida > Fabales > Fabaceae > Calophaca > Calophaca sinica. Next base: position 52,705,238 of record CM073737.1, read on the forward strand.
GACAAACTCAGAGTGTCAAACACCACTGAGTTTGTGGGGGGAGTAATAGAGAATATGATGAGTTCTACTCCTAATTCACATTAATTTTCAGTTGTATCTTAGGATATGAAAGGCCAGCACTAACTCAAGATATGAAAGGCCAGCTTTAATTTTATAGAATAAGAAAGGCCAACCTTAACTCTATAGAATTTGGATGGCCAGCTATTATTGTATAAATAGAGCATCATGCTCCATTTCAAATCAATCAAAAACTGATTCACATTATTCAAATTTCTGAATCTAATACTAACTAATGGAATATCCTCCATTTATTTAGTCCAAATCAACAAAGACAAGACTATCATTTTTTCTACAATGGGACCAATCCCAAATAAGGAGGTTCTGTCAGCAACTAAATAGCATGATGCATTAACCTGAGTGTCAGGAAAGTCACAAGCCCTTAAATAAGCTGTATATCCAAACAGACCCTTAATCCCTAAATTTTTAACAGTTGACAATGCTGCTATTTTCAGGCAGCTTAACAACTCATCTAAGCACTCAGACTATGCGTGTGTTTGGTTGGGAGTTTGCCTCTTCAATCGTGCGTCCCAGTCCTTCTCCACCGTGATTTCGTAGAAGCTCCAATAATAAGGTTCTGCAGTGCCGCGGTTTTCCGCCGTGATTTCACCGGACGTGCCGCAGATCCAAACAGAGGCTATAACTGCAACTGCGCCACAACAGTAATAGGTGGGAGAAGTAACCAAAGAACCATAAATTAGTATATTACCTTTGCTCTGCTGGTACTTCCCCATGGTAATTCACGGTAGAAATCTGATTTTCACCAAGAAAGTGATCCACAGCACGGCTCGAATTCAATGTGTTGCAGAAAACCATCGCCCTGTTTCCCTTTGCAAGGCTTGGCTCTAATACCTGCCAGCACATGATCACAAATTACATAACAAAAACTCAGTACATCAAAACATCCAAGCCAACTAGTATTCTGATAGTGAAGAGCATATACGGAATACCATATGAAAAACATGCACCACAGGTTTCGTTATAAAGCAGCAAAAACTGATGAAAATGTTGAGTAATTGAATATGAGCAGAAATAAAAGAAATGCAATGAAGTGCACATTTCTAGAATGAAGAACATGGAATATTTTGCATCTTTCTTTTCTTATCAAATAACCCAGTCATTAAAATTAAACATCATAATTTGGACACCCTTGCCAAAGGATAACCTTAAGGTGGAAACTGAAAATGGATTAATGCACTAGTAGAATACAGAAAGATTTGGCCATGCAAACCACTCACCATGGGTTTCACACAAATATTTGTGATCTCTATATACTTTTCGCCAGTGAAAGAGCAGAACTTTAGTACATCAGCAAGCCTTGCAGACTTAGGGTCTCATCACACCCCATGCAATGCCACATTGCTTTGTAGCACATGCAGCATGCACCAACCGTCTCAGAAGGTTTTCTGTTTTGTTCTGGTTTGTTAGAAAATTTATCTTATATATTTGTATGTGCATGGTTTAATAACACCAACAAAGGAGCTTATTATTTTTGTGATTAGGATTGTCATTAATACTGTAGTGGCATTAATATAACCTTGTGTGGTGCAACTAGTGGACGCAGTTTCACTTATTCCCTCTGTTTTCAAGTGGGTGTACATATAAAAAGCTGGCAACAGTTATTAGCAAGGTATATATGTCTGATAAGAAATATCGAAAAATGCAGGTGTTGTAAAACTAACAGCATAAGAGATTGAAACACACAAGTAGCAGTTTTTATTGCTTAGCCCAGCAGCACCACATCCCAACACCACACAACCTCCTAGACTTATCCCACTAGCTATCTTAAAAGCTAAGCAACATGAACAGGATTCTGACCCAGAATCAAACAATCCCCAAATAGACTAGTATAATGCTGTTAGAAGTTCAAAAACTGAACTGACTTTCTGTTATTCTAAACTGAATTGTAAAACTGAATTCTCATTTTCATTTCTCGAGAGAATTACAATTAGGTGAGTTCTTTATATAGAACATCACCTGTTACAGAAAGCTTACTGACTAATTACAGCTGTGCAGAGATTAGAAAGTCTAACTAACTCACAGAGTGAGTTAGATTACAAGAGGGAAATATTGTGTAAGGGAAGGTCTACAATAGTTAACCTAGCCTACAAGTTATGTATCCTCTAATACTCCCCCTCAAGCTCATCTGGAGGTGATTCTGCAAGTGTCACAAACAGTGAGCTTGTCTCTAAACACTTCAAACTTAGGTGGCAGAGGCTTGGTCATGATGTCAGCACATTGTGCAGTCCCTGGAACATGGGAAATTAATAGCTGCTTTTGCAATACTTTTTCCCTTAAGAAAAAGAGGTCAAGCTCCATATGCTTTGTTCTTGCATGAAGGACAGGGTTGTGAGCTAAGACAATGGTACTCATGTTGTCACAAAGCACTTGAGGTGTGGAAAATGGCACTCCCAATTCTGTCAGAAGTGATTGCAGCCACAATAATTCTTGGGCAGCCAATGCTAGGCTCCTATATTCTGCTTCTGTGCTGGATCTTGACACAACCGGTTGCTTTTTAGCCCACCAAGAGACAATGTTTTGACCAATGAAGATACAAGCCCCAGAGGCAGACCTTCTGTCATCGGAATCTGACCCCCAATCAGCATCACAGTAGGCTGTTAGTGACAGAGGAGCTGTGGGAATTGGTTTAAGGTGTAAGCCCCATGATATAGTGCCCTTTAGATGCCTTAGGATTCTTTTAACTGCTGCCCAGTGAGTTTCCCGTGGTTTAGACATAAACTGACAAACTTTGTTGACTGCAGAGCTAATGTCAGGTCTTGTTATTGTAGCATATTGCAAGTCCCCAACTACTGACCTGTAATAGGTAGGATCGGGCAAGATTTCTGAGCCTTCTTTGCTGAGTTTACAGCCAGAGATCATGGGAGTAGGCAGTGACTTAGCTTCCTTCAGATTTGTTTTTGCCAACAAATCCCTTAGGTATTTGCTTTGAGTTAAGATTAGGGACCCATCTTGCTGCCTCTTGACTTCAATTCCCAGAAAATAGTCCAAGTTTCCCAACTCTTTTAATGAGAAAACAGCATTGAGTTTGTGGACAAGCTGCTGCAAAAACTGCTGGTTGTTTCCAGTGACAATTATGTCATCAACATACACTAGCATATATGCCAATTGAGATCCTTTAGAGTACACAAAAAGGGAGGGGTCACACCTGCTGGCCACAAACCCGAACAGCAGTAAAGTACCTTTTAATCTATCAAACCAAGCCCTTGGTGCTTGTTTAAGACCATAAAGGGTTTTGTTTAATTTGCACACCAAGGATTTATTGGAGACTTCAAATCCTGGAGGCTGAATCATGTAGACCTCTTCCTCAAGCAAGCCATTGAGGAAGGCATTGTTCACATCTAGTTGTTGAAGTGACCAACCTCTTGAGATGGCTAAGGTTAGAATAGTTCTCACAGTAACCGGTTTAATTACTGGTGAGAAAGTCTCAGTGTAATCAGCCCCAAACTTCTGATGAAAACCTTTAGCCACTAAGCGTGCTTTATATTTATTTACTAAACCATCCGGATTTTCCTTTATCCTAAAAACCCATTTGCAGCCGATTGGCACTCTATTGGAGGGGAGAGGCACTAAATTCCAAGTATTGTTTCTGAGCAATGCATAATATTCAGCATTCATTGCAGTTAACCAAGTTGGATTGGCAAGGGCTTGTTTAGTATTTTTAGGTTCAGCATGAGCTAACAACAAGGTAGGATTTAATCTAGGACACTATCCCAGATTTAGGTCTAGTTTGCATAGGATGAATATTGTGTGGTCTAGGAGGTGACATAGATGGACTAGAGCTGCTGGAACTAGGTGTAACAGGGTTAAAATTACTGACATTCAGTGCAGAATTTTGTACAGACACAGTTTGTGTAGGTGCAGAAACAGTTTGTGTAGGTGCAGGGGATGAAAACAGAGTCCCTGACTGAGCAGATACTGCATTAGAAGCAGAATTAGTAGGATGCTGTGTGGGACACTGAGTGGTGACAGGAAAACCAGGGAGAACTGGTGTTGAAACAGTGGGAATAGATGCTGGAATACACACAGTTTCAGAGACAGTTTTATCAGTGGAAAATAGATAGATCCTTATAAGGGAATCTATATTCATTGAAAAGGACATCTTTGGATATGTATAGCCGACCAGTAGGATCTAGACATTTATAGCCCTTGTGAGAAGAAGAATAGCCTAGAAAAACACACTCTTGAGACCTAAATTGAAGCTTGTGTTTGTTGTAGGGTCTTAGCAAAGGAAAACATGCACATCCAAACACTTTGAGGAATTGAAAATCAGGCTGAATTTGAAATAATTTGGTGTAGGGAATTTCAAATTGCAAAGCAGAGGTAGGAGGTCTATTAATGAGATAGACAATAGTAAGGAAGGCATGGTCCCAATATTTTAGAGGAAGAGAGGAAGAGAGGCCTGAGAGAGAAGGGTGAGGCCAACTTCTACCATTTGCTATGCTTTCTCTCCACCATTCCATTTTGGTGGTGAGTGTGTGGACAAATAAGTCTATGTATTATACCACATTGAGTAAGGAGTTGTCTAAACTCAACCCCCCCCCCAATCAGTTTGTAAAGCTTTGATTTTATAGGAAAACTGGTTTTCAACTAGTGATTTGAACTCTTTAAAAACAGTTAACGCATCAGATTTTCTTTTCAAAAGATAGATCCAAGTGAATCTAGTAAATGCATCAACAAAAGTGATGTAGTAATCAAAACCAGTGGTGGAGGTGATTGGGGATGGTCCCCATAAATCACTGTAAATCAATTCAAGAGGGCTAGTAAACACATGATTAGAAGAATGTGAGGGAAGCTTAAGTGCCTTGCCAAGACAGCAAGAATAACAAAAATCTGTCACTGTTTTATTCGAAAATGGTATCTTACAAATGGAAAGTACATGTTTTTGCACCTCAAGGCTGGGGTGACCAAGCCTTGAGTGCCAAAGAAAGAAAGAACTGGTATTAGCAGGTGCAACATTAGTAACAGATGCAGTGTTTACAGCAGGTAAAAAATCAGAAACAGAAATGAAATTGACAGTAGGTAGCTTTACAGACTTGAGAGATGATTCTTGAAGACGATTAGGAAACGCATAGAGACCATCCTTTCCAAGCATTCCATTGAGTAAAACCTCATTGGATGCCTGTGATTTTACAAGACACACATTAGGCCAAAACTCAAAAAACACAAAGTTATCTTTTGCAAATTGACTTACACTAAGTAAGTTTTTAGTAATGGTAGGTACATGCAAAGTAGAATTGGAATTAACAGGTGACTGAAATGAAGTTGAACCGATGGTGTTTACTAACAAACCTTTGCCATTTCCAATGATTATTTGATCTGGCCCCTCAAATGTGAAACTTGCTGAATATTCTGAGAATTGGAGGTAACATGATGGGAAGCCCCTGAATCCGGATACCAGTTCACAGAGGAGGCGGAATCCGCACTAGACAAAAAGGCTTGAGGCCTAGCAGCAGGTGCAGCAACTTGTGGCATATATGGAAAAGAAAATTGAAAAATTGTACATTGGAGGAACAGCAGGTAACTGAGATTCTGGTCTAGCATTAGCATAATAGTTCCATGTAGAATAAGGCCATGGCAGTGGAGCAGATGCAGCAGGCCAAGGAAACTGTGGCATTGAAGTTGCAGGAGCAGGTGGAGCAAAGCTAGGTTGATAAGAACTTGGCTGCTGTGGCCAAGGTGCAGTGAAACCAGAATGAGCAGAAGAGTTGCTTGAAGGAACATAATCTTTCTTGAATCTGTGAAAACAAATTGATGCGTCGTGGCCAAATTTGTGGCAGACCTGGCATTGAACAGAACCACGGCCACCGTTGCCACGACCACGGCCACCGCCGCGACCACCACGGCCAGAGGCTCCATAGCGATTATCATGACCAACACTTTTGCACACCACCTGATGAGGTTTCTTGAGTATTCGCTGCAAGATTGACATGCGATTGCATGGGGCGATTCTCAATTTGGGAATTAGGGTTCACAGAGGTCGCAGTGTTAACAGAAGCAATTGACTGCTTCTTGAATCGATTGAGGCGTGATTCATGTCCAAGAAGCAAGGTCGTAACCTCTTCCATGGAGATTGGACCAAACTTTCCACAAATCAACAAGATAGTTGACTCCCAATCCTGCGAAAGTCCTTCGAGAACGACGTCGAGGTGTTCGCGAGAAGAAATTGGTTCACCAATAGCGTAGAAGAAATTGGTTCGCCAATAGCGTTCAACGAATCAACAAGAGTTTGAACACAAAGAAGAAATTCTGAAATCGAAATACCTTCGAGCGTAATGCTACGAAGCTCAGAGCGAAGCTATCGAGCCTTCGCCTGCATGTGAGACTGAAAATAGGCATGGATTTTGTCCCATAACTGCCATGTGTGCTTCGATCCAATGACTCGACGAAGCATGTCCTTCGAAATTGTCGATTGGAACCACGCAAGCAACAATTGGTCTTGCTGCTCCCATTTTTCAAACTCAGGCGAAACGCGATTTGCAGTGCTGTCTTCGATAGTGTTGAATTTTGGAGGAATCGTCGGATTCACCAAGAAATTGTGAAGCTTGTGTGCCTTGATCACAGGTTCAACCTGCTGGCACCACGAGATAATTCTCTGAATCGAGTTTTTCAGAGATCGCTGTAAAAGGAAGACAACGAAGACGATGACGCGATGAGCGTCGGAGTTGCAGAGTTGACGGCGGCGGAAGAATTCACGGCAGCGTGCGACGCTGCATGCGTCGGCGATGGCGGAGGATCTTGATGACTCTCTAATACCATGTTAGAAGTTCAGAAACTGAACTGACTTTCTGTTATTCTAAACTGAATTGTAAAACTGAATTCTCATTTTCATTTCTCGAGAGAATTACAATTAGGTGAGTTCTTTATATAGAACATCACCTGTTACAGAAAGCTTACTGACTAATTACAGCTGTGCAGAGATTAGAAAGTCTAACTAACTCACAGAGTGAGTTAGATTACAAGAGGGAAATATTGTGTAAGGGAAGGTCTACAATAGTTAACCTAGGCTACAAGTTATGTATCCTCTAATAAATGCAGATTGCAAACAACATATACCTGAAGTAATGCGTCCATCTTGTTCTCAGAACCAGAAAGTCTAATAAAATCATGACGAGCAGAAGAAATCTTTTTATGTAACGTGGATGTGCGCAGATGTTCAATGCCTTGAAACTCCTCGTCAACTAGATTTTGCACAGCCTGCAAGACTAAAAGAAGTCAACATTTTGCAACTTCATTATCAAATATTAACCTGAAAAAGGAATTGTCCGGAGTTCAGAAAAAGAAATGAAGACCACTGCACTATATATTTAGTTATCAGGTTACACTAAGGGCATAGGGTCTCGTAGTACGCTCAAGGCACGGGCGACTTAATTTGGTAGGATATTCTACTCAAGTTACATTAGGTATTTTCAAGAATATTATCAGTGTAAAAAATACCATAAATGTTTAGAATGTTTAAAACTAGTTCAAATGAAGAATACACATAAAATTTATGGATTTTGACTGTTCTACCACCGCATCTCTGCGTTAACAGAGCTAAAATACTTAAATACATATAAAAAGGTTGAACGCAAGCCAGTTAGCAAGGCATTAATAAAGACTTTGAATAATACCCCCAAAATACCTTCAATATTTATTATGTACCGAGGAAGAAAGAAGAATCTGAGTGTTAAAGTCAAAATCCAAACAAACAGCAATTTACAATGTTAAAATTATAATTTTTCAAATATCATTGCCTTTTGTCATTATACATGATAAGAACAACAATGAAAACTATAATAACCCCATGAACGGTCCACACCAATATAAAAAGAACAGCAGCAATAGTGGTAATATCTATGATGGTTTACATATTTTTAACTTCAAAACAATAGGATTATGTTAATTAAGGGAAAAGATAAATATCAACCTTTAAGAGGATTGCTCAAAAGAAAACTTTGTTTCTGGACTCATATAAATGTACTGTATTTATTTCTCATTTATGGGTAAATTTGCACAGCAAACTGAAAACAAACCACAAGAAAAATATTGATAATCTTGTGTTTAAGAGTTATTTGACAATAAGCATGTGAAGGGCTACATTACTATAGAATATTGGTTTTACACACAAGGGATAAAAGGATAGATACAAGCAATTATAATCACGCATTCATTTTATTATCAGTATCAGATCAAAGAAATAAAATACTATAATCATATTATGAATAATCTTCAAAACCATTAATATTTACTATGCATGTGGCCAACAAGATTTAGGGGCAAATCAGCATACCGTCGTCATGGTTGCAGTGACCAAGATAGTCTGAAAACCTAGGCCATCAGGTTTTGAAGCACGGTGTTTTAATGGGCCCAAAAATTTGCGTATATCAGGACCAAAGCCCCGATCAAACATTGTGTCTGCCTCATCTAATACCTGCAAAACAAATACCACATTGTCAATAAGTACAGCTTGCAGCTCATCATCGCATATTCAAAATTGTCAATTGTAGGATACTCACCAAGTATTTGATGTCACCATATACCATATTTCCCTCCTCGATATGTTGAAGAACCCTGCCAGGGGTACCGACTACCATATCGATGGGGTTACTAAGTGAGTCCTCCTGAGGCCTAAGACGGCCACCACCACTTACCATGGTACACCTGAAACGTGCATGATGGCTTATCCATTTTGCAACCCGAAAAACCTATAAAGCCATTTCAGGTTAATTTGTACAATCCAACACAACAGAAGTGATCTATAAAACATGAGTAAATGCAAAAACAAACACCTGTTCAGACAACTCCCTTGTAGGGCATAGCACAACAGCTCTGGGACGCTTGGGCTTCAACAGTATTCCATTCAATTGTTCATCCCGTCTTAGCAACTACAGCAGCAAATTAACAGTGTCTCAACTCAACAGACCCCAATACATTCCAAGACAAGTTTGCCTCAGCTTGAAGTCATAAAGCTCAATAACATAAGAAACAAAATGAAATTAATGTAGAAGACAAGTACTTGAAAGGGGGGGGAAAAAAGTTTGACCAATCTGTAAAATCCAGACCATCAAGTAATCGGCAGCATTTGCTAAACAAGTTAGAATAGAACAGACAATATGTGCTCAGTTTTATGTTTGGTGCATTTTAAAACTATATCAGTGCATGATATAAAAGCTAAAAAAAGTGATACGTTTTGGTTCTACAAAAAGAGTGGAACCAACGAGAACCGGACAAAACAAACAGTTTGTTCCATTCTCTCCAGTCCATGTGCCAAAAGCAAACTAAATTTCAGTATTTTCGCTCAAATACATAAGATGCAAAATTGCAAACCAACACCCCATCATAAGCCAAACAAAATCACAAGCTCAAACATTATAAGATTTTCAAAACTGTTGTGCAGAAAAAGTACTTGAACAAGGGGGAGCAAGTAAGCAAGAGTCTTGCCAGAGCCAGAGCCAGTATGAGACCCCGAAACCTCACTCTTCTCTTCCATCACAGCAAGCAACATTTCCCTAACATCCCCCATAACCTCATCACTGATTCTCAAGATGACAATCGTAACTAGGTCTACACCATTTCTCTTGGAGTTGGCGCCTCACGGTAGTCTAGTGGACCTGATCAAGAAACAACGGTTCTTCCCGAAGACCCAATAAGCCACAAAGGTCTACATAACCATGATCCTGAGAGTCGGGTAATATATTAGTATTTCCGCCACGACCTACTCAACATATCAGCTATTATCAACTAAAGTTGGCTGATTTTGGATTGGCCATTACTCTAGAGGAGAGGGCAAAGGGAGAGTTTTTAAAATATAGAGGAACCCCAAGGTACATGTCCCCAGAATGCATGGCCTACGTAGAAATTGAAGCAGCCAGCGACGTTTGGTCTTTTGCCTATTGTAATACCCTAATTTTGTCCGGCCTTTTTATTTTTATTATTTATTTTAACTTTTTTTTTAAATTAGTAGTAGTAGTAATAATAAATAATATATATATATATATATATATATATATATATATATTTGGACTTAGAATAAAAAAAAAGGGAGAAGAAAAGAATGAATAAAAGAAAAAAAAAAAGATTTTTATTTGAGAAAGGGTGTGCAAACGGTAAATCTGGGTGGTGCAAATAGCAGCGAACCAACAAGCTGGTGACCCAGCCCAATCCCACAGCGCCCCAGCCATACCCATTCTGCTTCGCGCACCTCCCTTTCTTTCTGCGCGCACACCCTCCTTTCTTTCCTCCCACGTAGCCCAAGATCCGGCCCAAAGGCCTCGACCTATTTCTTCTCTAACCCTAAAATGATTCCTTCCATCCCTCACCCTCTCCTTTTTCTCATCTCCGCGACGCTTCCCCCCATCTTCTTCCCCCTTCTCTCACCGCCCATCCTCTCCCACGTTCTCTCTTCTCCCCATTCTCTCAAACCAAACCCTAATCTCCCCCTCACTCCCTTAAACCTAGTTGCGGCGCAGCACCCCTTCTCTTCCTCCTTCCTTCACCCCAAAACCAAACCCTAACCTAGCCGCGGTTACTTCCTCTATTTGCGCCTCTCTCCCTTACGCTTTCACTCACCCTCATCAGCGTCGATCCTTTCCCTCTATCCCTCCTATTTTTTCTCCTCCTCTTATCTTCTTCTCCTTCACCTTCTCAAAACCTAGACCTAGCAGCTTCAGACGCGGCGCCCCTCCCTCATTTCTCGCCTCAACTCCCTCCAACTACCTTTCTTTCTTTCCCTTCTTTCTCGGCCTCTCAATCACGCCAAACTAAAACCCTAAGATCTCCAACAATCCCCCAAATCTGTGTGATTAAAATCGGGTCATATATCCCATGATCTGGTCCGAATTCGAGCATGGGAAGCAAGATATCAGGAAGAAAACAAGAAAAACGTGGAGAATCAAAACCAAATCAGGAAATATTCTAACCCTTTTCTCTTATTATTATTTCGTTTTACTTATGCTGATTTTTTTTCTTTTTACAGACCCAGATTGGCTATAAAAGCCAGCCTCAAGGTCACAGAGTAAGGGGGGCGTTCTGACTGAGAAGGAACGAGAGGAGGACAGAGAGCTAAAGGAAAAGAGAAAGAGAGCACCAAAATACAGAGAATAGAGATTTTAGGGTTTTTCTTTGATTTTCTGTAACCGGTTTGAAGAATTTGATGTAAGGTTTAATTTTTCCCTTCCCCTGTTTTGTGAAGAAGCTTATCTGTTGGTAAATCTGAGAATTGTTTGCCTATAATACCGTTTATTCTTCATCTCTTCTATTTCTGGTGTTGCTGTTTTTTTCGTTTTGGGTACTGTCCTTGGCCGGAATCGGTCCTCCGTCCAACATGGTCGCCGTGAACCCTAACTCTCGTTACACTGCTCCTTTTGATTTTCTTGCTAAAAATTAATAATTAACAAATAATAGTAATTTTGTAAATAAAAGAATAATAAATAAATAATTTTTTGTATTTAAGGGAATTAATTTTTAGGCAAACAATTATTTTCAAACAATTAAAGGTATCGTTTTACGGGCGTCGCGGGGTGCTAATACCTTCCCCGCGCATATCTAAGAACCTCCAAAGAAGCCATCTGGGCTCAGCACAAAATGCAGGGACTTCTTGAGCTGTTGTTTATCACTGAAACCACATGAAAGGCGGCTGGCACTCCATCTTTCACGTGGTTTAAGTGATAAACAACAGCTCAAGAAGTCCCTGGATTCTGTTCTGAGCCCAGATGACATCTTTGGAGGTTCTTTGATATGTGTCTACTTCTACAAGTATTTCATCTGTAGAAAACAAGGGAAGAATACCTTTTTTTTGTATTATTCAGCAGCTTAAGGCTGCTTATATAGAGAAAAGTACAATAATGATTTTCTAAAATAAAAGATACTAATTAATAATCAAAATACAATCAAATATGACAGAATAAATATAAAATAAAATCTAAGACAATATCGGGATTGGGCCTGAATCTCCAACAGCCCCCCTCAAGTTGGTGCATAGATATTTATCATGCCCAACTTGCCTATTAACCGCTCAAAATTGGGCATGGCCAAGTTCTTGGTCAGAATATCCGCAGTTTGCCGATTAGAAGTTACAAACGGCAAACAGATAATTCCAGCATCCAGTTTTTCTTTTATGAAGTGGCGATCAACCTCAATATGCTCGGTTCTATCATGCTGAACAGGATTATGAGCTATACTTATTGCGGCCTTACTGTCGCAGTAGAGCTTCAAAGGTAGATCAACTGTCACTCTTAGTTCTTTTAAGACTCTGTAAATCCATAAGCCTTCACAAATACTTTGAGCCATTGCTCTAAACTCTGCTTCTGCACTGCTTTTAGCAACAACTCCTTGTTTCTTACTTCTCCAAGTAACCAAATTTTCCCACACATAGGTACAATATCCAATTGTAGATTTCATGTCGATAACTGAACCAGCCCAATCTGCATCCGTAAATATGGCAACATTTTTCTGATCAGTTTTCTTAAAATACAAGCCCTTCCCTGGGATAGTCTTTAAGTATCTTAAGATTCTGTATACTGCCTCAAGATGTTCCTCATAGGAAGAATGCATGAACTGACTTACAATACTCACAGAGAATGCAATGTCAGGCCTGGTGTGAGATAGGTAAATTAGTTTACCAACTAGCATCTGGTATCTGCCAATATCAACCAAACACTACCCTTCTCCCACAACTTCATATTAGGATTCATGGAAGTGTCTGTTGGCCTACATCCACTCATCCCAATTTCCTCGAAGAGATCCAGAATGTACTTTCTTTGGGAGACTACAATTCCCTTCTTTGAGCGAGCAACCTCTATGCCAAGGAAATATTTCAACGCTCCCAAATCCTTGATTTCGAATTTTGTTGCTAATTTTCTCTTTAATCTCTCCATTTCTACCGTATCATTTCCGGTGACGATGATGTCATCGACATAGACTATCAAAACAGCAATCTTTCCATTAGGAGAAAACTATGTGAACAAGGTGCGATCTGCTTGTCCCTAAGTGTATCTCTGTCTTTTTACTGACTGAGTGAACCTTTCAAACCAAGCCCTTGGAGATTGTTTAAGGCTATAGAGTGACTTCTCCAATTTGCACACCTTTGACCCAAATTTTTTTCCAAAGCCAGGAGGACAGTCCATGTATACTTCTTCCTCCAAGTCACCATTAAGGAAGGCATTTTTCACGTCAAGTTGATTCAGGGGCCAGTCCAAGTTGGCAGCAAGAGATAGAAGAATTTTGACAGTGTTCAACTTTGCAACAGGGGCAAAAGTCTCTAAGTAGTCTATGCCATATGTTTGGGTTAATCCTTTAGCCACCAACTGGGTCTTGTACCTTTCAATTGAGTTATCTGAATTGTACTTCACAGTAAAAACCCACTTACAACCCACAGTCTTCTTTCCTTTTGGTAATGTCACAACTCTCCAAGTTTTGTTCTTCTCAAGAGCTCTCATATCCTCAAACACAGCTTCCTTCCACTTCGGAACTTTTACAGCTTCCTGTACGTTTTTAGGAATTTCTACAGCAGACAACTGAGAGGTAAATGCAGCAAAAGAGGATGACAAATATGAATATGACACATACTTGGATAGAGGATGCTTAGTACAAGATCTAATACCTTTCATAAGCGCTATAGGAAGATCTATTTCAGAAGATTCATCATGACCTATAAGTTCAGAAGAATACTTACCTGTGTCAGGTTCACTGGGTGGATTTTGCCCTTGGTTCGGACTATTGACAGTGCTGGAGAGTGAGTTCCTTATTTCCTTTCTTATGATTTTTCTTCTCGAAGACCTTTCCCTTACAAGTTTTGTCACCATCATCGAACCTGTTTCTTGTCTCTTTATGCGAATCATTTTGTTGCGGCATTACGGTTGATTCATCACCAGTTTCACAGACTTGTTGGTCATGCTTTTGATTTAAAGATGTCGCCTCAGAATCAATGAGAACCTCTTCCATAGTGGAAATGGGTTCAGGTAAGGATTCATGGGCATTTTCTTTTGGTGCAACACAATCAGTCTCAGAATCTTGTAACAAATAAACATTATCCAAAGAAATAGTATTTTCAAACGAATCTTTTCCAAATGAATCTTCTTTTGGATTTCCCCCCGAAGATGAATGTCACTAAAGTAAAGTTGATTTTCAAAAAACGTGGCATCCATAGTCACAAAAACCTTTTTTGATTTTGGATCAAAACACTTGTTACTTTTTTGGGTAGGGGAGTAACCAATGATAACACATTTTATAGCTCGTAGTTCTAATTTACCTAGATACTTATGTTCACGAACAAAAGCAGTACACCCGAAGATTTTTAACGGCTGAAACACGAGCCAAGGGAAAACAATTTTTAAAAACATTAAGAGGAGTTTGAAATTGCAAAACTTTGGATGGCATGCGGTTAATTAAATATGCAGCAGTCAAAACAGCTTCACCCCATAGGTATTTCGGGACCTTATTTTGGAAGAGTAAGGCTCGAGCCATCTCAAGGAGGTGTCGATTCTTTCTCTCCCCAATCCCATTTTGTTGGGGTGTATTAGCACAAGAACTATGATGCACAACTCCATTTTCAAGAAAAAAAATCTCCTAAGATCATGTTGAAATATTCTTTTCCGTTGTCACTTCTGAAGACTTGAATATTAGTTTGGAATTGAGTTTGCACCATTTTAAAGAAATTTCTGACAGCCTGTCCAACTTCAGATTTTTCTTTTAACAAGTATACCCAACAAAGTCTAGTGTGGTCATCTATAAAAGTTATAAACCACTTTTTGTTCGAAAAAATATTTATTCTATTTGAACCCCCAAACATCATTGTGAATAACTGCAAAAGGTTTAGATTCTTTGTAAGGTTGAATAGGAAATGAAGAACGATGATGTTTCGCAAACTCACAAGCTTCACAATGAAATAAAGATGGGTCCTTATCATTAAACAATTTTGGAAAAAGATGTTTCAAATAGCGGAAACTTAGATGTCCTAATCATAAATGCCATAACATAATGTCATCATTACTACTAGAGACAAAAATAGATTCAAAACAGGAACCTATTGATTGAGCTTGTGGTCTGGAGTCCATTCCATCTTCAAGGTAGTAAAGTCCCCCACTCTCTTTAGCACTGCCAATTGTCTTCCCCGAGTTCAAATCCTTGAAAACACAATGAGAATGAAGAAAGTTAGCTTGATAATTACTATCTCGGGTTAATTTAGTAAATAACAAAAGATTACAAGACAAGTTAGGAACATGTAGGACATCCTTAAGAGTTAATAAGAGTGATAGAACTATGGAACCTTTTCCCGTAATGGCTGAAAGAAAGTCATCTGCAATCTTAACTTTCTGGTTACCTGCACAGGGACTATATGAAGAAAACAGACTCGACTCTCCAGTCATATGATCTGTAGCACCTGAATCAATGATCCAAGCATAACTGGGACTGACACTAAGGAGAGCAGTATTTAGGAAATTACCTCTCTGAGCTATGGCACAAGAAGGAGTTTGAGACTCAAGTAGCTTGTACAGTTGGTCTAATTGTTCCTTGGTGAATGGAAACGAGCTTGAAGGAGACTGCTTCCCTTTATCAGAAGTACTAGCCTGAAGAGCACGACTTTCATCCCTCCATTTCTTCTTCAAGTTAGGAGGCTTACCATGGAGTTTCCAACATGTCTCTCGTGTATGATAGGGACGTTTGTAGGGATCACACCATGGTTTTTTTTTTGTCTTTCTTCCCTTCACTGTAATTCTTACTGACAAAGGAATTTATGACATACTGATAGATGTCCTGCTAAAGCTGGAAGTATCCGACCCAAAAACAGCAACAGAAGCAAAGTCGAATGACCAAAAAAGGAACCCACCAAATCTGAGACGAAGTAACAGTGGTAGAACAACCTGAAAAACAAGAAAAACGAGCGAAAACGCGTGGGTTTCAAATGACCCACGTACAAAAGTGCTCGAATCGGAGAGTGGACCCCCAAAACAGAACGAGGAGGCGCCGATCTACAATCTAGCAAAGTTTGGTGAAGAACGGACCACGGGACGGCGGTACGTGGTTTACACGCGCCCGAACGGCGTTCGGACAGAGGCGGCGCGTGAGCGCGCGTGCGAAGGGTTCTGGAGACGCGCCTTCGGGGTTACGCCGGTTTTGGGGCAGCGAACCTAGTGGTGGGGTCACCGGGCTGAGTAGGGCTTTGGACGGTGGTGTTTGGCGGCTTCCAGATTCAAACCGTGAGGGAAAAACAAAAAATTGGATGAAAAAAAGGATTTTCAAGTTGCTGCAATGAAGGCAGCAGTGAAATAAGGTGATTGGAAAAAAAAAAATCCAAGTTACTGCGATAAAGGCAGATTTAGAAAGAACAGGCCGCAATGAAGGCAGCTAGGGTTTATGCGGAAGCGAGGCCCCCAAGATCGGGAACTTCTGATACCATGTAGAAAACAAGGGAAGAATACTTTTTTTTTTTGTATTATTCAGTAGCCCAAGGCTGCTTATATAGAGAAAAGTACAATAATGATTGCCTAAAATAAAAGATACTAACTAATAATCAAAATACAATCAAATATGACAGAATAAATATAAAATAAAATCTAGGAGAATAATATCGGGATTGAGCTTGAATCTCCAACATCATCTCCCCCTGATGGTGACCCGTTATCATCTCAAGAACCACACAGCCAAAAGACCAACATCGGTGGCTACTTATATTTCTACAAAGGCCTTGCATTTTGGGGATATGTATCTAGGGGTTCCTCAACATTTTAAAAACTCTCTCTTTGCCCTCTCCTCGGGAGTAATGGCAAATCCAAAATCTGCTAGCTTCAGTTGATAATAGCTGCTGTGTTGAATTGGTCGTGGCGGAAACACCAATAGATTACCCACCTTGATATCACAGTGAACAATTTCATTTGCATGAAGACAAGCAAGACCTCTCAAGATCATGGTTATGTAGACCTTTGTGGCTTCTTGGGTCTCCGAGAAGAATCGTTCTTTCTTGATGAGGTCTGCTAGATTACCGTTGGGTGCCAACTCCAAAACGAGACAGTAGACCTAGTTACCATTGTCATCTTGGCAGATGTTTTTCACTATGCATATGATTTATATGCTCCAGCTTGGGGGTGTTAGAAATAATGTAAATAGGTAGTTATGGTTTAGTAATATCAGGTAAATATAGAAAATAGGTAGAGTTAATATTTTGTATCTATTACTACTATTATATATAATGACATAACTCCGTTGTGCAACACACACGAATTCTCTCATTTGCACGCTCGTTTTCTCTGTTTCTCAGCAGTCATAAAGCTCAATAATATCAGAAACACGATGATTTTAATGTAGAAGACAAGTACTTGAAGAAAAAAAAAAGTTTGGCCAATCTGTAAAATCCACACATCAAGTAATTGGCAGCATTTGGTAAACAAGTTAGAGCCGAACCGACCATATGTGTTCAGTTTTATGTTTGGTGCATTTGTAATAATAGATCAATGAATGAGCGATACATGTTGGTTCTATGAAAAGGGTGAAACCAAAGAGAACAGAATAATACAAACATTTTGTTCCATTCTCTCCAGTCCATGTGCTAAAAGCTAACTAAATTTCGTTACTTTCACAAGGTGGAAGTATCACTCAAATACATAAAATCCAAAAATGCAAAGCAATACAATGTAAAAAACACAAATGCAGAAAATGTAAGTTTATGCCTTGAAACCAACACCCCCATCATAAGCCAAACAAAATCACAAGCCCAAACATGATAACTTTTTCAAAACAATTGTGCTGCAGAAAAGGTACCTGAACAAGGGGAAGCAAGTAAGCAAGAGTCTTTCCAGATCCAGTATGAGACCCTAAAACCACACTCTTCTCTTCCAACACAGCAGGCACACCAATACACTGTATCTCAGTAGGAATTTGAATACCCATTTCCCTAACAGCCCCCATAACCTCATCACTGAGTCCCAACTCCTCAAAACTCCCAACACTCACCACTTTCTTCTTCCCCTCAGATTTCTTCACCATCTCACTCTCAGCAGCACCCTTTTTTGGGGGATTCTTGGTTTCTGGGGTTTTGGCACTGTCCTTGAGGTGCCTGATTCTGAGCCTCTCGAGGAGCATCGAGTGCTTCACCTGGTCTGGGTCCACTGCTTCGAGTGCTTCGGTGGTGGAACAGAGAGGCCTGAAGCGTGGGAAAACGGTGATGGGGTTTGAGAGTGAGAGAAATGAGAAGCGCTTGGCGTGACGAGAAAGGCGTGTGGTTAAGGAAGAAGAGAGGTTGGAGGAGAAGGAGAGGGTGAAGAGGGTTCTTCCTGTGGCTCCCGCCATTGAAGGAGCTTTTCCTGTGTTGGGGCAGCGCTTAACTCTGTTTTGGGGTTTTAGGCTTTGATAGGAGAACGAAGATTGGAAAGCGAACATGAGATTGCTAACACATGCTGTAAGATAGGTATTCAAATGTTTAAATATTATTTTGTCATATGAAAATAAGTATGATTTTTTTTATAAATGTTCTATTTAAATTTTTATTTCTTTATTATAGCTTTTGAAAAATAGAAAAAATATGTGTTTGAAATCTCATAAAATAATCGGTCAAAAAAAAATCTCATAAAATAAAGAATCTCAAACATTTATGAAAAAAAAAATTAAGGGTTAAAATTTCATGTACATATATAATAATTTTCTCCAAAAAAGTGTACATATATAAGAACTAGGGATGTCAAAAAAAACTCGCACCCGTGGATACTCACACGGATTACCCGTCATGGGTAGTAAATGGGTATTTATTAAATGGGGGTGGGGATCGGGGTACTCGCCCGCGGATATCCATATATTCGTTACAATTATTTTTATTAAATATAATATATACATATATATATATATACACACACACACACACACTATGACATTTTCTATTACATTAGGATGAAATAATTTTTATTTCCTTGATATTTTTTAGTGGATGGACTCATAATAATACAATTTTGTAAATGTCTATAATATATTATACAATGTTAATATAATATGTTGTTATATTATGTTGTATGATTTTTTTATGTTAAATTTGTAAATACCTATGGATATCAATGGATACCCGTTACCCGCATAAGTATCTGTGGGTATTAACGGGTATGGGTACGGGAGAAGCACTACCCACACTCACACTTGCCCCACCCCATTGTCATCCCTAATAAGAACTCATATTTGTGTTTAAATATTAACTAAATATTTTTTTTATTAATGGTTGAGATTATGGGTGTAAATTGTAAACTGTAACACCCCGTTCCTGGACCGCTACTAAACTAATATTTCTTACAGAAGTTAACATATTTCTGAAAGGCGAAATACTCTGCTTGCAAGGTTTTCGAAAATGTGGTTCTATATTTTTTTTTCTTTTAATAACTTCTTTTAAAAGAGCAGTCAGAGTATTACAGCAATTTTAGAAACATGGCGGTGAATCAGTAAACACCAAAATAAAACCACAAAAACCACGCTAATAAATTTATTCAATCCTCGCGCACATGACAACGCAAGTCTTGGAAATGACACATATTTAATTACAACAGTGCAATTAATACATTTAACACCCTATAGCTGGTCGGAACACTACAACGCTTACTAGTCCTCTAGTAAGTCGCAAACAAGAACACAGGTAAAAAGCCGAACAGGCTATCCTCAGCTACGCTTGTCAGCAACCTCGAACTCTCTACAGTATTCATGATCTGGGTTACAATCATTGATTGAAAGAACCACTAGCAAGGGTCAACTTCTTAAACAAATAAAATACAATAGCAAAAGCATGTACAATAACAATTCATATCATACAGATAGAACATATTACACTATTCAACAAGAATGCATAAATGCTCTGCAAATGCGACTACATGCCACTGTTTATGATTCCGGAATACCCTGAATGGTCAATCGTTGGTACGCCATGGTACGTCCCCAATCGATACTTTTCCATAGGGTTAAATTAATGACGTTCCTTGAATTCCTTTGGCCATAGGCAATCCATCACCCAGGATATTCAGGTCGAAGTTGTACCACCATGCATGCCAATGCATTTCGCCTACTCCAATGAACATATCATGCATATAATATTTCAATATGGCATAATCAATAAATATGTAACTATCCAACATTAAATAAGTATTGAATTATCCAACAACACCAAGCAATATATATCTCCACACGAATTAAATCACATATCCCACATATCACGAAATTAATTCAGAACACAACCAATCAGCAAATCCAATCAACTTACATACACAATTCCATATTCAACAACATAAGCATATGAATAACAATCACATCTCAGTACTTAACAATACAACCCTAGTCATGTCTAGAAGTAGCCTTTACCGAAGATAACCCGCTCACGTGTCTGAGCACGTCGCAACTTACTCAGCACGAACAATTCTCAGGGATCCTATCAACACAACAAGGCTTAGTACAATTCTAGGCCACTCAAAATGATTCCCTAGGCTTAAACTCAACTCTAACTCCTAGGTTTCAAACCCCAAAATCTTTTAAAATCAAAACACATTTTCTTTAACCTTGAAACATGAAACCATGACTTAAAATCCAATCCTACTAGTAACAATATTGGATTCAAGGCTCTACTAGGTCTTAGGATTATAACATCCCTTTGCACCTTAATGTAACATAGCCTTACATTTCCAAATCAATTCAACTTTCGATCAAAATTCTTAATTACGCTCCACTTGGCTTTAGGATTACAAAATCCTAATTTGTCTTGTGTTTCATTGCCTCAAGCTCACAACAGCTTTCAATTCCATCAAATTATTTCCAAAATATTTTCCAAAATTGATATGAAATCCAATACAACTAATTAAAGTTAAGAACACAAAAAATTTCCCTTCCTCAAGCCATTAAAGCTCTCGGCCTACACAACCAAAATAGGGAACAATTTGTAAAATTTCAAATCAACTATACCACATTATTCAACACCTAATTTCCTTCCCAAAACATCAAATTTTTCCAAAACAAAACACATTACATAACTACACCACCCTATCATGTCCAACCAAGAATCAAGGGTTTCCTAAAATCACAATTTCCTTTGATAAAAATCAAAATTAACAACAACAACAACAACTATAACAATTATCAAGGACTAATAAACCCTAATCAATTGAATGGTTACATGAGAGATCACTCAATCCCCCTTTCCCTTAGACCATAAGACCTAGGGTTTGGGAAATTTGGCGAAAATTGTTCATCTCTCCAATGATCTAAATCAAGACATCAACAAAGTATTTAAACAAAGAAAGGAACAAAAATAACAACTCCTACACCAAGAATGGTTACATGAGAGATCACTCAATCCCCCTTTCCCTTAGACCATAAGACCAAGGGTTTGGGAAATTTGGCGAAAATTGTTCATCTCTCCCATGATCTAAATCAAGACATCAACAAAGTATTTAAACAAAGAAAGGAACAAAAATAACAACTCCTACACCAAGAACAAGGCTCACGGTTAAGAATAAAGGGGAGAAAAATATGAATGAAGATGGGCTAAAATCAGGGCCGGCCCTGTGGCTGTGCAAACAGTGCTACAACACAGGGCCTCAAATTTGGCCCAATTTTGGCCCAAAATTTGGGGCCCAAAATTTATTATGACAAAAAATGGGGGATAGGGATTGATTTGATGTTTCACCATTGGCGCTTAGGCGAGCAGGAAGAAAGAATTGATCGACCAAAAAAAACAGATCAGAAGAATTGCCGCACAGATCGCTTGAACTCAATTAATTGAGGAGCTCGAAAAATTAGGGATTCGAATTGCAACATTTAAATGTCTGTAACCCTAACCGAATCCTCTCCCTCTGAAATTCTCTTTCTCTTGATTCCTCTTCTTCTTCTTCTTCTGTTGATTCCGTCGTGCCATGCGCTGCCTTCGTCTCCACTCTCCATTTCGAGTCTTCGACCTACTCTGCGTTTCAGGTTTGACCCTCTTTCTCCAGGCTAAAGCAGCAGCAGCACCGATTCCTCTGGTTTCCAGCTCCAAGTCTTCAGAGCCAGCGAGTGGTATGTTACTTTCAGCATCGCTGGTTTTCTTCTTCTTACGTTACGAAGTGCGAACTCTTTGTTTCAACATTTTTTTTCTTTCATTATCTTCTTTTTTGTGTGAAAGACTGAAAGTTCATGTGGCTGTGGTGGCTGAGAGCCTGAGACAATGAGACTGAGAGAAGAAGAGGGAGTGAATGAGTGATTCGATTCGAGTGAAGTGAGGAATTGCGGAAAGAAGGACTGAAGGAGAAGGATGAAGGAACAAAGCATTGCGCGGTGGAAGATGGGATGGTTCTAGAATCTAGACTCGCGCTGACGCTCGCTGAGCAAATGTTAGAAGGCTAGAAGCAGAAATTGAAATGAAATTGAAAAGCGTGGAACTGTGTGGAAGATTCGAGTTCTTTGACTGACTTTTATCTTTATGGGACAGAGTGAGAGTGAACTGTGAAGCGTGAATGTGAAGTGTGAATGTGAACATAGGGAAAATGAAAAGGAAAAGATAATACAAAATGAAAAAAAATAAAGAAATGGCAGTATGGCACAACGCACAATAAGAAAAAAAGGAAATATAGATGAATGAAGCGAAGGGATTTGTGAGTTTGTGTCATTTCTTAGTTTTTTTAGT
The DNA here is from genome assembly GCA_037113605.1 of Calophaca sinica. NCBI lineage: Eukaryota > Viridiplantae > Streptophyta > Magnoliopsida > Fabales > Fabaceae > Calophaca > Calophaca sinica. The sequence continues at coordinate 52,727,907 of CM073737.1, forward strand.
CAGCAAAGTGTGTAGTCTGAAGAGATAAAATTGATTAAAATAATTGGAGTACTGTGTTGAAAAAATGACTATTTTAAGATTCACATTATTTTATTATTTTTTGACTTTCTTAAATATGACCATATGGCATATGTATTATCTTTGACTCACATTATCTGGCTATCTGCATATTTTGATCACTTTTAACCAAAACAGCAAGGTGGAACCGTGGAAGAAAACCATTATCGGGTACGGTGGCACAGGCACCGCCTCTTTTAAATCCATGTTGTTTCTTTCTTTACCTTAGTCTTTTTTACTATGCCTCCTAGAAAGTATGAATCTGGATATGAGAAACGTAAAAAAAAGAAAAGACTTGAAGAGTTAACTCAATCTCAAAGAAGAGCTCTTGATAATTTTTTTAGAAAAGAACCACAAATTCCTGTTGAAAATCAGAATGTTGATAATGTTGATGTTGAAAATTTTGAAATTGTGGTTACTACTGAGAATAATAATATGGAGAATGAAAGTGTTGATCCGGAAAATAGAGGTGAAGTGCCCATTGAAAATGATAATTTGAATAATCAAAATGTTGATGCTGAAAATGGTGATGGTGTTAATTTGAATAATTCACTTGATAATGAAGATAATAATCCATTAGAGCAAGCAAATCCATTTGAACATTCTTTTGATATATTTGATCTAAGAAATTGGGATGCTCTTGATTCTAAAATGATTGATTTATTAGTTACAAAAGGTCCTAAAAGAGATTTGTCCGTTGTGAATGGTCCTAAAGATAAATTTTCTAGACGCTTTACGGCTAATTTGTATACTAGAGTTTTATCAAATGGAGAGAAGTGTGATAGAGATTGACTTGTTTATTCGAAAGAGCTTGATAGAGTATTTTGTTTTTGTTGTAAAGTTTTTAAAATAGGGATTGGTAGAGGCCAATTAACAAATGAGGGTTTTAGTGATTGGGCACATATTGGTGAAAGACTTAGAGAGCATGAGACAGGCATGGAACATGTTAAGAATATGACTACTTGGTATGAGTTGCGTCAAAGGCTGCAAAAGAATCAGACTATTGATAAAATGAATCAAAGACTAATTGGGAAAGAAAAAGATCACTGAAAAAATGTTTTAAAAAGAATTATTTCAACAGTGAAATTCCTTGCTAAACATAGTTTGGCCTTTCGTGGTTCTAATGAGAGATTGTACCAAAATAGCAATGGCAATTTTTTGGGCTTAATTGAAATGTTAGCAGAATTTGACCCAATTGTCCAATAACATATTAGACGTATTACAAATGATAATATTCGCATTCATTATCTTGGGCATAACATCCAAAATGAGTTAATACTTTTGCTTGCTTCTGCAATTAAAACTGAAATCATTAGAAAAATCAAACAAGCAAAGTATTTCTCAGTGATACTTGATTGTACTCCTGATGTTAGTCACCAAGAGCAAATGTCTTTGATAATAAGATATGTGGATGTTTCTTCAAATTCTGTTAGCATTGAGGAATCTTTTTTAGGATTTTTGAATGTGAATGATACAACTGGCCAAGGGCTTTTTGATGTTTTACAAAATGAATTGAAAAATCTTGATCTTGACTTATTTGATGTGCGAGGACAGGGTTATGATAATGGGTCAAATATGAAAGGAAAACATCAAGGTGTACAAAAGAAATTTTTAGACATAAATCCGAGAGCCTTTTATACTCCTTGTGGTTGTCATAGTCTTAATTTGGCATTGTGTGATATGGCTAACTCTTGTATTAAAGCACAAGATTTTTTTGGAGTTGTTCAACGCATTTATACAAATTTTGCCAATTCTACTAAGAGATGACAAATTTTGAAAGATAACGTAAAAGGGTTGACTCCAAAATCATTGTCACTCACTCGTTGGGAGAGTCGTGTAGATAGTGTCAAAGCTATAAGAACTCAAATGTCAGATTTTAGAGAAGCTTTACTTGAAGTGTCGGAAAAGGATCTCGATTCTAAAATAAGAAGTGAAGCTAAATCCTTAGCAACAAATGAGCTTAGTGATTTGGAGTTTTTAATGGCTATAATTATCTGGTTTGAAATATTATCCGCAATTAATTTGGTTAGCAAGCTTTTACAATCAAAGGATATGCTTATTGATGTTGCTATGGAAAAAATAAAGGGGTTGATTTCATTTTTTGAGGGATATAGAGAAACTGGTTTTTATAATGCCTTGGATAATGCTAAGGAAATTGCTATTGAATTGAATATCGACCCAGTATTTTTCCAAAAGCGTATAATTAGAAGAAAAAGACAATTTGATGAGAATTTGAATACCCCATCAGTTGAGCTATCTGGAGAGGAATCTTTTAGGGTTAATTATTTTCTTTACCTTGTTGATCAAGCTGTTGTTTCTCTTAATAAGAGATTTGAGCAATACCAAGAGTATGAAAGTATTTTTGGTTTCTTGTTTACTTCTCACAAGTTACAATCATTGGACAATGCAACTTTGATGTCTTGTTGTAGTCATTTTGAACAGGCATTGAAACATAATGAGCAATCTGATATTGATGGGAATGAATTATTTGTGGAGTTAAAGTTACTAAGAGAAATCTTTCCTTTAGAAAAAATAGGACCTATTGATATATTAATATTTTTAAAAGGCTTAGATTGTTTTCCTAATACAATTATTGCATATATAATTTTATTGACTATTCCTATGATGCTTGTTTACAGAAAGAAGTTTTTCAAAATTGAAGTTGTTGAAGTCTTACTTGCGGTCTACCATGTTACAAGAAAGACTTAATGGATTAGCATTGATAGCAGTTGAGAATGATCTTTTGGAGACAATACAATATGAAGACTTGGTTGATGAATTTGCTTCAAAAAGTGTTAGAAAGATGGCTCTTTTTAAATAGCTAGAAGGTTGATATTAGCTTCAAGTTGTATTGGTAGGATTTTAATAATCTTCTTTGCATTTATTAGAACAATTACTCTTTTTAAAATAATATTTAAGATTATCCTTTTTTTTGAAATAATATTTTGAAATAATATTTAATTATTAAAATTGTTTTTTTATTAGGGGCCCAATTTTTTAGATTAGAACAGAGCCCCAAAATATTTAAGACGGCCCTGGCTAAAATGGGTGCCACGGCTGAACAAGAGGGAGGAGGAAGGAGAGGAAATGTGAGCTTGTTTTATTTCCTCACTTCATCACTTGTAACCAAGAGGGGAAAAAAAACAATGAAGTAGTAAAATGGGGGAAAGAGCTTACGGCCTGCACAAAGAAAAGGGGAAGGGATAGAACTTGGTTTATCCTCACTTTATCACACATGAAGGATTTGGAGAAAGGACATAAAATGAAGGGCGTGGAAATGGGGAAGCTCACGACCTGATATAGGTAAAAGAAGGGAATGGACTTTGCTTGTCCTTGGCTTTTCTCACACTTGTAAATTAAGAAAGAAAAAAAACGAAATGAGGTCGTAATTGAGGGTGAAAGTCTCGCCTGGTCATCTAGAAAAAGGAAGAGGAAAAATTATTTTAACACGATAAAAGAATGTCACTTTACACAATTAACTTGGAGACCAAGTAAAAGAAAAATGAGTGGATGAGAAATAAAGGGAGGGTCACGCTGATCTCATAAGGAAAGGAGGAGGAAAAATATAAATTAAAAACAAGCCTAATACTTGGTTAAAATGGGTTAGGAAAAGTTACCACTAATTAACCTCCAAAAGTGTGACACCTAAACACTATAAAGCAAGATTTTAATCTAATCAACAAGTCTAAACATCTAATCTCTCTGTTTTCATGATTACCATCTAATCCTAGAGTCTTAAGTGTCCTAAAAAAATACGGCGTCGAGTAATAGCGTTATCGATTATTTCTTTCGCCGATTAAATCGCGAAAAATTAATTTACTTAGAAATTAATTCACCGCTGATATTAATTTATCATAAATAATAAAACAATTGAAAACACTCAATCATAGTCACAACAAGTTACGATTCGATTTTCATCGAAATCAGAGTTCGTTTAAAATTTTATTGCGGATAAAAATTAGCTGGCGATTCAAAATACGGCAAAACTTTGTTAGAGTTTTTCGACGATTTTTGAACCATGAATTAATATGAAATATTAATTCTTAAATTAATTTTGTCTTGATTTAATTCACTCACTTTCTTAGTCAACAAAAATACGCGTTATCGCGTCAAACAGAAAACTTATAATAAGTTTAGTTGATGAATTCACCTTAAAAGCAGCATACGTCTACGCTGTCTTTTAATTTGAATTGACATCATGAATAATAATTATCTATAATAAATAAATTATTCAAATTAAGTCAAAATAATTCCTCGTACTCTCAGTAAATCATTGAGGTGATCAATCTCTACGACTTACCTTCAAGTATTCAGGATTTTATCGCTAAAGCAATTTTTCTTAAAAATTGGGGTGTTATATAAACGAGTCGAGTCGAGCCGAGCCGAACACTTGAATCTTGAGTTTGCTTTGTGAAAAAATAGCAAAGATTGAGTTTTGCTCATTTATTTAAACGAATCTAACTAAAAGATTGAGCTTGACTTGTTTAAAAATAATAAAGTTTGAGTTTTGCTTGTTTAGCTCATTTATAATTAATTTTTTTATATTTATAAATTTTTTTCTTTAATTATTTTTTTTTGGTAAAATTTAATTACTTTTTAATTTTATCAATTTAGTACTTAATAAAGATTTTAATATCATATGATAATCTATAAAAACAGATATATGTACTTAATATATGGTATGTGAAATTCAAGATTTCTTGACTATTATAAAAAAAAACTTCAAAAGTTTGATCAAAACATCCTAAAAACATGTCATTGCCAAATACAATTTAAGTTTGATCATTACAAAAGCATAAGTCCAAATATACAATTTAAATTTAACCATTACAAAAACATGAGTCCAAAAAAACATGACCACCATTTATTTATTAAGATATATAGTCCAATGCTAACAGAGTAACTTCATCCAACAAAAACAACTCCAACAACTTAAAGACCACAATACCTATACGAGCTATTCACGAGCCGTTTAATGTCGAGTTTGTAAGGCATGAGCCTTGCTTATTGAAATCATGAAGCTCAATTTCAAGCTTGAGCTTGACTCGTTTAATTAAAGAAACGAGTTTGATCGAGCATTTAACGAGTCAAGCCCGAATATTTCACGAATAGCTCAGCTTATTTACACTCCTAGTTGAGATGCTATATTTTACCCTTTAAAGTGAGAGTTAAAGATGTAAATTTTAACTACACTCGCAGATATCTCGAATAAAACCCGCAATGGATTGAATATGAATTCTTCACTTTCCCTTGTGTATTGATTAGTGTTATTTATATTTCAATACTATGATTTGGTCTCAGTTAAAATTGTTAACACTACTGTGCTAAAATTTGTTTGTTTGTTGTGCTGAAAGTTGTCGAACACCGTATAAAGATACGGTTTTTGTCTTCTTTTATTTTTTTTCTCAACCCGACACGCATCACAAGGCCGCTTGCTCTCTATGAGAAGACGATGTCGAACTACGGTGTCGACATGTTGGTTGTCAATAGGGAATTGATTGAAAAATTGGCTTACACAGAGCAAGAGAACAGATAAAATCTTGTGCCGGCAGTGGATTTCATTTGGGTGGGATAGGTTTAGTGGGTTACGCGGTAACTTATTTCGTTATTTTTCTTTTCTTTTTTTTTATTAATTTTTAAAACTGATTCACGTCATTCGTGATTTCGCGAGTCATGTTATTCGTGATGTATAGCACTTTTGTATTAGTAATTGAAATGATTTGGTTTGCATAAAAAAAATAATAATGAACTTTCTCAATAGATGAACCATGATGATAAAATTTGTAATATATATTATTTGTAATATTATTTTAGTCTTACAAAAATTCTAAATTAATAAAAAAAATCTATTATAGGATGCTAATTTATATTAAATGAAGTTACCTTTTACATAATTTTTAAATATGTACATGTACCCACAAATATCCACTAGTTAAAAAGGGACAGCCTCGTACTCCCTCAATTAACAACAAACCGAAACTAGAAGTCTAGAACCCCAAAACTATTAGTAATACTTGTGATTTGGAGATGCAACTATCTCTCCCTATATCCTCTCAGATTCTTGACCATTGAACTTTCCTGCTGATGTCTTGCTTTTTAGAAAGATCATAAAACCTATTTTGACTTATCTGAAAAATATGCCAGAGAAAATCTAGACCAAGATGTCACTGTTATTTCAAAAGGGAATTCATGGCCTCTGCCAATTTTTTCCTAAGAGCATCCAAAGATTCTATGAAATGAAAAACTTCAGCTTGCTCCATCTCTATACACATTGCAGAAACATTTCCTGCATGATCGTGCTCAAGACGCTTTACAAGGGCGGATTGTTCGCCCAAAACCTGCCACATGAAAAAGATCAATTCAGAAACATAACCAGTATGAAGGAGGCCTAAAACATATTACCTTCATGCAAGAGTCCAAATACTAAAACAACATGGTCAATCATCAACTCATCAATCATCATACCTCGGCTATAGTTGAAATTGCCAAAATCGTTTGCAAACCTTTGACAGTGGAATTTGATTCTTCATGTTGTAATGATCTGATAATTTTATGGATTTCAGGACCAAGGCCACTACCAAGCATGAAATCCGCCTCGTCCAATACCTATTTAAGAAACATGAAAAATAAAAATGTGATCAATGTTGGGAGCTCCTAAGAACCGGTAATCTGAAAGCCTTTATATAGATTCTGATGCAAAAATATTATAAGTGATGCTAACCAAGTATCTTAATTCAGTAGGAACAACAATCCCCTCTTCAATGTATTGAAGAATCTCACAAGGAGTTCCAATCATTAGGCCAATTGAGGCATTTGACTTCTCGTTTTCTGATGAAGCACAATTCTTTGAAGACTTCAACTCTGCATTATGGATGATGTACCGTGCAGCATTAAAGCACTGCAATGCCAATATACTTGGCAAGGATCAAAATCAATTCATAAATTCAAGGTGCATACTCTACAGAACTAAACATACATACAAGATGATGATAGAAAATAGTAGGGATAGTCACCTGTTCAGCTTTCTCCTCTGAAGCACAAAGCACAAGAGCTCGGGGATGCTTTGAATTCGAACCAAGCAACTCTCTATCCCGTCTTAGCAGCTATACAAGTAAACAGATTTAATTCAACTTTAGACAAGGAAATAATGAACATAGAAGGAACAAAACTGAAATATAGAAAGTAGAAACCAGTTCTCTCGTCTGGATGTCATGAAAATAAGGACAAATTAATATGTTGCTAATAGAGTCATTTAAACTAAAATATTCAAGCTTATTTTCAAATTTTATTCTCACCTTCAACCTGTTTCAGAAAGAATGATCTTAGGATAATCAAAGTGCAACAATTTTTTAGATTTTGATTCCTTCCACAATCTTCTCACCTTTCCAAACAAAGTAATATGAGTATGACTTTTATTACTAAACTTCTTTAAAAAATATACAAGTGAATGGGGAAAAAAAAAAATTCAATCATGCTAATATTGTAATCACAATCAGGTTGCAGTTTTAGGTTTATTTAAATGCCACCCATTTTTAAAGTTGTCATCAGAAACATTAGAGAGTAGAGATATTTTATAATTTAATTCAATACTATAATTCTAACAAAAATCATTAAATTTGATCATAATAAGTGATTTCGCAAATTTGTTTAATCTTATTGGAATACTAAACTTGGCAAAAAAATGTCATGCTATACAACAGAGTTCAAATATATCAAACAAACGTGAAGCAGAATGGATTTGGGATTTTTATGCAATACAACAAATTGCTAAAAAGTGTCCATTTCATGTGATTTTACAAGTTCCAACACAATAATTAGGAACCAATATAGACAATTTTAACTTAACATTATCCTCAATGAAATAAAATACAGTTTTTTTTTTTTTTTTTTTACAATCAAAGTGAAAGCCATACCATATAAAAATATCAAAACAAAGAAAATTACAAAGGCTAATAACCCTAGGAAGAGTAAAGGAAAAGAATAAAACTAACCTGAATAAGGGGCAACAAGTAAGCCAATGTCCTATCAGGTTGAGATGGTGAACTCAACAACACACTCTTCCCTTCCAAAATAGTTGGAATAACCACACACTGTATCTCACTTGGAACAAAATCACCAATCCCTTCCATAACCTCAACAAGCTCCTCACTCATACCCAACTCCTTAAAATTGCCAACCACCACAGCAGGTTCAGTCTCACTCTCATTCTTCTCCAAACCCTTTTGGACCACTTTCTCAGTAGCAGTTTCAAAACCTAATGACACTTGAGGGATACCCTTTGAGTCTTTTGAGGACCCTTTGAGTTTTCTTTCTCTGAACTGTTCTAAAATAAGTGAGTCCCTTTGGGATTTGGAAGATGTGGAGAAGAAAGCGGTGGAGCCTTGAAAAGAAGAAGTGGGTGGTGCCGGTTTTGAGAGTGGGTGGTGCTTTACAGAGGAGTGAAGAGAAGAGAAAGTGAGGCGAAGAAGCTCTCTGCCTCTTCTTCTCATGGCTTCTTTCTTTGTCACTGGTTTTTGTTTCGAATTGAAGAACGAGGGAATAGGAGGTGGGGTTTCTTCGGTGATGGAGGCTGCTGTGGTGAACCACGTTGGGACTTTGACTCTGTTGGGTTTGTTGGGCCGATCTGACCCAAGTAGAATAATTAGTCGGGCTTTGATTTCTGCACCTCCCATCATTAATTTTCCCACCCCCCATATTTTTTAAAAATCCAATTTTACCTTTGCCCAAAAATACAAATATTTGTGCTACTCTTCACGTTCCTCACCTGTCCTCCATCTCTCCCTCCCTCTCTCAATCTCTCTCGCCCTTTCTCGATCTCTCCCACTTTTGAAGGCGTTTTATCTCCTTATTAACTTGATTGGAGGTGTTTTATCTCCAAGCTGAGGTGCGTTCGCGTCCTTTTTTTTTCTGAGATCTCTGGATTTCCAGATTCTTATTGCTGGAATATTCCGGATATAGGAATCCGATAGTTCAATTATTCCCGGTATTTAGAATCCGAAATTTACCGGATTTAGGAATCCGGATTTTATGTCTATCTGAATTTTTGTATGTCTTTCCTGGTGCAGATTCAAAGGAAGTCAACTTTCAACCACCGGCACTTTCAACCATGACTTATGTTCTTGTTGTTGTGTATTCCAATGGTCAGATTAAAAGAGGTCTCAACAGCGTCACATTTTAGTGCGATAGCCCAAAATCCTTTATGACAAACAGAGGCATCACCTTTAATGCCTTAAAGAGAAATGTTAGTGACATAGTGGTTTGACCAAGAGACGACCGAAGGGTGTGTGATATCCATTATCGATACCCTATTTATTGGGAACACGGGCATGCTGAATATGATGTTCTGAAACTTGAAGATAACGATGACGAGGAGACGATGTTCACTGTCTTTTCACAGTATGCTAGCCTTAGGTCGATCGAGTTATATGCAGATCTACGGAGAAGCATTGACCAGATACTCTCCGCCTGTCGGAAACGAATATCTGTGGACGAAATAATTGCCATGTGCACTGATCCAGAAATGTCAAGTGTCACCAGTTTGACATAGCCATGGTGTATCTTATTGTTGTTGTTGTACTTTGCGTTGTCATTGCATTTTGTCTTGTTTTTTTAGTTGTTGTATTTTGCTGTCACTGCACCCCTCGTACGTGCCATAATTCTGTAAAATAAATTCATAAAATTAATGTCAATATGATTATTATTATTATTATATTATTTATAAATAAAACAAATAAATTAATTGTTTAATTTTAACAAAATTTTGGATTATTGAATCCGGATCAATCCGTAAACAAGAATTCGGATGAACAAAATGTATTAAATCAGATTTAAACTCCCGGATTCTTGAATCTGGATCAATCTAATTTACGGATTGATCCGGATTCAAGAATCCGGTATAATTGAGAACGTAGAAAAAAATAAGAGAAAGGAAAGAAGATTACCTTGAAGATGAAGTGGAAGTGAGGAAGTGACTGAGAGGGAGAGAGACGTTCGAGAGAGGGAGGTGAGGAAGAGAGACATTGCAGAGAGGGAGAGAGACAAAGTGAGAGGGAGGTGAGGAAAGGAGAAAGGAGGAAGGGGAGGGGTTAGGATAATTCATAGGGATATTTTGGTCTTTTCATTGGGTGGGGGAAGTGGTAAAATTAAAGAGGGGAGGTGGCAAAATCATGGGCCTAATTAGTCCAATGTTTAAATTAAAAATAAGGGTTTGACCCATGATTTTGGTGCCTCCCCAATTTAATTTTTCCACCTCCCGTCCTCCCAAAAAGACCAAAATACCCCTCATTTTTTTCCTTACACCTCCATCCCTTTTCCCCCTCTTCACTTCACTCCCTCTCTTTCAAACCTCTCTCTCTGTGAAACCTCCCTCTCTCTCACAGAGCTCCTCCCCCAAAAACCTCCCCTCCCCAAGCAGAACTCTCTGCCTCCTCGCATCTCCCTCTCTCTCCGTCGCATCTCCTTCTTCCTCACACCTCTCTGTCTCGCTCGCAGTCTCAGGTTAGGTCGTATTTTCCTCTTCTGCTGCTTTTTTTTGCAAATTTGAAGTTTGCAGAAACTTGTTGACGGATCCTCCCATCAACAAGAATCCGGACGTTTGAAATCATTAGTTTCAAATTTTCAACAACCGAATTCTTGTATCCGAAATCTTCCATCAACAAGCTTCCGGACTTGAAAATAGTTTTCAAAAATAAGGGTGTTTCGGAAACATGTTGACGGAAAATTCCGGAAACAAGAAACCGATTGTTCAACATGTTTCCGGAATGACTCTTAAAACAATTTTCATAATTTTGACATGGAGGCTGATTTGGTTGTTGCATTTTCCACAGACATGGCACGCACCGGGGGTGGTTCTATAGCAGATAGTGTTCCTTCATCTAGTGGCCCGACTCGGATAAGGCCCAATGCGTCATCACACAAAAAACGGATGGAGCAACATCAACATCTGAAGGATGTGCCCAAGGAGCCTGCACACGTAGAGGAGCCACCACACGTGGCGGCTGTCCATGAGGATGTTGCCCATGAAGAGGCAGCACACGTAGATGAGGCTGCACAGGAGGAGGCTGCCCATGATGAGGCAGCACACGTAGATGAGGCTGCAACTGATGCAGATTCATTCCCTGGTGGCCCGGAGGACACATCAGTCCTCATTACCTACGATGACCATGTTGCCACACGGTTATGGCACGGCGATGTAAGTAACACTTAATTTTTTATTATGTTGTTTTCATTTTATATTTTAATGCAATTGACTTATATTTTTTATGGTACTAGGATCGCGGTGAGCTGAAAGTAATAAATCACGGCAAAAGCGTCGTTGGTTTAGTGCCCCGTGTAGAGATTATGGCTATCTTGGAGGAATCTAAGCTTAAGGAACTTTGCAGCATCAACTATAAGGTAATTGACAAGGGGCTGATGTGTGCGTTTGTAGAGCATTTGCAGCCAGATACCTCTAACTTCCACCTTTCTATTGGGGAAACGACGGTCTCCCTGGATGACGTCTCCCAGATACTCCATATTCTAGTCACGAGGGCATTCTTCACCATGCCTGTGCTGGATAAAGAGACAACTGCTGTTTGGTTGCACGACCTGTTAGGCGTCTCCATGGTTGACGAATCTGAGTCAGTATACAGTGTGATGATTTCGTCGACAGATCTTTGTTTCCTGAGAATAGAGATAATTTGATCAGGACTTCTCATTAGATCCGCGTATAACTCGATTGGCCCGAGGTTAGCATATTGCTCATGGACTGCGAACATGGTCTCGACATCGCCGTTATGTTGAAGTTTCAGGACATCATATTGAACAAGTCTATGTTCCCAACAGACCGGGTATCAGTAATGGATATCAGCATGGTAATCAAAACCGGACCGGCCGGTCGGATTGGGAACCGGGCCTGTGTCAAGTCCGGGTGACCCCCAAGAACCGCGCCATAGAGAACCAGCAGGTCCGGCAGCGGAACCGGCCAAAACTGGCCGGTTGGGGTCGAACCGGTTTTTTTTTTTGAAATTTTTAATTGCCTTTATTTAAAAAAATCGATTTTGGTCTCAACCAGGTTTGAACCTCTATCCCCAAGGCCACAACAAGTCATCTTACCACTAGACTGCATGTTATTTTGTGTATAAATTGAAATGTTATGTCTATATATTATATATTTAGTGTGTGTGTATATATATATATATATATATATATATATATATATATTTAAAAATAATATTTTATTAGTCCCGGTTCGACCGCGGTTTGACCCCGAACCCTTGCATACTCCGGTTCAAATGCCCGGTCCGGTTTTGATTACCTTGGATATCAAACACCCTTCTGGTGTCTCTGAATATAACCACCACGTCGTTAACTTGTTTCTTTAAGACATGAAGTGTGATGCCCTTCGAAGCCCTAAACGATTTAGGGATATCGCCCTCAAAAGTGATGCCTTTGTCACTTGTTGTAATTTGACAATTGAAAAACACAAAAACAAGAACATAACTCATGGTTGTGATGCCTAGAAAGCTATCTGCACCAAACAAGAAATTTATCAAATTCCAAACTGAATAACTTCCGAAAATCATCGGAAATAAGAATCCGGATGTTTTGAAAACAATATAACGTCCGGAATCTTGTTTCCGGACGATTCCGTCTACAAGAATCCGATAGTTTTCTAACTACAAGATTCTTGTTGACAGAATCGTCTGGAAACAAGATTCCGGATTGCTGGAAATTGCAGGAAAAAAAAGAGGTTTGACGCACCTCAGAATCCGGCGAACGGTGGCGGTGACGTCGGCGGCGCCTGAGACAGGACACTGAGAGAGAGAGAGAGGATGAGGTTGGGAGAGAGATATTGTTGGAGAGATTGTGGGAGAGATTGAGAGAGGGAGTGTGAGAGAGAGAAAGAGAGAAAAATAAGTTAGGAGGTGGGAGGTGAGGTGAGGAAGAGAGGAAAATAAGAGGGAGGGGTAATTTTGCATTTTGGAGGGGTATAATTGACTTTTTAAAAATTTGGGGACGTGTTAAAATTAAGTGTGGGAGGTGGAAAAATAAATGCCCTAAGGGTTTTATATCCCCACCGACCTGACGTACCTCCCCACTAGGGGTGGAAAGTAAGCTGAGCCGAGCTAGGCTTTACAAGGCCTAAGTCTGGCTTGTTCCAAAAATTCAAGGCCTAAGTCTGATCTGTTACCTATCATAGGCTTCTTTTTAATGTCTGACTTGACCTGTTTGAAAGTCTAATATGGCATGTTAGCTTGTTTAAATGTCTGTCATCTCACTTATGTCTAAATAAGTTAAAGGATTAGCGGGCTAACAAAGATAAACTTTACGTATGATAAACTATAAATTATAATAAAAAAACCAAAACCATTACTACCCGAGAGCATGAAACATAAGAGTGAGAAGAGTATAGGATAAGTTTTCAAAGATTGAGATTGTATTGTTTATTTAAATATTTTATGTAGGTCAATATGTTCAAATCTATAGAAATGTAAATAAATATATAATTTTAACACATTATAAAAGTTCTTTTTATAGTAGTAACAATGCAAATATGTCATATTATTTATATATATATTTAAATTGATCGGCCTGTTAGGCCTAAAAAGCTTTTTAGATGGCCTAAAACCTAGCCTTTTTAGCTAAATAATCTCTTCAAAAAGCTTTAGCATTGGCTACATAAAAATAAGACTAGTCTGGCTTGAGCCTGATGTAGGCCAAGCCATAGGCCTCTATCGGGTGGCCTAGTCTATTTCTACCCCACCCCAACTTTAAAAAAACCAAAATACCCCATCTCTTTAAACTCTCCTTCTCCCCTCCCTGCAACCCCACCACCCCCATCCCACTACCCCCTTTCCCCACTTTCCCCTCACCCTATTCCATTGCCCCTTTCTTTCTATCGCCCCCTCCCCTAACCATTTCCCCATTTCTTGTTCGCAACGCTATGTCATGAAACTCATTTTTTTATCTTAACTTTTGGAAACTAAATTTCAGACGTGTAAGTGACACATTTTTAACACGTTCAAAAACTAGTGTTCAGATGGCAAAAAACTTGTCTTCCAGAAAAGTTAATTTTTTTTCGTGAATTTTTTTATGTCTTGAATTTAGATTCTAGATGTGTCAAGAAATTAGCAGGGTCGTGGGAATCTCAAGGCAATTGAGGCTATTGCCTTATGCCCAACTGTTAATGCATAAAATGGCAGGGCTCTCCTTCTCCTCAGAGCAGCGTCCTCTCTCCTCTGGTACGGCTGGGGGTACCTGCAAAAGACACTCTGATGCCTAAGTCAGATAGGGCTTTTGGAGAAGAGAAGGTGAGCTTAAGTGTTTAGGGTTTCAGAGTGTGTAAAGAGTATGCAAATCTGGGGGGTCAAGCCCCCTTTATATAATGAAGTCTCGCATAAGGAGGATAACCAACGATCAGGATTCTGCGCGTGGTAGCTCCTCCCCCAAGCTTCAGGGATCAGCTCATCCTTTCCTAATATCTCGCACCTGCCAAGTTCATCACGTATTGGCTGCGTGTTCCTCAATCTTCGGAGTGGCAACGACCCCAAGCATCGTCTCCAGGCGCATCCTCCTCCAGAAGGTTCGAGAGTCACCGGTCGGCTCGCCCCTGACCTGCTCGGACGTAGCTCGTCAAGTTTGGAGCAGGTCGGATAGAGGCCGGACTGGCTTGGTTTGGTGGGTAGACGGGAGCTCCGCTCGGAGACCGGTCCGTAACACAAGCCCCATAGACTCTTTGCACGAAAGGGCATAGGGTCTACCTATCGCTCTCGGGTTGGTATCCGAGCTGAACGTTATCGAGGTCGGGGGGGTATCCCGGAAGCTTACTTGCCTAGGGCGCTACGCCCCACGTGTCGTACCCCTACTCGGCGTTCTGCCATACGATGGGACTCGGATGGGACACCTACTCATCCGTTCCTCTTCCCACCGTCGATCACCTGATACGGCCTGGACCGTTATATCTGCCTCTGGTTTTGAAGATGGAGGGCTCGGATTGGTTCGCCTTTTGGTCTCCCTTCAGCAAGGGTTATAAGCCACCCCCTTCTCCTCCCTTCTCCTTTCTTCTTCGTTTCACTGCCTCTGCGACGCTTATTCTGCCCCCTTTCTCTGCATTTGCGTCCCGAGCGGTCATTTTTGCTCTAGTCCTTCGCATTTCCTGGTAAGTTTCCTACTAATCTTCGCTAATGGCTTCTTCATCTTCTTCCCGTCGTCCTCCCTCCCCCATACCTTTAAGTTCTGGGGGCGGCTCGTCGTCTGAAACGACGAGCACGTTTTTGATCTTTCCACGCCACCATACACCGGAGGCTCCGGCCAAAAGGAATTCCCCTCCGATAGTGGCCACGACGGCCGTGACCCGGTGCCCCTCCAGGTGGTTCCCCCCGTTTCCTGGGTTCCAGTCTCTCCCCCCGTTACTTCTGTTCCCTCGTATTCACTTCACAAGGGGGTGAGCACCGAGTGGGAGACGATAGGTCTCCTTACGCTTGGGTGCACCCAGATGTGCTCAGGGTGGCCTCGAATATCTTTTCGGACAATGGCGTGGATGCTTTTCGGTCTAGCGTATCTTTTACGCGGAACCGGGATCGAGACGAGGACGTAACTTGCCTCCCTTGCTCTCCCGAGGACCGAGTGTGTTTTGACAAGGGTGAGTTGAGTTCTTCCGACTTCTGTTTTTTCTATAAAACTTTATTTACCCGAGTTGGCCTCCGGTTTCCCCTCAGTGGGTTTGAGTGCGAGGTCCTCCAATGGTTGGATGCGACCCCTTCGCAACTTCACCCCAATAGCTGGGCTTTTATCCGAGCTTTCAAGCTCGTGTCCGAGTACTTTGGGGTTACCCCATCTGCTGCTCTCTTCTTCAGTTTCTTCCAACTTAGGCTTGGCAAACAACTTAAGTGGTGTTCGCTTAACAAAATACCTGACTTCTATATTCTTGAGCTCTTCGACTAATCCTATAAGAACTGGAAATCTGATTTCTTCAAAATCCGGGTACGGAGGGAGGATCCCTTTTTTTTTTCTGCTCAAAACGAGCCTTTGTTTCCTTTCTACTGGAGTCCCAATCCTCGCCCCATAAAAGAGGTGGACTTCAATTCATTGTCGGTCACTGACCAGACGATAGTGAACTTCCTCGCCCGTTTGCCCACATTGCACTGTGGTCCTCTCCTTACCCGAGCTCTAAAGGACCCACCACAGTGGAAGGATTACTTGAGTAAGTTTTGTTATCATCCTCCCGTATGATTCTCGGCCCGAACGTGGATACTAATTTTTACTTTCTTTTCAGGTACGATGGCTCCGAAGATGAGCAAGAAGGATATGGCCGAGCTTCTTAAGAAAGCTCAAAGAGAGAAGGTCGCCCAGGCTCTGGCCTGCATCTCCGGCCGCCGCTCCTTCTCCTGCCAAGGCTGCTAAAACACGACCGCACGCTTCTCCGACCCCTGGTTACGATCACCGCTGGCGCCGAGGGCCTCATGGAGGGATTCCTTTGAAAATCCCTGATGGTTCCGAGTGGTTTCTCCACCTCAGAGAATTTGCTGATCGAAGTGAGAACGCTGAGGATTCCCTTTGGAACGTCGGGATCGACCGCTCCGATCAGATCGACCAGATCGTGCGTCGAGCCGACGATAGGTGCATGGCCGAGGCGGGCGAGCTGGGTTTATGCAAGGCCTTGGGCATTTATGGGCTCTGTGCCTCTTCTATGGCCCAGTTTCTTTCTGATCGGATAAGGGCGCGGGCCACCGAGGCCGAGCTGGCGAGGAGGAAGTATCAAAACAAGGCTACCGCACTTGGTGAGCTCGAGGAGAAGATGGGTAAGCTGGAGGAGGACTATGCTCGCCTCTCGGAGGCAAGGGATGCTCTGAACAAGAGCAACGCCTCTGGCCGGGCGCAATGAGGAACTCCAGGCCAAGAATGACCTTCTGTTGGGTCAGCTGCGGGAAGAGAAGGAGAAGTCTTCGTCCGAAGCTGCTCGGGTCAAGGAGTATCGTGAGTACAGCGCCCTTCAGTACAAGGAATGGTTCGATAATGCCGTTGCGCAGCTGAAGGTGGTCGCCCCCGACCTTGACATCTCCGAGCTCGACTTCACCAAGGTGGTGAAAGAGGGGAAGATCGTGGAAGAGGAGGAGGACGAGGAAGAAGGCTGTGCCGATCAGGAGAAGGAGCCTGGGGGCGAGGGGGTCGGAGTTAGGCCCGAAATGGAGGCTGCCGGTCAGAGTGTTGCGGCTGAGGAGGTCGTTGAGGCCTGAGTTGAGGACCAAGGGGATGCCCTTGTGTAGTTTGTTTTTTGTTTTGCTTTCATTCTGACTTGATGATGTACTCGCTCTTGTAGGAGCTCTTCTTTTGTATTTTCGTTTCAAGTGAAAGAAATTGACTAAGTTTAAACAGTGTTCGCGTAAATTTGCTTTGTTTTTCACTTAGTAATTGTTGGTTACCGTACTCGGATGGGGTGGTCCTCGGGTAGCTGCTACTCGGCTAGGGTAGTCCCCGGGTGGCTTCCCCCGAAAAAAACTTGTTTCAACTGAGTTTGGAACATTTTCTCTGCGCACCGATACAGGCCGAGTACTAGTTTCCCTACGAAACCTTTAGGTCGGGTACGACTTTCTGAGCTGCTGGCGAGTTCGCCAAGTTTTTATGCTAACTTGGATTAGGGACCACAGGGGTTATTTAGGTCGAGTAAGGCCTTCCGAGCCGCGAGTGAGCTCGCCAAGTTTTTATGCTAACTTGGGTTTGGGACCACAGGGGCCATTTAGGTTGAGTAAGGCCTTTTGAGCCGCGAGTGAGCTCGCCAAGTTTTTATGCTAACTTGGGTTTGGGACCACAGGGGCCATTTAGGTCGAGTAAGACCTTCCGAGCCGCGAGTGAGCTCGCCAAGTTTTTATGCTAACTTGGGTTTGGGACCACAGGGGTCATTTAGGTCGAGTAAGACCTTCCGAGCCGCGAGTGAGCTCGGTGACGGACATGAATGATGTTCCGAATGCAATGGGGAATGAATTTTATTAAATGTGGAAAAGGGAGATAAGGATGTGCCTCGTTAAAACCTTCACAAACCAAAAACCCAGTGGGAAAAAAAGGTCTGCAAAGGAAAAAGAGTACGCCATCCGTTTACATATGTTGTCAACTGAAGTAAAGCTTGAGGTGCGTGGCATTCCACGTCCTCGGTATCTCCTTTCCGGACAGTTCTTCCAGCTTGTAAGCTCCGTGGTGATGTTCCGATCTAATACGGTATGGTCATTCCCAAGTTGGTGCGAGCTTTCCTTGCCTTGTATCTTTCCGTGCCAATTCAATCTTTCGGAGGACTAGGTCCCCTACCCTGAATCCTTTTAGTCGAATCTTATAGTGTTTGGCAACGCGTTGTTTAGTTGCAAAGTCTTGTATCCGGGCGAGCTCCTGAGTTTCTTCTAGCAGGTCGAGTTCTACTCTAGCTTCTTCTTTCTGTGCCAGCGACTGCATGTGCTCTCTCCTGGTTGAGGTCAAACTGAGCTCCACTAGTACCATAGCATCCATCCCGTATGTTAATCGGAAAGGTGTTTCGTTTGTTGCTGATTGTGGGGTGGTGTGGTATGCCCATAGCACACCGCAGAGCTCTTCTGCCCAATTTCCCTTGTCTTCGTTTAGGCGTTTGCGCAGGCCTCTTAGGATGACTTTGTTCGTAGCTTCAACCTGATCGTTGGTTTGCGGATGTTCCACCGAGGCATAGGTGAGCCGGATACCGGGGCCTTTACAGAAGTCTTTGAATACTGAGCTGGTGAACTGTGTGCCATTATCTGTAATGATGGTGTGGGGTAGACCGTGGCGGCAGACTATGTTTTTCCATACAAATTTCTTGACCCTCTCAGATGTGATAGTTGCTAGTGGATCTGCTTCTATCCACTTGGAGAAGTAGTCTATGGCGACCACAATGAACTTGAGTTGGCCTGGTGCAAGGGGAAATGGGCCAAGTATGTCGAGCCCCCAGGTATTAAAGGGCCAAGGGGCAATGACTTCGTGAAGGACTTCAGGGGGGAGGTGGTCTCGCTTTGCGTACCGTTGGCAGTTGTTGCACTTTTTTACGAATTCCATGCAGTCCGATCTGATTGTTGGCCAGTAATATCCAGCTCGAAGGACCTTCGCAGCTAACGTCCGAGTTCCACAATGGTTTCCACATATGCCTTCATGTAGCTCCCTTATGATATACTCGGAGTCTGACTTATCCACGCATGCGAGCAGTGGCTGCAAGAAGCCCCTCTGGTAGAGTCTGTTCTCGACCAGAGTGTAATGTGTGGACCGCCTTTGGACCCTGCGTGCTTCTACAGGGTCATTGGGTAGCTTTCCCTGCTGCAAGTACTCTATGATATCTGCCATCCATGATTCCGACCGATTCACCGAGTTGGTGTCTGCTGTTTCTACGCTTGGTGATGTCAAGGTTTGAACAACGATTGTGTGTAACTATCCCTCGGTCTTCATACTGGCTAGTTTCGCTAGCAGGTCGGCTTTGTTGTTCTGCTCTCGCGGGATGTGTTTGAGCTGGACTTCTTGGAAACTTTGAATCATGGCGGCCACTTTTTGGGCGTACCGAGCTAGGACATCGTCTCGGAACTGATATTCGCCTTTAACTTGGTTGACCATAAGTTGGGAGTCACTTTTGACTCGGAGTGTTTGGGCGCCTAGCTCCCATGCGAGCTTGAGACCGATCAGCAATGCCTCGTATTCGGCTTGGTTGTTACTGGCTTTGAACAGAAACCTGAGTGCTTGTTCAACACAGATTCCCGCAGGGCTTTCCACAATGATACTTGCTCCGCTGCCTTTGGAATTGGAGGAACCGTCCACGTAGAGTGTTCAGTATTCGATCTCGGGGGTCGGTGTTAGTTCTGCAATAAAGTCAGCTAAAATTTGTGACTTAATGGGTCCTCTAGGCTCGTACCTGATTTGGAACTCGGAAAGCTCTACTGACCAGGCCACCATCCGACCAGACAGCTCAGGCATCTGCAGGATTCTCCTAATGGGGTAGTCGGTTTTGACTATCATCAGATGGGCGTGAAAGTAGGGCCTTAGTCTTCTTGCAGAGACCACTATCGAGAGTGCCAGTTTCTCCACCTTTTGGTACCTGAGTTCTGCCCCGTGAAGGACTTTGCTCACGAAGTACACAGGGTGCTGTTCTGAATTTCTTTCTTCGACCATGGCCGAGCTGATCGAGCTGTCAGTGGCTACCAGGTAAATGAGCAAGGAGGCTCCTTTGGTGGGGCGAGTGAGGACTGGTGGAGATGCCAAGAATTCTTTAAGCCGTTGAAAGGCCGTTTTGCATTTTTCGGTCCACTCGAATCGAGTTGGCTTCCTGAGTACCTGGTAGAAAGGAAAAGATTTGTCGGCAGCCCGGGTTACGAACCGGGAAAGGGCTGCTATCCGACCAGCCAGTCGTTGCACTTCCTTGATGGAGCTTGGGCTCCGCATCTCCATCACAGCTCGGCACTTATCGGGGTTGGCCTCAATGCCTCTGTGGGTGATCATGAACCCCAGGAACTTTCCTCCGAGTACCCTGAAGGAGCACTTCTCGGGGTTGAGCCTGATGTTATACGCCCTCGCGATGTCGAATATCTCTTGAAGGTCCCTATGGTGCGCGTCGAAACTGGGGGTTTTTACGACCATGTCGTCCATGTAAACCTCGATCGTCTTCCCGATCTGGTCGGCGAAGACTTCATCCATCATCCTCTGGTAGGTTGAGCCTGCGTTCTTCAGCCCAAAGGGCATGGTGATATTGTAGAAGTTGGATGTTTCTGTCATGAAGGCTGTCTTCGGAGCGTCGAGTGGGTGCATTCTTATCTGATTGTATCCAGAGTATGCATCCATGAAACTCAAAGACTTGGTACTCGACGTGTCAGCCCACCGTATGCCTATGCTCTAAGTGGATAAGGGTCCTTAGGGCAGACCTTGTTTAGGTCGGTAAAGTCAGTGCACATCCTCCATTTACCATTGCTTTTCTTCACTAGTACCACGTTAGAAAGCCAAGTAGGGTATTTGATTTCCTTTATGAATCCTGCTTTCAGGAGTTTGGAGGTTTCTTCCTGACCGCTGCTTTTCTCCTGCAATCTTCCTTTTGCGCTGGACGACGGGGCGAGCCCCTGGCTCGATGGCGAGTTTATGGCAGGCCACTTTTAGATCTATCCCAAGCATGTCTTCTGGGCCCCATGCGAATAGGTCAGCGTTAGCGCGCAGGATCTTTGTTAGGGATTGCTCGCTTTGCTGTGGCAGTTGGGTTCCGACTCGTACGCTCTTCCCTGGTCCCCTCACTTCAACGCTCTTGATATCGTCCACTGGCACTGGTCTAAAGTCACTCTCGCCCCTGGGGTCCAACTCGATCATGTAGCCCGATTTGGGGCAATCCCTGCTCTTGCTATCTCTGAGACTGTTGACATAGCACTGCCTGGCTTCCTTCTGGTCGGCATGTACTGTGGCTATCTGTCCATCGGACAATGGGAACTTCATTGCCAAATGGGGGGTGGATACTATGGCTCCAATCCCGCTGATGACGGTTCTGTCGATTATCATATTGTAGGCAGTATCAGCGGCCGACTCGGCCTCCACTACCAGTAGGTGCGCTTCGATCGTTTTGACTCCTATGTCTGCTTTGAAGGTGATCAGGACATCAAAGTACCCTGTCACCCGGGCTTTAGCACCTGAAAAACTAACCAACGTACCTCGATAGGGTCTGATTATAGAGTTTGGCAGCTTAAGCCGATCGAAGGCTTCCTTGTAGATGATGTCTGCCGAGCTACCTTGGTCAATAAGCACTCTCCTGACGTTGAACCCAGCGAGGTGAACAGTGATTACCATGGGGTCGTATTGGTGTCGATCTATCCCTTGGTAATCCTTTTCTGAGAAGGAAATGGTCGGCAGGACAGCGGGAGGAGCGGTCATTGAGCTCGAGCTATTGACGGACCTCAAGTGTCTTCTTTGGCTGGTGCTCGACTCGCCTCCGCCTGCCAAACCACCTGCAATCAAGTTAAGTGAAGGAGTACCTCCGTCGTGCCCTTGCCTGCGTTGCCGAGTAGGTGAACGCCTCTCTCCCCCTCCTCGGGCCGGCGATCTGTCGCGCTTGCGCTCGGGCGTACGGGATCACCTGCGGTTTTCGTTGCTTCCCTTAGGGGTTGCTGCCGACCCTTTGTCCACGTATTTTGTCAAATGTCCAGCTTCTATGAGCTTCTCGATTTTTACCTTTAGCGCCTGGCATTCGTTGGTGGTGTGTCCGTAGACTCGGTGGTACTCGCAGTACCTTTGGCGGTCCGCGTCTGGCGGGGAGTCTCTCCGAGGAGGCAGGGTAATGAGGTTACCTGTGTAGGCTTCCTTCAGCACTAGGTCCCTTCCTACTGTCAAGGGGGTGAACTGTCCTCTATAGTCCTGCCGTCCTCGGCCGTTCCTTCGCCTGCTTGGTCTCTCGATCGTTCTCTGCTTTTGTCTTGTCGACCTTGAGTCTCCTTTTTGGCGGCAGCGACTTCCTCCATGTTGATGTATCCCACAGCACGACGTCTCAACTCGTCCAAGGACTCGGCGGGGCGACGAGCGAGGGAGTCCGAGAAAGGTCCAGGCTTTAGCGCTGACACTATGGCGTGGAGCGCCACATCGGTGCTGAGGTTCTTGACTTGGGCCGTTTCATTGTTGAAACACTCTATAAATGACTTGAGGCTATCGTCCGATCTCAGCTTGAGCCCGACCAGGCATGTTGAATTTTTCCTAAATGCTCGGCTCGTGGTGAACCTGGTGTAACGCCCGTAACTCAGTATTACTTGAATTTACGACAATTTACAGAAATGGCACAAGGGTTACCAATAATTTAAACTTGAAAATGGGCATTACAAGTCCAAATTTAAAATATAGTCGATGGTCTAAAAGTTAGATTACAACTTCCAAGTATTAAGTATCTGGATTACAAAATGCGATAACGAGGTTCCAAATATCCAAAGGACATATGAGTTGTTACATCACAAAATGTAGAATTAAACTAAAGGATTCAACTTCTAACTTGCTTGACCGCCTTTCGGGTCCTGCTTATCTGAAAAACAATGGAAAGAGTGAGATAAAAATCTCAGTGAGCCCCCCCCCAACGGACCCCTTACCAACCCATTTCCCAACACAATATTACAAACTCACAATGAAGACAATTCATAATGTACAAGAACCCAATTAACATTCACAAATGCTCAATGAATCCAAGAGGGATATATATAATTAACCCCCAATGGAATTCTTCTATCAATGATACACAATGAATCCAATAAAGTATAGCAGTGACTTTCCATGGAATTCTTCAATAAACAATACACTATGAATCCAAGAAAGTATAGCAGTGACTTTCTCTGGAGTTCTTCAATAAATAATTCGTTATGAGTTATTACACAATCAATAAGTTCAATCCTATGAACAACTTAACCATTCTCATAAGCATTTTAATAGTCTACCCATTGATACAAATCTCCCTAAGACCATAGCATTAAGTAAGATTGAACCAAAAGAGGAAGGATTTAGAAATAAAAGGGGAAAATCTGCCCCAGAATCGCTTAAGCGGTCGAGTCGCTCTTACCTTCGCTCGGCGCTTGATTTTGCTCGGCGAAAGTCGAATACACCCCCTGGGCGGTCACCGGCTCATCGGCGCTTCTCGCTTAAGCGAAAGTAGCGCAGAATGCACCCCCTAGGCAGCGCGTAGCCAGCTCGCTCAGCGCCTGCTTCTCGCTTAAGCGAATTTGACAGATTCTGCTCAAATTTCAGATTTTCTTTCCAAACCAAACATCACCAAATCCAACCATACTCAATCCCAATCATCAATCACCAAGCACAAAGCTCTAAATCAAACATTTAACATATCAATATACAAGATCAAGAGCATTGCATAACTTATCAACTACACAATCAAACATATTTCAACATGTCTTAGAATCTTCAAAATAAACATAAACTCATCTCCCTCATCATGCATTCCCAAATCCACAACTTGCATTAAGAAACACACAACCACACAAGTAAAATGGAAAGTCCTAAATGGTGGGACTTATGGGTTGCCCAACCTCTAAGTAAGAGGAACTCACATTAAGCTCAAATGAATGAGCTAGGGAGCTTGAAGACTTGAGACCCTCTCCTCCTCTTCTTCTCCAAGTTCAAACTTCTTTCCCAATGATCTAGAACAACTCCAAATCTTCAATGTAGCCCCAAATACTCAGTTTCAAATGTTTAGAAGCAAGGAATGGTGAAGGAAACACCAACTCTCCTCTTCCCCTTCCCAAGCCAAAGCCCTAGCTCTCCACCTCCTTCCTCTTCTTTCCTTGATCAGAAAAATAGAGAGAGAGTAGAATGAATGGGCTGATTGTCGTGGGTGAGGGGAGAAAAGGGAGAAGGAAATTGTGGTTTGACCATTGCTATTCACACCCCCAACATTTCTAAATCCTATCCCCTATTTCAATTACTTAACTATTAATTTGAAAACCAAGCCTAAATTAATTTAATTAAATAATTGAATTAGGCAGGGTGTTACACTACTACCCACCTTTTAAGATTTTTGTCCTCAAAAATGAGACAAGGTACATACCTATTGAAATAAATACGGGTAGTGAGTTCGCATTTCTTCCTCAGTCTCCCAAGTAGCCTCCTCAGACGTAGATCCTTCCCAGATGATCTTGACCAAAGGGACGTCCTTATTCCTTAACCTTTTGAAGTTGCGGTCCACAACTTGTATAGGCATAGGCTGGTATGTCAAATCTGATCTCAGTTGTATCGACTCATGATCCAAAGGTTGACAAGGATCAGGAATGTACTTTTTAAGCTGAGACACATGGAACACATTGTGTAGATTTGACAGAGATGGAGGTAGAGCGATTTGATAAGCAACAGGACCGACTCTTTGAAGGATTTCAAAGGGACCGATATAACGAGGACAAAGCTTTTTAGCTCGGAGTGCCCTACCAATGCCTATCGTAGGAGTGACCCTTAGGAACACATGTTCTCCTTCTCTAAATTCAAGGGGTTTCCTTCTCTCATCAGCATAACTCTTCTGTCTACTTTGAGCAATTTTCAACTTGTCCCTAATCTTCCAGATTTGATCTGTAGTTTCCTGAATTAGGTCTGGCCCTAACAATCTTTTCTCACCTACGTCAAACCAACACAGAGGAGTTCTGCACTTGCGACCGTATAGTGCCTCATACGGTGCCATGCCTATGCTCGAATGATAGCTATTGTTGTAAGCGAATTCAATGAGAGCCAAATGCTCGTCCCAGCTCCCTCCATCATCTAACACGCATGCCCTAAGCATATCCTCTAGGGTTTGGATAGTACGCTCTGTCTGACCATCCGTCTGTGGGTGATAAGAGGTGCTAAGATTTAGCCTTGTGCCTAAGGCCTGCTGGAAGTGCTTCCAAAATCGGGAGGTGAACTTAGGATCTCTATCAGAGACAATGCTAGTGGGTACTCCATGGAGTTTAACAATTTCTCTAATATATATCCTAGCTAATCTCGCCGTGTTGTAAGTGGACTTGATTGGGAGAAAATGGGCAGACTTAGTTAGCCTATCAACAATGACCCAAATGGAGTCATACCTGCAGTGCAAAGGGCAAACCCACCACGAAGTCCATGGATATGGCCTCCCATTTCCATTCTGGAATTTCTAGAGGTTGAAGCAAACCTGAGGGTCTTTGGTGCTCTATTTTAGTTTTCTCGACGCACTGCCATCGAGCAACAAATTCACCTATGTCATTTTTCATTCCCGGCCACCAATACCTTTGCCTAAGGTCATGATACATCTTGGTAGAACCAGGGTGTACCGAGAATCCACTCTTATGGGCTTCTTCAAGAATTTGACTCTTGAGTGCCACATCTTTTGGAACACAAATCCTTTGATTGAAAAGGATCATACCATCATCAGATTCGGAGAATCCATAGTGATGTTTCCTAGCTTGCAATTCTGCATCCAAAGCTTGGGCATCCCTAATCTGGTCTCTAAAACCACAAGTGATCTCCAGGTATCCTACAATCAAACTATCCCCAGTTGTGAATATTCCCAAGTTTAAATCTCTAAAAGATTCTAACAATGCCATCTCCCTAACCATCATAGAAGAGGCGTGAAGAGATTTCCAACTCAGGGCATCGGCAACTACATTTGCCTTACCTGGATGATATTTTAAATCAAAATCATAATCCTTAAGGAACTCTACCCACCTCCTTTGCCTCATATTCAGCTCCCTTTGATCAAATAGATATTTTAAACTTTTATGATCGCTGAATACTTCAAATCGAGCACCATATAAATAATGCCGCCAAATTTTCAAGGCAAAGACTATAGCTGCAAGCTCTAGATCGTGAGTTGGATAGTTTTCCTCGTGGGGCTTCAATTGTCTAGATGCATAGGCGACTACCTGCCTATTCTGCATCAAGACACAACCCAAACCTCTTTTAGAAGCATCACTGAAAACTTCGAAACCTAAGGTTGGGTCAGGGATAATCAAAACCGCAGATTTGTCAACCGGAGTTTGAGTTTTAGGAAACTGTCCTCACAACTTTCATCCCACACAAATGGTTGTCCCTTGCAGGTTAATCGAGTCAAAGGAAGAACCAATTGAGAGAATCCATGGATAAACCTTTGGTAATACCCGGCTAATCCTAAGAAACTTCTAACCTCCGTAACAGT
Source organism: Calophaca sinica (assembly GCA_037113605.1). Lineage (NCBI taxonomy): Eukaryota > Viridiplantae > Streptophyta > Magnoliopsida > Fabales > Fabaceae > Calophaca > Calophaca sinica. Next base: position 52,754,575 of record CM073737.1, read on the forward strand.
AGTGGGTCGCTCCCATTCAAGAACGGCCTCTATCTTACTAGGATCAACTGCTACTCCCGCCTGAGAAATGACATGACCCAAAAACTTAACTTCCTCGCCGTAACTCACACTTCTCGGGTTTTGCAAATAATCTCTTCTCCCTAAGAATGCCTAACACAATTCTGAGGTGTTCCGCGTGTTCCTGGGAATCCTTAGAATATATAAGGATATCATCAATGAATACCACTACAAATCTATCAAGGTAAGGTCGAAAAATTCTATTCATGTAATCCATGAATATTGCCGGAGCGTTTGTTAAACCAAAAGGCATCACAACATACTCGTAATGGCCGTACCGAGTCCTAAATGTGGTTTTCGGTATATCCTCAGCCTTGACTCTGATTTGGTGATATCCAGACCTAAGATCAATCTTAGAGAATACCAAGCTCCCTAAGTTGGTCTAACAGTCATCAATCCTAGGAAGCGGATATTTATTCTTAATTGTGACCTTATTCAGGTTGCCTATAGTCTATGCACAAACGCATCCTACCATCCTTCTTCTTGACAAGGAGAACAGTGCTCCCAAGGAGAAGCACTAGGCCTAATGAACCGCCTAGAAATCAAATCCTCCAATTGAACCTTAAGTTCTTGCAGTTCTAAAGGGGACATCCTATACGGTGCCACAGAAATTGGACCCGCTCCTGGAGCCAACTCTATTGAGAACTCAACCTCTCTATCAGGTGGTAAAGAAGTAACCTCATCCGAGAATATATCTAAAAATTCATTCACTATAGGGACGGTTTCTAATTCAACATCTGAAATTGAAGAGAGTAACAAGATATAACCCAAGTGTCCCTCAAATACGCAATGGTGCAATTGAAAAACACTAGCCATTTCATTCAGACAAGCCTGAGTAGGAAAGGACTGAGTTAAGGGGAATTCTATAGTTTTTGTAAAACAATTCATAACCACTTGGTTAGCCGATAACCAATCCATACCCAGGATAATGTCCATCCCTTTTAAGGGTAGATGCACCAAATTAACCACAAATGTTCTTCCTTGAATAACGAGAGAACAATTCTCGCATATCAGGGAAGTGGAAATACTACCTTCAGCTAGGGTTTGGACACTCAAAGGAATAGGTAGGGAAGAAACACATAACTCTAGCCTTTTCACACACTTACGGGAGATGAACGAATGGGTCGCACCAGAGTCATACAATACTACTAAAGTGTGGTCATGAAGGCATATATACCTTTCATCGATTTTCCACATCCTGCGCCTTCCTACCACTCAAGGTGTGAACACGCCCTCGCAATCGTCGCCGTCGGGACAATCCCTTGCTTTCATCTTGTTACAATCTTTAATGAAGTGTCCTGGTTGTTGGCAGTAAAAACAGACAGGTTTCCCAGAATTGCACTCTCCCCTATCGGACTTGCCACATTTGGAACATTCCTTCTACCGAAGCCTCGGAAGCTTGAACGTGTTTTCCTTTATCCTTGTTTCCTTTACCCTTGGAGGGTTGGGATGGCTTGCCTTCATCATTCCTCTTTTTCCACAGGAGATGACGTTCATCATACATTTTCTTCAAGCTTTCTTCGGCCTTGTAACTTTTGCGAACCAGCGAGGCAAAAGTATAGAATTCAGTTTGGGCTAAGTTATTCTGAATGTCAGCCCTAAGTCCCCACATAAACTGGTTTATCTTCCATGTCTCATCCGGCGCATATTTGGCATGAGAAGAAAACCTCGCCAACTCCTCAAACCTCCTGACATATTCAGACATAGTCAGATCCCCTTGCTTAAAATGAGTGAACTCGCGTTCCTTCCGATCCTTGACCGTTTGGGGAAAATATTTCTCTAAAAAGGCCTCCTTGAAGTCTTTCCGTTCAATCTGTTCCTCATCTTCTTCCAAATATGCCCGTGCCCCCTCCCACCAATGGGCAGCCCCTTCGGTGAGGTAGTGCGTAGCGAAGGTTACCTTTTGTTCCTCCATACATATCACCACTTTAAATATTCGTTCCATAGCTTCCAGCCAATGCTGAGCCTCCATAGCGTCATCACTTCCAGGGAAACTCGGAGGATTAAGCTTATGAAACTTAAGGAAAGCTGAATGTGGGTCAGTTGGTTGAACAGCTGGTGGCTCAGGTGGAGGTGGTTGCGGGACTTGCTGTTGTTGCTGAAGAAATTGCTGCATCATATTGTTAGTGGCTTCATTTTGGGCTCTCAGAAGTTCATTCTGATCCCTCAACATTTGCATCATATCAGTCCAGCGAGCCTCCTCCGCATCTCGCCTGCGGTGTCTCCTACGGTGCCTTCCATGTTCATCTGCCATATTCTGCATACACTGCAGTACAAAGTATTAAGTCGATCGGACTTAATATTCCATACTAAGTACCGTAATATAGAGAGAATTTCAAGCAAAAAAAAATAATCCGCAATAATAGACCACAGTCCCTAATGGACTAAACCGCTCTGATACCATAATGTAACGCCCGTAACTCAGTATTACTTGAATTTACGATAATTTACAGAAATGGCACAAGGGTTACCAATAATTTAAACTTGAAAATGGGCATTACAAGTCCAAATTTAAAATATAGTCGATGGTCTAAAAGTTAGGTTACAACTTCCAAGTATTAAGTATTTGGATTACAAAATGCGATAACGAGGTTCCAAATATCCAAAGGACATATGAGTTGTTACATCACAAAATGTAGAATTAAACTAAAGGATTCAACTTCTAACTTGCTTGACCGCCTTTCGGGTCCTGCTTATCTGAAAAACAATGGAAAGAGTGAGATAAAAATCTCATTGAGCCCCCCCCCAACGGACCCCTTACCAACCCATTTCCCAACACAATATTACAAACTCACAATGAAGACAATTCATAATGTACAAGAACCCAATTAACATTCACAAATGCTCAATGAATCCAAGAGGGATATATATAATTAACCCCCAATGGAATTCTTCTATCAATGATACACAATGAATCCAATAAAGTATAGCAGTGACTTTCCATGGAATTCTTCAATAAACAATACACTATGAATCCAAGAAAGTATAGCAGTGACTTTCTCTGGAGTTCTTCAATAAATAATTCGTTATGAGTTATTACACAATCAATAAGTTCAATCCTATGAACAACTTAACCATTCTCATAAGCATTTTAATAGTCTACCCATTGATACAAATCTCCCTAAGACCATAGCATTAAGTAAGATTGAACCAAAAGAGGAAGGATTTAGAAATAAAAGGGGAAAATCTGCCCCAGAATCGCTTAGCGGATTCGGTCGCCAGCCTTGATTTTCGCTCGGTAAGTCGCGCAGAATACACCCCCTGGGCGGTCTTGCGACCGGCTCGCTCGGCGCGCTTGCTTAGCGAAAGTAGCGCTGAATGCACCCTAGGCGTGGCGTACTCGCTCAGCGCCTGCTTCTCGCTTAAGCGAATTTGACAGATTCTGCTCAAAATTTCAGATTTTCTTTCCAAACCAAACATCACCAAATCCAACCATACTCAATCCCAATCATCAATCACCAAGCACAAAGCTCTAAATCAAACATTTAACATATCTATATACAAGATCAAGAGCATTGCATAACTTATCAACTACACAATCAAACATATTTCAACATGTCTTAGAATCTTCAAAATAAACATAAACTCATCTCCCTCATCATGCATTCCCAAATCCACAACTTGCATTAAGAAACACACAACCACACAAGTAAAATGGAAAGTCCTAAATGGTGGGACTTATGGGTTGCCCAACCTCTAAGTAAGAGGAACTCACATTAAGCTCAAATGAATGAGCTAGGGAGCTTGAAGACTTGAGACCCTCTCCTCCTCTTCTTCTCCAAGTTCAAACTTCTTTCCCAATGATCTAGAACAACTCCAAATCTTCAATGTAGCCCCAAATACTCAGTTTCAAATGTTTAGAAGCAAGGAATGGTGAAGGAAACACCAACTCTCCTCTTCCCCTTCCCAAGCCAAAGCCCTAGCTCTCCACCTCCTTCCTCTTCTTTCCTTGATCAGAAAAATAGAGAGAGAGTAGAATGAATGGGCTGGTTGTCGTGGGTGAGGGGAGAAAAGGGAGAAGGAAATTGTGGTTTGACCAATTTACCCTTCCTTCAATCACTTAACTACACTACACCTTGCAATTCACACCCCCAACATTTCTAAATACTATCCCCTATTTCAATTACTTAACTATTAATTTGAAAACCAAGCCTAAATTAATTTAATTAAATAATTGAATTAGGCAGGGTGTTACACCTGGCCACGAACTGCTCGGCGAGCTGGCTAAAGGAACGAATCGAATGCTGGGGGAGGTTGGAAAACCACATCATGGCGGATCTCTTCAAGGTGCATGGGAAAGTCCTGCATTTTAAACCTTCCGAGGCTCCCACTAGCAGCATCCGAGCATTAAACGCGGTGAGGTGTTCCTCGGGGTCAGTTTTACCCTCGTAAGCGTCCATGTTGGGGATTTGGAAATGCTTGGGGATTGGATCGGACATGATCTCCTCGCTGAAGGGGAGTAACGTTAGCCCGACCTCCGAGGGTTGGTCTTTGTGGCGGTGGGCGCGCCGGCGCTTGGGGCTTTCTGTTTGGCTCAACCGATCCGTTCTCGATGAGTCTCCCTCATCGTCGCGCCTTGTCTCTTGGCGCGTTCTGGAAGGCGTTTCGCGGCCCATCCTCCTCTCACGATCGAGAGCCTCCTCAATCTTGCGTCTTAATTCTTCGTTCTAAGCTCTAAGAAGCTCCACTACCGGGTCTAGAGGCGGGCGTTCGTCCTGACTGACCGAGTTGTGGCGCGGCGGCGGTGACTTGCGATTCGCCGTGCTTCTAGTGTGTACCATCCTTGCTCGGCGGTATCCTTGAGACCCAGGCTAGTTTTACCGGGCCCCACGGTGGGCGCCAATGTTAATGCACAAAATGGCAGGGCTCTCCTTCTCCTCGGAGCAGCGTTCTCTCTCCTCTGGTACGGCTGGGGGGTACCTGCAAAAGGCACTCTGATGCCTAAGTCAGATAGGGCCTTTTTTGTTTATAGAATGCCTTTTTGTTTTCCAAAATTGTTTCTAGAATGAACAAAGTCCCTTTTCTAGAAGAATTCATTTTTCTGATCAATCCAAAATCCTGTTGGGCACCAGAGTATCGGATTGGTGTCACACAATTAAAATAAGAGACGAGAAAATAAGGAAATAGACATACAAAATTTACGTGGAAAACCCTCAACAAATAAGAGAAAAATCACGAGGCAAGACCAGAAGAATTTCACTATGTGAAAAAATATTACAAGTATACCCCTCACAAATACTCTCACAATACTCTTGTTGAGTATAAGAAATAATAAAAGATAAGAAGAGAAGATTTTGGGATGAATACAAACCTCCCATTTGGCCTCCTTATATAGGCTTCAAAGGGAGCACCAAACTTAAAGCCCACCGATGTGGGACTTTAATTTCAACATTCACCCACTTGAAGATTTGATTGAGCCAATCATATCTTCACACCACTCTTTTTGTCTTGCCCTTCCATGTTTCTTACGTTTCTAATAGGCCATAGGAGGATCGACACCAAATAAACTTGTCAGCATTGATCGACTTCGTCATCACATCTGCTAGGTTATCTTTGGTGTGAATCTTCTGCATATCCACACTTCCTTCCTCTACTACTTCACGAACATAGTGAAACTGGATACCTATATGTTTTATCCTGTAATGAAAGGTTGGATTCCTTGCAATGTGTAAGGCACTCTGACTGTCACAATATACAATAATTTTCTATTGATTGTGCCCGAGTTCCTCCAATAAACTTTGAATCCAGATAGCTTCTTTGCAAGCCTAGGTAGCTGCTATGTACTCAACTTCTGTAGTAGACAAAGCTACAATTGTCTATAACTTAGATAAACAGCTCACCGCTCCTGTAACGACCCGTTTCCGGACCGCTACCGAGCTCAATATACCGAGCTCGAGTTACCGAGCTCAACACACCGAGCTCAACTAAACCTGTATGAGATGTGTTTTAAAACGAAACTCTTGTGCCTTTTAAAAAGTACGGTCTATATTTTTTTTTATAAAACCAACTCGTGCACATCAGAGTAATTACAGCTTTTCGAAACATGGTGCAACTAAGACACAAGACCTAAATTCTAATAAAACATACATGCATAACATACATATATATATCACTCGAAATAATAATGTATACAAAATACAGAGTAGCAAATGTATAAAGAAAATACACCTAAGGTATGACGACTTCAAAGATCAATCATACCCTGGGGGTACTTCCGGCAGACTCCCACGCAGGTCGCTCCAAAGTAAGACCACCAGCTACCTGAAACAACAAAACAACATCGCCTAAACTGGTCACGACCTCGAACACAAAAGAAAAACAAGTACAAGACTTTAAAAACAAACATCCAACAAACAAACAATCACGACAGATAGAGGTCGTCACTCGGGTCCTCGCCGAGCTCCTCCTCGGCATCGTCTGCCGCCGAGTTCCTCGCGCCGACACCGCCTGGGTAACCGCTATGGATTGAAGGCACCACGGGAAAGTGGTCAACTTCTCAACAATACAAGATAAGCTCGACATAAAGAAATAAGCAACACAATAATGTATCTCAATCACCACACGTGACTCGACCATCTCACTCTAGACTCGACTCGACTCTTATTCTAATATCGTCGGCGAGTCCATCCCCAACCGACGTAATAGGTAAACTACAGTCCAACCCCAAATCGATACCATGCATTAATCAGCAGGTCCAACCCCAAACTGATAATGCGACGCCTAGCCAATCCACCATAAACAAAAAGGGGACCTGCCACCGTCAGTTTTCTGGGTCCGGCCCACAACCGTCATACGACTCCCTACCTCTCTCACTCGATGATTACCACCACGCATGTCAAAGAGTAACCCAACTTACTTGATCATATATCAAATAATGAGAGCATGCTTAACATGAAGAAAACGCACGACATTTAAGCGAGAAACATTCTGCATGAAGAAACGCACTGACAAAGAATACACCATTCACAACATATATTCAATCACATATCAAATACATGCAAAAACTCAATCATATCACAACATTCCAATCTCGACACCAATCAAGGAGTCCATACATAAATATAACAATAAAAATAAAGTCTTAATAATGTCTAAGAGCTGCCCTTACGCTAGCATACTATGAAGGTATTAATGTGAAGCGCCCTTACCGAACTCCAAGTTAATGCTGCTCGACAACGACCTCGACACAGCTGTCTTCAAAGAGCTCGACAACGACTTCTCTTACTCGATCTCGACACGGTTGTCTTCAACGAGCTCGACAACGACTTCGACACGTACCGTTCTCGATCTGGATTCCGCTGCTTCCACGTCCTTGGATTCGCTTTCCCGTACACCTCGATTCGGAAATCACACGATCTCTGAATCGGACTTCCTAAAACAAACACAACTCGGATCGATCTATGGGTTCTAATACACTTAGCTCTCTTCCCAAACTTAACCACAACCGTAAAAATATAAAACTCAAGAACTGAAATAGATTTTTCCTCTAACATAAAGTTAGGTTTTCGATCAAAAGTTCATGAAAAAGGTTATCGATGCTTCAATGTATAGATCGACAACAACAACAACCGAAGCAACAAACGAAAAACAAGAAATCGAAATAGATCGAAAATGAAGAGTTTTCGGGCACGCCGATTGCGTAAAAATAGGGAAGAAAATTTGTTTTACAAGCCCAATTAATCGGTTAGAAAGATAGGTAATATCGTGAAGAAGAAAACCCATCAATTTGACATGATTTGGAAGCATAAAGCGGCTAAAAATGGAAGAAGAAATAGCGCTAAACAAGAGTACGGAGGAAAAGAAAAATATGTTCTTCATACCTCAATGGTGATGGTCGGCAAAGGGATATAGGTCGAGAAGATGATGATGAACAAGGTTGATGAAGAAAGCTTGTGCAGAATCTCGATGGAACTCAAGGTTTCTTCGACGGAAGTTTTGGAGAAAACAACGAAACTCGTGAGCGAAGGAAGGAAGAAGAAAGAAGAAAAGAGAAAGAATGAGTGTTTGAGGGAAAGCGATCGTGAATACAACGGTGGTGAGAGAAGGGTATAATCGTAACTCCAATATAAGATGCCAATCCCATCAATCATTCCTCTCATAATTACCTCTACTCGCTTCACAACGGTCTAGACACACGACGAGAACGGCAAGCCGACAATGTAATTATTACAAACAATATAATAATAACGCTGAATAACGTTCGAAAGAATACGAGGTGTCATCTCGACACGATGTCGACTATGTTACCAATTGACTTCAAACACAAGAGGGGGGTGAATTGTGATAGCGGTGCTTATATAAAAAATTACAGAAAATAAATGACCGAATAATAAATAAAGAACAAAAATAAATAAAGTGCTTGAATGATAAAGAGACAGAGAGCAAAGAAGAGCACGCAGCTATTTATACAGGTTCGCCACCAAACACCCCTGTGGCCTACGTCCCGTCCCCCAAAGCAAACCACTATGGGATTTTCACTAAAACACTAGCTTTTAAATCAGTTCACTAGAAACCTTTACAACTCTAAACTGAGCAATACGTTCAAGAGATATCACCTCTCTATGAACACCTTGGGATTCCTACCCAAAAATAAATGATTTTCACAAATAAAATGAGACGAAAAAGATACACTCAATAGTGCAGATATAACAAATTGAAGCTCAAATAATACAACTCAAATTTTGTAGAATAAAAAGACTCTCAAAAAATTGTGCTCAAATAAGTGTGAGTGATGAAAAATATTTGACAGAGTTTTTGGCACAAAAATTAAGCACTGCGTTGTTGTATTTTCGTGTTTTTAGAAAGAGCACAGCGTTGTTTATATTTATAGACCGACTGAGGAGCGTTTGCCCGTTGAGTTGATTTGTCCGTTGGAAGATTTGACCGTTGCACAGGGATCTGTCCGTTGGAATGAATATTAAAAGGATTTGTCGTTGCAGGAAGACAGCTAGGCAGACGACCTCTGAAGACAGCTCGGCAGACGACCTCGCCACACAGCTCGACAGACGACCTCGACACAGCTCGGCATATGACCTCTGAACAGCTCGGCAAATGACCTCGGCACACAGCTCTGTATACGACCTCCTCATCAGCTCGGTCCTCATAGCTCGGCACGCGACCTCATCAGCACGACACGCGACCTCGGTAAGCGACCTCATCAGCTCGACACGGATCATCAGCTCGGCACGCGACAAGAGCTCATCACGCGACCTCGGTACGCGACCTCATAAGCTTGACACGCGACCTCCTCCTCAGTACGGCATACTACTTCCTCAGAGCTCAACATCCGACTTCCTCCTCAGCTCGACATCCGAATTACTCAGAGCTCGACATACGACTTCCTCAGATCTCGACACGCGACTTAATCCTCAGCTCGACATCCGAGCTCCTCAGCTCGACATCCGACACGAGATATGCATGTCAAAATATTTTGTGCGTGTGTGATTTTAGTTTAATTGAGATCTTTCTATTACTACGCATAAATTGTCTTAATAAAGATAAATAAATACCCAGTAACCCAAAGACTTGAGAAACAATCATTCTTGATACGTCTTGGTATTCTTTTCCACTTTTGCACGGTTGACTATTTGCAAAGTTCTCCTTTTGTCAATCATCAAAATCATCCTGTCAAGGCATGTATTCACAGACTCCCCCTTTTTGATGATGACAAACATCTCATGGAGGGAATTTAGTAAAATATAATCATGATATAGCAATGAGATATAAGCATGGTTTTTCAATAAAAGATATCAGAGTTTAAGCACAATATTTAGAAAAACTCCCCCTCACAATAGGCAATAAGATCACTCCCCCTGAATCATGCATTCATGTAACTCTCCCCTTTTGGCAACATCAAAAGTGGGAAAGACAAATAAAGCAAGGCATATATTCGAGGATTAAACAAGCATATTTTGATAGTTACGTGATACCAAGCTTGGTGTGTGATGATGAGTTTGGTTGGACATGATTAGCTAGTTGCATAAGACAAATGCGTCACCCACTCATTATTCCGTACTTAAAGAAAATGGAAGGGAAAAGACGCATAAACTCGTTAGCACACTCAAACGCCCAAGTTAGAATTTATTCAAAAGAAAATGCAATCACAGTGATCACTCAATGCATGATTGGTCTAAAATTCCTAACTCGGTTCTTATAAAAAAGAAGCTTTCTTTAGGCAAAGGTTTGGTAAAAATATCTGCAAGTTGTTTAGATGTTTCCACAAACTCAATCACACAATCTCCATTTTGAACATGATCTCTAATAAAATGGTGCCTAATTTCTATGTGTTTGGTCCGGGAGTGATAAACCGGGTTTTTCGTGAGGTTTATGGCACTAGTATTGTCGCACTTAATTGGAACAGTTTTCAGATTAATCCCATAATCATTCAACTGTTGTTTCATCCAAATAATCTGTGCGCAACAACTACCTGCCGCAACATATTCCGCTTTGAAGGGACAAAGCCACACTGGCTTGTTTCTTACTATGCCATGAAACCAAGGCATTCCCAAGTAAGTGACATGTCCCACTAGTGCTTTTTCGGTCCAATTTACAACCCGCAAAATCAGAATCCGAGTACCCAATCAAAGTGCATTCGGCACCTTTGGGGTACCATAAACCCGTGTTTTGTGTGCCAATGAGGTATCTCATAATGCGTTTTACAGCAGAGAGATGCTTGAAAACGTGCACACATACAAACACTAAACATAATATCAGGACGACTAGCAGTGAGATAGAGAAGAGATCCTATCATACCTCTATACTTACTTACTTCGACCGACTTACCACCTTCATCTTTGTCAAGATAGCATGATGTGCTCATGGGAGTTGAGATTTCTTTGGCGTTGCTCATTCCAAATCTTTTAAGCAACTCCTTGCAATATTTGGATTGATTGATGAATATTCCTTCCTTTGTTTGTTTGATTTGAAGTCCAAGGAAGTAATTTAGCTCTCCCATCATTGACATTTCAAATTCACTTTGCATGATATCAGAAAATTCCTTACACAAGGATTCATTAGTAGCACCAAATATTATATCATCGACATAAATTTGAACAAGTAAAATGTCATGATTTTTGTGTTTAATGAAAAGAGTGGTATCAACTTTTCCTCTTTCAAAACCTTTTTCAAGTAAATATTTGCTCAACCTCTCGTACCAAGCTCTCGGAGCTTGTTTTAAACCATATAAAGCCTTTTTCAATTTGAAAACATGATTTGGAAATTCAAAATTTTCAAAACCGGAGGTTGATCAACATATACTTCTTCTTGAATAAAGCCATTAAGAAATGCACTTTAACATCCATTTGAAAAAGTTTGAAATCCATGATGCATGCAAATGCGAGAAGCATGCGAATAGCTTCTAATCTAGCCACGGGTGCATAGGTTTCATCGAAATCTATGCCCTCTTGTTGATTATAGCCTTTGCAACAAGTCTAGCTTTATTTCTAACAATGATACCGTTTTCATCAAGCTTGTTGCGAAAGACCCATTTGGTCCCAATGACTAGGTGATCTTTAGGCCTAGGGACAAGTTCCCAAACATCATTTCTCTCAAATTGATTTAATTCCTCTTGCATAGCAAAGGTCCAATGCTCATCAAAGATGGCTTCATTGGCGCCATTTGGTTCAATTTGAGAGACAAAGGCCATATGATGACATGCATGATTAAGAGAGTTTCAGTCGTTACCCCTTTTGAGATATCACCTATTATGTTGTCAAGAGGATGGTTCTTTGAGACTCTCCATTCCTTTGGAAGATTTGAGTGAGAGAGTTCTTGAGAGGGTTGAGGCAAGGACTCTTGATCCTCCTTTTGAACTTTTGATCTCTCTTGTTCCTCTAAATAGGTATCTCCAAATACTTCGCAAGATCATCAACACTTTCTTCTACTTGAAGATTTGGGGTTAGATTCATCAAAAGAAACATGCACATTCTTCAACACCCAAGTTCTTTTATTAAAAATTCAAGCTTTACTAGAAGTGGAATATCCAAGAAATAAACCTTCATCAGCTTTAGCATCAAATTTACCAAGGTTATTCTTACCATTGTTTAGGACAAAACACTTGCATCCGAACGTGAAGGTGGGAAATGTTGGGCTTCCTTCCTTTGTAGAGTTCATACGGTGTTTGTTTAAGGATCGGCCTTATAAGAACTCGATTCATCACATAGCAAGCGGTGCTCACAAATCGCCCAAAAGTACTTAGGAAGGTTAGTCTCATTGAGCATCGTCCTCGCTAGCTCTTCAAGAGACCGATTTTTCCTTTCAACCACTCCATTTTGTTGCGGTGTCCTTGGAGCGAAAAGTTGTGATCGATGCCATTTTCTCAGGCAAAATGCTTCAAATGCTTCATTCTCAAATTCCCACCATGATCACTTGAATGGAAGCAATGTTAAGTCCCTTCTCATTTTGTATAACCTTTGCAAGTTTCGAAAAGCATTAAAAGCATCATTTTTGTGAGAAATAAATAAAGTCCATGTATAGCGAGAATAGTCGTCCACAATAACAAGAGCATAGTAATTGCCACCAAAGCTCATGGTTCTAGAAGGGCCAAATAAATCCATATGTAAAAGTTGTAAAGGCCGATTTGTTGAAACAATATTTTTAGATTTGAAAGAAGCCTTTACTTATTTTCCTTTTGACATGCATCGCAAAGTTTATCTTTTTCAAAACGAATCTTTGGCAAACCAATTACTAAGTCTTTACGAACCAATTTATTAAGATGATCCATGTGAATATGAGCCATTCTTCTATGCCATAGCCAAGATTCATTCTCTTTACTAAAAAGACAGCATGCATCATTTGAAGGTAGTTCATCTAAATTAACCATATAGATATTTCCAATTCTAGATCCAACAAAAACTGTACTTTTATTAAAAGAATTTACGACCATGCATTTTGAAGAATCAAATATAACATTATTGCCTTTGTCAGAAAGTTGACTAATACTTAGCAAGTTATGTTTCAAACCTTCCACATACGACATTCTCTATAATGGGATTAGGACTCTTACCAATAGAACCAATCCCAAGAATTTTACCTTTGTTGTTGTCACCATACCACATAACCACTATTCTTAGGTACCAATGAGGAGAGCTTGCTTTTGCCTCCTGTCATGTGCTTTGAACAGCCGCTATCAAGATACCAATTTAAGTCATTGGCTTTCAAGCACACCTACAACAACAAATCATATTTTAACCTTTGGTACCCAAACCATCTTGGGTCCATATGAGTTAGTCTTGGGCAAGGTGCCCTTTGGAATCCACATCTTTTTGCCAACTACATTTTTATTCTTTCTAATATTGCAAATAGAGGCGGTGTGACCATTTCTACCACGAAAGCATTTAATGAAAGGACTACTTGAGGGTTTGTTGTGATTGAAGAGTTTAAAAGATTTTTCATGAATTTTTGGATGATAACCTAAACCAGCTTTTCCAAAAGTACCTTTTTGGTTTCCTAACATAATGTTTAGATTATCTCTTCCCATCGTAAATTTTGCAAGAGTGTTATTTAAATCCTTAACCTTATTTTTCAAAACACTACACTCATTGCATTTTAAAACTTCATCCTTTTTTTTTCACAAGATATGGGAGGAGAAGTTTCAATCACAAAGAACTTGTTTTTCTTTAAGAATCACTATCTCTTTGTTTAAAATTTCAATTTTTGATTCAAGAGAAGAGATGGTTTTCTTAGAAGAAAGAACAATTTTTCCAAGTTTAATCGTTTCATTATTTAATTCTTCACAAGCAATAAGCACTCATCATAAGTTAAAGGAGATTCGAGTTCAAGAGCATTTACCTCATCCTCCTCGTGTTTTGCCATGAGACATAAGTTGGCCTCGTGAGTACCTTCATGGGTCAATAGAAGGGTGTCCCACATTTCTTTAGCAGCCTTGCAATTTGAGACCCTATAGAACTCATCGTAGCTTAAAGCGTGTGATGATGTTCTTAGCTTTCAAATTGTATTGGACCTTTTTCTTATCATCTTCTGGTCCAAAGTGATCTTGGTTTGTCTACCACAGCATCATTAATTGATTGAGTGGGGACAAATGGACCATTTTCCACAAAGATCCCAAATATCAAGATCAACACCCTCAAGAAAGATTTGCATTCTATCCTTCCAATAACCATACCCCTCACCATTGAAAAATGGGGGTCTGTTTATGGAAGTTCCCTCGTAATTGTTTGAAGTCATTCTCTTGAGACGGTTAAGTCCTTTATACAAGATTCTAGCTCTGATGCCAATTGTTACCAATTGACTTCAAACACAAGAGGGGGGTGAATTGTGATAGCGGTGCTTATATAAAAAATTACAGAAAATAAATGACCGAATAATAAATAAAGAACAAAAATAAATAAAGTGCTTGAATGATAAAGAGACAGAGAGCAAAGAAGAGCACGCAGCAATTTATACAGGTTCGGCCACCAAACACCCCCCGTGGCCTACGCCCCGTCCCCCAAAGCAAACCACTATGGGATTTTCACTAAAACACTAGCTTTTAAATCAGTTCACTAGAAACCTTACAACTCTAAACTGAGCAATACGTTCAATAGATATCACCTCTCTATGAACACCTTGGGATTCCTACCCAAAAAGAAATGATTTTCACAATTAAAATGAGATGAGAAAGATACACTCAATAGTGCAGATATAACAAATTGAAGCTCAAATAATACAACTCAAATAATGTAGAATAAAAAGACTCTCAAAAAATTGTGCTCAAATAAGTGAGTGATGAAAAATATTTGACAGAGTTTTTGGCACAAAAATTAAGCACTGCGTTGTTGTATTTTCGTGTTTTTAAGAAAGAGCACAGCGTTGTTTATATTTATAGACCGACTGAGGAGCGTTTGCCCGTTGAGTTGATTTGTCCGTTGGAAGATTTGACCGTTGCACAGGGATCTGTCCGTTGGAATGAATATTAAAAGGATTTGTCGTTGCAGGAAGACAGCTAGGCAGACGACCTCTGAAGACAGCTCGGCAGACGACCTCGCCACACAGCTCGACAGACGACCTCGACACAGCTCGGCATATGACCTCTGAACAGCTCGGCAAATGACCTCGGCACACAGCTCTGTATACGACCTCCTCATCAGCTCGGTCCTCATAGCTCGGCACGCGACCTCATCAGCACGACACGCGACCTCGGTAAGCGACCTCATCAGCTCGACACGGATCATCAGCTCGGCACGCGACAAGAGCTCATCACGCGACCTCGGTACGCGACCTCATAAGCTTGACACGCGACCTCCTCCTCAGTACGGCATACTACTTCCTCAGAGCTCAACATCCGACTTCCTCCTCAGCTCGACATCCGAATTACTCAGAGCTCGACATACGACTTCCTCAGATCTCGACACGCGACTTAATCCTCAGCTCGACATCCGAGCTCCTCAGCTCGACATCCGACACGAGATATGCATGTCAAAATATTTTGTGCGTGTGTGATTTAATTTTAATTGAGAGCTTTTTATTACTACGTACAAATTGTCTTAATAAAGATAAATAAATACCCAGAACCCAAAGACTTGAGAAACAATCATTCTTGATACGCGTCTTGGTATTCTTTTCCACTTTTTGCACGGTTGACTATTTGCAAAGCTCCCTTTTGTCAATCATCAAAATCATCCTGTCAAGGCATGTATTCACAGACTAGGGTGCTCGTGCAAGCGCACAAGGTTCTAACACGAGTTCGTGAACGCGGCCTCCTCAGCTCGGTACGCGACTTCATCAACTCGACACCCGACCTCCTCAGCTCAGCAGCTAGTGCACGTGGTCTCCTCAAATGCAAGAAATGACCTCGTGAAGCGATCTTGGCACGGGATCTCGACACAAGGTCTTGGTCGAGGTCTCGATCGTCGTCCTAATACGATGTCGATCTCGTCCTCAGGTGTTACAATCTCTCCTCTAAAAAATTTCGTCCTCGAAATTGCAAATAAGATTCTTACCTCGGAAAAGTTCAGTGGTACCGAGTCTTCATCTTCTCCTCCAGCCTCCCAAGTCGCATCTCCCGCCTTGATCCCACACAATTTTGATAAGTTGAATCTCTTTGTTCCGCAATCGCTTGGCTTTCCGATCAACGATCCTTCTGGTAATGCTTGAAAGATAGGTCGCCCTTCGCTGAATCACATCCGGTTCGATGACATGAGAGGCCTAAACATACTTCCGCAATTGTGAGGCGTGGAAGACGTCGTGAATGTTCGACAAAAATGGTGGCAAGGCAACTGATATGCCATCGGGCCGATACGACGAAGAATCCGTAAGGTCCAATGAATTTAGGGTAAGTTTCTTGGATTTGATCGCTCGACCAACTCGATGAGTGGGGGTGACTCTAAGAAATACATGTTCTCCTTCCTCGAACTCGAGTGGTCGGCGTCGTTGGTGCATAACTCTTACGCCGACTTTGAGATGTTCGCATCCGATCTCTCGATCAAACGGATCTTCTCGGTAGTCTGTTGGATCATATCTGGTCTCTGACGATTAAGCTCGCCGAATCTGGTACCAACAAAGAGGCGTCGACATTTACGTCCATACGAAGGCTTCAAAAGGTGCCATTCCAATACTCGCATGGAAATCAAGTTATTGTAGGTGAACTCCACCAATGGTAAGACGTTGTCCCAACTTCCTCGGTGATCTAACGTCTGAAGCTCGCAACAAATCTTCAAGTGATTGGATCGTTCTCTCGGTCGGCCGTCGATGCAGGGATGATATGCCGAAGCTAAGCCTCGAGCTCGGTTCCCATCGCTCCTTGCAATTCCCTCCAAAAATGAGGCGTGAACTTGATCTCGGTCCGACACGATCGAAGAGGTATTCCATGAAGTCGCACTATCTCGCGATGTAGATCTCGGTCGCCTTTTCCACGTTGTATGTCGACCTCACGGTAAGAAATGGCGGATTTGGTCAATCGGTCGACGATCACCCAAATCGAATCATTCTTCTTCTGCGTTTTCGGCAAACCTACAACGAAGTCCATGGAAATACTATCCCATTTCCAAACTGATGCGTCAGCGATTGTAGCATTCCCGCAGTCGTTGGTGCTCCACCTTCGCTTCGACACGTTAAACACGGTTACGTCTTTGGGCCACTTGCTTCTTCATTCAGGACCACCAAAAATGCTTCTTCAAGTCTTGATACATCTTCGTAACTCCTGGATGAATACTAAAGTTGCTCTTATGCGCTTCGTCGAGAATCAACTTCCTCGGCTCGGATCGTTAGATGCATACACTCGGCCATTGCACCTCAAGATGTCGTCGCTCGGCGTGAAATTTATCGCCTTCCGCTTGCGCTATCAATCAGATCTTCTCTTGCGAAGCTCGTCATGAACTTGCTGGTCTCGGATCTCGCCCAACAATCTGTTAGAAATGGTAAGCATACCAAATCTCGGCTTCCCGTGAAACTTCGACACTCGACTTCAAGTCTCGGAACTTCTCGAGCATCTCCAACTCCTTGATCATCATTGCCGAGGTTAAACGCTCTTCCCGCTCAACGCATCTGCTACTACGTTAGCCTTACCGGATGGTATTCCAACGTAAAGTCGTAGTCCTTGAGAAATTACGTCCATCTACGCCGACGCATGTTGAGTTCTTTTACGGTCGAACAGTACTTCAAGCTCTTGTGATCGCCGAAAGCGAAGAGTGCTCCGTAAAGGTAGTGTCTCCATATCTTGACGCCAAAAACCATCTTTGCCACACTCAGTCGTGAGTAGGGTAGTTCCTCTCGTGAATCTTAAGCTGTCTTGAAGCATACGCGACCACCTTCCGATGTTGCATCAGCACGCATCCCAATCCCTGGTGTGACGCATCACAATACACCTCGAAAGGCTCTTCTGGTTGAGGCAAAATCAGCACAGGCGCTGTCGTCAAAAGCTCCTTCAGTCGTTGAAAACTGGCTTCACATTCCTCGGTCCAGGCAAAAGGTTGATCCTTCCTCGTCAGTCGTGTAAGAGGCGCGACAATCTTCGAGAAACCTTCAATGAATCTTCGGTAATATCCTGCTAAGCCGACAAAACTCCTGATCTCGGTAACCGTCTTCGGCTGTTCCCACGCTAGCACCGCCTCAATCTTAGTTGGATCCACAGCTATCCCTTCTCTGGAAATCACGTGACCAAGAAAATTCACCTCTTCAAGCCAACATCCACACTTCGACAGGTTGGCATAGAGTTGCTTATCTCGTAATATCTGCAGATTCGACATAGGTGTTCTGCGTGTTCTTCTCGGTTCCTCGAGTAGATCAAGATGTCGTCGATGAACACTACAACGAATCGATCCAAAAGCGAATGGAAAATCCTGTTCATGTAGTCCATAAACACACGGTGGCGCGTTAAATCGCTCAAACGGCATCACCAAGTACTCGTAGTGACCGTATCTAGTCCTGAAAGCTGTTTTGGCGACATCTTCCTCCTTCACGCGAATCGATGGTAGCCCGAGCTTCAAGTCTATCTTGGAAAGATCGCCGCTCCACGAAGTTGATCCATCAAGTCGTCAATACGTGGTAACGGATAACGGTTCTTCACGGTAACCTTGTTGAGCTCGCGGTAGTCCACGCCCAGTCTTGATCGTCCATCCTTCTTCTTAACCAACAACACCGAGCTCCCCACGGTGACACGCTCGGTCGTATGAATTGCTTCGACTCCAAGTGTTCGATCACGGGACTTCGATTCTTTCATCTCGGGCGGAGACATCCTGTATGGCGCTTTGGAAATCGGTCCTGTCCTGGAATCAGTCGATGGAGAACTTCGACCTCTCGTCTTGGTGGTAACCCTGGCACGTCTTCAGAAAACGTCCTCAAAGTCACACACCACCGAACATTCTTCACGTCGATCTGTTTGGAAAACTTAGAACTAGCGGATACATGTATTCCCTAGTTCCTTCTTTCAAAGAAACTCCAATACGTTCGCAGAAAGATAATTGGAGACTCCAAGGTCTGGAAAAATTACGCTTTACGGCACAGTCCAAGGACATGGTGGTGTGACAACCAATCCATCCCGAGAATGACATCTAAGCCCCAAGAGGCAAACAAACCAAATTGACCACAAACTTTCTACTCGAATAACCACTACACAATTAAGACATGCGGTGTTTGTGACTAAGGTTTTAGCAATTGGGGTTGTAACTACTAATTTAAGCGGTAAAGCGATCACAGTCAAGTTCAAATGGTTCACACAATCGAGAAGAAATAAAGGAATGGGTTGCACGAATCAAAAAGAACGGATAAGGATTTACCCCGATCTCACATTCACCTTGGATAAGATCTTGACTCGTTACGCTTCCTCGCCACTCATGCGTAAAACTCGCCTTTAGCCACTTGACGCTTCCCTTTGGCCTCACGCAAGCATCGCTTGCTCACCTTTGGGTGTAGGACAATCCTTGGCAAAATGCCCTGGCTTCTTGCAGTTGTAGCACACCCCCTCCTTCTGAGTACAGTTATTGGCGTAATGTCCCGTCTTTCCACAACGGAAACAAGTCACCTCGACACCGGTCTGTCCTCCTCTTCTCGGTACCTGGGTCATCTCGCGACGTTCCGCTATAAATGTTTGCTTCACTCCTCTCCACCAATACTCTGCGTCTCTTAGCAGTAAGTAGGTGGCATAGTCGACCTTCACGTTGTCCGGGCAATGGAGTGTCTCAAAGATCTTCTCGATCTCTTGCATCCAAAGATCAGCTTTATCCGGATTTGGCTCACCGTAGAACTTCGGTGGATCATGCTTCCTGAAGTTTGCTAATCCTCTCGCTTGACATTTAGATTACGCTCGTTCTTTGTTCTTTGCGAGTTCTTGGCTGAGTTAACGTTGCCGTCTGTTGAGCCATCGCGTTAACTGTTGAGTTCGCGGCGGTGATTGTTGAGCCATGGCTGCCGCCATCTCGGTCATAGCTTGAATTGCTCGTTCCATGTCGGCGTTCTCGGTTGCGACTTTCGTATTCCTCTGGTGGCATTAGATTCCACAAAGTTCAAAACCCTGTCGAGAATCTCGTAACAAGGATGTGTTAAAACACACTGCTTCAATCAAGAAACAGTTCAAACAATTTCTCAAGGAATAAATGCTTCACTTAATCAAACACGAATCAACATAAAACAACTAAGTACCCGCACACATACCCCGAAACCACGGTGACCAGTCCAAATCTCCTATGCACAGCTCGGTCAGAACCGAACTGCTCTGATACCAACAATGTAACGACCCGTTTCCGGACCGCTACCGAGCTCAATATACCGAGCTCGAGTTACCGAGCTCAACACACCGAGCTCAACTAAACCTGAATGAGATGTGTTTTAAAACGAAACTCTTGTGCCTTTTTAAAAATACGATATATATATATTTTTTTATTTTTATTTTTATAAAACCAACTCGTGCACATCAGAGTAATTACAGCTTTTCGAAACATGGTGCAACTAAGAGCTGCCCTTACGCTAGCATACTATGAAGGTATTAATGTGAAGCGCCCTTACCGAACTCCAAGTTAATGCTGCTCGACAACGACCTCGACACAGCTGTCTTCAAAGAGCTCGACAACGACTTCTCTTACTCGATCTCGACACGGTTGTCTTCAACGAGCTCGACAACGACTTCGACACGTACCGTTCTCGATCTGGATTCCGCTGCTTCCACGTCCTTGGATTCGCTTTCCCGTACACCTCGATTCGGAAATCACACGATCTCGGGAATCAGACTTCCTAAAACAAACACAACTCAGATCGATCTATGGGTTCTAATACACTTAGCTCTCTTCCCAAACTTAACCACAACCCAGAAAAATATAAAACTCAAGAACTGAAATATATTTTTCCTCTAACATAAAGTTAGGGTTTTCGATCAAAAGTTCATGAAAAAGGTTATCTGATGCTTCAACAGATAGATCGACAACAACAACAACCAGAAGCAACAAACGAAAAACAAGAAATCGAAATAGACCGAAAATGAAGAGTTTCTGGGCACTGCCGATTGCAGAAAAACAGGGGAAGAAAATTTGTTTTACAAGCCCAATTAATCGGTTAGAAAGATAGGTAATATCGTGAAGAAGAAAACCCATCAATTTGACATGATTTGGAAGCATAAAACTGGCTAAAAATGGAAGAAGAAATAGCGCTAAACAGTAGCACAGAGGAAAAGAAAAATATGTTCTTCATACCTCAATGGTGATGGTCGAGCAGGCGGGATATAGGTCGAGAAGATGATGATGAACAAGGTTGATGAAGAAAGCTTGTGCAGAATCTCGATGGAACTCAAGGTTTCTTCGACGGAAGTTTTTGGAGAAAAACAACGAAACTCAGAGCAGAAGGAAGGAAGAAGAAAGAAGAAAAGAGAAAGAATGAGTGTTTGAGGGAAAACTGATCGTGAATACAGCTGGTGAAAGAAGGGTATAATCGTAACTCCAGCTATAAGATGCCAATCCCATCAATCATTCCTCTCATAATTACCCTCTACTCTGTCGGTCAACGGTCTAGACACACGACGAGAACGGCAAGCCGACAATGTAATTATTACAAACAATATAATAATAACGCTGAATAACGTTCGAAAGAATACGAGGTGTCATCTCGACACGATGTCGACTAGGGTGCTCGTGCAAGCGCACAAGGTTCTAACACGAGTTCGTGAACGCGGCCTCCTCAGCTCGGTACGCGACTTCATCAACTCGACACCCGACCTCCTCAGCTCAGCAGCTAGTGCACGTGGTCTCCTCAGCTCGGCAAATGACCTCGGCAAACGATCTTGGCACGGGATCTCGACACAAGGTCTTGGTCGAGGTCTCGATACGTCGTCCTAATACGATGTCGATCTCGTCCTCAGGTGTTACAGCTCCTCCTGCAATTGTGAACAGATAGCCAGTAGTAGATTTCCTTTTATCAAGATCACCTGCAAAATTTGAATCAACATAACCCCTGACAATGAATTCTGATCCTCTGTAACATAATGCAACATCTGAGGTTCCTTTGATGTATCTAAGGATCCTCTTGACAGTATTCCAATGCTTTCTACCTGGATCTGCCATAAATCAACTAACCGCTCCCACTGCTTGTGCAATGTCTGGTCTTGTACATATCATGGCGTACATAAGGCTTCCCACCGCTGAAGCATATGGTACTCGAGACATTTCCATCCTCTCCGCTTCATTGCTAGGACTCATACTCGAGGATAATTTAAAGTTGACAGGAAGCGAGGTAGAAATTGGCTTACAATCTTGCATGTTGAAGCGCCGTAAAAACTTCCTTAGATAATTCTTTTGAGAAAGCCAAATCTTCCTATCTTTTCTATCCCGATGAATTTGCATCCCTAAAATCTTGTTTGCGGGTCCCAAGTCCTTCATATCAAATTTCCTAGCCAACTGTGCCTTCAATTATTGGATTCGATCTTTGTTGGGGCCTAAACCAACATGTCATCCACATACAACAGCAAAATGATGAAATCATTATCATCAAACCTTTATAGTACGTACAATGATCTGAACTCAGTCTGTTGTAATAAAGGCTAATTATGAAGGAATCAAATCTCTTGTACCAACATCTGGGTGCCTGCTTTAGACCGTACAGAGATTTGGTCAACCTACAAACCAAATTTTCTTTTTCTTGTTCTTTAAAGCCTTCTGGTTGCAGCATATAAATTTCTTCTTCAAGTTCTCCATGAAGAAAAGCAGTCTTTACATCCAGCTGTTCAAGATGTAAATCAAATGCAACACACATTGTCAACACTACTCTGATAGTAGTAAGCTAACAACTGGAGAGAATATCTCGTTAAAGTCCATCCTTTCTTTCTGAGCATAACCTTTGACTACCAGTCTGGCACGATACCGTTCCATTTTATCATTGCTGTCTCGTTTAATTTTGAACATCCATTTGTTCCCGATGGCTTTCCGACCCTTTGGAAGCTCAACAAGTTCCCAAGTCTTATTTCTATGCAGGGCTTCCATTTCTTCTTGCATTGCTATCATCCATTGAGAAGCATCTGAACTGTTCAACGCTTCTTGAAAAGTTGATGGTTCACCTTCTTCGGTCAAAAGACAGTATGCATCATGGCAGGCCATAACATAGTCTGAGTGCCAAGATGGTCTCGTTATTTGGCGTGTTGATCTTCGAAGTTCTTCACCATTGACTTCATCTGGTTCTTGTTCTATGTGCTCTGGTTTTGCTTCAGAAGAATCATCTTCCTGAGTCTTTCTCTCCAACTGCATTATAGCAGTCTCATTAGAAGTGCTGTCATTTTCCTGCTCACTTTGCAGTTCATTTTCTGCAAAGACTACATCTCTGCTAACAACAAGCTTGCAGGCAATGGGGTCCCACAAGCGATACCCCTTGACATTGTCAGCATAACCCACAAATATACGTTTTCTGGATTTTGGATCCAACTTTGTTCTTTCTTGGGAGTTGTACATTACGTACACAGGACATCCGAACACATGTAAAGAAGAATAATCTGCTGGCTTTTCTTTCCACATCTCCATTGGTGACTTCAAACTAATCGCTGCTGATGGCGATCGATTTATCATGTAACAGGCAGTTTTGATTGCTTCTGCCCAAAAAGATTTGGCCAATCCCGCTGTTCTCAGCATAACTCTTGTTCTTTCTAGGAGAGTCCTGTTCATCCGCTCTGCTACACCATTCTGCTGAGGTGTATGTGCAACTGTGAATTATCTTGTAATACCCTCTTGCTTGCAAAATGATAGAAAGTTACCATTTACATATTCTCCTCCATTGTTTGTCCTTAAGCACTTGATTTTCTTCCCAGTTTCAAGCTCTACTTGTGCTTTGAACTCCTTGAATACTGGAAACACATCTGACTTCTTCTTGATCGGATACACCCCACAATCTCCTGGAGTAGTCATCAATGAATGATACAAAATACTTTGCTCCTCCCACAGATGTTTCCGATGACTCCCACACATCAGAATGTATCAAGTCTAGTATGTGTTTGCTTCTGGTAGTTACTTTGGCAAATTTCAATCTATGTTGCTTTCTTGTCACATAGTGCTCACAGAAGGGTAAAGTTATTGTCTTGAACCCAGGTAGGAGATTGCGTTCCACAAGGACTTTCAAGCCACATTCTGATATATGGCCTAGCCTGCGATGCCACATCATCGTTGATTCGTCATGGCTCGCTGATTCAACCAATGCATCCGCCTCTTGCAACGTATCTCCAAAAGCATGTATAGATTGCTTATGATCTTTTCTGCTTTCATCGCCACAAGATTGCCCGTCACTACTTCAAGATTCAACCTTCAGTATGGATCTTGCACCTAAGGTCATCCAATTGCCCAGTGGACAATAGATTCCTTTTCAAGCCCTTCACATGTCGTACCCCTTGTATTTTGCGAACAGTACCATCGTGTATCTTTATTCTGACAGTACCGATTCCAACAATTTCTAAGGCTGGTCATTTCCTATAAACACGGATCCTACCGAGAAAGGCTCATAAGTGCAAAACCAATCTCGGTGTGAAGTCATGTGCCATGTCGCACCTGAGTCCACTATCCAGACATCATTAAGTTTCTTTCCACCTTTAGAACTTACTGCTCTGCTATACAGGATTTCTCCATCATCTGAGGTACTTGCAACACAACTTTGAGAGGTTGATGCTTCTGAGGTCTTCTCTCCACTCTTCTTGCTCCAACACTCCTTCTTTAAGTGCCCTCTCATGCCACAGTTGTAGCATTTGAGATTCTTTCTTCTTCAAGATTTTGATCTACCACGATCTTGACTCCCACTGGAGCCACGTTCTGTTGATATGCATCTCGTCATCATTAAAGCTTCTGCTTGCTTTGAACTTTCTGACCTTTCCTCCTTATTATTGGGCCTGGATTCTTCTTCAAGAATTGCACCGGCAACATCATCAAAGTGAAGAGTGTCAACAACATTGTTGTTTGTAATGTTGATGATGAGTTGATCATAGGAATCTGGTAAACTCTGAAGTAAAAGTTCCGCACGTTCATTTTCTGCTATTTTGAAATCTGATGCTGTGAGCTGAGCAAATAGTGTGTTCAGGGTGTCGATGTGATCCGTCATCAATGTGGATTCACTCATTAGAAGAGTGTAGAGTTTCCTCTTCAAAAATATTCTGGTATGAAGTGACTTAACCTCGTACAGTTTGTTAAGAACATCCCAAATCTCCCTTGCAGTCTTCTTTTCTGCAACACTTGACAAAACTGAATCCGCCATTGCTAGGTGCAAATTGGCGACATCATTGTCTTCCTTTTATTTCCACTTTTCATCAGTCATATCTGTGGGCCTGCCTTCAATTGCTTTTAAGCAATTATCCTTCATCAGAACTGCCCTCATCCTCAATTTCCACATGGAGAAGTTACTCCCGTTGAACTTCTCTATCTCAAATTTTGTTGCCATGGTTGTACACGAACAAAACTGGATTACACTATTTCACCGTGAATAGCACAGTATACGTAAACAGTATTGTACGTATCCTGTATACCAGAACAAATCTAGTATACGTTAACAATTACTGTAAAAGTATACTATCACACGTGTGAATAGTAATCATGTTTTTGAATAGTATTATATACCGAAAAAGTGATTGTAGCCCGTAAAGAGTGCACTAAGTAACTTCCTAGGAAAGAGAGGTGTCGCTAAGCGTACTTAAAAACCTTGTCTTTCTTTAGCCAGAACTTTCCTAGACATGCACTTTTACTCTACCACACTATTTTTTGTAACAATTCTTTTCTGATGTGGAAGATCAGACAATGCTGAAACCATAGAGCATACTAAGAACCAACACCTTCCCAAATCAGCAACCTTGGCGCTCTGATACCACTGTTGGGTACCGCAGTATCAGATTGGTGTCACACAACTAAAATAAAAGACGAGAAAATAAGAAAATAGACACACAAAATTTATGTGGCAAACCCTTAACAAATAAGGGAAAAACCACAGGGCAAGACCAGAAGAATTTCACTATGTGAGAAAATATTACAAGAATACCCCTCACAAATACTCTCACAATACTCTTGTTGAGTATAAGAAATAATAAAAGATAAGAAGAAAAGATGTTGGGATGAATATAAACCTCCCCTTGGCCTCTTTATATAGGCTTCAAAGGGAGCACCAAACTTAAAGCCCACCGATGTGGGACTTTAATTTCAACAAATCATCCACAATCAAATTAAGCCCCAAAATCATTAACTAAAGAAAGGCAAATATATAATGAAAGAGGAGAACATTCCTAAATTAAAAAGCTAAAGATCAAGAGGGATCCTGACAGGTGGTGATGGGGATCGAGTGCCAATGAGACAAAGCCTGGTTTGCATTGAGGGGGAGGTCAGGATAGATGGCAGAGACTCGATGGTGCACGCAACATAGTGGGTTGTGGAGGAGCGATTCTTGCAGCTGGAGACAAACTGGCGCTCGTGTTGGTGTGGCCAGGATATTGCAGACGACTTAAAGGTGCGAAAATGGAGAGGAGGCAGTCTATGTTGCAATGATGTAGGTGTGATTGTCGATTGCAAAATACAAAGTGGTGAGGTGGTGTTTGCATTTGAAGTGGAAGGTGAGACCAGCAATGTGCTTGGTTGCCATTGGAGCTACGATGGTTGTGCGTCAGAGATGGTTACCGACAAGTAGTGAAGCTTCAGGAGTGGAGGAGCTTCGCCGGCGTCACTTGCAAAATTGAGATCGCAATGGATGCTTACCGCCACTCACAAATGGGGGAGACGCACAGTGGTGGTGTGCCCTGACTCCAGTGGCTGATAAGGTGCTCACGGTGGTTTGGAGTCGGCTGTGGAATGATGATTGATTTAATTGTTTCAAAATGTGTTTAATTTTCGAAACATCATTTTGGAATCAAATGTATGTGTTTCAAAAATTAAATTTTGAAATATAAAAGAAATAAAAAAAATTAAATTCTGAAAATTAAAATTTCGAAGTTCATTATAACTAATTCTAGATGTCTCGAGAGAAGGGATGTATTAGAAAAACGAGTGCAAAAAGCAACCTACTACACGCTAAGCCGAACAAGCACAAATCCTATTTAAGGGACCCAAATATGTTAGGGGCATTATTAAATGCACCCCCCCACCTGGTAGGTACACCCCCCATTTTGCATATTTCCCAAAATACCCCTCGTATAAAATCATCAAAAATCCTTTTTTTTTTAATTCCGAACATGTTACCGGAAATTGCAATTTCCGGTAACATTGTGTGTAAAATTTGTTACCGGAAATTGCAATTTTCGGTATACAATTTGCGAATTTCCCATAATGCCCCCTTAATAACTTAACAAAAACTCAACCTTCACCTCGATCCACTCACACTCACGCTTCCGGAAATTCTAAATCCCTGAAACTGAAAACGCTCTATTCTTACCGGAAATTGAAAATCTTCGGTACGCTTTTTGTAACGACCCGTTTCCGGACCGCTACCGAGCTCAATATACCGAGCTCGAGTTACCGAGCTCAACACACCGAGCTCAACTAAACCTGAATGAGATGTGTTTTAAAACGAAACTCTTGTGCCTTTTTAAAAATACGATATATATATTTTTTTATTTTTATTTTTATAAAACCAACTCGTGCACATCAGAGTAATTACAGCTTTTCGAAACATGGTGCAACTAAGACACAAGACTTAAATTCTAATAAAACATACATGCATAACATACACATATATATCACTCGAAATAATAATGTATACAAAATACAGAGTAGCAATGTATAAAGAAAATACACCTAAGGTATGACGACTTCAAAAGAGCAATCATACCTGGGTACTTAAGCAGACTCCCACGCAGGGTCGCTCCAAAAGTAAGACCACCCAATACCCTGTAGCAACAAAACATAACCGCCCAAACTGGTCACGACCTCCGAACACAAAAGAAAAACAAGTACAGTCATCAAAAGAAATACGTCGAACAAACATAATCAATCCACGACAAATGCAGTTCGTCACTCGGGTCCTCGTCGAGCTCCTCCTCGGCATCGTCTGTGTCGAGTTCCTGCGCCCTCGACCTCGCTGGGTAGCAGTCATGGATTGAAGGCACCACGGGAAAGTGGTCAACTTCTCAACAATTCAAGATAAGCTCGACATAAAAGATATAAGCAAACAAGAAAGTATAACATTCACCGACGTGACTCGACCATCTCACTCTAACTCGACACAACTCGCAAATCCATTTTCTCTCGACTCGACAATTTTTCCGAATGCACACGCTGCATCAGTATGTCGGAAAGTCCAGCCGAAGCCTTGGGATCCTCGCTCTCCCTAGGGCCGATCAACTCGGGTCCCATAGCGTGGCGGCGTCTAGTCAATCTCCCGTAAACAAAGGGGACCTAGCACCCTTAGTTATCCGGTCACGACTCAAAAACGTCATACGACTCACCTAGCTCGCTCACTCGATGAACAATTAAGCGCATCACGATATTCAAAGAGTTAAACACAAGATATTCAACCGCATGTCAAATAAAAAGAGCAAGCTCGACATGAAGAAACGCAATTCAACATGCAATACACAATTCACGACATATATTCAATCACATATTAAATACATGCAAAAACTCAATCATATCACAACATTTCAAGCTCGACACAAATCAGGAAATCCATACACAATAACATAACCACGTAGAATATGAAGTGCCCTTACGCTAGCATACTATGAAAGTATTAATGTGAAGCGCCCTTACGCTAGCATACTATGAAAGTATTAATGTGAAGCGCCCTTACCGAACTCCAAGTTAATCTTTGCCGCCGGCGACCTCGACACAGCTGTCTTCAAATGAGCTCGACAACGACTTCTCTTACTCGATCTCGACACGGCTGTCTTCAATCGACCTCGACACGTACGCTTCTCAGTCGACCTCGACACGTATAGTTCTCGATCTGGATTCCGCTGCTTCCACGTCCTTGGATTCGCTCTCTCGTACACCTTGATTCGGAAATCACTCGATCTCGGGAATCAGACTTCCTAAAACAAACACAACTCAGTTCGATCTATGGGTTCTAATACACTTAGCTCTCTTCCCAAACTTAACCACAACCCAGAAAATATAAAAACTCAAGAACTGAAATATATTTTTCCTCTAACACAAAGTTAGGGTTTTTCGATCAAAAGTTCATGAAAAAGGTTATCTGATGCTTCAACAGATAGATCGACAACAACAATAACCAGAAGCAATAAACGAAAAACAAGAAATCGAAACAAACCAAAAATGGAGGGTTTCTGGGCACTGCCGATTGCAGAAAAACAGAGGAAGAAAATTTGTTTTACAAGCCCAATTAATCGGTTAGAAAGATAGGTAATATCGTGAAGAAGAAAACCCATCAATTTGACATGATTTGGAAGCATAAAACTAGCTAAAAATGGAAGGAAGAAATAGCGCTAAACAGTAGCACGAAGGAAAAGAAAGATCTGTTCTTCATACCTCAATGGTGATCGAGCAGGCGAGATATGTCGAGAAGATGATGATGAACAAGATTGATGAAGAAAATTGATGTAGAATCTCGATGGAACTCAAGGTTTCGTCGATGGAAATTTTGGAGAAAAACAACGAAACTCAGAGCAGAAGGAAGGAAGAAGAAAGAAGAAAAGAGAAAGAATGAGTGTTTGAGGAAATCGGTCGTGGTATACAGCTGGTGAGAGAAGGGGTATAATCGTAACTCCAGCTATAAGATGCCAATCCCATCAATCAATCTACCCTTCTAATCGTTCCTCTCTCATAATTACCCTCTACTCTGTCGGTCAACGGTCTAGACACGCGACGAGAACGGCAAGCCGACAATGTAATTATTACAAACAATATAATAATAGCGCTGAATAACGTTCGAAAGAATACGAGGTATCATCTCGACACGATGTCGACAAGGGTGCTCGTGCAAGCGCACAAGGCTCTAACACGAGTTCGTGAACGCGGCCTCCTCAGTTCGACATGCGACCTCCTCAGCTCGGTACGCGACTTCATCAACTCGACACGCGACCTCCTCACCTCAGCAGCTAGTGCACGCGGTCTCCTCAGCTCGGCAAATGACCTCGGCAAACGATCTTGGCACGGGATCTCGACACAAGGTCTTGGTCGAGGTCTCGATACGTCGTCCTAATACGATGTCGATCTCGTCCTCAGGTGTTACACTTTTATTTTGTTATTTAATCATAGTTCCGGAAATTGCAATTTCCGGTATACAAATTGTATACCGGAAATTGCAATTTCTGGTGCTTTATATTTCTGTACCGGAAATTGCAATTTCCGGTATACAATTTGTATACCGAAAATTCCAATTTTCGGAACGGAATTGTAAATCACCGGAAATTGCAATTTCCGGTATACAAATTGTATACCGGAAATTGTAATTTTCGGTACAGAATTTATTTTATTACATTTGAATATAATTGATTTATTTGTCTTTCAGATATGCCTCAGTCGAGAGGGAGAGGAGTAACTTCCACTCCTGGTAGTGCGCCCCCACGTAGACAACGGCGGCCTGTGACTGTCTCTGAGCGTCAGAGGCGTATTGCTAGCAGGCTGCCGCACGAGGATGTAGTTGGCGACCAGGATCCCCATTTTGTATACGAGGCTCCAGAGGATATAGCTGGAGGAGACCATGGTATAGTTGGAGACGAGGCTCCCTTTCCTGGAGGACCTTACGATGGGTCGTTGCTTACAGATTATCAGCATCACGTTACTGCATCGGATATGGCGAGGCGGTATATATCTGGTTGTTATTTGATCAAATGTTTATTTTTTTTATATGATCAATGATGTTTATTTGTGTGCAGGATCGTGATGCGCTTAAGGTGGCCTCTCACGACCTGAAGTTGCAAAAATGGTTGAGTGGAAGAGTACCACCGCCTCCTCATGTAAATGAGCATCTCTCAGAGGCCGGCCTAACCTCCTTGCTATACTGCAGCTTCAGGATGGTTGACAGAGCCTTACTGTCAGCCTTTGCAGAAAGATGGCATCGGGAGACGAGCAGTTTCCATCTGCCCTTTGGAGAGATGACAGTCACGCTTGATGATGTGTCTGTCCTCCTAGGCCTTAAAGTGAGCGGCTCTTTTTATGTACCCCCAGTGATGGATCCAGACATTTCCATAACTTATTTAGGACATTCTTTGGGGTGTACATATGAAGAGGCAAACAAGGAGACGACAACTATAAGGCGCTCATATGAGTATTGACTTCTTGATGAAGACATATGACCAGTAGCGTTCACGATGGGCGATGGGGCTGTGCGGCCAGGGCCATGATAATGTTGTTGTTGGCCTGTACCATTTTGGCGCACAAGAGCCACGTATATATTGACATCAAGTACCTGGACCTGGCACGTGACTTGAAGCGGTTGGTAGTGTGTCATGGGCTAGTCTTTGCACTAGCCTTCTTGTACGGATATCCGGGAGACGCTAGCCTGCATGACACTAAGCGATTGGCGGATACATGACACTTCTTCAGTGCACGCAGCCTATTTTTGTAAACAATTATTTATTTAAAGTACATTGTATGGCGTGTTGATTCGTTATTGTTGTCACAGGCATGGATATATGAGTATTTCCCTGCCTCTACAAGAGGAAGGATAACGGCATCACCGGGCATGATACGAGCCATGAGGTGGTCGCCCGGTTAAGGGTGACGGCCAGTGGAGCCCTTCAGAGAGCCGGATGCGTTGGCGGTCGATGACGTTGTTTGGAGACCGTGGGAGGGCATTAGGCGGGTTGTCATACGGCGTGCTGTTTTGGGTACATCCGGTGTGCCTCATTTATTGTGCCGCACTGCCTGAGAGGGTAGTCAAGCGATTCGGCTACATCCAGGACATTCCGGCCACCACCACCGCGTCCACAGTGCAGAGATGATGGATGCATGGATACAGTTTCCTATGCACTCTATCATGTCGACTGTCCCCGATTTATACCTGGCCTCGTATCCAGCAGAGTGCACTGACAGGTACATGGAGTGGTATCGCAGGATGTCGCATCCACTCCTGATCAATCCGGATGCTTCTGAGGCTGCGGCTACTCCTAATTTGTGTAAGTGTTTAGATATACATTATGTATTTTTTGTGTTTGTTTATTTTCTCTTATGTCTCTCTGATGTCTTGTTATAATTTGCAGCCGCATTGTGATGATATGGTGAGAGGTCAGCCTCGCCACCAAGATTCTCCGCAACCTCCGAGATCGACTATGAGATGATGGACCCCTCTCTGCTTGCCGAGTATATTTCCCAGGCACTACAGATAGCGCAGGTGGGGACTGGGCGACCACATCCGGCGAGCGTCGGCGGCCGAAGAAGATAGGGTTTTTTTATGTTTATTATCTTTTTTTGTTATATTTGGACATCTTTTGTTGTTATATTTACATTTTGTTATATTTGCGCTTCTTTTTTGATGTTGTTTAATCGTGGCCACTCGCCGTTCTTTTTTATTTGCGTAGCCTACGCTCCCAACAATGAACCAACTTCACGAGGTTTATAGAAAAAAAAATGATACATTTGGACTGCAAATTCAACACTAAAAAAAACCAACGTCACATTACATTACATTGCATAACCAACAACATAATTCAGTCTGCCACCAAACCCACATTTAAAAACAATAAAGTGTACTACATATCACTACAATGTAGTCAATCGTCGTCCAATCGTACATGGTCATCTGGGTACTGTCGTGTAGTATGACGCAACGGCGGAAATAATGTAAACCATTCTTGCAATCGAGCAGCATACAGTGTTGCCCATGAGTGAGCCTCCGGATAAGCATATTAACGCCAACTGGGAGCGACGTTAGGCAATGGACATCCGGGCTTAAGAAATACCTGAAAAAATGCAGATTAATTAAACACATTGTTTAATTTTACATTAAAAAAAAAGATAAATTTAAGTTAAAACACATTGCTGTAAAAAAAAATTACCTGTACCCAGTGATTTTTGTTGACAAACCCAATACAAATTATGGCGTTGTTTGGCTGGGTTGGGTGACACATGCCCTTAAGAGGGAAAAATGTCCAACATGTTCGACTGCACTCATTCAAAGAGACTAGAACCAATTTATATTTGGTTGCTATTACGTAGCCCATGTCTGGTAAGGTCATCCACTTGTCACGAAAACAGGTACCAGTTACACCTATCAACGACTCCCTCAATGCTTGATATTGATCTCCAAAAAGCCGGCCATATAAATCATAATGCATTCTGATCTCTTTTTCCAAGTCTTGCCGGACTATAGGCCATCCGTCCTCAGATTTACCAAGTAATGCTGCAATGGAACGATATCCGCAGTTTCCATCATCTTTGACATCCACTATTTTCTCAATATATGGATGAAACTGTGGAGGAAATTGGCTCAGGTAAGGCGTTTGATGTACATTAGATGGCACATCAGATCGTTTCTTTTTCCTTGTAGGCACATTAGATGGTAGATTAGATGCCTTTGATGTATTCCCAGATGGTACGTCAGAATACATGTTGCCCACATGCTCAGAATACATGTTGTCCACATGCTCAAAATATGATGGGTCGCGCCTAACATCATATCCATCCATTGCTGGGGCCTTACCTTTACCCTTTTTCGGTGCTCCCTTGGTCTTCACCTTTTGAGGAGGTGGACACATTGAAGTTGTGTCTGGAAATACAAGTTCACGCACTTTGGCAAACAGTCTAATGGAATAGGTGCAAGTTCACGCCTTCTGTCTCAACTTTGTGTTGTTGCGATTGGTATTCACCAAAATGTAAACTCCTCCAGTGCAAGTGAACTGCCTCCAATGGAATAGGTGCAAACAGTCTAATGTAACCCGCCAACTCACAAGCACAAGGTAACCCATGTGTCGTTCTGATTAGGCAACGACAAGTAGATTTATCGATACCCACATAATTCACTCTGCCACACTCGTCGGCAATAAGTTGTAGTCACGATCCTTGA
This sequence comes from Calophaca sinica, assembly GCA_037113605.1. Taxonomy (NCBI): domain Eukaryota; kingdom Viridiplantae; phylum Streptophyta; class Magnoliopsida; order Fabales; family Fabaceae; genus Calophaca; species Calophaca sinica. Next base: position 52,788,454 of record CM073737.1, read on the forward strand.
TACAAATCCATGCAATCGATAAACAAGCGGTTGTTGTGCATGCTCCACTACGTTTATGCTTCTTTCGAATGATGCTTTTATCTCGGTGTGTTGCAAAGGCAATCATATTGTTCATAGTTTCCCAACAATGACACAGTCACCCCTACTGTTTTGTAGATTCCTCTTCAATGTCCAATGTGCGGACTCAAATTTCTAATAACAAACAAAAATTAAACCACATCAAATACCAATGACACCATTTAAAAACAAAATTATCAACATAATTTTATCTATTGGTTTAAGCATACCTATTTGTTGTTGTATTTCGGCGCATGACTTGGTTGGTCCATGCCGCAACAAACTTTTCCTTAAAGGGGTTCAACCATGTATTCTTGACATATTCAACAAAAATAGGAAATTCTGAACATACACACTCAAAAGTCATCAACCGTTGCTGATACTCAAACTCGTCAGTCGCATCAACAACACCATCCCATGCATTCTTCACTGCCTCATGTTTGTCTTCATGAAATACCAACTTCTTGCATTTCGCATAGACATTCTTACCTATGTGCCATTGACACAGCAAATTGGCCGAAGTTGGAAAAACATACGCAATTGCATTCATCAGAGCAAGATCTCTATCAGTAAGAATAACTTGAGGAAATGATTCCTGTCGCACAAACAGACCTTTTAACTTTAAGAGTGCCCATTCAAAGTTATCCTGCTCGAGAATCCAAATAGGCAAATGCCACGGTGTATGTAAGGGATGTCTTTGGTAACACCAACAATTTCAAACAGTGGCAGCCGATATCTGTTGGTTTTGTAGGTGCTGTCCATGAACAAAACAACGTGAAATGTATTCAATAAATTGACGGCATCTGTATGTGTCCAAAAAATATCTCTAACAACGTCAGAACCTTCATGTCTTCTATACCAGGACACATATCGATCACGTTGGATTAAGTTCAACAAGTGTTGCATTTCAGTTCTTGGACCTTTCTGTGTTGATCGAAACTTACGCCGCTCATTATATACTTGACTGATGGTAGTGAGATTGGCCACATTGCGACTTTTCAGTGTCAATAGAATGCTTCCTACCTTACGTTGTTCTTTGTCATATCATGAACAATTTCTTTCTCATTTTGATTTAAACGACCAACAAATGGATGACCCATCATGCTTTCAGGTATCCGATGGTTGTGAATTCCATAGAGGACCTTAAGTATCCAGCCTTCACCCATTGACAAGGGTCTTCCTTTAAGCGCGAACGGACACTCACACTTATGAAGATCCAGTTGACTTTGAAGAACTTGATGACTTTGATCTATACTTTCCACCCCTTTCACAACCCAGAATGACTTTTGTTTTTCTTCCTCTTTGTCATGTTTCGTAATACGATCGTACAATGACAACAACTATATTGTTTTCCTTCCCAACCTCTCGAGCCCAATACAAAAGGTCATCTCGTGTAGGAAATATCTACAAAAAAGTATTAATCTTAATGTTTTGCAAAAAAAAATACGACATATTCACAATATCAAACAATAATTAAATTACCTGCGTAGTAGTGAATACATCACTACAATCAAAATGTTGGGAAACGTCGGTCGGCTTGTCAGCTTCGTTAGAATTGAAGCCACTAAAATCATCCATTTCCAATGAAACTAAAATGAAACAAACAATAGATTATTACGTGGGAAAAAGTTTGAAAAAAAAAACGTACCGAAAATTTGCAATTTCCGGAAAAAGATTAAAAATATAACGTACCGGAAATTCAAAATTTCCGGTACACAATATTTTTAATCTTTTTCCGGAAATTGCAAATTTCCGGTACGTTATTTTTGTATACCAGAAATTGCAATTTCCGGTAATTTCCGGTACGTTATTTTTGTATACCGAAAATTGCAATTTCCGGAACAAAATTCAAAAGCGAAACAAAGTACGTCTGAAAATTCAGATTTCTGACGATGAGAGCGTTTTACACCAAGTCTGCGTGCAAAAACATAAAAATGAGTGTTTGACTACAAAATCCTTTGATGTAAAGGGGAATGAACCCGTCAGAATAAGCTCTTTTGACCATCATAAGTGGCATCCGCTTATCAACGATTGTCTCTCGATGTATTCGGACTAGCTTACTTTGCTAAGTAAGCTAGTCCTCGATGCAAAGTAAGCTAGTCCGAATACATCGAGAGATTGTTGACAGTATGGGGGAAGATCTTTAATCAAAGGATTCAGTTTCTCCCCGAAAAGGGAATTGTCTCTTTTCGTAAAATTGTGTGTAAAATTTGTGTACCGGAAATTGCAATTTCCGGTATACAAATTGTATACCGAAAATTGCAATTTCCGGTAACAAATTTTACACACAATGTTACCGGAAATTGCAATTTCCGGTATACAATTTGTATACCGGAAATTGCAATTTTCGATAACATGTTCGAAATTAAAAAAAAAGGGATTTTTGATGATTTTATACGAGAGGTATTTTGAGAAATATGTAAAATGGGGGGGTGTACCTACCAGGTGGGGGGTACATTTAATAATGGCCTATGTTAGTAAGAGACTTTGTTGACCCAACCCCTACCCTCGATATTTCAAAAATTAGGCGCCAAACAGAAAACCTTTCCTACAAAAAGTTTTCCCCAAATTTCCCTCTAATTTCCCATCGCTCCAACCACACAAACAGAGACTTCGCTTTGCATCAAAATGTCGTCATCCTCAACGCTCTTCATCGCCCTCCAATGCTGCCAATGCTCCACAATGCAGGCACTCTCTCTCTCTCTCTCCGTTTTTCAGTTTCTTTGTGAATTCTGAACTCTTTCTTCGATGCCGCGTGTTCAGGTGAAGCAGAAGAAGAAGAGCAGCAACAAGTGGAGTTGTGCGGTGTGCAACCAGAAGCAATCGGTTCGCAAAGTCTTCGCTCAGGGACACATGGCTAAGGACATTCGCATCTTCGTCCAGAATTTCAACATGTCTCGCAAGTCCCTCGAAGACGACCAACAACAATGGCTCCTCGCCGGAACCCTAGATCCGACGCCGGAACACGCCGACGGCGATTCCAACTTGACGGCCAACCAGAAAAGGACGCGTAGCGATTGGACCTCATATCTCGATCAAGAATATCATGACGCCACCAATGGAGGCGAACAAGAGCAACATGGTTTTTTTTTTTTTTTTTTCCTAAAATCAATTATATAAAATATTATACAATTTTAGTGTGTGATAATTAAATTTTGGTGTATATACAGATGGACTGTTTATAAAATAATTATGTAGTGTATTATTTTCAGAATTGTAGATTGATTGAGTTTAATTTTAAGATCAATTATACATTAAACTATAGAATTAATGGATTCCTATTTGCCGCAGTTACAGACCTAACACAGTCAATAAATTGAGGCTGTTCGATTAAGATAAGATAGTTAAAATTTGAAGTTTGTGTTATTGAATCCGATTTATTGAGATTGGAATATGAGCTGATAGATCTTCATTCAATTACTCTGATTTACTGATTCAAGTGACTGTGTTTTTTTTTTTTTTTATTGAAGCAAAGTATGATATAGCTGTGGTTAAATTTTGGTGTATACACATGGACTGTTATGAAATAAATGGATAGATGGTCTTAGACTTTAGGTTATTAATTTGGGATAATCATAATCATTATCATTGTATGAAAAAAGGGTAGCACTTTAATTATGTAGTGTATAGCTGAAGTAGTTCATTTTCACAATTGTAGGTTGATTTGGTTTTGGTTCCTTGTGCTGGTTTTGATGTATTTTGGATGGGTTGAATTGAATAGGAGATGATTTTGAGCCACTGGTTGTGACTGAGTTGCCGAAGGGTATGTTCAAGAAGCGCAGATTGATGGATAATTCAACTGCAGGAAGTGACAGGCATTTTGAAAGGCCACTTTTCCGAAACTCTCAAGGTGAATATTCCTTCATTGCTTGAGTGTGTTTGATAATTATAGTTCAATTTTGTTTAATGATTCTAAGCATAAAAACAACAGATTTTATGACTTGCAGTTGGTTGAAAAGAGAGACAAAATGAATTAAAATCATTGCCTTGTTAATTTGTTATGCATTTTGATATACTTGAGCTTCAGGCAAAAACAGAAGTCAGATAACCATATGATCTCAGTGATATTAGAGTTCAGCATTTAGGCTATTATTTGCAACTGAATAACCATACCTACAGTATAAACTTTTGACTGAATGGTAGGGAAACCAAATAGACAAAGTTAAACTTAGTGCTCCAGCGATTTTCTTAAAGCCAATCTGGGTTTGTGCACTGCATGAGGATGAGTGGGTGAGGTCTGTGGGTTGATTCTCAACACAGATAAAATAAATTTTCATCCAAGTTTTTACTTTTAGAAACTACAGAGAACAGATAGCTTTGTATGTAAGAGTAAAAAGTTACTACTACGAAATAAGATCTTCATTTTATAAATGGGTTGGTTTGCATTAACAGTAATTATCTTGATTCACACAGATGCAGAGGAGCCAATAAAAGATGAGCGAAGAATGACATTATTGACTGAAAGCAATTCAGAGAGAAACAAAAAAGTGACACCAGATAATCAGAGGACTCAGAAATGCAAACAAACAATCAGCAGAGCAGCTTCCAAATGGAGTGATTACTTAACTGAGGACAATGACAACTTAGAATTTGGATGGAAGAGAGGTTTTAACTTCATGGACCCTTCAGGTTCGGGGAACAACAGCATCTTAGAGGCCATTGCTAGTGAGCAAAGAGTAGATGATGATATTCACCCTGATTTTTTGTGAATTGTATCATAGACCGTTGTGTTGCATCTCTTTCTACGAGGAGATTAATTAACATAATCTTTAATACACATAAAACTTGTCAACTTTTTTTGTATAAAATTAGACGTTACATAGAAAGTGTTTTTGCATTAGTTTACAAATAATCTAGTAACTCCACACATGTTTCTTTTGGTCTCATATAAATGGGATGGTCTGTGGTATGGTCTGAATAGGGTATTATAGTTCACATCTTCATTCCAATACATGTATTTTTTTTTAAATACCTAGATCTGAACCTATACTCGTATGGGTAATAATTTTAATACACGCACTCTTACTCATTGAGCATTGAATATACTCGTACTTCGACACTTATCCATTAGATACCTAAGAGGACCACAAATCTGTTTCCCTCGCTTTAGATGAGAAAATTTCATCTTAGTCCTGTCTGCAACAAGCGTTAATGGAGTTTACTATTGCTGCACAAAGATGATTACTAGAACACTCATCCATAACAAACTGAACAGTCACCGATGGGGCAATGAGTCACCTCCACACAATATGGAGTTTCTTTTGTCCTATGCAATGCCGAGACAAGTAAAAACAACCCAAAGCTCAGTAAAAGGAGATTGTCAACAGGAACAGAGATTAACGCCTGGTTTTTTTTTTTATTGAGTAGCAATAATAGATTATTGGTTGAAAACAGAATCAAATTTAAAGCTGAATAATCTATTATGCAACGTGCATGATTGATTATTCTGGTTCCATAACCCATTTAAACAACTCAAACTCATTTTGCCTCGATTGAAAAATCAGTCTAAAACATATTTCCTAAATATGAACTTCCTTCAAACCTTGGAACTTGATCTTGCCATTTACTTTATTTGACATCATCAAAACTTCATCCTTCAATGACGTATTTTCATTTGCATTCTCACATTTTTTTTATGATGACAAACAATCTAAAAACACACACAATGAATTAATTTACAATGCAGTCGAGAAAGCAAGTGACAATCAGGCAACGAATTTGTTTAATTAGTGTAGCACAAGACCAATGAGCTTCCAAATAGATATAACCAAAGTATCAAGTACCAAATACCAGCTGAACTCAAAAGGTTGAAACCATGGTTATATTGATCGCTGGAATGTCAAGGTTTTTGAGATCTCCATGGCTGTAATTGCTGCTGCATCAAATCTATTTGTTCATAATTTCTTGTAATAACAAGGATTGAGACCTAATAGTAGTCGCGACTGCAGCCACAATGTAAAGCCTTGATTTAGACCAAGCACAACCGAAAGAGTTTCGCCACCAAAAGAACAAAAGATCCTTAAATTAATGTGCCTCATGCTCCCGATCCTGATCCTCAAGAGCCTTCAGACATGCATCTAGAGACACTATACAAGAATCAAGATAGTCAAAGTGTTTGCCAACAAAATGTCGCAAGTCTTTCATTTGAGCAATCAACAAGTTGACCATATCATTAGGTTCTGCAAATGCAGGGGACAATCATCATCATTCGATGTCGCAGGTGTGGACAATCATATAATACCTTTTCCATAGAGCTTGGCCTATGTGAACAGGAAGTTAATGAAAGGGCTCAACTAATAGAAGAGTTATGCAAACTTGGGAAGTTCATCTTGGCCAGAAACGAGGTGAATGTGCAAAGAGAGGAACCAAACTTACAAAGGAGTTTGAAGGCTAACAGACTATTATTTTGAAGGAGAATGCAGACCTATTTGCCTGTATTCTAACTGACATGCTAGACACAGATCTGATTTCCCATGCCATAAGTTAGCACTTTATCCTGAAGTTAAACTAATTATTACAAGAGGATCTGGATAGCTGTAGTAAAATTAGGAGGCTTGTCACGATAGGGAAAAAAAGGTATAATTAAACACACAATTCAATCAAATGCATACCAGAAGTTAGTCATTGGCCAATATCATCAGTTATGTTTAACATAATAATAGTAATAATAATGATAAATTCAGAGCCAAATAAGGATTCAGCAATTACCGAACAATTAGAAACCAGCTATTAACTGGGGTTGAATTTGCCCGCAGGTTTTGAGAGCTCATCCACTTGGGTTGAATTCCCCAAGATGCAAAACTGGAAAGAAAAATTAATTTGAAACAAGGGAAGGGATGTCCACCAAAATCCCTATTCAAATAATATAGGTCTAAACAATCAAAGGCTAACAAAAATCCTTGATTCCCTCTATCCTGACTCAAAAGTCAAAAGTAAAAATTCCTGATAAAATCTGGAGCTGAATTAAGGCCCCATAAATAATGAAAGCCACCAATTGAGCCAAAAAATGACTCATATCATATGCTGTGATATATGTATCTCTACCACTACCACTGAGATTATGTCATTCATTCAATGACAATGAGCCAAGCTGATCACCAACTTCAGAACCCGATGCAGCTTCGCGAAGGACTTGCATTGCCTCAGACACCTTTATTTTCAAGTCCTCAGGAGATTCAATCAGATGGATTACCTCTGACTGGTCCATTTCCAACAACATTCCTGTCACCTTTGCGGTCTGATTGTTTGGTGTAAGACGGTCCACAAGTGGATATAGATATTCACCTAGCATCTGTTAGTTTTAACCAACAAGTACAAAGAAATTAGATTTTACACACCTTGATAAGTATAAGTTTTCAGTAGTGTCATGATACTAGCAATTAAAAATTAAAAATTATAATATCTGCATGCATGATAACAAATTCATAAGGCAACATATGACTGGCAAACTTTTACATACCATATGCTGATTTTCTGGGGTAGCAGAAGCCAAAGATGAGGCAAGTGTGTTGTTAGACAATGCACCAGGATGCTGATTATCAATAGCTGCTGCAGCAACTCCTGAACCATCAAAGGGAAGTGGCACCATTTGACCCACTAGACCTTGGGGAACTCCTGATGGATCCATGCCATTTCGACCATTATATCTAAACCCTTGGTTGGAGTTCCGATATGGCATCTGGGTACAAAATTCAAAGTTTACAAATGCATTAAACTAACTAGCAATATTATTTACGAAACAATAATGCTTAAATTTAAGTAAGGGACAAGAGATGTATTCTCTTAGAGGGCACAATAAAGCTTATGTAAGTATTGCCCCCACAATAAAGTGGCGACAAATATACAATGAAGCTTATATATTATATGAGTATTGCCATCACAACTTAAAATTTCTAGATCTTTCACTGGATTTAAAGAATAAATACCTGGTTCTGTTGCACCTGTTGGGGGTTGCCAACTCGACGAAAACCCATCCTCTGCCCAGGCTGTCCCTGCCTCTGAAGGTGGTATGGCATGATGAAATTTGAAGCAACACCAGGCCGCATACCTGGCATGAGCTGCTGCTGGAAACCATATCCTGCTGGCTGAGGTGGTATGATACCAGGTGTACCTTGACCATAATACATCTGCTGAGGGGTAAGTCTTGGTGCCCCTGGATGATATCCAGGAATTCCAGCAGGCAGAGGTGCAATTCCGCCGGGTGCTTGGATATGAGAAAATTGAGCCTGCAGATAAACCAGTTTGTGAAACTAACAATTGAATTTATAGAAAATGTAAGGTAATCATGACTAAATCAATTTAGGCTAGAAAACTAAAAAATGAAATTAAACAAGTTTTTGTTCATATATTATTTAAATCATCGATTTATCCATAATTCAATCCTTAGATTGATTCAAATAATATATGAACAACAAAGTAAAAGACATGCATCACCTGCAAACGAGCCTTCCTTTCTTCTTTGCGTTGTGCCACAGCAACATACAAGGGCTTCGGTCCAATCATCTTTCCATTCATTTCATTCATCTGAACAAAACATAATACAAAATTACAAAGCTCAAGCATCCAATAAAAAAGGGATACATATTTGGCTCAGCCAAGCCTTATTGAACAAAAGAACAAATGACATACAGCTTTACTTGCTTCCTCAGGAGTAGAAAAGGCAACAAAACCGGAGCCCTTGCTATGCCCATGTAAATCAAGCATTACCTGAAGAAACATATCAAATACAATGTATACTTTCATATATTCAAATAAGAATGATGAAGTGAGCAATAACACAAATGCATGTATGCAGTACACAAGAGCACAAAAAGAGCAAAGAGACAAATATACAAGGAGAAAATTTTGATATACCTTGCAAGATGTTATAGTTCCAAACTCAGAAAATAGCTCCTTCAATTTTTCATCATTAATGCCATCATCAAGGTTTTTCAGGTATAAATTGGCTCCTTGTAATTTCTCATATCTTTTTATTTTTTCCTGCTCGAATCTGGCTCTCAACTCTGCCTCCCTTTCCGATTTTCTCTGAGCCCTCCCAACAAACAAAACCTTTCCATCATTGGTTGCAGTTCCATTCAACCTCTCAACTGCAGCAGCTGCTGAATCTGGATTTTGGAAATTCACAAAACCAAAACATCTAGAGTTCCCATTCCCGTCTTTCATGACCACAGCACTAGTTATTGTACCATAGTTGCTGAAGAGCTGCTTAAGGTCCACATCAGTATATGCATCAGAAAGGTTTTTCACATACACATTGGTGAACTTTGGTGATCCATTTGTTCGATCCCTTTCCTGGCGCCGAACAAAGAGCCCAACATAAACTTTCTTATCATTTATCAACATGCCATTCAATTTTTTGATGGCATTCTGTGCAGACTCATCATTGTCAAACTGTACAAAACCAAATCCTCTTGATTGACCATTGCTATCAACAGCTACCTTACAAGAAAGCACAGTTCCAAAGGCAGCAAAAGTATCATGTAATGCCTTGTTATCTATTGATGAATCCAAGTTCTTAATAAACACATTTGCATATCCACTTTTCCGAATGCTAGGATCTCGATGAGAAAACATAATTCGAATGGGTTTCCCATTCAGAGGAGCGAAGTTCAGATGTTCCATGGCATTAACAGCTGCAATATAAATCTTAAGGTCAGTCAAGGAAGCAAATATAGGACCAACAATGCAATTTAAAATTGATTTAAAAAATTGAACAGTTTTTCTTTTTGTTCAATGAATGCACTGAAATCTCCTACAAACTAGCCCTCAACCCTCTATTTCACTCCCAATGCCTGTAATTATTAACAAACAGAAAGAAATATAACAAAGACCAACTTTTCTTTTAGCATGGTAATTTTCATTTGTAGATATGATATAATTCCCGATTATCAGAGAACAAGTAGTAACTAAATATAATAATGGTAGAGTAAACAACTTCCACTTTTTATTATAAAATTATGAAGATATGCCACCAAAATTCATTTGCCAAAGCTTAGGCCAAAAAGGTATTTTATAGACCATTAAAAAAAAATATTAGGATTCCAAAATCACATATTAGCACACATTAAAATCATGATTGGCAAAAATAAAGCCTTTTTAATTATGATTGATTTTTTCTCATTCGTTATCTCCACATAACAGAATACAAGGAAAGGAGCAAACTTTACAAGCAATCAAGCATACACAACATAATTAAATAGAGAGAAAGAGAGAGAGTGGGGCCCAACACTACCTACCACTCATCCCATAAAAAGATTTCATTAAAATATTATATTTCAGAATCAATCAACAGTGAAATCGGATGATCTTCTTTTTCAAGATAATTAAAAATTAAAAAAAAAATCATTCAACAAGCTTATAAAACACTAAGCCTATAGCCCAGAAAGAAAACGACTCCATCAATCGTGATCAAACCACTGATCTCAAATAAGTTTCAAAAATCTCAAATCATAATTTTAGAACAAACAACAATTATTATTTTTTTCGACATAAAGTAATTACACAACCACAATGCACGCCATTAGCATGAGATTTTCATCACCAGCTAAGTCTTTAAAATTGTAAGAGTCATTCGAACCTGAAATTAACAAAATCTCAAAATGATTCTTGAAATTAAAAATCCTTAACCACATCAGTTCTCAGAGAGATCACTAAAAAAAAAAAAATCAGTTCTCTTGCACAATATTCCGAAACTAAATTTACCGACTCAAAATATTCCGAAACTAAATTTACCGACTCAAAATGACTAATTGATGGAAGATTTTCAATTCCATAAACTAATAAATATTAATAATTTTAAGGACTAAGTTGAAATCACGACACGATTTTGATGATTCACTTTCTTAACTATTATTCTACGTTTAAACGTCTAAAGTTAGTCTAGAAAGAATGAAAACCGAAATACGAACCGTCCTGAGCGTTGGTGAGGTTGACGTAAGCGTAACCGAGAGAGGATCTTCGTGTCTGATCCCTGCAAACCCTAATGGAAACCACCTGAGCCACCTGGCTGAACAGATCATACAGTTGTGCCTCGTTCACGTTCCCCTCAAGATCTCCCACGTACAACGACGCGTTCTCGAATCGCTGCCCATTGCCACCCAACGTCGCCGTCGGTGATGAAATCGCTGCCGCCATTTTTTTCCGTTCAAAAAGTTTAGAAACTTCTCGAAACTCGCAGACAAAAAATAAAAACTGAAAACGAAGTATCTGTAAGAGGTTTTCAGAAGTGAATAAAAAATAAATTAAAAAAACTGATATGTGAATGGTTAGGGTTTTTCTCTCTTATGCGATTGAGAAATTGGGGAACTTTTTTATGTTTTCCATATTTATGGGGATTTTTTTTTTGTTTCCCCTTATGATGTCTCCCAATGGAGAACAGAACACGACGGGGGGGAGAGTGAGTGAGCTGGGACTGCGACGTGGGGTTTATATATGTGATTGAAACGGTTCGTTTCGTCGAATCGCAGCGTTTTGTTCTTTTTTTATTTTTTTAATTCTTTTCTGCGGGAGTATTCTGCGGGAGTCAAAGCGCACGTGAGGAATGATGACATGACAGAATGGGAGTGAGTATTTTTTTTTTATTAAATTAAAAATTTTCGGACTCCCGCATGTTGGTTTGACGGCGTGACGTTAACATGTACTACTCTGTTTTTTTTTTTTTTTTTTACCAAACCTTAACATGTACTCAATCAGACAATTTTTTTTTTGGATAAGATCAATCAGACAATTCTCCTGTCATAATAGTATTTTCTATCGTATTGATATTTATACAGTAATTTATGATTGGAAGCATGCATAATTTTTTTTATATTATCCGTGTATAGTAATGAAATTCTTAAAAAAAATAAGAAATAAATTTTTTGTTAATATTTGTTATATAAATAACATTTAATATTATATTTTAATAACAAAATTATATTTAATTTTTTAACCGGTATCATTAGATAGAGTATGTAATAATATAAAAAATTCTATTTTATATTATTTAAAAAAATATTTTAAAATATTATTATAATTTATAATTAACAGTATCATTATATTTAAAAAAAATTATATTTTAATAAAATTTAATTCTTAAAAATTATATTTAATTTATAATAACATGAGTTGTATGTAATAATATAATGGTGGAAATTTTCTATTGAGAAAGAAAATATTTATTGTATTTTTTAATAGAATAAATATTATTTTTAGTCAAAAAAAAGAATAAATATTATTTAATATTTCTTTTCTTTTTGTATTTTTAACATCAATGTTTTTTTGTGGGTGAGCTAAAGGGGCAGAGCCCCAGTATTTTTAACATCAACCTTTACCATATTTGCCATAGATCTTAACATTTGCATAATAATATTAGCAGGCATCATATGAAATACATTGAATATTTGCTTGAAAAGTTTAATGATGAGAAATATTTTGATATAATTAGATAATCACCTAATTTGTACCAAAAAAGAATAATAATGTGATGTTTAGTCTGAATGAAATTTTTATATAATCTTAAAATAAAGAATGAACTTTATATAAGACAAGCTTTTGTAAGGTGTAGTTGTAATCAATAAAAGTTTACTATATATACAATACTTGACAGATTTGTATGCAAAATTGTTTGTGACCTAGTGGAAATTGCTTGGGTACTGCATTCTTTTGTTCGGGGTTCGAACCTCCTAGATGCAATTTTCAATTTTTTCTTGGTAAATAACATCTCATTATTCGAATCGGTTCAAACTGGAAACCCGCCAGTTTTGACTGGTTTTCAACCGGTTTCAACGGTTTAAGGCCGATTCGTCCAGTTTTCAGCCGGTTTCTTGTGTGAGCAGTTCTGTGATGCATTTGGACCGGAGATCATGCCGTTTGCCGGTTGAACCGGCCGGTCTAGTCCTGTTTTCAGAACCTTGGTTTTAATTATGTACATAAAATATGTTATTTGTTTTGGTACACTATAAAATATGTTATTTAATAATTCTTATTAATTAAAACATAACTAGTGCATGTACCCGTGCGATGGACGGGACAAATATGTCTGTGAAGTAATATATTGAGTCTTATTTTAATAGAAAAATGATATTTAAAACATCAAGATGATGCCAAAATAAAATTATTAACAATTCATTATTTTCGTTATTATTAAAGCAAATATTGAAAATAATAACTATTTATACATTAGCTTATATAAATAAGTTGATAGATAATTGTCTATTTATATATTTTAGTGTGTATACCCATGCATCACATGGGAAAATTAATGTGAGGAAATTTAGTTTGTAATGATGTACTAATAATTGATTTAAAACTCGAAAAATAAAATGTCAAATTTTTGTATTTAATTGAAAACTACTTACTTTATTTTATTTTGCAACAGCTTAACGTAAGTAAAATCCTTCTTATACTTAGTTAATTACATGCATACATCCATTACGAAGATTGTTCAAACATAAAGATATAACATCGAAAACGTGAGATGATACCCAATAAAATCTACCAATGAAGTGAAAAAATAACATTTTAACATTCCATAAAAAACCTTTAACATTAAACCAATTTATTCATCTAAAATGTTTTTTTCCCTTATTTTGGACATATATGTGTTAAGAATTGTGTATATAAATAGCAATGAAATAATAAAGAATAATTCATAATTAATAAAATATTATTTTGGAATTAACAATTTTTTAAATGAATAAAAAATAATCTAAAGAGCTAAACTCCATAGCATCAGTACAAAAAAAATGTAAATATAGATTTCATGAAAGAAATTAAAAGTGTTGATGAAATTCAAATATATAAATATTGATATGAAAATATTGAAATTAAACTTGAAGGAATCAATGTGAATACAAAAATTAAAAAAAGAAGAAAACAATACATGTATATTAGTCTAGCATCTTTAGATTGATTTTTTGAAAAGCAAAAACTTTAATTTAAAACCTAGAAAACAAAAACTCAAAAAAAAAAGAAAAAGAAGAAAACAATAGTTGTATCTTAGCCTAGCATCTTTAGATTAAATTCTGAAGCAAAACAAAATTATAAAGTTATCGAACATACACTCTTTTTACATGTCATTTTTATTTTAACAAATTATCTTTTCTAAAAAATTGCACATGCATTGAATAGAAAGATAATTTTAGGGATGGTAGTTTATTAAAATAATATTTGTTGGGAAATATCATTTTTCAAAAGAATTTAAAGCTTTTATCAATTTCCTTTTTTTTTGATTAGATTTTATCAATTTCCTTTATACACTAATCTAAATTGCTATATGATTCTATAAGGCAAAAGAAGTTGTATAATGGACAAATTATTATTGAAGTGATATAATGGGGGCATGAATGCATTGAAAATACAATGTATTCATATATAAAAAATAAACTACATTGTATATTTCTTTTCCTTTTATTAGAACACAACTTTTAATGAAATGAGTCCCAAGAAAAGTATTGTATCAATATCCAAATAATAGGAAGCAGATATGTTATCTCCCTGTCGAAGTAAACATGGGAAGAAACTCTTGAAAACTAAATGTAGAATCAAATTAGCCTCACTTACACAAAGTTTCACACAAAATATAAACCACAAAACAAATTTTAAAGAAGAGTCCTAAAAAATTAAATAATTATTATGACATGTATTAGAAAGTTGATTGCACCTATATTATCTCCCCGTCGAAACAAACGTATGAATCAACTGCTTTAAACCCAAATGTAAAATCAAGAAGAAGAAAGCGAATAAGAAGAAGAAAGTAACAATAAAAGGAGGAAAGAAAGAAATATAAGAGGGCAATGTACCAATCCCCTTTTTTCCTCGTTAGCAATAACACCATTTGTTGTGGTTGAAGCATTGTTTCTTGCGTACCACTGCGAACCTTTGCTCAAAGAATAAATCAAATCTTCTCCAACAACCACTTAGCTTAGCTTATCGCTTCATATGGCAGGAAACCCAAGCAATGAGATTTCTTTTTTTTTTGGGTGAGTTTGGTAGCAGAAAAGTTTGACCCTCGAGATCGAAAGGGTGAAAACAAATTTTACATAAAATAAAGCAAAATAAAAATAAAAATGAAGAGTCGATTTGAAAGAATGCAGATTCAGTAGACTTGAAAGGGTTATTGGATTTCACAGTTATTTAGTACTCCCTCCGTTTTCATATATAAGCAACGAAGCACTTTTTTGGTTCATTGAATAACTCATGTATTTGGTCTATAATATAGACCAAATACATGAGTTATTCAATGAATCAACAAAGTGATTTGTTGCTTATATATGAAAACGGATGGAGTATGCGATAACAATATAAACCTATTTATTATACCGTAATAAAAACCAACTAACTTAATACACCCACCCACATAATGAAACCAACAATTGTTTAGTGGACAATGTTGAAAGTGGGATGCCTGTGGATATGAACAACTGTGTAAAGTCTCAACTAATGAGTAATGACCATTAAATATGCATTGTAAAAGTTAATATAATAGTGTTTAATAATCACATGTAAATGCATTAATTGTAATAATTTAGTAGAGAATGTGAAACAGTGTATCATTTATCCACATCAGGAATGGACACACTTATTTTGTAGAAATGTTTTTTAAACACAGATTTTGGACACAAATATGGGACATCGGTCCGTACAGTACGGACAAAATATTTTTTTTCAAAAAAATATTTTTTTTCATTTTTTTAGATTTTTTTAACTGGTTAACACAGATTTTGTCATTAACCAGATAATAAATAACATTAACCAGATATGTGAATGTGATTAACCAGATAAGAAAATAGAATGTCCAAAAGTTTCAGGATTTGACATTAACCAGATATTGAATAACATTAACCAGATATATGAACGTGATTAACCAGATAAGAAAATAGGATGTCCAAAAGTTTCAGGATTTGACATTAACCAAATAATGAATAGTATTAACTAGATATGTGAACGTGATTAACCAGATAAAAAAAATCCGTAATATTTTTTTGAATTTTTTTTTTTAAAAAAAAGGGGTCCGTACAATACGGATTGGCGTCACATATTTCGGTGTCAGCTCGTGTGTTCATTTAACAACACTGCTTATTTAGTTTAGTGGGCAATTAAGAAACATAGTCTCATTCACCCAAAAATGGGGTAAAATGAAATTACAATAATACCCTCAAGATATAAATATTTACCACTATAAATTTCCGCCAATAGTTGAAATTTACTCTATTATTTGAAAAAGTCAAACTCAAATGGGAAAGACAATAAAATAGAAATTTACTCTATTAAAATTGGCTATGTCTAATATGGACCACATTGACAAGTGGTCAAATTGGAAACGTCCAAAACTTGACGGCCACATTTCTTTGAGAAGCTCGTAGTCCTACTCATCATTACGACTGAGACGGTGACTTGATTTGTGCTCGTTCGACTAAAAACAAGAGAAATAAATATGAGTCTCAAAATTCAACTTATATCCGTTTCACCTGTTTTTAGTCGAACGAGCACCAATCAAGTCACTGTCTCAGTCGTAATGAAGAGTAGGACTACAAGCTTCTGCTTCCAAGCAGCGATGTCTGTCGTCATTGAAGTTTTGAACATTTTTTTTTCCACGGTGGACTACTTGTCAAGGTGGTCCATATTAGAATTTATCATTTTAATGGTAAAATTAAAATTATGAATTGCAGTTCATAAGTTCTTTAAATTATTATATGAGGCTAAGTATTCAAAATACTTCAAAATTTATGTTGTCACTTGCATAATAATCTCCTAATCTTCATATGTAACTTTAACATTATGTTTTACTATTTCAAGTGCCTGGATTCTGCTTTCGCCAATTGAGAAAATGCACTCCAACTGGGTATAAATTTTCAGAATAAAAAAAAATAAAAAAATAAAATGACACACTCATCTTTTTTACTAAACTGTAATGTATCTTGATACACTCACAACGCCTTTTAAGCAAGAAACAATTTTTCTTATCAAATAGCAAGGCAACATCATAACATAAAAGCAACCTGGAATTTTGTAAAGGGTCTTTTGAATAGCTACCAAATCTCCCAAGTCCCAACAACAATAAAACAATGCACATTTCAAGAATTAACCCCTTGAAATCAAGACAATCCTTGCCTTCAAACCATTCCTTACCGAACACTTTCAATCAAGAATTATCATCCATGCCTTAACCAATCCGAAACAAAATCAAAATGGCTCCTTCAAGGTTCCAGTGAATTGCAAAAATGTGAAAAACCTGACTGTGTTAACTACAGAAGATAATGGCTCTTTCAAGGCTGACCTCCCCTCAGCACACAAACCTTTGTAAATTGTCTTGCATAACTTCTTGGTGGAGCAGTTCAGCGTTATGCCTCAAGGTAAAAATAGGATTCACGATTGTCAAGGGAAAAGAAAAGAGCCACGCCATCTCAATTCTTAGTTTCATGACACATGCTCCCCAAAACACAAATGGTAAAACAGCAAAATAGGCTTGATAAATGAAAGGGATAAAAATAAATATAATCAAAAACACTTAAAATAACCCAAATTAACTCAACTCCTCTCACGCCAAACCCACTTGAAAATTAAAACAATCATGTTAAACCAAAGCCAAAACTTAAATTAGCGAACATCTACAAAATTTAAACTATATTTAAGGCTCTGAATCTGAATCATAAATATTTTATATACAGTAATTGGTGACGAACCCTCTGGCTTACTAACTGTGAAAACCTGAGCACACCAGTCAAAATGCAACTCCTTCCTATCTTCAGTTTTCTCTATGAATTTCCAGAAAATAAGAACATTTAGGATCTGCTTTCAACTTACCACTAAGCCAATGAAAGAAAAATCCAATGACGTTAAGAAGTAAATAACCGTGTTATGCTCTAAAGTAAAGTAATTCTCTAAATCTCTAAATACCAATCGCAAATTATCAAGTTCAAAACAATAATATGAATCGCCATCCCAATGTTTCAGAAGAAATACTAATCAGAGATAGAAAAATTGATACATGGGATTACCGACAAATTATATAGAAATATATAACATTTCTATAAAGCTAACGATGCAAAACTATACCTCCAAATCATTTGGATAATGTACATAGAACAACCTCTATAAGCCAAGCAAAGTAGCATCCCTTAATATTACTTTGTAAAGCTGAGCTAAGTAAGTAGCATCAAAATTCTCAATAATTGTAAAATAAATAAAAAGTATTAGCCTACTAATAGGAAAGCTTCAAACATACCAAGTGGAAGTTAAAAAGGAGGATATTTTTAAGAAATCCCTCATGGTAGAACTCCCTATAGCAAATATTTTGGATTGATAGAACTTCTTATTGCGGAAATAACAAATCACCTTTTCATAGTGACTTCATTCAAGAAATCCCTTTCAGTTATATCCTTAAATTCCCCATGACCTTTCTTCTTCCATTACACTAGTGCGAAACTACCTTTCGGAACAGGGGTTTTAAATCGGTTGTCTTAAACAACCGATTTAAAAAGAAATGCGGTGGCATTTTTGAAATTAAATTGAAGTTTCAACATTCTGCTACACCTTTTAAATCTGTTGTTTATCACAACCGATTTAAAAGCTATTACGGAAAAGGATTTTAAATTGGGTGTGCTAAACAACCGATTTCAAATCCCTAATTTTAGAAATATATTCTTCTTTCCTTTCTTTTCTTTTTTCGCGCGAAACCCTATTCATCTTCTCCGTCGCTCTGTTGCTGCTGTTGTTCTTCAAGCCGTCGCGTCCACGTCCATGTCGCACCGCTGCAACGCCGCCGCGTCTCCTCTTCAATGCCGCCGCGTCAGCCACGTTCTTCAGGTACTACATTATCTCTATATCTCTCTACAATAACCTGTCTGTTGTTAAACTAGTCACTCGTGCCTTACTTTTTGGGTCTTTCCCCCAACCCCAGTTTCCACTCTGCTGCCTCTCTCTGTGACTCACACGCTCATCGCTAACGAGGTAACACTGCCTCTCTCTCTCTGCATCAAGCGCCGCCTAGGTAATGCGCCTCCTCTCTTCATTTTCCTTTTCTTTCTTCTCTTTCAAACTCTTTCTTCCTCTCTCATGCTCTCTCGATATTTATTGCTCACAGGCTTCTGATCCATGTTATGCTACTGTTGTTTTTGTTATTGTACATAGTATACTATATACATTGATTTGGTCCTATATTGTTTTGCTTATTAGTTTGGCCACAGAAAAGCAGAATAATGAAGCATATAGAGTTGGTTACTTGGAAAAAATATGGCCATTGTTTGTTTGTTCTGTCTTTTTTGTAGTTTTGGGTTTGGATAATGTACTCTCTAATCTAGCATAGCAAGAAATTTTCTGCTCAGTAGTTAACTGATTTTGAACAGGCTAGAATTTGAATTAAAAATGTGGATGTGTTTTGTCTACTTGCTCCTACAATAAAATAATATCTTGATTAGAATTAGAAGGTGTTTCTTCTGGATGACAGTCTGTTGATGTTAATTATAAAGAAAGCATATTATAGCCATTTAGGAAAATCTGAATCCACGGGAAATCTTCTAGTTGCTTCTGCTTGAGTTTTGCAACCTATGAATACTCATATTTATTGCTCACAGGCTTACCACTGCAATGCAGTGTGATGAGGAAAGCTCTCTCTATCTAGAATAGTGTTCTTAACAGTTCTGAGTTTTGTAGATTATATATGAAAATGTTGCTGTTATTTACAAATTTTATGATATTTATTACATGTTTTATATGAAGTATTGTTCCAGAACCCAGTTAACTGATTTTGTTTCATTTAGTAATCTATATGTGTGATTATAGGTATTTTGCTCTCTGTCTTTTATTTTTGTTTTGAGAAACTACTTTTCTAGGCTTTTGCAGTCATAAATATGGAACCAATTTGGAGAATGTGGAATTGGATATTGATAGTGATTTGGAGATGTTAGATGATTTTGTTCATCCTATTCCTAGTGCTCTTACTACTACTGCTAACAAGAATAAGAATAAGAATAAGAGTACAAATGATAACAAAAATAATAAAGAGAGAGAGGTTAAGAAAGTTAGGCATAATGCCTCTGAGGTTTAGAATTATTTTGAAAAGATTGTTATGCTACTGTTGTTTTTGTTATTGTACATGGTATACTATATACATTGATTTGGTCCTAATTTGTTTTCTAAATGTCATAACAGCATACGTTATTTTGAACATATTCTGAATTAAAACTTATACTTTTCTGTTCAGCATATTTGGTTAATATGAATGTGATTGCATGTTTGCTTGCTCCTATGGGTGTGTGGAGCAAGATTGTTTATTGTTGATTCTTGGCATCCATTGAAATTTTGTTAGAAATAGTTGTGAATTTTAATTAGGTAGACGATAACAAGTTATGGTTGACGTTCCCTGAAGTGTGTATTTTTTTTCAAAACGTAGTTATGGATCGTAGTTGGATGCAACAAAATCGATTGAGTAAAGAGTATGAGAAGGGAGTAGAAGAGTTTATGAATTTTGCTCAAACGAAGCTTCCTAAAAGTGACAGAACATTTTCTTGTCCGTGTGTTATTTGTGTGAATCAGACACCACAAATAGTCGACAAAATACGGGAACATCTAATTGTCTATGGGATTTGCAGCAGTTATACAACATGGACATGGCATGGTGAGAAGAAAGAAATGTCAAGTGTGTCTGAAGGAAGGAAAGCTGACGTAGAAATGGACGATCGGTTAGAAGACATGATCCGTGATATTGGACATGAGTCTTTTAAACGAGCACATGTTTATGAATCCTTGACAAAAGACAATGAAGATGCTTTGTATAAGGGGTGCACAAGATTCACAGGGTTGTCTACCGTGTTGAGATTGTTTAATCTGAAGGCAATAAATGGGTGGACTGACAAGAGCTTCACCGACTTGCTTGAGTTGTTAAAAGATATGAAAAATTATATAAGAAGCTATGAAAAATTTAGAAAAATATGGGCAAACATGACTCAAGCAAACAAAAGGCACACAAACAGGGACCTGATAATGCCACCTCTCCATTCTTCATGGTGACAATCCCAGTATCCAAGCCAGCATACACATCAACAACCCCATTAACCCCACTATATTGGAAAGCATAAGACTTGATGTAAAAAAAATGAGCTAAAAAGCAGAGCGAAAATATGGGTCATATGGTCACCGTTTCATAAGATTTGCAAAAAAAAAAATGTGAAGAAAGAAAACTCCCAAAATAAACATACCTTCTATTATTCTGGAGGAACAGGTTCAAAAGCCACAGAGTCAGTACAAATGGAAGAAACTGAAAACGTAAACACAACAAATTAGTTCGAATAATAGCATAAATGCAAAATAATGTCTGGAAAAATATTGAAATTCATACCTTTTGATGAAACTCCAACAAAAATTGAAGAGAGCATAAACCATGAAACCAAAATAGAAACATCAAAACAAACTGGTTTAATCATATAGAGGAATTATGTGCAAATAAGATACAGGTCGGGAAAAAAAGATGTAGATAGGAGAAAATGAAAAAAAAAAAAAAAACTTCTTCTGACCATGAGAAAATGAACCCTTACTTCTTCTCCATGATCTGCTACAAAAAACCTTCTGACCACTGAATGAGAAAATGAAGCCTTGCTTCTTCTGAGCTACTTTGGAAAATGATGAGCAATTTAATTGCTTGAGGCAAACAAAGACACTCTATTAGTTAGAAACTGAAAAGACGCACAACAATTGCGGAAGGGTAAAACCATGCGACACACTTAATTGATTTGGGAAATGAAACGGTTGAAGAGAAAATTAATTGCGGTGTAATTGCTAAAACCGATTTTATGTATTGATGGACATCAATGCCCTCTAATTTGGCAGACTAATGGAGGTGTGCAGATATGATAGAGACATTTTAGGCGGACACTTTTGGTGGCATATTCCCCATTGTTTATTACTTTAATAAGAGAAGAGAAGAGATGCCATCTAATTAATAGAAGAAATGACATTTTTTTTTTGTTGAGGAGAAGAAATGGCATTATGTGCATAAAAATTTTTGATCGTATTGTGATGAAGAAATTTTGATATTCAATATTTTGATTTTGTTCATACAAATTTCCTTTTCAATTTTTTTGATTAATTATATGAAATTAAATCAGTATTATCATTAATACCACTCAAATATCATTTGAACATTACTTTATATATAAATTATTTTAATAAATACAATATGTTAGAGTAAAATGTAAGATTGCGTCTAACACTCTTATAGTTTTGATAATGACAAAAACATCAGAAGATGAACAATTAATCTTATGAGTATTTAACAAGTTTGTCAAGTGTGTAGGAACCAACGTAAGACAGACAACGCAGAAGAAGATAAAAGCAACACATTTCTGAAGTTCAACAATGAAGATGTCTGAAGTTCAAGAATTAAGATGTGTGAAATTCAACAACGATTAAGTGAAGCGTTGTCTGACAAACAACAACAACAATTCAGACAGCCATAGAGATAGAAGTAGACAACATTGCATCAGAAGCAATATGAAGACCTAGTCAAATATAACAATTCAACAAGTTAAATTTAAACTTGATGATCATCATGAAGACCTAGTTTAGAATCAGAACACTAAATGGTAGTGTCTGAACTAGATGATCAAGATGCATTAAAGATGATGCAACTCAAAGAAGAAGAAGAAGAAGAAGAAGAAGAACTAACAACAATATATCAACCTGGGGATCTTGACAAGAAACTCAACTACAATAACGAATCAACCTAAAGCCAACATGAGAAGCTCAACCACAACAAAAGACGAAGAAGACCTGATTAGAAATAACAAGACAAAAGTTGTGTCTGAGTCAGAAGAATGCTTATCTTAAAAGCCTTTAGAGCCTTAAGCTTTATTGATTTCACTTCAATAGCTCTAAATGGAATGTGCATATCTGACACAACCATTAAAGCTCAAAGATTTGTATCAGACAACAAACACAAGACAGATCATCTATTGTGTCAGACATAGAGTTGTGTCTGACTAGGGAAGTCAAGACACAAGTATAATCATTTGATGATATAACGATGGCACTCAAGCTCAAATAAACGAAATCTATACAACAAGGGATTGTAAAAGATGAAAAAACAGAAGAAGCTGAAGCAAAGAAATGCAGACAAATGAAAATGTCTGATGAAGACACAGTCTGAATAAGATTTAGTGGTACATGCAAACTGAAGAATAATTGTCTGTCTGTTTGACAAAAAGACAAGTTACAAGCCATGCATTTAGTTCAAGCTCAAAGAAAAAAGAAGCAACTTAGTTGGCTGAAGAAAGAATAGCGAATGGAAACACTATGTCTGACTGCAAAAACTTCAGGAAGCTTTCTCATGTATGGAGCTAAAAAAAGGAATTATCGTGTCTGACTGGAGAAGATTACAACGAAAAAAAGACAATTTGTGTCCGACGATTATTCAGAACAGTGATTGTACTACTGTGTCGGGTAAAAGTAAAGAACAAATGTCTGTTATCATCCATGAAGATCAGGAAGACATATTTAAAGACAACAGGGCAAAAGAAATAAATATTCAAATATTGCCAACTATCAAGGGATAGCCGTTGGAAAGCAAAAACACTTTTCTGTACAAAGGACAACTGTGTAAAGTGTGTCAGTACGAAAAGCACTACAAGACAAAAATATAGGCATATTTTTTGAAAAAATCAATCCTAAGGCTCAACGGTAACAAATTACCTTCAAATTGCCGAAGACTGTAAATACTGAAGATCACGACTGAAGAGCGAGCAGATGATGGTGCAGAGCATATAGCGGTATGGTGAGAAACCATCAAAAGTAATGAAAGTGCGAGTGTGTGTGCAAGTGAGATGAAGTATGAACAATAGAAGCATAAGATCTGCTTAATCAAGTACACACCACTCTACAATGGACTCAACATATACATCCTCTCAATGAGAGTCATCATGAAGAAGAAGAAACTCAAGCTGAATCAATATCCACTCCTAGAGTGCTTTAGCTTAAAACACTGTGAAAATGCAATATCCTCTTAGATTAAGAACTGAGTGTAAATACGAGTAAAATTAGTACAAATCTACTCAATAGAAGTGAGAAAAATGTACTGGTAATGGACATTCTTTCATGTTGAAAAAATCTGTCTAAACCTTTGCCATGAATGGGTTTGCTACCCTAAAAGCAGGGATTGCCGCCCGAAAGGCTAGTTTCCTTAGAAGCATGATAGTTTGTTGTGTGCCATCTAGGATACTTGGTACATAGCCAGGTCGGCAGAAGTATGTACGCAAGGATGATTGGGTTGGTCCTTTCCTAGAGGTCGCAAAGATATTGTGGCTGTCTAAGACGTTGTGGGTATAGCCAGGTTGGCAGATGTATACTCACAAGTGCTGTAATCAGGTTGATTATTTCCAGATTTGTCTTGTGGTTCTCCAATAATTTGATTCTCTGGATGATGTGTCTTGAATTTCCAATTTCTTCTAATCTCCTCTAGAGTGTCTGATGTAGTTTGATTCTCATCAGGCATGTCTTCTTTAGCATCATTAGTTGGACTGTCTAATCCTAAGTCCATCCCTGCAAAAGAATCATCTAGCTCTAATAGATCATTGTTAGGCTTTTTTTCATTGAATTTTACATGAATTGATTCTTCAACTATTTGAGATCTAAAGTTATAAATTCTATAAGCCTTAGAAGTTTTTGAATAACTCTGACAAATTCCTTCGTCTGATTTAGGATCAAATTTACCAAGTGGATCCTTAGTATTTAGAATATATCGCTTACAGCCAAATGCACGAAAATATGAAATGTTTAGTTTTCTTCCTTTTAACAATTTATAGGTTGTCTTGTTTAGCAAAAGTTATATATATATATATATATATATATATATATATATATATATATATATATATATATATATATATTATGTTTCGTATATAACATGTAGTGTTAATTGCTTTGGCCCAGATGAATCTATCAATTTTGGAATCGCTTAGCATAGTCCTTACCATTTCTTATAGAGATCTATTCTTTCTCTCTACGACACCATTCTGTTATGGTGTTCTTGGAGCTGAGAAGTTGTGAGAGATTCCATTCTCATCACAGAACTTCTGAAAGCTCTCACTCTTAAACTCACCACCATTCACTACAACAGATTGTTAAAAAAAAAAGTGCCACCTTAAACAGCGCACATGATAAAAGCGCTGTTTCAAAACCACATAAGGCCTTTATTAGCGCTTTCAATATAAAGCGCTGATTAAAACTTACAAATAAACAACACTTTTTCAAGAAAACGCTGTTAAAAAGACATGCAGGGACATCGTCAGCGCTTCTCCCAGAAAGCGTTGTTTATTTGTGTAACATCACCGGCGCTTCTCACAGGAAGCGCCGTCTATTATTGCATATCACTAGCGCATATACAAGGAAACGTTGTCTAATCTATTTCTAAAATTTTAGTCAGCTCTCAACACTAGACTAAACGATCGAACCCTAACACATTTCTTCTCACTTCTCACTCAACTCTCTGTGTGTGTGTAAAACCGAAGCGGCAGTGCCGCTCTCACCCCTCTCAGCCTCTCCTCATCTCACCTCTCTCCAGTGGCAGATCTTATAAGGAGCGGACAGATGCTGTGGCACCCCTTTCGTTCGCTGCTTCACAAGTTCTCTACTCTCTTGCTCTGTCACTCTGTGTCCTTCGTTCGCTGCTTTGCAAGTTTGCATCGCGTCGCTCGCCCTAATCCTGTCTCTACTCTCTTCCTCTGTGTCGTTCGCTGCACCGCGTCATTCGCTGCTTCGCCCTAATCCCTTTGCTCGCCCTTCGCTACTTTGCTGCCCGTCTGATCATTGACTTGAGACTTTGTTGCTCCTTTCCACTGACATGGATTATAACAACAGTGACAAGTAAATCCCTCTCTTTTTCTTTGTGCTTATATTTTCTTTAATTTTTACGAAATGTATTTATGCATTTGAATTTGTAGTCTCTGATTTTGCTTGTGTAGTTTCCTGGGTTTTTTTTTTGTTGTTTGAGAAATGGAAGGGTTTTCCTCCATTTTGTAAATTTTTTTTATGGATTTTTTTTAAAAATTATTTCTTGATGTTACTTTGTGAACTTCGTCATATGCTAGAAAATGGTTCTGGTTGATTCAGTGGTTTTTGTGTTTTTCTGGCTTTGATTTGCTCTGGAGATTGTTTGATTTGCGTCAGTGTTTATGGATACAAAGAATGGATGATGAAGATGTGGTTGCTGATTAATCCCTCCCTTTTCCCTGTTGTTTTTACTTTTCCCCCTTTTTCCTTTTCTGCTCTTGCAGTTAAGAAATATAGCTTAAACAAATGCTATGATTTCTAATGTACAATATGATGGTTCAATTTCTACCTTCTTCTTGGTGGTAATTGCTTCAGTTTACCATGTTGTCAATCTTTGCTTGTCTATGGTGCTAATTGTGATGTATAGAAATTGAGTCAGTGCTACCTGTTGTGGATTCTTTCAAATTGGTTTTGGAATGGGATTCTTTTGTGTTTTAATTCACTTGTTATTTTTCTATTGGTTAATACTCGCCAATGCTACATCACAACTATGGCATTTACTTTTCTGCTCTATCATGGTGGTGCTAGGGAGCCATGAGATTGGCATGGAAAGGATTATTGTCTCTAAAAGACTTCCAATTTCGGTATGTCCCCTCTGTAATATTAAGTTAATTGTGCTACCAAAGCAATGCTTGAGAAAAATTTGCTGTTCCAAGCAGAAATTTCAGAAAAGCTATGGATTGACGTGCCTCAAAAAAACTAAGATTGATGTTCGCATTATTGATGATGAGGTGACAATAAAGCTTGTTCAAAGGAAAAAGATCAATTGCTGCTTGGTCTATGCTTCACGGGTTCTTAATGAATTTAAGCTAGATCTTCAACATGTTGCTAGTGGCAACGTTGGTGATTTCTGCAGCTTTTTTATCAAATGCAAGGTCTGTGCTGATCAATTGGGTATTATAATATTTTCATTTGTTTGCTTTTGATGTGTTTGTTTATATGTGTGTGTTTGTGTGTGCATATTAAATTATGAGTTTTTTTTTTCTTTTTCTGTTGGGCAGATATGTGAAGGTTCTTCAATTTATGCAAGTGCACTAGCCAATAAACTGATTGAAGTAATGGAAACAAGTTTGGCAGCAATGTGTGCTGTGGTTATTACATACTATATATGAAGTTACTGACTTGTATTGCTTTTTTTTATTCCCTCCATCCTATTGTATTCATCGAGACCTTAAGTGTGACAACATTTTTGTCAATGGGAATCAAGGGGAGGTTAAACCCAAGGGTGAAATTAAAGGTATTATTTGTTCATTTAGCTTATATTTTTGCATGGTAGTAGATGTAATACAAACTTAGGCATGTAATGAACATGTAGTCATGTAAGTGTTTGTGTTTTATTACTTGTGACAAATACTTTGTTTAACATGGTTATGCTTCTGTCATATGGAATATCTTCAGTCATAAGTTTGCTGTTGCTACTTACTTTAAACTTCATTTATCATTATAAAGGTTCTATTTAATCATTGTGGCTATTTTATTTTTTTTATACTAAAAACATATTTTATCAATTTTTTTAATACTTGTCATACCCTAATTTTGTCCGGCCTCTATTTTTATAAAAAATTTATTTTTATTAAATTAGTAGTAATAGTATTAAATAAATAATAATAAATAATTATGATATTTTTGGTTTTGGAATAAAAAGAGAGAAGAAGGCAAAAATGAGTAAGTATGAAAAAAGAAAAAGAAAGAAAGAGGAAATAAAATAAAGCATGAAAAGGGTGCAAATTACAAATATTATAGGTACCAATAGCAAGCTATTGGGCTGGTCCAGCGCCTCACTACCATCCTTGCTCGCGTCCCCCTCTTTTATTTTCACACCTGCGCCTCACTCTCTCACTGCTACGCGCACCCCACCTTTTATTTCTACGCCCCTTGCCCAACCACCAACGCTGCATAACCCACGCGTGGCCCATCACCAACCCAGCGGCCGAAAATCCCCTAACTTAAACCTAATTCCCTCATTCAGCAGCACCCCTTCCTCTTCCCCTTTCCTTTTCCGTTTTTCTTTCCCTTTTCTCACCCAATCTCAACCCCAAATCAAATCCTTCAGATTCTATCAAATCGTCCATCATTAAAAACAGATTCAAAAGGGGAAATTTCTGTTCCAATTTCTTTCCTTTTTTTTTCTTTATTATTTTTATCACTGATTTGATTTCGATTTGTTTTCAGGTGTATAAATATGAACGCATGATGGTGAAAAGAGGAGAGAGCAGTTCTTGAAGAAAAGATTAAGAATAGAGAAAAAAGAAAAAGAGAGATCTGAAAATGTAAACACCTTTTTTTTTTCTTTTCTAGAGTTTCAGTTTCTTCTCTGTGTAATTCCGATCTGGTTGCTGAGATAACTATAACCAGGTTTTTATCTTTTTATTTTTTTTTTCATTCGCTCCAAGTTGCTACCATTCCTATTTCTGTACGATTGTGTATGTAAAAGATTGAATCTTGAGATCTAATACATCATTATCTTCATTATCTATGCTTCTTTCTGATTTTGTATTTTATTTTTAATTTTTTTTGCTGTTGTATGATAGGGTTAATTTTGTTTTTTTTTTGTTTTTACATAGTTTTGTTCAAAATCTATATATTTTTCTAAATTCTACGCCAATATTTTCTCTTCAGTAAAAGTGGTATATAAAAAAAAAGTTATTTCTTTTGATTCTTGTAAACTTGTTTTTTTACCTATTATTGTTATTGTTATTAAATTTAGTGGCAAAAATGCTTCCTTTTATTTCTTAATGAATTATAGGAGAAAGAGTATTTAACATGAGTATTTAAATTAGTCACTATAATTACTATAACTAATAAAGAAAGTTCGATTTTTTTTCTTATAAAGGAGACATTTTTAAATCTGATTCAAATTAACAATTTTGGCATTAAATCGATTATTTAGCTTTAAGGTAAAATAAAGGTTAATCTTCCTCATTTATGATCTGTTTGTAGAAACTTTAGACTCATGTTTTTTCTTTATGAAATAATTCTTGATAAGGCAAACATGTTTTTTTAAAACAATTAAAGGTACCATTTTTATGGGCGTTTTAGGGGTGCTAATACCTTCCCTATGCGTAACCAACTCCCGAGCTCAAAATCTGGTTCAAAGACCTTCTTTTTTTTCATTAAATTCAAAAATATTCAAAAAATAGGTTTTCCAATGTTTCCTATAAAAATAAAATATTGGTGGCGGCTCCATTTAATTTTTAGGGTGGTTGTCACAATACTAAAAACACATTTTTTTTAAGGGTGAATGAAATAGGAAATGTGAAAAATCAATATTTTAAAAAAAAAGGGGAATAGACAACGCTTCCTTGAGAAAGGGCTGTCTATTATTAATAATAGACAACGCTTCCTTGGCTATTCTAAAAATCGCTAGCGCTTCCCATACGCTGTCTTTTCGAAACACAATCACCAGCGGGTGATTAGGCAGCGCTTTTAAGCACTGACAAAGGCAAAAAATAAACGTTGTCTATTTCGTTTTCTGTTGTAGTGATTGTCACTTCTTAAGACAACAATAAATATGCGTTTTTTCATTTTGGTGTTTCTAACAAAATATAGAAAAGATTTTGTAAGACTCATTCTTGTGGTCTAGGAATTTAACCTAAGTCCATCTTATAAAGTCATTAACAATTACTAATCCATAGTTCTTACCACTAATAGAGGATGTCTGGGTAGGACCAAACAAGTCAAGGTGTAGAAGTTGAAGTGGTCTGGTTGTAGAAACAACAATATTTTTGGATTGAAAGGATGATTTCACTTGTTTTCCTTTCTGACAGGCCTCACATATAGTGTTTGTTTGGTATAGTAAGTGTTGTAATCCTCTCACCAGGTTGTGTTTATTAAGTTTAGACATCAGTCTCAAACTGGCATGACCAAGTATTTTGTGCCAAACCCACTGTTCATCATTGACAGAGATCAGACACTTGACTTCTTGATTGGTCAACTCAGACATGTCTATTTGTAGGTGTTGGCTTTTCTCTTAACAGTAAAAGCTATGGATACATCCTTGTTTTTGACTTTACAGACTTCATTATTGAATGAAACATTATAACCACTGTCACATTTACACTAAGTAGGTTATGTTTTAGACCTTGAACATAAAGTACATTATCAATAGAAGGAAGAGAATCTTTACCAATTTTATCTATTCCTGCAATCTTGCCTTTCTGATTGCCATCGAACGAGGCATACCCTCCATTTTTATGTCCCATTATGTGTCAATACAGGGAAGAGAATCTTTACCAATTTTCTCCCATTATGTGTCGCAAACATCCACTGTCTAAATACTATGACTGGTGTTTCGACCTTGTAGTTAAGCATGTTGAAAGATAGATTATTTTGTCCTTAGGTACTCAGATCTTTTTGGGTCCTTTCTTGTTAGTTCTAGAGGGTCTTGAACCCCTCTGCATTTTAACAAAGTGACATGTAGATTTAACATGACTATTCATTTTGCAATGCATACAAAATAGACGATTGTTATGCTCATTGGTTTGTTTTTCAGAAGTGTTTTTAACCAATTTTGATTTTTCAAGAAGAACACCAATTCCAAGTTTCTTGTAGTTGTTCTTGAAGCCAAACATGAGATTAGCCATTTTGCTTATTTTGGCACTGTCGGTTAAATAACTCTACCTGATCAAACAGGGGAATTTCAAATTTATCTTCAGACTTTTCAGACTCAAGACATTTATTCATCAATTGATGATTTTTCTGTTTTGAGTGTCTGATTTTCTTTTTGAAGCTTAGATTCAAGGCATTGATTTTTTGCAATTCTGTTTTAAGTTTTGAAAACTTCTTTTTCAAAGCTTTGTACTGAACTGAGAGAGTTGAGGACTCACCCAGTATCTCGTTAAAAGAATTTTGCAATTCAGACTTGGTTTGATATTGTCCCTCTTCAGCATCAGATTCACTGTCTGGTTCTGATCTCGCCATTAGACAGAGATTTGCCATCTCATCAGCTTCATCATCTAATGAACACAGATCCATGTCTTCCCATGTAGCCACGAGTCCCTTCTTCTTCTTGTCGAACCCATTTTCTTTGGATTTTCCTTGTTGAGTTAGGGACATTCAGACTTGAAGTGTCCAGGCTTCTTGCACTCGTAGCAGACAATTTGACTTTTATCGGTAGTCTCCTTCTTTTCTTTAGGGTTCTTCTCCTAAAAGTTCCTTCTAAACTTTCCTTTCCTTTTCCACATCCTTTGGATCTTCTTTGAGATCAAAGATAGTTCATCTTTAGTCTCGTTTCTAGTATCATCACCATAGTCTTCTTCTTCTTCATCTTGAAAAGCCATAGAAGATGTGGCTTTGTTGTTGTTGACTTTTAGAGCAATTGACTTGCTCTTCTTAGCTGGTTCCTCTTCATTCAGCTCCAATTCATGAACTCTCAAAGAACTGAGAAGTTCCTCCAGACGCAAGGTGTTTAAATCTTTTACTTCTTGAATAGCAGTCACCTTTGGTCTCCACTGTTTGGGCAAGCTCCTTAGAATCTTTCTGACATGTTCAACAGTAGTATAGTTATTGCCCAGTGCTCTCAAACCGTGTGGAAGTGTTTGGAATCTTCTAAACATTTGTTCAATGATTTCAGCATCTTCGATTTTGAAGAGTTCGTACTGTCTGACTAGCATGTTGGCCTTTGTCTCCTTTACTTGGGTAGAACCTTCACATGATAGGAACAAAGAGTCCCATATCTCTTTAATGGTAGTACATTCACCACATTTTTCATACTCTTCTTTGGATATAACACACATCAGATAGTGCCTAGCTGGTATTTCTTTTTGTGGTCATTAGTCCATTTATCTCTAGGAATGATAGCGCCTTCAGCAGTAGCAGGAAGAGTGTAGCCGCGCTTAACTACATCCCAAAGTTCAAGTTGGTTGAACTCGAATAAAGTTTTGATTTTGTCCTTCCAATAATCAAAATTTACTCTACGGATGACAAACATGCATGCCTTCGTTTTCCATGATAACAATAAGATCTTTTTCCTCTCACACTATTAAATGCTCAACCCAGAGGCCGAGCTCTGATACCAATTGAAGTAAATAAAGTAAAACACAAGAAGGGGGTTGAATTATGTTTTAGAAAAATCTTTTCGAAAACAAAGCAAATTCAGTTTCAAGACAGGTTTTAAAACACACTTACATGATAAAAGTAGACAAGTGTTAAAAACACAGGCATGTAATGAAAGCAGACAGGTAGAGAGAGCAGAGAAAAACACAACGATATATCACGGTTCACTGTCAAAATGATAGCTACGTCCAGTCCCTTCGTTCCTGAAGGATATTTCACTATAATCAACTTGATTACAAAAGTTTTTGAGAGTATATTACTACCAAACCTTGGCTATACTCACAACTTCTTAAAATAACTCAGTATGTTCGAGCCTTTGAGGAACAAGCCTTCGCATGATTTTTAAAAAGTTTGAAGAGGAAGTTTTGAAATCAAAAGTAACTCTCACGCAAGAGAGGATTTACAAATAAGCATAAAGAATAACTTTCAAACAGAAAGGATTTTGCAATAGAAGCTTGCTTGGAATTTCAAACAGGCAAAGCTTTGGCACTTGATTGAACAGTTCTACAATTATGTCTTTAGGTCTTGGGTATTTATAGCTTTTTCTGAGATAGGATAGTTGTGATTTAGCTATAATACCGTTGTATGATGCAGGCTTGAAAAATTTGAATTTGTTTGTTGCTTTTGTCTTCTTCTGAGTAGTGGTGACAATTATTGTACGAGATCCTACCTTTTAGGAAAAGTATTTGTCCTTTTTGTACGAATTGAATTTGTGTCTCCAACGACTTTCCCTATGTTGCCAACTGGATAAATTTGAATTAAATACCGTTTGACCTTCCCTTGTATATTCTCTTCAGACTATGAGGTTGATTGCGTAAACCAATATTTCTCGTACAAAGTCAGACAAAGTAAATGCATTGCTTATCTTACTTGAAAATCGAACACTCTGATTTAAGGAGGCAGACACCTACTCAAAAGATTCCTTGTGCAGATCCTCTTGAAAGCAGACATGTGATGACCTTTACGAAACACGTAGCTAGGCATGTAGTTCCACTTACTGTGTATAGTTTTTGTAACACCCCAATTTTTAAGAAAAGTGATTTTAGCAATAAAATCCTGAATACTCGAAAAATAAGTCAGAGAGATTGATCACATCAATGATTTACTGAGAGTACGGGAAATTATTTTGAGTATTTTGAACAATTTATTTATTATAAATAAATATTATTCATGATGTCAATTCAAATTAATTGACAGCGTAAACATATGCTGCTTTTAAAGAGAATTCATCAATTATACTTATTCTAAGTTTTCTGCGTGACGCGGTAACGCGTATTTTTGTTGACTAAGAAATTGACTGAATTAAACCAAGATGAAGTTAAATTTAAGAATTAATATTTAATATTAATTCATGGTTCGAAAATCGTCGGAAAACTCTAACGAAGTTTCGTCGCGTTTCGAATCGCCGGGTAAATTCTATCCGCATTAAAATTTAAAACGAATTCTGATTTCGACGAAAATCGAAACGTAACTTATTGTGATGATGTTTGAGTGTTTTTAATTGTTTTTATCATTTATGGATAATTTATTATCACGCGGTGAATTAATTTCTAAGTAAATTAAATTTCGCGACTCATCGGCGAACGAATTATTGTTAACGCAATTACTCGATACCGTAATTTTAGGACACCAAAACTCTATGATTAGTGGGTAATTATGGGAAGAGTGATTATGTGTCAAGATTTTGTGGTTAACTCACAAACATCTTGGATTAGTGCTACGTGTCAATTATTAGTGGTTGCTAAGATAAATATCTTCCTTAAATCCCTCCTAGCCATGTATTATTTTTGATCAAAATTACTTTCCCATCACTCTTAAGAATGCAGGCCGAAGCCCCTCCCTTATTCTCATTTCCCTATTTTTTTTTCCTCCTCCTTCTTTATTAAGTAACCAAGTGAAGGTGAAAGGAGGAAATGAAATTCATTCATCTTTTCCTGTAACTTCCAGTCGTGGCCCTCTCCTTAATTACTCTTGGCCAAGAAAAAAAAATTATTTTTCCCTTCTCTCCTTTTGTTGATGACCGCCAGCCTCCCTCCCACTCTCACTTGCTTCTTTTTTTTTTCTATTTTGTCTCCAAGTTTCCTATTGTGGGTGAAGTAAGGAAAAACCATGTTTATCTCCCTACTTCCTTCCATCTCCTGACCGTGGCTTCCTCCCCTCTTAAGCACCATCATATTTTCCATTTCCTTCTTCTAATTAGTACCTACACC
Source organism: Calophaca sinica (assembly GCA_037113605.1). Classification (NCBI taxonomy): domain Eukaryota; kingdom Viridiplantae; phylum Streptophyta; class Magnoliopsida; order Fabales; family Fabaceae; genus Calophaca; species Calophaca sinica. The sequence goes on from CM073737.1 coordinate 52,822,794, forward strand.
TTGGCCAAGTGAGTAAATAGAAAACTAATTCCTCCCCCCTTTGATTTGTTGCCAAAAACCGTGGCCCCTAAATAGGTGTAGGAGGTGATTCTTTTTGTTTCTTTCTTGTTTTATGCTTAAATTAGGTGTTGATTATGATCATGGATGAAATGAACATATTTTTCCCCAAATTGCTTGAATCCTAGGGCGCAAGACCTAGAGGATCAGGGGGTTGTGTGATTTTCCTTGTGAATCACTAAATTAGTTAAGGGTTATTGATTATTAGTGATAGTTGTTGTAGTTGTAGTTGTTAGTTTTGATTAAAAACAAGGTTCTAAAAGATTTTGATGAAACTCTTGATTTTTAGTGAAGTTGTAGATTGTTCTTAGACTTGATTAATGTTTGTTTTGGTAAGCAAATTGTTGTTTTGTGAAGGAAATAAATTGATTGAATGGTGTTGTTGAATTAAGTAGAGTTTTGCAAATTTTTATGAAAAAGGGGAGGTATGGCCACGAGCTCCTTAGAGCTTTAGAGACATGATTTTGATAAGCTTTGGTTTATAATAGTTGTATTTAGTATGTTTAAGGATTGTGTGAGCTTTGGAAAATTTTTAGAAAGTGATTTGGATTGAATTTGGGAGTTGTCTTGGCTTTTAGGCTATGAAACACATAAGGTAAATTGGGCTCTTTGAGACCCAAGAAACCAAGTGGAGCCTTGACTTAAGTAAATGTGCAAAAGAATTTGATAATTGATGTTGTCTCAAGTTTTAAGTTTGAAAGAAAATGATTTTTAGTCTCTAGAACCCTATCCCTTTTAATTGGTTATTAAGTTTCAAGAAAAAGATTTCCTAGCTCTTAAGGTTTAGTTCTTTAATTAGTGAAAAGTTCTCCAATGTGTTATGTTTTAGTTTTTCAAGTGTAAATTATTCTTTAAAGCTAGTATTTCAAAATGTGTATTTTTAGTACAAATGATTTAGTTAGTTAAGAGATTTTGGGATTTGAGAGTTAGGAAGTTAGAGTTAGTGTATGCCTAGGATTGTGCTAAGCCTTGTTGTGATGTTAGGACTTGTGAAACCTGAGTTCGTGCCGCGTGAGACCGAGACGTGCGTTGATTCGAGACTTGGAGTTCGGTAAGGGCGCTTCACATTCTAGTGTTATTGTTTATGTATTTATGCGTAAGGGCACTTCTAGATATTGTAGGCTTTTATTTTTGTATGTCCTTGAGTAAGGGCAAGTTTTAAATGCGAAGAAGTCTGAGAACTCTCCGGGTTCGAAGTTAGGGTTTCCAAACCCCTTCGTGATTATTGTCGTGCAGTTGCCTATATTCCGAGTCGTTCGTGGGTGAAAAATATTGTGGTTGGTCTCCTGACCCCAACCCCCCACACTTGTTTGTTCCTCTCTGTGAACTCCATCGAGTTGTAGAAGGATGGATTCTATGATTGATTGTTGAGCTGTGCAATTATTTAATATGAGATTGAATGCATACTGCGAATTGCGTATTGCTTGTTGAATTGCGTTTTTCCATGCAAACTGCTTTTATTGCTTAAGTTGTTGAATTGCGTTTCTTCATATTAAGCATGCTCTTATTATTTGATATGCGGTCGAATAATCTTGCGTATAACTCTTTGAATATCGTATGCGGCGAATTGTTCATCGAGTCTGAGAGCATTATCGAGTCGTCGAGACGTTTTTGAGCTGTGAGCCGGACAACTGAGGGTGCTAGGTCCCCTTTGTTCATGGTGGATTAGCTAGGGGTCGCAGCGTAGGAACCGAGGCTGCTTACCTAGGGAGAAGCGAAAGATCCCAAGGCTACGGCTGGTATGTCAGTTGATGGATCTGCGTCTGCTTTTCGGAATAATTGTCGAGTCGAGAGAAAATGAGTCGAGTCTAGAGAGAGAAAATCTTGAGTCTGCATTGTGTCTTGAGAACTGTGCATGCTGTTGTTGCTTATTGCTATGATTTTCTATTTCCTATAACATGTTGCATTGTTATATGCTTTGTTGCCATTGTCGAATAAGTGTAACAAACTCTTTATTTTAAGAAGTTGACCATTGCCAGTGGTTCTGTCAATTAATGATTGTAACCCAGATGGCGGAGCAAGCAAAGGATTTGGAACTGCAAGGAGGAGCAGCTGGGGATGGTTGTTTAGCTTTCCACTTATGTTGTGGTTGCGGAACCTACTAGTAGTCTTGTGAGGAGTTTGTTGTGTCGACCAGCTATAGGACGCTTGAATTTATTTCTGTATTGTAATAAATGTCGATTATGTTTCAAGGCACATGCTGTTATGTGTGAGTTGATGTAATAATTGAATGTGGTTATGTGGTGTCTCTAAATAACTCCGCCATGTTTCTAAAGTCGCTGCAATACTCTGACAGCCATTTTGAAAAATAAGTTTTTTAAAAAAAATAGAACCACATTTTTGGAAAACGTGTAAGACAGAGTACTTCGCCTTTCGGAAATATGTAAACTGTTGTCAAGATACTGGCTTAGTAGCGTTTCGGAAAATGGGTCGTTACAATAGTGGTATCAGAGCAGTTCGGTTCTACCGGACTGTGAGTCGGGAATTTATAGCTGGTCAAGTGTCGGGTGGTGCAGAGATTAGATTGTAGGGAGTTAAACCGTGTTTTGTTGTGAGTCAAACCATGCTTGCTTGATTGCTCCTCAAGTAGGATAACTCCACTTGCAATTGCTTGGATTGTTTTAATTGAAGACAAAGTGTGCTAGACGCACCAAACCTGTTTGGGATTTTTACTAGGTTGTAAGACCTCGTGAAAATCTAATGTCTCAGAAACGAACGGTTGTTCCTGTTGTAGCAGATAAGCTAGAGATGGAACAGAAGATTCAAATTACTCGTAGTCTAGGCGGAGGAGACCGAGAATAAAAGGGATTACAAGTCGTGCTCTAGCCGCAGCGGATCGGGCATCTTCTTTGGTGGACCTATTTGATCTCGTGACCAGGAACAAAACAGGTCGAAGGGAAAGCGGCGGAAGAAACCTTACAACCGGCCCCGAGAGAATAATGAAGGACAGTATCGTCCTATGGCTCAGAACTCAGGTGGGGAGAGTCAGATTAAGCCTGGATTGGTTTGCCATCGTTGCGGCAAATCGGGGCATTATGCGTACAATTGCATAGGGAAGAAAGACAATGTGTGCTTCAAATGCGACAAACCAGGACACCTTCCTAGGGACTGCAAAACTCAAAAGGATGAACTCAGTGGAAGTGCAGTAAGGGCTGTGGGGAAACGACAGCAGAAGGAGCCATGCTACCGTCCACAAGAGGACAATCAAGGCGATCACATTATTGCAGTTCAAAACGATGGAAGTGGAGGAAAAGAGAAACAGATCAGAGAGGGAATACTCTGTTATCGTTGTGGAGGCTTAGGACACTATGCTAGTAAATGCCCACTCAAGGAGGAATTGTGTTTTAACTGTAAGAAGTCAGGGCATTATGCTAAGAATTGCCGAGACCCAAAGATGGAATCAATTGCAGATCAGGTGGATGTCCAACGCCCGACCCCGGAAGGACGCATATACTCGTTGAGCAGAGAAGAGAGCTCGCCATTCGAGGACTTCACCTCGGGAAGCGCAACAATAAGGAGCTACATATGGACATAAATTTGGCAGAGGGATGATCCGTAGGAGACATTGCTATATGTAATATTTAGTCTGAATCTTTGAAGTACTAATGATCCTAGATATAGATCACCTAAGTGTTTGATGTATGAAATATTTTGGTATATAGTAAGTTTCAAGACTAAAATGTGTTTTATAAACTTTGTGAATGAGACCCGTGCCACTAACATCTATGTTTTGTAGTAGTCTACCTTAGCACTGCTGTGAATGTATATAATTGATTGTATGTTTGATATTTGTGCGAGCGCATTAATATTTTCCAATGGAATTATTAAACGAAAAAGCATGAGTTGAAGAAAAAATAAACAGGGATTGCTTCTTTCATGCGCTCTCTATAGATGGGGTAAATAATTAAATAAATGAGCTCTAAATGTTAAAAATGAGAGAGAAAATGTATTGGAAGAGCCGTTCAAAATGAATTGAATTTTAAGAGAATGAGTCTCTCTCGGTTGAAGTGACGTGTGTTTCCAATATAAGAATTAATTACCATTTACTCTTATCTATACTACTCCCTCCGTCCCTAATTATAAGCCCCTTAGAACAAAAAATTTTGTCCCTTTTTATAAGCCCCTTTTCAATTTACAAGATGCATTAATTATTTTTTTACAATACTGCCCCCTAATTAATACAATTAGTATTGCACTTTCTCCCTCTTAATAGACTTTTTGGGATATGACAAGCCACTAATAAATAAATGGTAAATTTGGAAAATCATGTACATTATTGACAACTAACTACTTTTCTTAATCTGCGTGTTTTTGTCCTAAGATGCTTAAAATTAGGGACGGAGGGAGTATATACAATGCAAAATCTATACTATATACAATGCAAAATGATCTCATTGATTATTCTTCCAGGTGGCAGCCTCTCATGAAAACAACATTTAATATGTACCTATGTGTCAATATATGTATAGAAATATAGTTTACGTGTAAAAAACAAATATGATGTGTCCGTAATGACATAAAAATTGTGATGATATGTAATTAAATAAATAAATACGAAAAAATAATTAAAAAAACATTAATTTTGAAATTTAATTTATAAGTTATAAAACAGAAAACTTATTTTAGTAAATAGGCAACTTAATAAATTGTTTTTAATCATAATCATGTAAATGTATAAATAAATCAATATATATTATCTGTTACCAATTTTAATGATATCAATTATATAAATTAATCTTAAATGCAAATACCAAATAGGAAATTTACATATCTGTCATAACTAAAAATTAAATGAAAAATAAATTTTTAAATAAAAAACGCCTGAATTAATAACGTGATGAAGTGTATCTACAGTTACCAATATGAGAGCAATTTTCGTGGAACACCAATAAAAATTGGCCAACGAAATTAATACATTTTTAATGCACATGTAAGTCGGCCCACCAATTTTTCAAGGCTTACCCCCTATAAATATGCTGTACACCATTTCGTGATTATGTGTCATGTAATTTAACTAAATTGCGATGATATGTCAAAAATATGGTGACATGGATACATGATTCAACATTGACATGTACACGTTTAAAAAATATAATCAAAACCGTAAACTATATATTGATTAAGAAACCGAAATTAATTTTTGATCATGGTAATGAATACAATCAATCGGTTTTTGGAAACATATTAATTGTGAAACGTTTAATTTAGGATACATGATCAAAAATATTAAATTGTTCATTCATTAATAATTAGTATTATGTCAAATTTAAATATTAGATAAAAAACATGATAAAAAAGTGTTAAAAAATTTGAAAACGTGAGTAAATAATTTTATGAAAAAAGTTGAATAAAATAAATATTAAAAAGGAAATAAATTCCTTGCTTATTAATTTCTTTTTTCTTAATTCAAATTTCGATTAAAATATCTACAAAAAAAGGAAACAAATTAATTGGGATATCGATTCCAATTATCATTTAAGAACAAAAGATGTGCATGGCAGATTGTCGTTTCAATATATATAAGGAAACAATTTAAATTGAAGCTAATAAATGGTAGGACAATTATACTGTGATAAAAAACTAGTATGCTAACCCGTGCCATGCACGGGTGTGTGGATCTTGGAAAATATTTATTAATTTTTGAAAAAATATAATATTTGTGATGTTGTGACAGATACACATACAAACACACAAATATATCATTCTATTATAAATAACTTATTAATTTTCAAATTTATACAAAGATAAACAATGAATACACAGATAATATAGAGTTATATATATATATATATATATATATATATATATATATATATATATATATATATATCAAATATACATTATTTTTTAATATATAAATGATATTCTTTAAGTTACACCAACCTGTGTTAAAGTTGGGGTAAGATAGCAACTGATAAATACAAATTTGTTAAATATACTTTAAAGTGAAATTTGCTAAGTTAGAACGACTAACAAATTGGTGGGTGTAAGTTAACAAATCATATAGACATTTGATATAAATTCAAACAGCTAATTCCTCTTTCACTCTTCTAATTCCTTATTTCTTTTGTTTTTCTTCAGATTTTCTAGGTTCTCTCCCTGGCGATCCATCATCCTGCTACCTCCGATGGTAGCTTCGTCACTTCCAGTAGCTTCCCTGGCTTCTCACTTTTTCTGTTTCTCATTCGCTCCAATAAGCTTCGCCGCCTACATTTTGGCCTTTTTACGATTCTAATTCTCCTTATTTTTTTTGTTAACGGTGCTCCCATTTGGTCTACAGGTTTCTCACGAGTCAGGATGGAGTGGAGTGCATACGACTGCTTCTGAAGGTGAAAAGGGATCCGCGACAAACTTGCCGTGTTAGTTTTTGGAAGGCTACCACAGGACCGTAGCTGAGGGATAGAGAAGGTGCTGTCTATTTTTCTCTTATTTTCCTTATTCTATTTCCCCTCTTCTTTTATTCCTATTTGTTTTTCTCTTTTTGTTATTGACTTTGTTGTCAATCGTTTTTACTCTAATTCTTTTTTTAGATATTATTTTTCTATTGAGTATAGAGATTCCCTAAACACAATTTTAGAGATCATGGAGCAGTATAAGAACGAGCATCCAAACGACAAAACTGTTGTTGCTTTGAGTAATCTAAACAGGTATCATCTTCTTATATCTATATTGTTGTAATTAATTCTTTATTTTTTTTGGCAATTGTTCTATTTTTCTTACCTATTCAAAAGAATTTGTTAGCTTCGGATAGTGATTAAAAAGTCAAAATAAAAAAATATATAAGTCGCTCATATTTTTAGGTAATTAAGGATTAACATATATATACTTGCTGACTTGTGGCTGAGGAAATCGGCCCTTCAATAAATTAGCAAACATTATTTGGCACACATGCAATGAAAGGGTTATGTAGATCTCAATGATTCTTGCTTCAGCCTAGATACTAGATTCTATTCACTACAAGAAAAGTCGTCATTACCGACGGCAATTTTTCGTCGGTAATATAATAAAGCTGTCGGTAAATAATGATTACCGACGGCCTCGAGGCCCTTGGATAATGTCTCGTTGGAAATGTATTATCGACGGCCAATTGAATCCGTCGATATTACCGAAGGCTAAGCCGTCGGTAATATAAAAAAAAGCCGTCGCAATTTCGGTCGGATTTTTAAATATTCAGGCAGATTTTACCGACGGAAAAGCCGTCGGTAAAATCTGCCTGAATTATACTGATAAATTCATAGATTTATCGACGGCTAAGCCGTCGGTAAAGTTAGAATTCACGCTGTGTATTACAGACGGCCAAGCCGTCGGTAATGTCAAATTTTTTTAAATGAAATTTTTTTAAACGCTGTATATTACAGACGGTCAAGCCGTCGGTAATGTCAAATTTTTTTTTTTAATGAATTGTTGAATAGCCGTCTGTATGTTATATTACAGACGGCTTAGCCGTCGGTAATGTCAAATTTTTTTTTTTTATGAAAATTTTGTTTTTAAACAGCACCAAAATTGTACAGTACCTGCAATGCAGCAAGGGCTTCAATGACCATCAACATACATTAACAAAAAAAACCATCAACATACATTTTTAATAATTATAACAACAAATCCATAGTGCACAAACCAAGTTACAACAAGTGCTAAGCAAATCAATAACAATACATAATGTAAAAGACCACAAATCCATAATGTCAAAACCCAGAAATCAATGTCAAAACAAGTCAATAAAAAAAAGTCAAATCCCTAGCCTAACGACAAGACTAATCATCCTCCTCTGGTGCACTATTTGTCAAGGTCAGTATGGATGATGCTCCCTATTTAAGGAGAGTAGCCTTGAAGAATCACAATACTAAAGAGCCCTCAACTTCATTCAAAGAACTTCAGTTTCACCTTTAAGAAACTTCACCCGACACATGTAAATTTGTAATACAAAAGGAATGGAGGAAGCCTCTAAACCTATGAAGACTGTACATGTAGGGAAAAAAAAAACAATAGCGGCAATGAAATTACAACTTGCTGTCAAATTTTTTAACTTACAACTTGCTGTCAAATTCTTAATGCTGTAAACCCAATAGCTTAAAATTGCTTGGTACCAACTTGCTGTCAAATTTTTGGTTGCTGTCAAGTTGCTTCATAAATTTTCAGTTGTTTTAAACTCATGCTTTAAAATGCTTGAAATTACTAAAATGCTTTAAAATACTATCCAGGTCTAAACTTAGCCGCATGACCATAAAACTCCCAGGATTAGACACCATATCAAGAAGCCAGAATCTATCATTCAGGGAAATCTAACCAGAGACAGTTGTTTTAAACTCATGCTTTAAAATGCTTGAAATTACTAAAATGCTTTAAAATACTATCCAGGTCTAAACTTAGCCGCATGACCATAAAACTCCCAGGATTAGACACCATATCAAGAAGCCAAAATCTATCATTCAGGGAAATCTAACCAGAGACATTTAAATACCAAATCAGATTGATTATAGGGCAATGCTCTCAATCACTAGCTCTCAAGCACCATATCAATGCAGCCCCAAAAGCACCAAATAATAGAGAAACCAAACCCATCCCTAAACCCAACACCCTACCAAATTTCTCCTTATCTTTAGCCTCATATTCTAAAGGCAAAACCATTCCTATCCCTTCAAAAGCATACACAGCCACACCAACACCATAGAAAAACACAGAGAAACCCTTAGACGTCCCCATCACAGTACTCTTAGCAGTAATATCCACAAAAAAGACCAAAACATCCGCAAAAAGACCACCATCACAGTACTCTTAGCAGTAATATCAACAACAAGGAGAAAACAGTTTCGGAAAAATGGAGGAGTTGAAGAGAAAGAGTACCAGAGAGTGAGTGAGTGAGTGAGAGAGAGTAAGTCTGTGGAAGAAGAAATGGTTGAGCCGAGCCCTATAAGGACACTAACAGCACCGTCTGTGGAGAGCAAACAGTGCACAAAGGCCTGCGTGGAGAGCCCCTCCTGGTGGTGAACGGCGTCTGGTGAGCGGCGTCTCCTCCTCCTCTTCGATTCTGATTCGCCGCGCAATTGCAGGGATAGTGGGATGGTTGGAGGGGTTGCGGGATCTGAGGTGCAAGGGGGAACCAGAGGTTGAGGGATCATCCTTGGCCCGAGGAAGACTAGGCGAGGAAGGGTTGATTGAGAATGAGGATGCAGATCTGTGTGAAGGGTTGTGAGATAAAGTGAAAATCTGTGTGAAGATTACCGACGGCTTAGCCGTCGGTAAGGTTAAACAACCGTCGATTACATAAATAACAAAATTTTGGCGCCCAACCTGACTACTTACCGACGGCTTAGCCGTCGAAAATTTGGCAAAAAATATTTCGCGTGCAAGTTTTTTCCCGACGGCTTACCGACGGTTTAGCCGTCGGTAATTAAAAATTTAGCGACGGAGTCGTGGCCGTCGGTAATGTTCCGTCTGTAATTCACACTTTTCTTGTAGTGATTTTTTTCTTCTTTTCCTTTCTTCTTTACAAACCTTTTTCCCACCTGAGCTAACTTCATACTTTAGTTATTTGCTTTTTTGTAGCTCAAGGAACATAGGGGAAACATCACTTAATGAAGCATGATCCAAAGGTCGGAAAGTGGAATTACTTGCAGCAACAATTGGAATAATGACTAGAGGTCCATCAAAATTTTCCTCTTCTGCGAGCTATTAACATAATCAAAGGTTCTGTGAAAGCTTCACACAATTTAATAATTATTAGCACAAATTTTATTAGAGTCCAATTGTATGAATACAATTTCATAATATCATAGCCACTAAATAAATTACCCTGGGATCTGTAATTGAGTTTATATGAACCATGTGCTTTTGACATCACAGGTCAACATAGGCTGTTGTTTATCACTATGTATTTTAGTATTCACCTCGCCTACATGAAGTAGTCTTGAAGCAAACTTGCCCACTGTTGCCATCTACATGACACAACTGAAAATTTTAACAAATCTTGGATTACATAAAACTAAGAGATACAAACAGTTTTGTGTGTGTCTATATCTATGAATATACATGATTTGAAACGATAATCTATGATCTTGAAACAATTATTGTGTGTGTGAAACGATAATCTCTATGTCTATATATATGAACAGTCTTGATATTGCCAACTCAGATTGCGCCATTGCAACTATACTGTTTATGCATCAACATATGAAGGCAAATGTGGGGGAGAAATAGAAATATTACTAGCAAATTGTAAGCAGTTAAAATAGCAGTGTAAGCAACTTTAAATATTATTCTTATTTTTTTTATCAAATGTTTTTGGATGTAAAAAAAAGTATCAAATATTTTTTTATCTAAAATTTTCAATTTTATTTGAGTATAGTATTTTTTTGGGTAAATTTTTAGTATATAAAGCATAAGACATGGGGCGAACATTTTACAAGAAATAAAAACATTACATGTGGGTATAAAATTCTACATAAAATCAATGGGAATATTTACACTTAGAGATAAATTTCAATTAATTCACGAGGATGAACATTCTTGAATGAGTTTGAAATCTAAATCTAAATCTAAAATCTTAATATTTTTCATACAAATTATTGTTCATTTCTTTCTTATTAATAACATTATAAATAAAACAATTTATTTTTCACATCAAATATCCCTATTTTACCAATGTCAATTACCCAATGCATGTCACGAGTTTGTTACTCAAGATCATAAATAAGCTATAACAACGTCGAATATGCCTTTTTTTTTTTACCAATGTCGAATATGTCTATTCTTATATTTATTATTTTCCTTTTGTCGGGAAGCTCTACCTATTTTATATTTAGTTTTCAGTGTTACTTTAAATATGTTAATTATAAACAAATTAATCAACTTGTTTTACTGGGTATATAATAGTAATTAGTAACTTTAAAATGGTTATAATTTGTAATCAATGATTGAAATAAACCAATTATTATATAAATTTTTGTAATGAAGGCCCCTTTACAAATGTTTAGAAAAAATGCATATATAATGTTTTAATTATTTTATAGAATTATTTATAAGTCAAACACACCCGTGCATGACACGAGTTACATACTAGATGGTGATGTATTTTGGTTCAAAACCTCTATTTTATGCTTTCATTATGATAAAAATGTTTAATTGTCAGATTTTTGTTGTTTTTCAAATTTCAAATAAAAATTGTCTTTCAATAAGATAATTATTTTGAGAATATAACATTAATTATCATTATACTCTAATTGTAATCATAATTATAATTATGATTTTGAAAATATTAGTACTATGATTATTATTTTAACTAATTATTTTAGGGAAGCTTAGATAATGAAGGTTTGAATGTATACATAATGTTGTTTCTTCTAAACCTATATGTATGATTATAATTTTTAAGTATATACCGTCGTAGCACAAGGCTACTGTTATATTAAAATAATTATGATTTTATGGTCTAATTCTATTCTCAAAGAGAGCCTTAGAAAATAAGGGTTTGACTTTATACAGAACGTTGCTTCTAAACTTTAGGTGTATAGTTATAATTTTTAAGTATACACCGAGCGTAGCACGAACCTACAGTTATAATGAAAACAAATTATGATTTTGTGATATAAATCTATTCTCAAATAGAGCTTTTGATAATGAAGGTTTGACTTTATACAGAATGTTGCTTCTTCTAAACTTACATGTATGGTTATAATTTTTAAATACCGTGCGCAGCACGGGCCAACAATTATGTTATAAAAAAAATTATCACTCTATGATCTAAATCTATTCTAAAATAGAGACTTAAATTTTAAAGGTTTGAATGTATACAAAATATTGTCTTTTCTAAACCCTAGGTGTATGATTATAATTTTTAACTATATACCGTGTGAGTAGCACGAGACTACAGATATATTGTAAACAAATTATCATTGTATGATCTAAATCTATTATCAAAGGAAAGCTTAGATATTGATGGTTTCAATGTATACAAAATGTTGTTTCGTCTAAATCCAGTCGTATGATTATAATTTTAAAGTATATATTGTGCGTAGCACGACGCAACAAATATATTATAAAAAATATCAAATATTTTTTATTTAAGAAAATTAATTTTTTTAGTATAGTATATAAAACATAAGACACGAAGATTGACATTTTACAAGATAACACAATATTTTACACGCAAACCATTAATATCTATATGTAAATTATTACACTTTGTGATCCATGATTGAAATAAATCAAATATTATATAAATTTCTGTATACATGTCCTTTTACAAAATGTTTAGTAATTAAATTATATATAATGTATCAATTATTTTATAGACAAGTTCATAAGACACACGTACCCGTGCATGACATAGATTGAAATACTAGTGCAGAAATGAAGCGGCACAACTTTAGAGGTTGCTTTTTTCAAACGACCGCAATTAAAATTATTTTGGGAACATACGAATGGATATACAGGAAGAGCAAAGGAAATTGTGCACCTTTTTTTTTTTTTAAGTAAAGAAAGGCAACAAGTCTCATTAAAACTTTCTGATGCAAAACCCTCTTTAGGGAAAAAAAATCTAGAAGGAAAAAGAGTACTCCCCCTATATTTTATTTAAAAAGAAAAACAAAAACGATAAAAGTGGGGGGACTAGGCCAAAACCCATGCGTGAGAAAAGAGAAAAATCATCTAAATCTAAAAAATGGACGACCAAATCTATTACGATAAAAGTCGTCCAAAATAAAGCTAGGTGGCAAATCCCACCAAGTAAAGCAATGACTAGAAATGCCATAAGAAGCCAGTTTGTTTGCGTAGGAATTGCCTTCCCTGTATATATGAGAGACATGGAAGTGCATACTACAGGTAATCCTCAAACAATTTTGCCAACGGTTACGAAGCTCCCAAGGAACTGAGTCCAGATCTCTGAAAGCCCCCACAACTAGAATAAAATCACATTCAAGCCAAAGGTTGAACCATCCCTTAAGATGAGCTATTTCAATAGACAACATAACCGCCATTAATTCAACATGATAAGAATATTTAATACCTAAGAATTCCAAAAAACAGCCAAGGATAGCGCCACTAGGGTCCCCGAAGATAGCTCCACCAGCTGCTAAACCAGGATTGCCCCGAGACGCACCATCAGAATTACACTTAATCCATCTACAGGGAGGCTTATACCAGTCCACTTGAGTGATTGACGGTGCCTTGGGGGTGTGGTAGGGAACAGAGAAGTGCTTCAGGATGCCAAACTCTTTAATACAATGGGCAACATGCCCTTTAGAGAGTTTACCTAAAAGAGACACCAAAGAGATCACCAAATGGACAGCCCTGTGGAAAGATATGATTTTATTGTGAAATGTCAATTGGTTCCTAGCATACCAAATGAACCAGAAAATGTGAATAATAGCAGACAATATCACATCCTTAACTTGCGTACTCCAAGGTTTGTCGCAAATAACAACAATGGAAGATATGGAGTAGCAGTCAAACTTCTGCTGAAGAATAGATTCAAGCCAAGTCCACAACTGAGAAGCATAAACACATTAGAAAAAAAGATGCGTAGTAGATTCAGAAGCAGCATTACAAAGACAACATCTAGAAACAGTCACACAACCTCTCAGCTAAAGTTATTCATTGGTGGGAACTTTATTATGGAAAAGCCTCCAGACTAAAAAAGACTTTGAAGGAGGAATAGCCGCACACCAAGGCAATTTGCCCTGATGAACTTTTGGACCAGAAGGGTTTAACATGTTATAAGCCTCCTTAAAGTTAAGGATTACCCCTGCAAATAAAATGGTCTTCACAGTCATCAATAGGAAGCTCAATTTGGTGCACGAACGTCACAATATCATAAAGATGCTGAGCCAAAACACCTGGAATATCCCAAGAATGATTCTTAATAACATCTGCTACCGAGGCATGAAGAGAAGAGCGAATAGGATCAAGGATATTTAGCTACTTTGAAATGGGCTCCTTAAGCCACTTATCTAGCCAAAAATTGATGCTCCTACCATTCCCAATGTGCCAACCGCTACCATCTGAAGCAGTCGTAAGGAATTGACGAACACCTGGCCAAATAGAAGACTGAACATAGTGAGCAATCGACTTATTAAAGCAGAGAAATCTAGCTTTGAGGAGTTTCGCCCACTATTGATGAGAGGATAGCAACTCCCAGGCCAATTTTAGCATGGCTGCCTCATTAATAGATCTCAAAGAATGAAGGCCAAGCCCACCTTCGTCCACTGGGGTACACAATTTGTGCCAAGCAACCATCACCAACTTCCTGCTAAAAATATCACTGGACCAAATAAGGTTTCTTATCCAATCATCCAAGGTCTTTAGAAGAGAAATAGGCTAGGCATAAACATGAAAGCTATAAACTAGAGTGCCATGAATAATAGATTTCACCAATTGAACTCTACCCATAATGGAGAGCATAGACCCTTTCCAGGAGGCCAGTTTATTTTTAATCATGTCCACAATAGGCTGCAAGTATATAGTTTTGGGCTTCCCTCTAAACAAAGGAACCCATAAATAGTTGAAGGGCAAAGTACCATTAGAAAAACCCAGGAAGTCACAGATTTGAAGGATTCTGGAGGGGAATATGGAACCTACAAAAAACTGACACTTGTCCAAGCTGAGATATTGGCCCGAAGCTGAACCATAAACCCGAAACAGAGACATAATAGCAGCTAAATTCTTTTTGGTTCTGCGGCAAAAGACCATAATATCATCTGTATAAAGAACATGAGAAGGCATAACACATGATCTGGGGCTAGACATAGGCTACAATTGCCCCGTATCAATAAGAGAAAAAATTCCCCTATGGAGAGCATCTTCTGCTAAGCAAAAAAAGCGGGGGAAATAGGGTCCCCTTGTCTAAGTCCTCTTTTGTAGGCAAAAAAACCAGTAGGATGACCATTAACAGAAATGGACAATTTAGCGGAATGTAAAATAACCTTAACCCAATTGCAAAAGGTGGAGTGGAAACCAAAAGTTGTCAGAACATTGAGTAAGAAGAACCAATCCATGGTATCAAATGCTTTCCTAATATCAAGCTTCATGGCAATATTTCCCCCAAAAGATTTATAGTGAAGCATATTGATGGCTTCTAAAGCGATGCAGATACAGTCAGATATGTGCCTTCCCTTAATAAAACTTCTCTACTGCTCAGAGATAACTTTAGGAGCAATCAAAGCAAGACCGTCAGCCAGAACCTTAGTAATAATTTTAAACTGAAAGTTAGCCAATGCAATAGGTCTGTAGTCTTCAATTCTATCCGCCCCGATGAACTTAGGAATTAAAGTAACCAGATTCGAGTTCATATTCGGAAGGAGCCGTCCTTGGGAAAAAAACTGAAGCACCGACTGATAAACATCATTACAAATAATATCCTAAACAACCTCCAAAACCATCCGGGCCAGGAGCGCCAGAACCATTCATGTCAAAAACGGCCATCCTTTGTCCTCCATAGTGGGCAATGCAACTAACATAGCATTATCCTATGAAGAAACAAGATTGGGAATAACCTTGTTAACAAAATTAGAATTAGAACACACATTATCTGAGGCGTAAAGAGACTGATAATAATTTAACATATGTTGCTCAATGTCAACTTGATTGTCAAGAATATCGTCACCCGCTTTCAAAAGAGACATTTTTTTTAGGCAAATTTTACCTTAGCAATCCGATGGATGTAGGAGGTAGTTCTATCTCCATGAGTGAACCAGTTAACTCTAGCCTTTTCTCTCCAAAATTCCTCCTGATTTGAAAGAGCAATGTGAAGAGTTTTTTACGCTACTAACTCCTGATCATTCAAATCATCAGAGAACCCCAAATCAGATATATGTTTCTGAATAACATCCAAATTAGCCTGGGCGGTAGCCACCATATCATGAACATCACCAAAAGTACTCTTGTTCCAATCCTTAAAGGCTGCTTTCAAAAACTTAAGCTTTTGAGCTAAAATAAACATGGAGTAACCAACTATAGCTTGCTTCCAAGTATCCTTTACTAGCCTCCTACAATCAGCATGTTGGATCCACATGCTATGAAATTTAAAAGTGTTGGAATCGACTGGATTCAGAAACAATGACCCTTAATTGTTTTGATGATAGCAAATAATGAAAAGAATAATTTATCCTCTGATGTGTTTATTAGTGTGCAGAACTTAGTGAGTAAGTCACTATTCATCAGATGGAACGGTCTCAGAAAGCTGTGCCTCTATGCGCATCTCAACCTCTGGTCCATTCCTCTGAGTCTGACATTGATCATCTGATAAGAGCTGATGACGTCAGCGTTTTACAGCCTCGCTCTGGTGTAGATCAAGCTCTGGTAGGTCAACGCTTTGGTAGTCAATGCTCTGGTCTAGACCATGCTCTGGTAAGACCAAGCCAACACTCTGTTAGAACTCTGCATCTGGTACTACAAGACTCTGGTATAAGAAAAGCCAAATTAAACTACGTTGAAGAATTTGCCTCTGGTCCTAGCTTACTCTGATAAGTAGAGTATCTCAGTAACAAGCATCATTTGGTAGAAGGATGCCTCTGGTTGGAAACTAGACTGAGTGAAGCATTAAAGGCTACTTCAAGTATTAAAGGATCCTCGTTGATGAGTATTTTAATGTATGAGGAATCAAAGGCCAAAGAGAATGTCAACGGATATAATCATCATATATGCCTTGCTTTGAAAGTTCTCACATTCAAAAAGGATCACAAGGAACAAGATACTGCAACTGTCTGCTGTGTCAGTGTACATGAGTAGAGTTGAAAATGATAGGACTCGCTAAAAGCCACAAAAAGCGGATCTCAAGTTTTGTCCATTAGTGAAAGAGCTGTTAGGTCACAACGATACTATTTGGAACACTAGCTATATATACCTTACTTCATTCACTGAAGTAGGTTAAGAAAACTGAATCATTCTTGCGAGACAGTGAGCAACTAAGAAATTATTCCAAGTCTCTGAGACCAAGTGAACAAACACTTAATCGTTTTATTCTTTCTGTTAGAAAGCTATCTTTGTGCTTAAAGCTTTTCATTGTAAATCCTCTCTGCTTAGAGTTATTGTTATTGTTTCAAAGTATTTTTGAACTCCTGTATTTAGCCCAGCAGTGACTGTATTCCTTAGAGGATTGACTGAACTAAGTCGTTCTAAGAAGTTATGAGTATAGCCAGTTTGGCAATAGTAGACTCTCAAGTGTAATCAGGTTGATTATAGTGGAGAAATCCTTCAGTGTGTGAAGGGACTAGACATAGCTATCAGGTGATAGTGAAGTTGTATAAATCACTGTGTCATATTCGTTCTTTTCTCTTTACTCGCTTTTATTGTTAGTTTTGTTAAATAGTTGTTTTGAAAAGGTTTTCAAAAACATAAAAGTATTTAAAAAAGATTTCTAAAACCCAATTCAAACCCCCATTTCTTGTTTTTTTTGTCACGTTCAATTGGTATCAGAGCTCGGCCTCTTGGTTGAGCACTTAACCATGTGAGAGGAAAAGATCTTATACTTTATCTATGGCTAGCAACGAAGCTAGTGGTCATGTTAACCGTCCTCCTTTGTTCACTGGAACAAACTATGACCACTACAAAGATAAAGTTAAAACCTTTTTTGAGTCACAACAACTCAAACTTTGGGATATGGTTGAAAAACAGTATACTAATCCTGTTGATGCAAAGAAAATCCCTATTCCTAGGGATAAGTGGGAAGCTGAGCATAAGAAAGCATATCAACTGAATCAGAAAGCAAGATATTTCTTTATCTGTGCTATTTCTGAGAAAGAGTACGAGAAATATGGGAAAAATGGTACTGCTAAGGAAATTTGGGACTCATTGGCCTTGGCCTATGAGGGTACTTCCCAACTAAAAGAAACTAAGGCTAACATTCTTATTAGACAATATGAACTCTTCAAGATGGAAGAGGGAGAGGATATTGAAACCATGTTTGGAAGATTTCAAACATTGGTTCATGGTCTAAAAGTTCTTGACAAGAGCTACACTACTGCTGATCACGTGAAGAAGATATTAAAAAGCCTGCCCAGGCAATGGAGACCTAAGGTCATGGCTATTCAAGAAGCCAAGGACCTAAACAAACTGCGTCTAGAAGATCTTCTTAGTTCCTTGAGAGCTCATGAGCTTGATCTAAATGAAGAAGAACCTCCAAAGAAATCAAAGTCTATAGCTTTGAAAGCCAGTAACAAAGCTTCCACTTCTAAGGCTCTGCAAGCTGAACAAGAAACAGACGAAGGATCGTCTGGTGAGAGTAGTGATGGAACAGATGATGAACTTTCCTTTATTTCAAGGAAGATTCAATGTATGTGGAAGAAGAAGGGAAGTTTTAGGAAGCAATTCCAGAAGAAGGACTCAAGGGAAAGGAAGGACTATAAAGACAAGAGTCAAGTGGTCTTCTATGAGTGCAAGAAGCCAGGACATTTCAAGTCTGAATATCCACAACTTGAGAAAGAGAAACCAAAGAGAAGTGGTTTCAAAGGCAAGAAGAAGAGTCTCATGGCAACATGGGATGACTCTGATTCGTCATCACCTGATGATGATGAGGAACATGCTAACATGGCTCTGATGACCACTGTTGGATCAGACAGTGAAAAAGAGGTAAATTCTAACTCATCTTCTGATGTTCAAAAAGCTTTTGATGAACTCTTAGATGAGTCTTCTAAGCTCACCATTGAGTATAAAGCTTTGAAAAAGAAATTCTCAAAACTTCCAAAAGAATTTTTAACACTCAATGAAGAGAAAGAAAAACTCAAAGCTGAGAATCACCGTCTGGTGAATGCCAGCTCTAAGAATGAAGAAAAACCTGAATGCAACTTTTCAAAATATGAAGAGGGATTTCAAAGGTTTCTTGCCGAATGTGTGACACGCAGCAAACAAGCATCTATGATCTGGGGTGTCAGCCAAAATGGCAAAAAGGGTCTTGGTTACAAGCCAGAGGAAACCATTTTTCAAAACATAAATATAAAATCCAAAGAAACTAATGATCATAGTGACTGTCTGCTATGTACCTACTATAATGAGAAAGGTCACATAAGAAGTACTTGTTATGCTTTGAAAAATAAGAAGGACAAGTTTCTTTCTAGAACTAACAAGAGAGGACCCAAAAAGATTTGGGTACCTAAGGATATGATTATCTATGTTGCAGATTTGCTTAGCAACAGAGTTGAAACACCAGTCCTGGTACTTGGACAGTGTGTGCTCACGTCACATGACGGGAGAAAGGCGTATGTTCCAAGAGCTTCAATATAAAGAAAGTGGAACAGTTGGTTTCGATGGAAACTGGAAAAGTAAAATCATTGGCATTGGAAGGGTTGGTGAGAAATTTCTACCTTCTATTGATAATGTTTTACTTGTTGATGGCCTTAAGCATAATTTACTTAACATAAGTCAATTATGTGATAGTGGTTATGATGTTGGCGACAGTGATAATGCCTGTATAGTCAAAAACAAGAAAAATGACTCTATTTTCTTTATAGCAAAAAGGAAAAATAATATTTATAAAATCAAGCTCTCTGAGTTGGCCAATCAAAATGTCAAGTGCTTTTTGTCACTTGATGGAAAACAATGGACTGTGGAATTGGCACAAGAGATTAGGTCATGCCAGCTTAAGGTTAATCTCAAAGCTTAACAAGAAGGAACTTGTTAAAGGCTTACCAAATCTTAAGTATCAGTATGATGCTCTTTGTGAAGCATGTCAAAAAGGGATACAAACAAAATCTTCATTTCAATCAAAAAATGTTGTTTCTACTTCAAGGCCTCTTGAACTTTTACACTTAGATTTATTTGGCCCAACTAGAACTGCCTCTTTGTCTGGTAAAAAATATGGCCTTGTTATTGTTGATGACTATACTAGATGGACATGGGTAAAATTCCTTGCACACAAGGATGAGTCTTTTAAAATATTTTCTGTCTTCTGCAAACAAGTGCAAAATGAAAAAAGTTTTTGTATTACAACTATTAGAAGTGATCATAGTGGTGAATTTGAAAACGAACTATTTCAAAACTTTTGTGAAGAACATGGAATCTCTCACAATTTTTCTTCTCCTAGAACATCATAACAAAATGGTGTTGTAGAAAGGAAAAATAGATATTTTCAAGAGATGGCCAGAACCATGATTTATGAAACCAATATTGCAAAGCACTTTTGGGCAGAAGCAGTAAGCACATCATGTTATATTCAAAATATAATATATATTAGACCTATCTTGAATAAGACTCCATATGAATTGTGGAAAGGAAGAAAACCCAACATTTCTTACTTTCATCAATTTGGGTGTGACTGCTTTGTTCTTAATACAAAGGACAGTCTTGGTAAATTTGATTCTAAAGCACAAAAAGGTATCTTTTTGAGATATTCTGAACGCTCTAAAGCTCACAAAGTACACAACAAAGAAACTCTAATTGTTGATGAATCAATGCATGTAAGATTTGATGATAAGAAGCCTGACACTGAAATGTCAGAGCTAGATGAGATCTTTGCAGATATGCAGATAAGCAAAGGAATAGATGCTGATGCGTCTGGTGGTAACTCTGATGTTGCCTCTGGTCCTACATCTGATAACCAGAATCAAGCAGAGTCAAGAGATTGGAAGTTCAAGACTCATCACCCAAAGGACCAGATCATTGGTGAACCAAGTGACAGAGTCAAAACCAGATCTTCACTCAAAGAACACTCTGATCTTACATTACTATCTGAGATAGAACCGAAGACAATTGATGAAGCCCTAACAGATAATGGATGGATGCTATGCAAGAGGAACTGAATCAGTTCCAGAGGAAAGACGTGTGGAAGTTAGTACCTCTACTAGAGGATAAGCAAACCATTGGAACCAAGTGAGTTTTCAAAAACAAACTTGATGAAGATGGTAAAGTTTTAAGGAACAAAGCAAGGTTAGTTGCTCAAGGGTATTCTCAAGAGGAAGGTATTGACTATACTGAAACTTTTGCACCTGTAGCAAGATTAGAAGCAGTTAGAATTTTATTATCATTTGCTGCACATCATGGCATTACTTTATATCATATGGATGTAAAGGGTGCATTTTTAAATGGTTTCATAAGTGAGGAAGTATTTGTAAAACAACCACCTAGTTTTGAAGATGTTGCCTTTCCAGAGCATGTCTTCAAACTTAAAAAGGCTCTATATGGTCTTAAACAAGCTCCAAGAGCTTGGTATGACAGACTTAGTTCCTTTTTAATGACAAATGGTTTTGAAAAAGGACAGATGGATACTACACTCTTTAGGAAATCATCTAAAAAACATTTCATATTAGTTCAAATCTATGTAGATGATATTATCTTTGGTGCTAATAATGAATCTCTTTGTTAGGAATTCTCTAAGCTTATGTAGAATGAGTTTGAGATAAGTATGATGGGAGAATTAAAGTTCTTCCTTGGTATTCAAATCAAGCAATGTCAAGATGGAACCTATATTCATCAGACTAAAATATGTAAAAGAACTTTCGAAAAAGTTCAAGTTAGAGGAAACCAAACCAATAAACACACCAATACTGTAACACCCTCAAAAATTGAATTCTTGGGATCTTATAAGTTGTGTGTTTATATTGGTGATTTTGATAACAAATTGTCTGTGTTTGACTTAATGATTAATATATTTTAATGATATTATTTTATTTTAATTTTTATTAAATACTAGTCTTGAATTTATTATACATATTTTAGGTTAATTGTTTTATTTTAAATATTAGTATAGAAATGATGTTTTTTTTCTTTTGAAGTGAAAATTGTTTTAAAATATATATTTAGATATGTATTGTATTATATGTATATGTTTTATATTATTATATGTATAATAATAGCAGCGCTGATTCATTTCGTTTTTTTAAAAAACAATTTATGAATGTATTAGAGGGCTCAGCCTTCACGCTGAGGCCCTTCTTTTTTAAAAAAAAAATTTTGCTTGTTGCACCCCTTCTTTTCACGTATACACTCCCAATCACATGACCTTCTCCTTCGTAACTTCCCTGCACCGTGAACAGTTACGAGATGAAATGCAAGAAGTGCAGCGCCGCGAACCACACCCATTTTTCATTTTCTCTCTCTTCATTTCTCTCCCACTAAGCCACGAAAAATTACAAAACTTCATATTCTTATACAAAATAATCTTCTGGATTCAATTTTGGCATTATCTCGGTCATCCGAAACAGAAAACCGCACCGTATTTTCCCCTGGGGCGGACAGTAATTTTACTTTTTCGGACACCACAGTTTTCGGTTCGAAAAACGGACGTCATTTTCAGATTCCTCGCGTCGAAACCTTCAAGAAGCACTACTCCTTTGATCGATTCGGTAAAGTTGATGTCGGACCCATTGTAACCCTTTTGTCTCGGTATAGCGTTTTCCGGTCACTCTTTTTGCTTCCTTTTAATTTCGTTTCAGCCTTAAAAATTCTAAAAAAATATATTATACTAATTGTTATTTTTTCCAAAGTGTTTCGCTTCTTAGTAAATTTTATCCTTCTCGATTGGTGCTCAAATTGTCGTTGTAGCCAGTTTTCTTCGCCTTGGAATACTTCAAACTTTTTATTGAGGTAAGGGGGTAGATGGATACAAGATTAGTAGGCTTATGGATATAATTAGGCAATAGGGACGTCCCATGATCCCTAGACTTGGCGCGGTTGTGCAAAATAAGTACCATTGCCATTGTGATGGGAAAATTTGATATTAAACTATGTCATGATGTTAATGTTAATTGAAATTGTCTTATAAGGTATTGTTTGAATTGATGTGTTACGATGAAATGTCATGTATGGATCATATGATGATTTGGTTGTCTTGGCTTGTTATTGATAAATGTATGTAAATGTGTTTAAAGGAGATTGCTTGTTGCTATTTGATGTTCTGGATTTGTTGTGTTGAGTGAGAGCTAGATTATCATAGAGTGTGGTTTGTTACACTTAGATTCTCTAGGTGGTATATCATGGTTATGTGAAAGGATAAAGTATGGATGATAGGTGTAATTGTTAGGAGTTAACTAAGGTATAATGATATTTTTACCGTTTAAGTTATGGTACAAGCAAGTCTTAGGACTAGGATATGATGGTCATATTGTGGTGTCGGTGGTTTAAGTGCTTTAGAAGCAAGATTTGGTGTTATGAGTATTTCAAATTTAGTTGACAACTTAGAGTAATAGTTATACGTAAAAATTATGCAGAAAGATGACTAAGTCTAGAATTATTTTAGCAAAGCCTCACTAATTGAATTTTTAAATTCAGGATATAATAAGTATTGACTCAAACTCTCTTGGATAGTGTCCTATAATTTTAGGGGAGTAGCACAGTACGTCCGGTCAAATAAGTAAGTTGAAACACTTGAGTTAAGAGTTGGAAATTTAGTTAAGTTAGCCTAGACTTAGTGTGGTGAGGTAGGTTGATAACTCGACTTGTTCCAAGATTGTGGGAAATTTGTCGGCCATCGACGAGTAGTACCTTGTTATCGTTGTTATAGCCTACGCTTGATGATATGGTTGGTGAGTTGTTGTTGTTGTTGTTGTTAGACACTTGCTTGGTTTGTGTTCATGCATCATATGTGTCTTGTTAAGTTAATGTTATTGGGGGTGAGCAACGATGATGCGATATAGTATCGGCCATGATGGGCAAGGTACCCTACTGGGGGTCAATCTGCAGAGCGTCTTATATAAAGGCGGTGGATAGCTACCACACCGGGCGTGACCAATAAATATACCTTACCTGACTAGACACTGTTCGTACTCAAGAGTGATGATGTTTTCTCACTCGCTCATCTGAGTTGGTTTGGATCCACATGTTCGGTGAAGTAGACGTTGTCTAGGATTGCATAAGTACTCGTTGAGTCAAGCATTCATGTTATGTGTTGATTAAGTTAACGTGTTGTATGCGCATTGTTTAAGCTATGTCCTTTGCCGTTTTGTGCTATGATTGTATATGATGTCTAACCCCTTTTTGCTGTGGCTACTCATACACCATTGTGTATGTTTAGACGATGAGACTGCAGGTGACGATGACGACGTGGCTGAGGAGTGATCTATGGGCGCGGTCATCGTAGATTAGGATTTTCGATGCTTTGGTTATTATCGATGTTGTTATTTTCGAAGTAAATGTTTAGGGTCAGCTCTGAGACGTTGTGACATCGGGGTGTTTGTATCATGTGAATTTTATTCAGAATCACAAATGATTATTTCCGCAAGTTTATGAAAGTGTGACGACTCTACCTTTATTTATGAAAATTTTATTTGACTGTATTTTTCAGCGCTACATTTTTTCTTAATTTATTTTCGTGAACGATAACATGCGGGTAGAGGTGTCACAATTAGTGGTATCAGAGCAGTTCGGTTCTAACCGGGCTTTGTGTGTGGTCTATTGTGTTTCAGTGCGTGAACTCTGAGTTGAGTTACATGCATTACTTGTTTAATTTTGTTTGTTCTAGTACACGAACAATTCTCAGTGGGCTAAGTTCACAGGAGTATATGATAGATAGAGCTAAGATAGTAGGTACCTGAACCATTAGCTATGAATCTTGGGTTAGCAATTTCCTAAGTTGTTAATTTCTTAGTATCTTGTTTAAAATTACGCTTAGTGAATTGAGAAGGATCAACCCAGAACTGAGAGATGCAGGTTAACCCTTAGTTGTTGCACTTAAGGTGCAAGACTTTTAGCCATTACCTTAAAGGAATCCTAGTAAGTACAATGGGCTAGTAGCTTAACTAGAGAGGATAAGCTGACCTTATTTTAGATTTACAACATTGTTAGCTGGGAAATATGTTATCAGAGTAGCGCAGCGGAATCGTGGCTATGCTATAGGAAGGATCTTTTGTAGAGCTTGAGGGTAATCATGTGGCGTCGACATCTTTACGCTTAAGCCCCTATCAGAGAACCTTATGGAAGAATAGGTGATTGTTGCACATGGTTATTATTGCTTGGATTACTTGGCTGAACGAGTAGGAGGGACTGCAGCCCAATCACTTACACGGTGAGAAAAGCAATGATAATCAGTTTGGTGGATAGTATTAGTTTTTGAATTACCTTAGCTACTAGAATTAGTTATGGGCATAGATTATCTACATTGCGCTTAAATTCTTAAGGGCTTGGATAGGCATAAGGCTTTGAAACCGTAGATTCTAAAGGTGGAAAGTAATTTTTCCTAGGTGTAGAGACAAGCTTAGAGTGAGGATAGAAGTAGAACGTAATGGGGGACATTAGTTAATCTTTGGGAAATATATTGTTTTGCCTTCTGATAAGACCACAAAACCGATTTTAGATGTTCTAACAGAAACCGAGTCTATCATTGTGTAGCACCCTATAGAATGTTTTTCCTAGAGTAAGTTGAGCAGTAGGAATAATAAAGGTTTTGCGTAGGGTACCTTACGATAAATACTGTAGTTAGTCATGCCTTAATTTGCGATAGACTACTTTTGCTATATTGTGTGCTTAACTTTAATAACTATGAAACATTGCATGCAAACATGTTATTTCTTTTAGGATAAATAGGTTTCTATTTTTTTTTTACGGAATAAATAGATTAAAAATGATGAATAATTTTTTTTTATTCATTTTATTTTAACGTTTTAGTCTAACATACTTTAGCCTATAATTTTTGTGTGTGCATTATGCTTAACTAAGTCTTGATTGCTGAATTATTTTCGATATGATATTAAAAAAAAATTAAAATTATTTTGTTACATTCACTGACATGCGGTTAATTGATCTTTCTATATTTTATGCTTCATTTGACTCTCTATTAAATACAATATACAAACGTGTTATTTCTTTCAAGGGGACTTCAGGTTATACTGAATATTTATATTGAAATGTGAAAGCGCTACGTTATATCTGTTGCTTAGTTTGCTTTGAAAATGTTACATGCTTGAACCGAGGTAAGTTTCTGAACTTTGTTAGATAATTATATGACTGTGTTGCATTACTAAATTATTGATTTCTAGTTTAAATGTCTGATGCCTTTTGATCAGTTTATGTATTTAGCTCGTGATTAATCTTGGCTGCAATATCAAATGCCTTTGATAAGGAAAATTGTTTTGTTTGTGTTTCATTTTTTCTATTAGTATTAATATTTCTAAAAAAAAATGTTATTTTCTCTTTCTAAATTGATGCTTTAGCCTGTCGTACTTTGGTCGTTAACTTTTGTATATTATGTTTAAGTGAATATTGATTGTTGAATTGTTGTTTATGATATGTTGCTAAATGTGTGTGTGTATATATATATATATATATATATATATATATATATATATATTATAGCTTTAATTATGAAGTGGTTCTTAAAGATTTAGATGTTAGCCTTGTTGATTCGTTGTGGTTGTTGCAGTTTTGAAGCCCTAAGATAGTAATGTTTTAGTATTCCTTAGTTTAAGGAGTTAATCCTAGAAATAGTCATGAAAGTCACTTGAGCATGATTGGTTAGTACACTAGACTTTTAAGTTAGAACTTTTGAAATTCTAGACATTTAAAAGGACTAAGTTTTTTTTTTCTTTTAATAATGTAGTCCAAGAAGCTCTTAGAATGAAACCACATTTAGACAGCTTCACAAGTAAAGCATCAGGCATTGTTACTTTGGGTAAGCATACTGACCAGTTAAAAGGACAAGTAAAAAGGTAGAACAAAAGGTATACAGAGGTATGATAGGTTCACTCCTTTATCTTACTGCCTCAAGGCCAGATATAATGTTTAGTGTATGCTTATGTGCTAGATTTCAATATGATCCAAGAGAATCTCATTTAATTGCGGTTAAGAGAATCTTTAGATATGTTAAAGAAACTACTAATCTTAGTTTGCTTTATAAGAAATCAGATGATTACAAGTGTGATGCTAACTTTGCTGGAGATAGAATTGAAAGAAAGAGCACAAGTGGTGGCTGCCAATTTCTTGGAGCAAACCTTATCCCGTGGTCCAGCAAAAGACAAAGCACAATAGCACTATCAATAGCAGAAGCTGAGTATATATTTGCAGCAAGCTGTAGCTCACAACTTCTATGGATGAAGTATCAGCTTGAGGATTACCAGATAAAAGAGAGTAACATTCCTATCTTCTATGATAATACCTCTGTTTTATGTTTGACTAAAATACTATTTTACATTCAAGAGCTAAACATATTGAAATTAAACATCATTTTATTAGAGACTATGTTCAGAAAGAGATTCTTGAAATTAAATTTATTGATACTGACCAATAATAGGAAGATATCTTTACAAAACCCCTTGCTGAAGATAGATTCAACTTTATAAGGAAAAACTTGAATTTTCATCTTATAAAGGAATGAATGTTTAAAATGAATATATTTGCCTCTGATATGCTTGCATCTGGTGGCATATTTGCCTCTGATACCATGCATTGCATCTGGCGATCATGTGCCTCTGATATGGTTATTGCTTCTGGTGATATCATATATGTCTCTGATACCATGCTGTCTCTGTTTATATTATATTTATTTATATCACCTGTTGTTGACTGCATCTGGTAACTATTCATATTTACATGCATCTGGTGCATTCATTATGAGTTCCCTCCGAAAATCTTTATATACACGTGTCTCTCTGAGACTGGTTGATGTGTTAGTGGATGAGAACTATTCTTCGCTAAGTCATAATTGCTTTTACTACCCGAGGACAGTTTTACTGCGCCTCTTTAACACAGTGTTTGACACGTTTTATTTTTGAAATGACAGTTTTAATAATTCTTTTAATTTTATTTTGAAAACTGATGAAGGCGGTTTACCTTCTTAAACATGTTTATACCAACTCACTCACTTCACTCACCCACTACCCACACTATCTCTCTGAGAAGTCTCACTCTTTGATCCCTAAGCCCCCTTTGCATTTTTTCTTCTTCTGTCTGCATTTTCTCTGCAACCATCTGCAATGGCTCAACAACAACAACAAATTGTTGCTCCCCAGAATGCTCCACAACCCACAGTGGATATTGAACCCAAGAATCTTACTGTGTTGTGTGAAGCTCGAGTTGATCTTCAAGAACTGGCTAAGAATGACTATGACTTCAGAATCTACTTCACAGATATGGGTTGGATCAAATATTTCTATGTTGAATCCAGAAATATTTACCCAGAGCTTGTTAAAGAATTCTGGAGGTTTGCATGGACTGCAAACGACACCATCCATAGTCACGTTCAAGGAAGGCAGATCGTGATAACAAAGGATTCGATTGCTGAGGTTATCAATTGCCCTACCTCTGGAACAAAGATCACTGAAAACTGGGAAAACACTTATGGTGGAATTTTTGTGATCAATGGGCACATCTTTGAGAAGCTCAATGCTACGAAGGCTATAGATACGGAGAACCGTTACCGGGTGCTCTTCAAGATCATCAAGTGCAACATTATTTCAAAAGCTAGCTCAGTGGACTCTGTGAGCACAGATCACAAGTTCGTAATGTGGCATTACGACCTTAAGACCACTCTTAATCTGCCAAGTATAATCTTCAACTTCCTGAGAAGAGCCATCATCTTCTCCAGGAAAGGGAAAAACAGAAATATACCTTATGGAAGAGTTATTTTTGCCATTATGGAAGAACAGGGTGTTATCAAGCATCTTCAAGCTCTCAACACTCAAGAAGCTGGGTCATGCTTCAAACGTGTCCTGCTCCTATTTTTGATAGCAACAATATGAGGAAGATGAAGCTCTTGTCTTTAAAATTGATTGCTCAAGCTATCAAGGAAAGCGAAGCTGCAAACAAACCTGATAGGAAAGGAAAAAGGGTGAAGACTGTTGGTGATGGACCTTCTCTACCTACTAAGAGAATCACCAAGAGTGCTGCTGGAATCTCCATCTCTTCACAGGCACCTCCACTGATTCCACCAGTGCGACCTTCATTCATGCCTTCTCTTCTAACTGAAGAGCAAGAAGAGAAGAAAGTGGAAATGGCAGAAATGATTCACAAGACCATGGCAGAGTGCAATCAATACCATGATGAACTCAAAGCAAAAAGACTTCAGGAGCAAGCCTCTGCTAAGGCACCTCACCAAGTTGCCTTTGGTGTTGCAACTGCTCCCTCTGCTATTCCTTCTGCTGTTCCTGCATTTGCTGCTGCTGCCCCTCAGCCTAAGAGGAAAAGGATTGTCAAGCTGAGTGAAGTACCAGCCAAGAAGACAAAGGTACTGGATGATGCTGTAAGACTCTATGAGTCTGTCTATGCTGGTGGCTCTGCTGGTTCTGGCCCTAAGGTAAACTAATCTCAACCTGCTCCACCTTCTAAACCAACCTCTTCCACTCTACCCCCATTACCTTCTGACTCATCATTTGATGAAGTAGAAGATAATGTGCCCCTAAGACAGAGACAAAGAATGAGAACTAATGTCTCATTTCCTGATATTGAACCAATCTCTGTTTGCTTTCCACAATCAACTGCCCCTATTCCTCCACCACAACCAACCAAACCTACCCCTCCACCTCAACTACAAACTCAACCTGACCTTAACCTTCACACACAAACTGAATCAGAACCTATCACCCAGGAAACTCACACTGTTGAACCTAGCTCTAATACTATCCTTGACATTCAACCCTTAGCTACCTTTAAACCTACATCACCTCCCTCCACTCAACCTATTTCAGCACCACCACCATTACCACACCACTCTAACCCTGAACTTACAACAAAACCAATCTTAGAAGATGAAATTGTCATCACCTCTAAGATTGCCTCTGAGGTAGTTCAGAACCTTGAATATGAACCTCCTTCACTAGATTCACACTCAACTCAATCTGTTACTTCAAGCCCCACCATTAACTTACCTTCTGAAAACCAAACCCAACCACCCTCTGATACCCTAAACCAAACCCAATCCATTGCTTCTTCAAGCCAAACTCCAATCATTCCCATATACCGTGGCCCAAACTTATCTCAACCTTTGCCAAACCATCATAGTTTTCCCACCTTTGAGAGATTTATGATCACACAACAGAAACAGCTCAAGATTGAACAAGCAATTGAAGAGGATCGAGCTTCGTCTGTTCACACTTTGCTGGCTCAGGAAGCTTATTTTACTGAATGGTATCATGTAACCAACTGGTTTGAGACTCACTAGGAGAAACAGCTTCAGCTCTCCAGGAGAATTCTGGTTGCATCTGCCTGGAAAAAGCCTCCCAATGAAACTCCAGCAGTTTAGGAACTAGAACCTACAACTCCTCCTCCTGCATCTACTACAATGGTTGCTGAAGCCTCTGCTTCTGCATCTTCCAGTCAATCTGACAACGTAGTAGTTCCAAGGGTTGTCTTGGACAGACTGCTTGAAGACAACAGGGAGTTTAGACAGTTCATGGTCTCTTCCAGTCAGAAACATGATGAAGTTGCTGTTATGCTGAAGGGAATTTTGGAAAAGCTGAACAAGCCCTAGAAGGCCCTTAGGACTTTTCACTTTTTGTATTTTGTATTAAGCCTTGTACTTGTTTTCTTTCGAGTTCAAACACTTTTGTAATTTGGTACTTTTTTAATTAAGGACAAATTGATTTTGGTGCCTATTCTGTTTTAACTTTTATCTTTCTATATTTTTATTTACTCTGTTTTGACAATGATGTTCTTTATATTCTTTACCTTTTTGTCTGATGAGAAAAGGGGATAAGAAAATAGAGAAGCATAGAGTAATTGATGAACTCAATGTATCAACCAAGTGTTAAAATGAATTAAACACCATGCATTGCATAATCTGATACATTATATTTAGTATGCTCTGTTACATAATATTGGAATGAATGCTTATATCCTATGCTCTGATACATTACACTGGAATGTATGCTCTGATACACTATATGTTTAAGCATGCATCTGATGTCATTACCATACTTTGAAAATATTTATATGTGCTTAATTCAGGGGGAGCCTCTGAAATTCTCTTAAGCAAATATTTTTCTGATGGAAAATTATTCATCAATCTATGTGTTTTTAATCATCAAAAAGGGGGAGATTGTTGGAATCAAGTGGATTCAGAATCAACGACCCTTAATTGTTTTGATGATAACAAATAATGAAAAGAACAACTTATCCTCTGAAGTGTTTGTTAGTGTGCAAAACTTAATGAGTAAGTCACTATTCATCAGATGGAACGGTCTCAGAAAGTTATGCCTCTGTGCACATTTCACCCTTTGGTACATTCCTCTGAGTCTGACATTGATCATCTAGTAAGAGCTGATGGCGTTAGCATCTTACAGCCTCACTCTGCTGTAGACCAAGCTCTAGTAGGTCAACACTCTGGTAGTCAACGCTCTGGTGTAGATCATGCTCTGGTAAGACCATCCTCTAGTAAGCAAACACTTTGTGGAACTCTACGTCTGGTACTACAAGACTCTGGTATAAGAAAGGCCAAGTTAAACTATGTTGAAGAACATGCCTCTGGTCCTAGCTTATTCTGATAAGCAGAGTGTCTCAGTAACAAGCATCATCTGGTAGAAGGATGCCTCTGGGTGGAAACCAGACTGAATGATGCATTAAAGGCTACTTCAAGTATTAAAGGATCCTCATTGATGAGTATTTTAATGTACGAGGAATCAAAGGCCAAAGAGAATGTCAATAGATATAATCATCATATATGCCTTGCTCTGAAAGTGTCTTAAATTCAAAAAGGATCACAAGGGACAAGATACTGCAATTGTCTACTGTATCAGTGTATAGGAGCAGAGTTGAAATTGACAGGACTCGCTAAAAGCCACAAAAAGCGGATCAAGTTTTGTCCATTGGTGAAAAAGCTGTTAGGTCACAACGACACTATTTAGAACTCTAGCTATATATACGCTACTTCATTCACTGAAGTAGGTTAAGAAAACTGAATCATTCTTGCGAGACAATGAGCAACCAAGAAATTATTCCAAGTCTCTGAGACCAAGTGAACAAGCACTTAATCGTTTTATTCTTTCTGTTAGAAAACTATCTTTGTGCTTAAAGCTTTTCATTATAAATCCTCTCTGCTTAGAGTTATTGTTATTATTTCAAAGTATTTTTGAACTCTTGTATATAGCCCAGAAGTGGCTGCATTCCTTAGAGGCTTGACTGAACTAAGTCGTTCTAAGAAGTTGTGAGTATAGCCAATTTGGCAGTAGTATACTCTCAAGTGTAATTAGGTTGATTATAGTGGAGAAACCTTCAGTGTGTGAAGAGACTAGACGTTGTTATCAGGTGATAGTGAACTAGTATAAATCACTGTGTCATATTCTTTCTCTTCTCTTTACTCGCTTTCATTGTTGGTTTTGTGAAAGAGTTGTTTTGAAAAGGTTTTCAAAAACACATAAGTATTTCGAAAAGATTTCTAAAACCCAATTCAAACCCCCTTTCTTGTGTTTTTGTCATGTTCAAAAAGAAGAATGGAAAGTAGGAATACCTCTCTTCATAGTAAAAAACAACGGGTAGTGATCCGACTGACTTCTGGTAAAGGTGCAACAGGATGTAGAAGACACGAAAGAGAACCAGTCATCATTACAAATAGCCCTGTCAAGTCTTCTTTCAGTATGAGCAGTAGCTCGTCTACCATTAGACCAAGTAAACTAGGCCCTCTTGGTAGAAATGTGAGTGATTAAGCAATTATTAGTCCAAATATTGAAATCATCACAAGAGGCTGCCAAAGGGATACCACCACCATGCTGTTCGTGAGCCCCAAGAATAGCATTCAAGTCCCTAACCAAAAGCCATAGTCCCAAATTATTGTGGATAAGAGTAGACAACTCCCTCCAAAGGTCTCTTCTCACAAGATGATCATAGGAGGCATTAATGGCAGATATGTAAATCATCCTTTGATCCCAAACTAAAGAAAAAGTAGCATGTTGTCTGGCTGAAGCAACCAAAGTAGGATCAAGGTCGATAGCACAAAAACCCCGCAGATTAGGAAGCTGTGGGTCCCTATCATTAGCTACATAAAACTTTAAACCAAGATTACTCCAAAAAGAATTCACAATCTGATTCCGGTTAATCCAAGGCTCCGAAATAAACAAAAAATCTGGTTTATGCTTTAAGCAAAGATTTTTTAAAACATAATTTGTGTCTGGGTTTGCTAACCCTCTAACATTCCAATAAATGATCTTCATTAAAAGGAAATTGAGTTGGAACCTGCCCGATACCGGGTGTTATAATGTTGCATAGTCTTCTTCTTTTTCTACCGTAGCCTCTTTTTCTTGGACTTCGAGATAACTGTCTGAAAATTATCATCCTGGTCGCTCGAGATGGAGTCTAGATTATCTTCGTTCTATCACCCTTTATGTAGCCACTTTTAATTTGTGCAATACACGCTGCATTATCTTCGTATAATGTTGTTGGCTTGTCATCTTCTTTCACCAATCCGCATGCTCCTCTAACATACTGGGTCATGGTTCTTAGCCATATGCACTCTCGACTTGCTTCATGAATAACTAGTATTTCTGAATGATTTGATGAGGTGGCAGTGATTGTTTGCTTCATAGATCTCCAAGATATAGCAGTTTTTCCATACATGAAAACATAACCTGTTTGCGACCGGGCTTTATGAGGATCAGAAAGGTATCCAGCATCAGCATATCCTACCAACTCTGACTTTACTCCACTTGCATAAAATAAACCCATGTCAGATGTACCATGGAGGTAACGAAGGACTTGTTTGACTCCATTCCAATGTCTTCGAGTTAGTGCCGAACTAAAACTTGCTAACAAGTTTACTGCAAATGCTATGTCAGGTCTTGTGCTATTTGCAAGGTACAAAAGTGCTCCAATGGCACTAAGATATGGTACTTCGGGACCAAGAATTTCTTCATCATCTTCTCGTGGGCGAAAAGGATCTTTTTTCACATCAAGTGAACGAACGACCATTGGACTGCTTAATGGATAAGCTTTGTCCATATAGAATTGTTTCAAAACCTTTTCAATGTAAGAAGATTGATGAACAAATATTCCACTTGTGAAATGTTCAACTTGAAAGCCAAGACAAAATTTTGTCTTTCCAAGATCCTTCATTTGAAATTCACATTTTAAGTATTCTACAGACTTAGAGATCTCTTCTGGAATCCCTATTATATTTAAATCAACAACATATACTGCTACTATGGCAAGTCCAGAATTCGTTTTCTTGATGAAAACACAGGGGTAAACAGGGTTATTCTCATAATTGTATTTCAATAGATATTCACTCAAACGAGTATACCACATATGTCCTGATTGCTTTAGTCCATATAAGGATCTTTGTAATTTAATAGAGTACTTCTATCGAGGTATTAAATTTCATGCTTCAGGCATCTTAAATCCTTCAGGGATTTTCATATAAATGTCATTATCTAATGACCCATATAAGTAAGCTGTCACTACGTCCATTAGACGTATGTCCAGTCCTTCGAAGATTGCCAAACTAATCAAAAATCTAAAAGTGACTGCATCCATAACCGGGGAGTATGTCTCTTCATAATCTATACCCGGCCTTTGTGAGAAACCTTGCGCTATAAGTCATGCCTTGTATCTCATAATTTCATTCAATTCGTTTCTTTTACGTACAAAAACCTACTTATATCCAACGGGTTTGGCATCTTCAGGTGTCTGGACTACTAGTCCAAATACTTTATGTTTGGCTAATGAGCCTAACTCGGCTTGTATCGCCTCTTTCCATTTTTACCAATCAGAACGATGTCGACATTCTTCTACAGTTTGAGGCTCAGACTCATTATCATTTATTATATCAGAAGCAACTGCATATGAGAACACATTATCAACAACAACTTTATTCCTTTCTTTCATATTTTCGGACGTTAATGAGATCTCATGATTTTTCAGTACCAAGACCACTTCTGGGGTTACTGTTGGAACCTAAACGATTGAGAAGTTTAGACCCTCACTGCTTTTGATGATAACAAAGTAATTCTCAAGAGAACAATTCATCTTCTAACATATCTTTGAGTGTAAAGGTATCAAAGCTTCATATATATGTATAAAACACTCAAGAAAGAAGAAGAAATTTACAAAAGAATTGAATACAATCCACTAGTGTCAGCATTCGAACTCACTCCAGCGTCTTGCTAACAGCAAGCGTCCAGCAGTGTTACTCCTTGACACGTGAAATACTCAATTGCTGCGAGCGTCCGTCCTCTGTTCTGAGCGAGCGTCTGATCACTTTAATGAAGCATGTGATAATCACGTTTTTGCTCTTAGCCTCAGACTGTTCTGGAACGGAATTCGAATATGATTTTATGCGCTCATTTTGATGTACGAGGAAGCAAAGGTGACACCTTTAGCATAAGACAAAAATCGTACAAGGCAATTGCAAATTACAGATAGTACAAAAACGGTAATGTGTACTATTCTGATATTCTCTAGAAAGGAAGAAAATGACTACATTTCAAATTACCTCACTCTATGGAAAGGAGATATTTTTTACTGCAACGGTAATACCCTTGAAGACTCCTATAAATACCCCAAGGTATTCATTGGAGAGAAGTTGAAAAAACTGTGAAGAAACTTGGTTCTGAAGGCAATATTACTCAAGTGAGCAATCAAGTTTAGTGCCAAGTTTCTGGTCTACATAGAACTGAACTCAGCGTCTTATACTTTCTTTTAGAAAGCCATTCTGTTTTGAGCTTAATCTTTTCATCCTCTCTGTGAGAGCTATTTTGATTGTATTCAAAAGTATAATCTCTTTTGTAAACTGGTTTTGGCCTTGTGAAGGCTTTGTTCCCCAAAGACTCGACTGCACTGAGTCGTTTTGAGAAGTTGAGAGTATTGTCAAGTTTGTGACAGAAGAATACTCTTAACGAAAATTGTAATCAGTTGATTATAGTGAAAAATCCTTCAGGAACGAAGGGACTAGACGTAGCTACCAGTTGGTGGTGAACTATTATAAATCTCTGCGTCTTACCCTTTACTGCTTTACATTTATCTTTACCTTGCTCAGTAAAACAAGTTTTCATAAGCTGTTTAATTTCTGCATCCGGTTTAATTCTCTGCATCTGATATACAAACAGTTTTGAAAAACCTGTGTTGAAGTTTTTACGTATAGTTTGCAAAAAGTTTTTAACACAATTCAACCCCTCTTCTTGTGTTCACATTCAGTTGGTACCAGAGCTCGGCCTCTTGGTTGAGCACTTAACAATGTTAAGAGAAAAGATCCTATACTGTGAACATGTCTACTGAAGGTGGTCATATGAACCGTCCTCCTCTATTCGATGGAGAAAAATTTGATTACTGGAAAGATAAGATAAAAGCTTTCTTTGAGACATAACAACTTGAGTTGTGGGATATAGTTCAAAGTGGTTACATTCCTCCCACTAATCCTCATGGTGTTGCTATAGCCAGAGAAGATTGGAATGATGAGCAGAAAAAGAGATATCAAATCAATCAAAAGGCTAGATTCATTCTTATCTGCTATGTGATGAAAAAGAATATGATAAATGTGGCAAATTTGATCTTGCCAAAGAAATGGGACTCACTTGTCTTATCTTACGAAGGCTCGCCCAGTAAGAGAAACCAATGCTAGCATGTTGGTTCGCGAATACGAGTTGTTCAAAATGGAAGATGGGGAAAGCATTGAAACCATGTTTGGAAGATTTCAAACACTTGGTCATGGGTTACTGTGCCCTTGGAAAAAGTTACACTACACGACCATGTTAGAAAGATCTTAAGAAACTTGACTAAGCGGTGGAGACCGAGGTCAAGCTATTCAGGAAGCAAAAGATCTAAATGTCCTACGACTTGAAGATCTTATGAGTTTGTTGAAAGCTCATGAACTTGAGCTAAATGAAGAAGAACCTGTCAAAAAGGGCAAGTCTATTGCTTTGAAAGTCGCTCAACATAAAGTCAGTTCTTCTAAAGCCTTTCAGGCTGAAGAAGAAGAATCAGAAGATGAAGCTTCAGAAGGAGATGTTGACACATCAGAAGATGAGCTCGCGTTTATATCCAGGAAGATACAAAGAATGTGGAAGAAGAGAAACTTCAGGAGGAAGTTTCAGAAGAAAGATACTAAGGACAAGAAGGAAAGCAAGGACAAGGCTTAAGTCATTTGCTATGAATGTAAAAAGCCTGGACATTTCAAGTCCGAATGTCCTAATCTTACGGAGAAGTCCACAAGAAGTTCTTTCAAGAAAAAGAAGAAGAGCATCATTGCTACATGGGAAGATCTAGATTTATCCTCATCTGAGGAAGATAATGAAGTAGAATCAAATCTCGCTCTCATGGCAGACACTGACCTTGATTCAGAAGAAGAAGTTGAAGAGGTAATAGTATATGATTCCTACTCTGAACTTCAACTTGCATTCGATGATCTTCTTAAGGACTCTGCCACCCTCTCTGTTGAGTATAAGAATTTGAAAAAGAAATTTTCAAAATTATCACAAGACTTTCAAGCTTTAAACAAAGAAAAATCAGACTCGATAAAGAGAACTGTTGAAAATCGAAAATCAGCATCGATGGATAACCAAATCTGACCGCTAACAAGCAACCAGAAGCTGAGAGCTCTCAAGCTGAAAGCTCTAAAGTTACAGGCAATCCTAAATGCAAATCAAATGATTATGAATATGCTTTTCAAAAGTTTCTTGCAGAGAGTGTAACTCAAAGCAAGCAAGCTTCAATGATTTGGGGTGTCAGTAAAACGACAACTCATGGTCTTGGTTATATATCAGATGAACCTCTTTTAGAAAATGACCCAGCATCTGATAAATCCAATAATCATAGTAAATGCTTGCATTGTACTTACTGCAATAAACCTGGTCATTTGAAAAGTGCATGTACTGTTTTTAAAACTGTGAAGGATAAGCTTCATTCAAGAACTAACAAGAAAGGACCCAAAAAAATATGGGTACCTAAAGATAAAATAGTCTATGTTGTAGACATGCTTAGCAACGAAGTCAACACACCTATCTTGGTACTTAGACAGTGGATGCTCGCGTCACATGACGGGAGAAAAGCATATGTTCTAAGAACTAAGGCCTAAAGAAGCTGGATTCGTTGGTTTCGGAGGAAACCAGAAAGGTAAAATAGTTGGAATTGGTCGCATTGGTAAAGGTTCTCTTCCCTCTATTGATAATGTACTATACGTTGAAGGGCTTAAACATAACTTATTGAGCATAAATCAATTATGTGACAGTGGTTATGAAGTCATCTTTACAGAAACTGGATGTCTAGTAAAAAGTAAGAAAGACGACTCTACTTTCTTTACTGCTAAGAGGAAACAAAATATTTACAAAATTGATCTCTCTGAACTTGCAAAACAAGATGTCAAGTGTCTCATGTCTGTTGACAAAGAACAATGGATTTGGCACAAGAGATTAGGTCATGCCAATTTGAGATTAATCTCAAAATTAAACAAGCACAGTCTTGTCAGAGGCTTACCAAATTTTAAGTATCAATCCGATGCTCTCTGTGAGGCATGTCAAAGAGGAAAACAAGTTAAAACTTCTTTTCATTCAAAAAATGTTGTTTCAACCTCTAGACCACTTGAGCTTTTGCATCTTGATCTTTTTGGTCCAACAAGGACAACCTCTTTAACTGGAAAGAAATATGGGTTAGTCATTGTTGGTGATTCTACTAGATGGACATGGGTTAGATTCCTTGCTCACAAAGATGAGTCATACAAGGTATTTACTGTATTGTGCAAAATAGTTCAAAATGGAAAAGGAATTTGCATTTCTTCTATTAGTAGTGATCATGGGGGAGAATTTGAAAATGAAAGCTTTCAAAAATTTTGTGATGATAATGACATCTCCCACAATTTCTCCTCTCCTAGAACACCTCAACAAAATGGTGTTGTAGAAAGGAAGAATAGATCCCTCCAAGAAATGGCCAGGACCATGATTAATGAGGCTAACATTGCAAAACATTTTTGGGAAGAAGCAGTAAACACAGCTTGTTACATTCAAAATAGAATCTCTATTAGACCTATTTTGAAGAAGACTCCATATGAACTGTGGAAAGGAAGGAAACCAAACATATCATATTTTCTTTCATTTGGATGTACGTGTTACATTTTAAATACTAAGGATCAGCTTGGTAAGTTTGATTCAAAAGCTGACAGAGGAATCTTTTTGGGTTATTCTGAAAGATCTAAAGCTTTTAGAATATACAATAAAGAAACTATGACAGTGGAAGAATCCATTCATGTCAAATTTGATGACAAGAAGCCTGACACAGCCATGTCAGAGCTAGATGAATTATTTTCAGAATTAAATATAGGTAATACTACAAATAGTAAACCTACATCTTCATCGTCCGGTGGTGACCAGACACAAGAATCTTCAGAAGCTGAATTCGGAAAGAGCTGGAAGTACAAAGCCAAGCTTCCTAAAGATCAAATCATAGGAAAACCTGGAGATAGAGTAAGAACCAGATCCTCTTTTAAAGAGCATGCAGATATGGCACTACTCTCAGAAATGGAACCTAAAACGATTGATCAAGCATTGAAAGATGAAGGTTGGATTCTGGCCATGCAAGAAGAGTTGAATCAGTTCCAAAGAAAAGATGTATGGAAGCTGGTTACTTTACCAGAAGATAAGCAAGTTATTGGTACTAAATGGGTATTTAGAAACAAGCTTGATGAAGATGGAAAGGTTGTAAGAAACAAGGCAAGATTGGTTGCTCAAGGTTACTCACAGGAAGAAGGTATTGATTTTACTGAAACATTTGCACCTGTTGCAAGGTTAGAAGCTATACGCATTTTGCTTTCATTTGCTGCACATCATGATATAATTCTTTATCAAATGGATGTGAAAAGTGCTTTTTTAAATGGTTTTATAACTGAGGAAGTCTTTGTAAAACAACCTCCTGGATTCGAAGACATTGAATTTCCAGAACATGTCTTCAAGCTTAAAAAGGCTCTGTATGGTCTTAAGCAAGCTCCCAGAGCTTGGTATGAAAGACTGAGTACATTTTTTGTGAACAATGGCTTTACCAGAGGTCTAGTAGACACTACTCTTTTTAGAAAAACATCAAACAAACACTTTATAATTGTTCAAATATATGTTGATGACATTATTTTTGGAGCTACTAATGAAAGCTTTGCAAAGAATTTTCTAAGCTAATGCAGGCTGAATTCGAGATGAGCATGATGGGTGAACTGCAGTTTTTCCTTGGAATTCAAATCAAACAATGCAATGATGGTATATATATACATCAAAGCAAATATATCAAGGAATTGCTAAAGAAATTCAGAATGGTGGATTGCAAACCTATGTGTACTCCTATGCATCCCACATGCATTCTTGGTAAAGATGAAACTGGTAAAAAGAAAGATCAGAAGATGTACAGAGGTATAATTGGATCTCTACTTTATCTTACAGCTTCAAGACCTGATATTATGTTCGATTAATGCGTGTGCTAGATTTCAATCGGATCCTAGAGAATCACACTTGAGTCTTTGTTAAAAGAATCTTTAGATATTTGCAAGGATCTACTAATCTTGGTTTGCTTTATAAGAAATCAAAAGATTACAAGTTTGTAGGTTTCGTGATCTTGACTTTCTTTGGACACAGAATGGAAAGAAAAAGCACAGGGGGGGGCCGCCAATTCCTTGGAGCAAATCTTGTATCTTGGTCAAGCAAAAGGCAAAGCACGATTGCACTCTCAATAGCAGAAGCTGGGTATATTTCAGCAGCAAGTTGCAGCTCTCAACTTCTGTGGATGAAATATCAACTTGAAGACTATCTGATAAAAGAGAGTAACATTCCTATCTTTTGTGATAATACTTCTGCAATCTGTCTTACTAAAAATCCCATATTGCATTCACGAGCCAAGCACATTGAGATTAAGCATCATTTTATAAGAGACTATGTTCAGAAGGGTATTCTCGAAATAAAATTTGTAGACACTGATCATCAGTGGGCTGACATATTTACAAAACCCCTTGCTGAAGATAGATTCAATTTTATAAGAAGTAATTTAAATTTTCATCTTATAGAAGAATGATTAATCTCAGCGTCAGATAATATGCACAATCTCAGCATCTGGTATGACATAAGCATGTATATGAATAAGCATCTTATTTGTCATGTGCATCATAACTCATCGTCTGGTGAATCGGTTGCGTGCGTCCGAGTGCACCCACACGTGTCACACGTGTTAAGGACTTAAGCGTCTCATCACGTCTACTGAGTCATAATTATTTATGTCTTTCGATAAAATCTTTTTACTTGATCTTACTTTTCTTTTAGCGTCTATATTTAATGAAAAGGTGAATCTTCATTTTCTTTTCTTTTTTGATTTAATTTTTGTGTGGAAATACGAAGCGATTTTTTGAAAAAGGACTGTACCATTTTCTATCAACTTTCTTACTACTCCACATTTTTCGCTCCATCACTTCACTCTGCATTTTCTTGCAAAACTATTCTCTCTCTCTCTCTGTATGATTTCGAACCCTAAAACCTCCATCACCCTCTCTGCAACTGCTACCATGGCCGACAGAAAGGTTGGACAATACACTGCTGCCTTCGATGTCTTCTCTGAGGTAAAACTCATGAATGAGAACAGGATTGATTTTGAGAACTTCAAGCTATACGGTTTTGATTTTGAAGAAGGTCTGGAGAAACTAGGCTGGAAAAATTACTTCATCTGGGAACCAGTCGACGTACTGAGCTATGCTATAAAGGAGTTCTAGGGGAACGCTTACTTACTTCCGAGAGAAATTATAGAAGGACACATCAGAGGCTTCAAGTTACGCTTCACCATCAACTCTATTGCTCAGACGATCAAGTGCCCTTGTGAAGGAATCAGTTACCATGCAAACTGGGCTGACGCGTACAGAGGACTGTAAAACGTCAACGAAGCCCTGTTTGAAAACTACCGTGAATTGAAGAAGAAGAACATAACTCCCACGACCAAAGACTTGAAAAGCCACTACAGAGTACTGCAAAAAATCATCGCTAAGAGCGTGATTCTGAAGGCTGGCTCAAGCGATATAGTGAAATACGAGCAAAAGTTCATTATGAGAAACTACATGGATGGGAAGAAAATCAATCTGCCAAGGTTGATTATCAACAATCTGATAAATGCACTTGTCTTCTCAAGGAAGAGTTTCGATAAGAAGAATATCATCAAAGTTATCCCTTATGGAGTTCTTCTCTCCATAATGATGATTAAAGACGGTATTGTGAGAAAACTGACTGACTCTATCAACAAAGAAGAAAAAGAAAAATACTTTGGTGTTGGCGCATTGTTCGTCCCGTAAGTTTTGGAGTCAGCTAGTCGAATGCAAATTGATAACTGGCTCTATGATCAAGAAGGTGAAATTAGAGCAACAGGAAGGAGAAGCTGAAAAGAAAACC
Source organism: Calophaca sinica (assembly GCA_037113605.1). Taxonomy (NCBI): domain Eukaryota; kingdom Viridiplantae; phylum Streptophyta; class Magnoliopsida; order Fabales; family Fabaceae; genus Calophaca; species Calophaca sinica. The sequence goes on from CM073737.1 coordinate 52,865,018, forward strand.
ACCAGAAGCTCAATGGCTGGTGTGAAGAGACCTGCTGAATCTCCTTCAAGGGAGACAAGAAGAATGAAACAGAAGGTGGCTTCTGCACCTACTGTTGAGGAACCAGAAGATGAGGATAGAATTCCCATCAGAAAGGTCTTGGAAAAAAAGTATAAGCCAGCAGCTGAAAAAGATGCTTCAGCGTCCGGTCAAGGGAAGCAAGTCCCTCCTCCTCCTCCTCCTGCCATTGTTGCCCTGAGAGGAACAAAAAGAAGGTTGGTTAAGTCTTCAGAGCTTAACCCAAAGGTACTCGACTTTACTGCTGATGAATCAGTATCTGTCTTTGATGCTCATGATATTATTCCTGCACCCCCATTGTCTGTTTCACAACCACAAACACAACCACAAACCAAGAAAACCAGAATGAGCCTCCGACAAACCTCTACCCTCTCTAAACCTACCCAATCATCATCCAATACACTTAACCTTGACCTACCACAAAATTCCTCAAATACCTCACTTACCTCATACATCTCTAAACTTCACTCTCATCTCTTTAACCTACTATTCAAAGTACCTCCCATTAATCCCTTCAAACCCTACACACCTAAAACATATTCAATCACCAAAACCACTCCCACTTTACTCACCATTACCCATAAACCTATAGACTTTGGTGGAAGGAAGAATGTCTCATGTATTAACAAACCACGGTTTGTTAAGTATGAGTCATATCACAGCATCTACAATTGTCCCTCTATATGGCATTTGAAAACCTTCACCTCTGGAGTTGCCAGACCACTACTAGAAATTAGCTATTTAGTGACCGATTTAGAGACCGAAAAAAATTGGTCGCTATAGCGACCGATTTAGAGACCGTTTTCTTAGTTTTTCGATAAAAAAATCGCGGTCTCTAAATCGGTCGCTAAAAATATTTTAGCGACCGATTTAGAGACCGATAATTTAGCGACCGCAAAATCGGTCTCTAAAACTGATTTTTTTTTTTTTATAAAAACTAAAACTGAATTTTATTCGACTTACAAAACATTAAAACATATTTGGTCATTGTTGTGACCGCTTTAGAGACCGATTATTTAGCGATCAAAAATCGGTCGCCAAGCTTCTCTTAATTTACGCGCACTAAATCCCGCCAGATACATATTTTTAGAGATTAATAATAAAAAAAAAAGAGATAGTTTGAGATACAATTAGAGAAATACTAAACAAAAAACCCTAAACTAAAGAGTCTCCTCCTTCGTATTGCTTCTTCTCAAGATTGCTTTCTCCACCGCCGCATCTTTCGCCTCCCCTCGTCCTCCTTCGTTTTTCTTCTTCCTCGCTTCTTCGTGCTCGTGACTGCATTCACACGAGCTCGCAAGGGGTAGCATGGCCTAGCTTGAGACTGGCGATTTCGATTCTACAATTTCGCAGGGTGATTTCCGATTCTGCAATTTCCCTTTGCCCCATCATAGGCCGCTTCACGCACGCACAAACAGAAGGGGTGTCGCTTGAAAAAGAAGAGGAGGTGGAAGAAAACTTTGTCTCGATTCCAGTGGAAAAGCTTTACTCCTTCGTTACTAATTTCTTTGCATTTTTCTGCTCCACCGCTTCATCGTTGTGTGAATTTCTTTTGGGGTTTATTTGCTATTTGACGATTTGAGTGACGGTTTGCTTGTTTTTCCGTGAAGAGGATTTTGTTGATGATAAAGTTGCGATTTTATGTAAAACACGCTTCTCTTTGTCGTTTAGCTCGCAAGATGGTGTCGTTTTTGAGATTATAGTTTGTGCCTAGGAATCGCAGCTCAAGTACGGTATTGAATCTTTGGTTGGTTAGGTTTCTTCAGAGTGAAATTGACTTCTCCTTTGTGGAACTCATTGTGACCCTTCAAGGGTTTGATTCAATTTGGTTAGGGTTAGAAGTACCTTTGTTGGGTAACCCCAAAAAAAAAGAAGACATTTCTTTCTCAATAAGTGTTGTAAATTCGTTTGTGTCATCTTCTCAAATTTGAAATGCGCTTTCCTAATCTTGAGCTATTTCAAAGGAGCTTAGAGTCTTGGGATTTTTTATGAAGACAATAGGCACAAAGAGAGTAGAATGTTATTCGATGCAGACTATAGACAATAGGCACACCGAGTATTGAGCGATTACTCAAACTTCTTGTGAGTTATTGTGGTGTATCGCCTAGTTGATGAGACTCGGTTTGAGAACTCGCCCATGAAATTTCAATGTGAAAATCGGCTGCTATTCACATTGCCTTGAACCCAGTGTTCCACGAAAGAATGTAAATCGGGAAGGATTTAGCAAGGATGTGTATCTATTGGACATGTTAGAGGTGGAGACCAGTTTGGTAATGTCTTGATCTTCCCTAGGCATTTAACTGAGTAGGTCATAATCTTTGTAACAAGAAGTAGGGAATGATCAACCTCTACATTCCAACACGAGAGAGTATTAGGTACTACTATCATTATGTATGCACATCATTAATGTGCTGCCGGTATTCTTGTCCTCTGCACTACATTGTACAAAACTATACTGCTAGCATAGTACACTAGATATAAATAGAGACATGTACACTTTATATAAATAGAGATCTGCACCCTTTTTGCGTGTAGTTTCCCAAATACCCCTTCAATTTACAGCCAATCAAACAAAATCCTCGTCAACTGGTTCTGGGAGATGATTTTGAATTGGTGTTACTCAAGTAGCGCTTCAAAAAACTCAGACACAATCTGCATATTAGCATATACAATCTACTGGAAGCAATTTTAATTTTTAACCTGCATCAGACTACACATTAGCTCCACTACCTCACAGTTTTACTTTTATATTTAGGAGTAAATTGGTAAATATTCATATTTTCTGCTGTATGCAATTTACTGTTTCCCTATTAATTTATTATCGATAAAAGAGAACATATATGAAAGCTTCCGGTAGTTTCTGAATGTCGTTCAAACTGATACATTTCATTGCAGGTTGGCATAATACCTTGGCTAGTAGTATCTTCCAGGGTTAGCAGATTTATTTTTAGACTCATGTATAGCAAATAGATTGTCACGATCTTCATCTAGAATGACGGATTGGTAGCTGCTTGGACTGGTTTCCTAGATTTAAAATGGAAAGAACAGGATCTTAGGTTTGTGCATCTTGAAATTTGCCCCCTCCCCTGTTATATGATATTTATTTCCTACCGCATGTTATTTTTTATTTTTATTTTTTTAAAATTTGGTACTTATTAAGGAAATTTGTCTTTAAATAAGGAGATTTGTCTTTTAATGCTTCTTGATTAATCTTATTTATTTGTTTTTGGTGTTGGATTGATAGGTTTGTAAATTTGAGTTTGTGTGATTTTATTTTTTTATTTTTTTATTAAGGTTTATGTGAATCGCAACAGAGGATTGGTTCTATTGTACTACTCACAAAGAGAAGAAAAAAAAGGGGGGGGGGAGGTTTTGGTTTCAATTCGCTGTTGCATAGCAAGGATCTCATGACGTTACTCCTATTTGTACGGACACAATATCATGAGATATAAACTTATTTAAAAAGTAAAACTATATAAATTCCTGCAGGCGGATCGTTATGATTAATTTTTTATTTTTAGTTTTAGTTAGGGTAAAAACAAAAATATTAAACTTGTAGGACAAAAACAAAATAAAAAGTGGGAGAAATCCCTAATAATACATTTGAGAATAGGCAAATGTAACACTAAAAAGTTGTCAGGCTGGCAACAAGGAAGCATTAAACACAAGCCACATGTCAAAACTATAATAATACAAACTAGGACTAGGAAGACACGTGCTGCAAATCATAACCTCCAAGCCTAGAAGGCAATTGCTGATCCTGGACAAAATACAACAATTCAACTAATTTAATTCATTTTGCACATGTTAAAATTGGCCCAACCCAGAAATGCAAGGGGAGAAATAAGCACCATGATCTCTGTTAGATGAGCTTTTGTTTGCTTCTTTCTGTTGATTTCTGCTTCAATGTGTTATGCTTCTTTCTATGGCAATAACTGGTTTCGGTTTTTTGTGGCTTTGTTACTGGTTCACAGGAAATTCTGCTTTTCTGGTTTATTTCACAGGAGAAAATGTGGCAACTGGGAATATAAATCCAAGTTTTGTTCTTTCCCTGTCTGTTCAAGCATCAGCATTTAGTACTCTCATCACTTCTTAGGTGTTGAATTAATCCTCCGGAGTTTGCTGTAGAACTAAGGTATGATCTGCCATCTGGTCCCTTTGACTTTTTACATGCATCAGTATCATGTCTGCAGATTCTGAGTTTTGCTTCCAAAATTCAGATCATCTTTCTTTCCTTTCCTTTTTGTTGCATTACTATTATTATTATTCTTTGTTTTTCTCCAAAGGGTCAAGGAATAGCCTTTGTGGTTGATGTATTGATTTTAGAGGCTTAAATATGAGGACTTTTTGGTAGGAAGAACTTGGTTTTCTTCTACTAAATTTTGGGTATTGACTGCAATAGAATAATTTCCAGTCAGCTTGAGTTTTTGTGTTGAATTTGGGTTGGGACTTTATCTGTTAGGCTGGTTTTTTTTTTTTTTAAGAATTTTTTTTTGAAAAGTGAGGCAATTTTTTTTTGAGTCAACAACAGTTTAGATTTCTTGTTACTATGGGCTTTCATCCCACTTTCCAGTAGATATGGATGTTTGAAATTTGAAGCATGGACTATGGAGGTTATAGAATGATTCAAATCTTAAGAGTTAAGAATATTGCAACTCACATGGAAAGTTATCAAGCTGAATAAGAAAAAAATTATGTGAATTCTTAGGCCTAGGCAAAAGTAACTGTTTAAGAATATGGGAAGCACATAAAGTCTTGGCCTGGGGACTTATTCCTTTATTTATTTCTAACAAAAAATTAGATGTCTCCTAGTTCTTCGAAACTTGTGGTTTTCAAAACATATCATATTTCTTTGTTCAAGTTCTCTGCTTTGCACTTAGCTTTATATTCTCAGAGGATTGGAAGTATGGTGTATTGAGAACCAGCAGTTGGTTCCAGTGTCAAAGTCAAACCATGGAAAATTCTATACTGGAAGTGCATACATTGTTCTGAATGTAAGATATTGCTCACTTTATTTTCCTGTTGATCCTTTTAAATGCATGAAGAAGTCGATGGCTGTATCTCAATTAAGATCCAAAATTTCACAAGATCATCATCATCATCTCTTTTTCATAGTGTCACTGTCTTTGTAGAAGTGATTCCATTACTTTTTGGAACCTCCTTCACCGTAATGGAGTTCTAGCTATTTCCTGTTTCAATTTTTTTAAAAGTTTTGCCGGTCGTGTTGCAAAAATACTGATGTAAGTGTAAGAGATTCATGCATGTCTTATTCATAAGATCTTATGTGATTTACATCTCCAACAGAATCATGAGACAGAAGTGTTTATCGACAACCAGGCAGCAATTGCAATTTCAAAAGATCCAGTATGTCATGGGAAGACTAAACATTTTAACATCAAGCTCTACTTCTTAAGAGAGATGCAGCAAAATGGAGAAGTTACATTGGTTTACTGCAGGTCAGAAGATCAATTAGCAGATTTGTTTACCAAGCCACTTCCTGTGAGCAAGTTTTGAGCTCTTAAGGCAGAAAATTGGAGTTTGCAGATCCTAAATTAAGCAAGGAGGAGTGTTAATTATTTGCTTTTTTGGACTGCATATGTTTTATTGTTTCAGTTTTTTTATTTTAGTCAATTAGTGGTTGCTAAACTTTAGGAGCAAGTAGTCAGTTATCCCACTATCCCACGTTCCTATTTTGGTGGTAATGTGGCAGTAGTTTGTTTTGCTTTTGTAAACACTATAAGTGTATCTTTGCTGTTATGATTTAAATAAATCGTATTCCCATTTTCTCTGCTATAATAAAACCAACCGTTTATAACTTATGTATTCTTAACTAGTTCAATAATCTACAGGCCAGGAACCTTTTCTATTGATGTACAATATGATGATTTGAGCTTTTTTCTACGGCAGTATTTTTAAAAAAAAAAGTGGTAGTGACCGATTTAGCGACTGAATATTCGGTCGCTAATTCGGTCGCAACCTCAGTCTCTACAGCTCCATTTATATTTATCAAAATCGGTCGCTAAATCGGTCGCTAAAATCGGTCTCTAAATCGGTCTCTAAATAGGTCTCTAAAATCGGTCGCTAAATCGGTTTCTAAAATGGGTCTCTAAATCGGTCTCTAAAAATCGGTCGCTAAATCGGTCGCTAAAATCGATCGCTAAATCGGTCGCTAAAATCGGTCGCTAAATCGGTCGCTAAAATCAGTCTCTAAATCAGTCTCTAAAATCGGTCTCTAAATCGGTCGCTATATATTCAGTCACTAAATCGGTCGCTAAAATTAGCGACCAGCGTTTTAGCTACTGATTTTTGTTGGTCTCTAAATCGGTCGCTAATTCGATTAGCGACCGATTTTAGAGGTTTAGCGACCGAAAAATCGGTCACTAAAAACTGATTTTTTTGTAGTGGACTGGAGATTGCCTCTCCAATGACTGCTACCTTCAAGGATGGAGAAGACTGCTTTCAGATGTCAATCAAAGGAAGATTGAGACCAGTACCTGGTAGCTGGGCAATTCCCTTCTCTATTGACCTTCCTAAATCCCTACCACAATTCTACCACAATTCCCTTCTCTGTTGACCTTCCTAAATCCCTACCACAATTCAACCTTCCTAAATCCCTACACTGGAGGAGTGCGGAAGGTGGATCACGGATGAAGAAGCTGCCTTCATGGCACACTGTCTTGAGATGAAGAAAATTGAAGTTATCAGATAGTTCAGGGATCCTTCGTCAGACAAGAAGATTGTACCGCATGCATAAAGGTGGCTACCTTGGTCTATCCCTGGGAAAAGGAAAGAACCTGCTCCTGGCAAGCAGCCATTCAACAAGATCGGGCTCATAGAATATGAGAAGGCTCCCAAGAAGTATAATCTTAAGGAACTCTCTAAGCTTCCGATTGCCAAGATCACTGAGGATCATGCCAGAAGGTTTTACCTGAGTTCTCTGAAGGAAGATGAATGGAGAACTGGCTCCTCAAACTGCTGCAATGCCGAGAAAGCCACAATTCCAACAATTGGCACTATCAGCAGAATTACTGACACCAATCTGGGAACAGTCTACTTTGATGATATGTTCAGATGCTCAGTAATCAGACCACTTGACTGCATGAAGACATATGTCCAATAGGCTGCTGTGACCAATCACTTTGACATTGGATTTACTTAGAGTCAATGGTCGAAGTCGTGGAAAGACAAAGCTTTGTTTCCATGCCTCATCCCCCTAGTGCTTACAGAAGATGACAGGGAAAATCTGAGAAGAATATACCTGGCAGAAAATGAAGGACTCTCTTTTGCTTTTGAAGCATTGAGTGACTTCATCAGAAGAATATGGGGAGAAGAAGCTGAGAATAAGTTTGATGCTTTCACTGCTGACGTGCTTCTGCATAGGGAAACTATCTTCATGGATTTGCTGTATCTAGAAGAGGTGGAGAAAAGGAGAAGAATTCAGTCAGAATATCTGAGCAGAGGAAACTTGGAAGTCTCATCAAATGGTTTATACCAAATGATGCGTTCTTTCAAAATGCTCAACAAAAGAAGGAACTGAGACTGAAGCTTTCCAACTGGGTGCTAGCAGAGCATCAGAAGATGAAATCTGCACCAGAAACTGGACCTTCTACTTCTACTCCTACAGTTGAAATGGTCACCATTCCTAAAGCAGAGTTTGAAGAAATGAAGGCCACTAACCTGAAAGTTACTCAGCTGGAAAATGCACTGAAGCTTTTATATGAACGTCTCAACATCCCTCCACCACCTCCACCAAACCCTTAATTTTTTTTCCTTGTGTGATATAAATATTTTGGTAGTCTTTTATATATATATTCAGTATTTTTGCTCTGATTATTTGACTATACATACCTATATCTGATTATCTGTTTATATATATTCAAATTTTTCTAAGTCATATTTTGACTATGATGTGCTTTACACTCTTTTTGTCTGATGACAAAAGGGGGAGTAAAAGAAAGGTCTAATGAACACGTGAAAGTCTGATTGACAAAATTCACCGTCCGATGTTTCAAGCTCCGATAGACACACTAAAACTGAAGTATCATGCATATCATTCCATACATAGCATTTGTATGGTTATTCATTGCTCTAATATCTTTTAATGCATTGATATTCATTGACCCAATAATCTAACAATGATCAATAAAATTTGTATAATGAAAATCTTTTTGATAAAATGAAAATCAGCATCCGATCTCACTCTGATAAAAATATGCTCTGATACATCTACGTATTTTTACGATCACTTAAATGAATTTGTCTATCAACAATCGCCTTAATACCAGAATTGTTCTTATATATCTTAATTGTTAAATTCAGGGGGAGACCCTTGATGTTATTTTGAAATTAAATTGTTCATCAACCTTGGATATTTGTCATCATCAAAAAGGGGGAGATTATTGGAACCTAAACGATTGAGAAGTTTAGACCCTCACTGATTTTGATGATAACAAAGTAATTCTCAAGAGAACAATTTATCTTCTAACATATCTTTGAGTGTACAGGTATCAAAGCTTCATATATATGTACAAAACACTCAAGGAAGAAGAAGAAATTTACAAAAGAATTGAATACAATCCACTAGTGTCAGCATCCGAACTCACTCCAGCGTCTTGTTAACAGCAAGCGTCGGCCAAAGTTGTTACTCCTTGACACGTGGAATACTCAATTGCCGCGAAGGCGTCAGTCCTGATTACGAGCGGCGTCGATCACTTTAATGAAGCATGTGATAATCACGTTTTTGCTCTTAGCCTCAGACTGTTCTGGAACGGAATTCGAATTTGATTTTATGCGATCATTTTGATGTACGAGGAAGCAAAGGTGACACCTTTAGCATAAGACAAAAATCGTACAAGGCAATTGCAAATTACAGATAGTACGAAAACGGTAATGTGTACTATTCTGATATTCTCTAGAAAGGAAGAAAAGGACTACATTTCAAATTACCTCACTCTATGGAAAGGAGATATTTTTTACTGCAACGGTAATACCCTTGAAGACTCCTATAAATACCCCAAGGTATTCATTGAAGAGAAGTTGAAAAAATTGTGAAGAAACTTGGTTCTGAAGGCAATATTACTCAAGTGAGCAATCAAGTTTAGTGCCAAGTTTCTGGTCTACATAGAACTGAACTCAGCGTCTTATACTTTCTTTTAAAAAGCCATTCTGTTTTGAGCTTAATCTTTTCATCCTCTCTGTGAGAGCTATTTTGATTGTATTCAAAAGTATAATCTCTTTTGTAAACTGGTTTTGGCCTTGTGAAGGCTTTGTTCCCCAAAGGCTCGACTGCACTGAGTTGTTTTGAGAAGTTGAGAGTATTGTCAAGTTTGTGACAGAAGAATACTCTTGAGGAAAATTGTAATCAGTTGATTATAGTGAAAAATCACTCAGGAACGAAGGGACTAGACGTAGCTACCAGTTGGTGGTGAACTAGTATAAATCTCTGCGTCTTACCCTTTACTGCTTTACATTTATCTTTACCTTGCTCAGTAAAACACGTTTTCATAAGCTGTTTAATTTCTGCATCCAGTTTAATTCTCTGCATCTGATATACAAACAGTTTTGAAAAACCTGTGTTGAAGTTTTTACGTATAGTTTGCAAAAAGTTTTTAACACAATTCAACCCCCCTTCTTGTGTTCACATTCAGTTACCTCTTTGGAAATATGAGTTTGTTGATTTATGTTCATGTTGACCTCTTCTGGAGTGTCACTTTGCAATTCTTTTACTCCCCTTTTCTTGCGGGGAACAATATCCTTAGCGCCAGTGGGTCTACCACGCTTCTGGCGTGCTTTGCATTCATTGGCTGCCATACTTGCAGGTTGTCCTTCAACTAACCGCGCAGGAGCATTTGCAGTTGGCACATGTGATTTAGTGACCTTCTGGGTGTTTGTAAAAGTATCTGGCAACTGGTTTGCAACATTTTGCAAATGGACTATTCTTTGAACTTCAAGTTCACATTGACATGTGAGTGTATCCAATATGGATAACGTTGGTGTGTTCCAACAAACCTCTTGCCTTTTCTTCCCCTAATGGGGGAATACAGATTCATCAAATTGACAATCTAAGAATCTTACTCTAAAAGATCACCTGTTAAAGGTTCTAGATATCTAATGATAGATGGAGAATCAAAACCAACATAGATTCCAAGGCGTCTTTGTGGTCCCATTTTAGTGCGTTGGGTGGGTGCAATGGGTACATATACAGCACAACCAAAAATTTTAAGATGAGATATATTAGGTTGTTGGCCAAAAACAAGTTGTAAATGTGAAAACTTATGATATGCAGATGTTTAGATGCGAATCAAAGATGCAACATGTACAATAGCATGTCCCCAAGCAGATGCAGAAAGCTTTGATTTCATAAGTATGGGTCTAGCAATAAGTTGTAAACATTTAATGAAAGATTCAGCTAAACCATTTTGAGTATGAACATGCGCAATTGGGTGTTCAACACTAATTCCTATTGACATGCAATAGTCATAAAATGCTTTAGAAGTAAATTCACCTGCATTATCTAGACGAATAGTTTTAATAGGATGGTCAGGAAAACTTGATCTTAACTTTATTATTTGAGCCAAAAATTTAGCAAAAGCAACATTTCTAGTTGAAAGCAAGCAAACATGTGACCATCGAGTAGAAGCATCAATTAAAACGATAAAATATCTAAAAGGCCCACAAGGTGGGTGAATTGGGCCACATATGTCACCTTGTATTCTTTGTAAAAAGGAAGGGGACTCCAAAGGTAATTTAGATGGAGAAGGTCTAATAATTAATTTACCTTGAGCACATGAAATACAAAAATAATCATTTGGTAAAGGAAGTCTATGGTCCTTTAATAAGTGACCATGTGCATTTTCAATGGGACGTCGCATCATCAATACATAATTTTGTCCCTTTTGGGAATATAACACATGCTCTTCCGGAGCCTTCAATCATATTTGCAGTACCAGATATTGTATTAATATTAATTTCAGCTAATGTTAATTGCGCAAAATATTTCTTATCACGAAGAATTGTGTGGGTCGTACCACTGTCCACTAAACATATGTCTTCCTCCATATTATCGAGAGTATTTTGCAATATCTAATAACATAAAAAAAAATTCAGGGATAAGAAAAGAAAATCATAGCATGACATGAAACTTAATACTAATCAAAATTAAAATAACATAAATAAGCTTTAACAATAGAGAATTCCCAATTAACAAAAACAAATAAAACTTAAGACGTGAAACTTAATACTAATCAAAATTCAAATAACATAAGTAAGCTTTAACATATGAAAATTCCCAAATAACAAAAACAAATAAAACTTGGGCATATGATGGTTTCTAGACTCAATGATGTCTCAATAGTAAACATTTCCATCCCCAATTAAGTGACCAATTTTACCGTTAGGGTCTTCGAAAAAATTAGAGACATCAAAATCCACATCTACTGAAGTCTTTTTGTCAAGAGATTCAGAGAAGTTTGCTTCAACATTTTTTCCTTTTGCCTTTTGAGAAGCCTTATAAAGATCAACTAGATGTTTTGGGGTGCAACATAGTCGAGACCAATGGCCTTTTGCCCCACATCTATAGCAAACATGTTCATTGTTTTGCACTTTCTTGCTTTGTCCAGAGTTTCCCCATTTTTGGCCCACTTCTTTTGGTTTCTTTCAGCACCATTTCTTTCAAAATTTGTAGGAGGATTAGCAAAATTTGTAGGAGGATTAGCACGGGTCCAAGTATTTTTTCTTCCACGACCCCTTTTCCACCACGACCTCGTCCATGTCCTTGAGAAAATGCCACATTCACTTCAGGGAATGGTGCTGAGCCTGTTGGATGAGACTGATGGTTTTTCATCAAAAGCTTGTTATTTTGTTCAGCCACAAGTAAACAAGAAATTAGCTCAGAGTATTTGGTGAACCTACGTTCTCGATACTGCTGCTGCAGGAGCACATTCGAGGCATGAAAAGTTGAATATATTCACCTTACGGTTTTGAAATTTTGTAACCGCAAGTGTATCCAATCATATCGAGCTTTTGGAAGTATCACCGTTCTTTGGTGCTCAAATCTCTCCTTTAAATTATTCCAAAGAGCTAATGGGTCCTTAATAGTAAGGTACTCTGTTTTCAATTCTTCATGTAAATGATGTCGAAGAAAAATCATTGCTTTTGCGCGATCCTGCAAGGATGTCTGGTTTCCTTCTTTAATGGTATTTCCAAGATTCATAGTATTGAGATGGATCTCAGCATCAAGTACCCATGACAGATAATTTCTTCCAGAAATATATAGAGCGATGAATTCAAGCTTTGTGAGATTCGACATTGTAACACACTAGAAAAAAAATGAACAATATTATTTCATATATCGAGGAAATAGTTAAAAGAAATAAAGTAAAAAGTATTTTACTATCCAATTTCCTTTTTAAATTAGTACTGCACTAAAAAATCAATCGATGTAAAAAAAATCAGAATTAAGTTTTACGCAATTGTTTTTACAATTGTAATCTGGTGCTTCTGGACCGATTACTAGAAACAATTGTAAATTGGTACTTCAGGACTAATAAAAGGTAATGATTTTGGTTATTCATTTAACGTGGTACTTCAAGACCAATCATAGATAAAATGTTAGCACTGGTACTTCAGGACCAATAATAGGCAAAATTAGTATTGGTACTTCAGGACCAATAATAGACAATATTAGTAACAGTACTTCAGGACCAATAACAAGCAATATTCGTGAAACAATATTAGCATTAGTACTTCAATATTTGCATTATTGTGATGCCTGTGCATGTCAAGTTTTGTTCTTTCTTTTTAGGCGGGTGTCTCTTTCTTGCGGTTTTCCATTTTGTTTCTGCTCATGGGTTTTGGTCTAGTCCCCCCATGTTTGTTTGTTTTTCCTTTTTTTTAATAAATTTTAGGCGGGGGTACTCTTTTTCCTTCTTGGTGTTTTTTCCCTAAGGAGGGTTTTGCATCAGAAGGTTTTAACGAGGCCTCTCTCCTCTCTTTTGCCTTAAAAAAAAGTACTTCAAGACCAAACATTAGCGGTGGAAATATAAAATAAAATATCAATAACACAAATAAAACAATTGCTGGCAATATATTGCTATATGGAAGGAAAATAGTACACATGGAAAGAAAAACTAATCACGTTGTGAATGAAACGAAAGATTGGGAAAAAAATAAAAAAATAAAAAAAACTAACTCATTGATACGAAACTGCAAGATCCAGACAGAGAGATTAATGATCTCGAAAAAAAATATAAAGATCAAAAGAAAACAAATCGATTTTGATAAAATTATAATATGGAGTCTTGGAGGAAGAACCACAAAAAAAACTTTTCTTTTGTTTAAAAAATCATATAGTTGTGATAATAAATAAATTCTCATCTTGAAAAGAAACATACAAAAATATTTTGCTACACCAGTGGAGACTTAATCGTGCTGATAACGTGTTATAAAAAAATCAAAAAATAAGAAGAAGAAGAAGACAATAGAGATATGAAGTCAAAAACTAGTTCTTCAGGAACTAGGATTCGTCGGCTCGTTCTTCAGGAACAAGCTCTAATATTTGTATTAGTGATTTCTCCAAAAAGTCTCTCCAATGGCAAACCTGATGCTCCTATTTATAGGTGTACTTGACTCTCAATTTATGAGCCAAATCAAGGAATAATAAATAAGGAGCAATCATATAATATTCTAAGATATGATAGATAGTCATCCATAAATACATATATTTACAACAGTTTCAACCAAACTATGATTTTTTGTGCACCTTAATTGCGGTGGAAGTGAAAGACCAATGAGTGCATTGTTCGAATTTTAAATAACCTATTTGAGTAACAGATGGACCACTTTGCCTTCAGTTTAGGCAGACTCATTAGTGGTAACAAAGGTGAATACAAAATTAGCGGACTTTTTAGACGGGATTCTTCCCCCTTGTTAGTTACTTTAAGTAATAAAGGATATTGAAACAAACATATCAAAAGTCACCTTCCTCCAATTAAATTTGCACCGGTCTCTATTGCAAAAAATTAGCATTGTCTCGCACAGGAACAAAGACTTTGTTCCCCACACCTTGTCTCTGAATGAGATCTTAGATGTGGCCAATACATCCTCCCTATCGGGATGCTTTTTTGGTGGGGGAGTTGATCTTCTTGTTGAGCAGAGAAAACAACACCCTCTCAAGACATTTTCACTTGGTCAAGGATGTCGAGAGTGATGTACTATGCTCCTTTTTCTTGGTTCAAATCCTCGGTATAATTTGAGTCGAGTCGGGTCGATTCATATAAGGAGGTAAAGCTCTTTCAACATCTATTTTTTTCATTCACAAGACTTAATCTCGGGACCTTGTTTAAGGAGAACCAAGTTCTTTCCCACTTGGACTAATTCTTCCTTTTATGTTAATTGCTTCTTCCATTACTGCGCTACTTTGTCTGTCACCATGTTAATTGCTGGTTATTGTGCTGATTGATTTTTTTTTTTTCCTTTTTGGGGGTTTCGATTTTGGCACATACTATTGATTGATTTAAATGCTAGTGGAACAAATATATATCTCTCGATCTATCTATCTAATTTAAAATTGAACCCCGAGTAGACACACGTCTCTCTATTGTTCTTCCTCTTCCCTTTTTCTTCTCCTAAATCCACACTATAATAACAACTCAATATTGCTTGCACAGTGTTCCCGTCATTTCTTTTTTTATTTTTAATCTTTTACATAAATAAATAATCAATCTATGCTTGGGCCCGTAAAACTCAGATAATGTGTCCACAGGACCCTTGCATCACAACAATTGCAGCATCCAAAGCAAAGCTTCCCACAATTTTTTAATATTTGTGTATTGCTCTATGCATGCTTGGGTTCATACTTTTTTTTTTGTCTGCAGATGGAGTGGCAAGTATCACCCGTAAACTCACACACGTAAAGCGGAGATCTCAGACTCGAACTCGGACAATCACGAAAAATGTCCAGCCTAACAGCGTCGGCTTACGCCAATTGTGTTAGGCCTTACGGACACTTTGGTTCAAACTTTGTAATAAAAGGCATTTTAAAAAAGCATGATAATATTTTAATAAATTTAGATTTACCTCGACACGCAGATTTACGTGTTCTTTAATACATTTCACAAAATCACAATTCTCAAAAGTTTAAAAGATCACAGTAAATGAACTTAAGTAATCAAATTTTCAGAAAGTACAACTTCCAGATGTCACTAAAACCATCGAAAAATTTTATAGCCCCGTAAATATATAAAATACGTCTAACATCATTTAATAATTTACAAACAATTTATATTTTATAATATTATAAAAACGACTTCTCCTGCAAAGAGTTCCCCTCTTAATTTATTTTTTAAATATTAAATTAAAATAAAAAATATATCATTACATATATCTAATCTAAGAGAATTGTGTCCCTCGTTTTATTAATATTTTTTATTCATCTGTAAGAATAATTTAACTGACATTTTTGTTATTATTGGAGAAAATTATACTTATATATAACATTTTTACATTAAGAAAAAACTTATAGATAATTTTCAAAATTATTTTGAATGATTAATATATTATCCAATGATTTTGTAATATTTAAAAGTTTTAATTTTTATCTCAAAGCAAAGTAAGATACTATTTTAAATATTTTAAAAATATTTTTAAGAAATAAATTTAATAATTATCTTTTTTGTATAACCATTTTTACTCCCTCTCACACATATACTAGTGTGGTGACCTCTGTATCGCACGAGTGATATTTGGGGTTTGTGGACCCACGTTCGGCACAAAAAATCGATAAAAATGTTCTAATAAGAGAGTGAAGATAGACTAAGGATTAATTTTTTTATATTATTGAAAATATTGCAAACATAATTAAAGATGTATCTGCCGTTTACAAAAAATTGGGAATCATTAATATATTGAATTATAGAAAATAAATGCCACAACAGGTGCTAATGAATTATTATTATTATTTTTTTGACAAAAATAAACTTACTTCATTTCATTTCCAATAATATTGGCAATACAATCAGGAACATAATCAAAACTATAGCTACAAGGCTTAGATACAGCAGCTCGTGCAAGAGCATGACCAACTAGGGGTGTTCAGTGGTTTGGATAAACCCGAAACAAACCGTAATCCAATCCAAACCGAAGCGTTTGGTTCGAACAATTTTCTTAATCGGGCCAAATCCGATCCAACCCGTAAAGACCCGTCGTAGTTCGGTTCGGGCAACAGATTTTAATTTATAAACCCGAAGACCCGTATACCCGAACCATGGCATATATAATAGGGGTCTTCTCATATTCTGCGTATTATTATTATTATTATTATTATTATTAACTTTCAATAACTTTTTTGTTGACCAAAAAAATAAAAACTTTCAATAACTTTCAATTACTCTCAGACTCTCAGTTGCCACCGCTTCGGTTTTAGTATTATTCCCTCTGGCCTCTCCCATTTAGCACATTTCCAAGGCTTCCATTGAATCACATTTCAATTCACAATTATCACAATAACACAATTCACAAGTTTCAATCGCCTATATAATGTCTCATTCTCCAAACCCTAGGATTCACATTCATCAATCATTTGATTTCATCCTCCCATTCCTTTCCTTCACAGCAGCTCCGCATCAGCGCCACATCCAATTTCACATTCATCAATCATTTAGATTCACTTGGTTCCTCCCACTCGCACGGTAAGATTTCACGATTTCTTCTTTGTTTTCGTTAATTACGTTTACTGCTCCATGTCTTTGATGATTTCTCATCATCCATTTCCCTTTGTCCCTGTTCTTGCTTTTATTTTTTTATATTTTTTGGGTTTGCTTTCTTGTTTTCATTTACTGTCTCTGTTCTGCTTTCATTTCTTGTATCTGTAATTTGTTTTATTATTTTTGATAAGTATTAATCCCTTTCCTCATTTGGGTTTGCATGTGTTGTTAAATCACTTTCCTTATTATTATTTTTTATTTAATCCCTTTTCTTAATCTGTAATTTGTTTCATTGTAGTATTTGATTTAGCATAATAGCATACATGTTCTGGTTTGTTGAATTTTGTCTATGTTTGAATAAAAGAAGTTAAGCTAAATTTGCATCTTTTTATGTTTTACAGAAATGAAAAGTGGTAATTTGAGTATTAATCCTCCTCCTCAAACTCCAAATCCAGCAGTCAATACTCCAAGTCCAACTGTTGCTATAACTCCACAAGGACAAGAAGCTCCTCTAGGAGAGCAAGCAACAGAGGTTGTTCTAACAGAGCAAGTACAAAAACCTCCAGCATCACAATCTGAGCTTCCAAAAAGAAAGCCTGCGAGGCCTCCTTCAAGTGCTTGGAAACATTTCATTAGAGAGAAGGACAATGCTATCTGTAAGTACTGTAAGAAAGTATATAGAGCAAATAGTGGTACTCATGGAACTAGTAACATGCTAAAACATTCAAAAAAATGTTTGAAAAACCCATATAGGAATGTTGATAAGAAACAAAAGACACTTGCTCTTGGAAAGGAATATGAAGATGACCCTAATAGTGTTAGCTTCAAACTTGTTGAGTTCAATCAAGAGAAAACTCGTGTCTCACTTGCAAAGATGATAATTATAGATGAACTTTCCTTTAAGTTTGTTGATAATGAAGGTTTTAGACTATTCATGGGTGAAGCTCAGCCTAGATTTAAAATTCCATCTCGTATCACTGTTGCTAGGGACTGCATTCAATTATATAACATTGAGAAGGATAAATTGAAATGCATTTTGTCTACAAATAAACAAATAGTTTCATTTACCACCGATACTTGGACCTCAATCCAAAACATGAATTACATGTGTGTAACTGGCCATTATATTGATGAGGGGTGGGAATTGAGGAAGAAAATATTGCATTTTGGTTTGATTACCGATCATAAGGGTGAAACCATAGGGATAAACTTAAAGGGTTGCATGAAAGAATGGGTAATCAAAAAAATTGGTTGTGTGACTGTCGATAATGCAAGTTCAAACAATGTGGCTATTTCATATGTAACTAGAGGCATGAGTGTGTGGAATGGTCATACTTTGTTAAATGGAGAGTTTATGCATATGAGGTGTGCTGCTCATATTTTAAACCTGATTGTACATGATGGAATGAAGGAAATTGATCCATCAATTGCTAGGATAAGGGCTGCTTGTAAGTTTGTAAAGGCTTCTTATAGTAGATTAGCTACTTTTAAGAAGTGTGCACATGTTGTAGGTGTTCCTAGTCAGGCAATGATAATACTTGATTGTCAAACTAGATGGAATTCCACCTACTTAATGTTAGAGGTTGCTGAGAAATATGAACAAGCTTTTTATCGCCTTGAATATGATGATGCTGCATACATGATCACCCTAGTTAGTGAATCAGTGGTCATCCTAATCAATTTGATTGGAATCGTGCTCGTGTTTTTGAAGTTTCTAAAGATATTTTATGATGCAACATTGTCTTTTTCTGGGTCATTGCATGTCACTGCTAATAATTTCTTCAAGCAATTGATAGATATTCAGAAAGCATTGAATAGGTGGAGGATGAGTGATGATGTAGTGTTGCAAAAGATGACGGCGAACATGCAGGTAAAGTTCAACAAATATTGGGAAAGTGGTATGATAAACTACTTGTTGTTAGTGGCTGTTTTTCTTGATCCCCGCTATAAGTTTGATTATATCAAATTTTGTTTTAGTCGGATGTATGATGATAAGAAGTGTAAGGAGATGATGACTAAATTAAAAGATATTGTCAATAAGTTGTTTGAGCATTACATGGTAGTGTATCCTGTTTCTGTTGAAACTTCTGGTTCTAGTACCTTGGCTTCAAACATTTCATCTGGATCTAACGTGGGGAATCAAGAGGAGGAGGAGGATTGGGATGGTCAGTTTAGATTAAAGATGAAGAAAAAGCAAGGTGAGGTGCAAAGAAATGAGTTGGAAAGGTATTTGGAGGATGGTGTTGAGGAAACTTCTCCTACATTTGACATTTTGAATTGGTGGAAAGGTAAGACAAGCAAATATCATGTTCTTTCTTACATGGCCAGAGATATATTAGCCATTCCGGTATCCACTATATCATCTGAATCTGCATTTAGCACTGGAGGTCGGGTTCTTGATTCATTTCGTAGTTCTTTGAGCCCTTCTACTGTCGAAGCTTTGATTTGTACTCAAAATTGGATAAAATCTCCAAAGGTGGTTGAAGTGCAGAGAATTGAAGCAGGTATGCATCACTAGTTTTAGAAGCTGAATTGGAAGAAGTGCAGAGAATTGAAGCAGGTATGCATCACTAGTTTTAATTTTGTAATTTTGAATCTATTGTATTTTATATTTGTTTTCAATATGAATATCAAAGTAAATTTGTATTCTATGCTAATAAGATTGTGGTTATGTCTGAAATTCCAGAATTATTGGCTGCAACAACTGACGAGGATGCTATTGCGGTGCTTAATGTGGCGCTAAATACAGTTACATCTTAAGGTAAATTTAGTTGATGCAATTCATCAAACTTTTTTGGCTTTCTGGCTTTTATTGTTTTTATTGTAATGTTGGGTTGAGAGTGTACTTTTGTAATGGGTTTTATATTATAGATAATGAAATGAAAAGAAGTAATCATTCTGATGTTTCTTTTGCAGGATTATGGCTTGGTTGGAGCTACAATGAAAAGAAGAATTAATCATTCTAAGCAAGATTTTATATTTGTTTTTGGAGCTACATTGAATAGTGTCTGCTTTGTGCTTAAAAGCACGTGATGTGTGCTTAGACTTTTTATTCTTGTTTTGCAGTTAAGTTGTAAGACACTTTAGAATTTGGATTGGATATTTTTTCTTAATTATGATTCAGTTTGGTTTTTAATTAAAAGCACGTGATGTGTGCTTAGACTTCTTAAATTATGATTATTATTTCGCAGTTATGTTTTAAAAAGTTGGCGTTAGCACATGACCCGCGAGCCCAATCCGAACCAACCCATTCAATATCGGATTGGTTTGGTTCGGATTTTATAGTAAAAAACTCAAAATCCGAACCAACCCAAACCGATTAAATATGATTGGTTCGGATAACGGATTTAGTCAAAATCCATCCAAACCGGCATGTGAACACCCCTATGACCAACAGTATTTGTTTGTCGCTTTACAAAATTAACTGAATAATTTTGTCTCTCTTGAAGAGCTACCTTACAAGCAAGAACAATGGAACCAAACTCACAAGCATCATCACAATTATTGTTGACACTTTCCACCACAGTTTTAGTATCAAGCTCAAAAATGATATGCTCCAAACCCAACTTCTGTGTCCACGGTAAAGCATGTCTTGTATTCTCTTTTATGTACTAAAATTTTATATTTTGTAACTTATCTTATAAATGTATACTGGGTTTAACATTTTTGTAACTCTAAATATAATAGAACATAAATTTCAAAATACATATTACATAAATTTGAGCAACAACATATTTATAATATGATGGTCCTCTTCCCTTAACAGACCATTCATTTTTTAGGGTCTTCTTTGTCATGTGTGCTCGCCCTTGTAATCGGTGTGGGTTGAGCAAACAGATCGAGCTGCATTTGATGGGCAAATATCTACACAACCACGGTGAATTACTAACTCATTCTCTAATCCATGACACTTCTCGCATGCCACTCCCTACTATACAATTGCATGGTGGAGTAGAACTTTCAATCCATATAGTTCACCCAAATATCCATGTAGTTCGACATTGAAGAGATTTGTAAGGTGCAATACCATGACTTAATTACTAACCTTAAAAAAGATTTTGACAACTAATTTAATAATTTATTTACTAATCAAATGATGACTCTGATGACTAATATGTGGAACAAAAGGATTAAAAAAAAAAACTAACTATGTAGCAAAACTTGTGTGTTATTTTGAATATGAATAAGACATGTATTTCCTATGACTATCATATAACGTGTGTTGTTTTTCTATATATATGTTATCTACTTTACCCTCACTTGAGTTTGAGCATGAGATGTTAAACATATTAAAACAACTAATCTCATATCAATTTAAATTATTTTTTATTCTCATATTTATACTATTCTATAATGATCGCTGCATTAGTATTAATTATATAATAGTAACAATATATTTTTTCATAATACTAAGTCTTTATCAGATCCACTTTGTGATAATATTACATACACATATAATATAAATAGA
Organism: Calophaca sinica; assembly: GCA_037113605.1. NCBI lineage: Eukaryota > Viridiplantae > Streptophyta > Magnoliopsida > Fabales > Fabaceae > Calophaca > Calophaca sinica. The sequence continues at coordinate 52,886,243 of CM073737.1, forward strand.
TTATGCAACCAAAAAATCTAAGTAGATTATATATCGTTTATAATCTTTTATAAATCTGTTGAAAAATGAAACATAGTTGAATATTTATTGTAAAAATATTAATTTATTTAAATATTTTTTAATATTTTAAAATTACATGAATGTGGTGTAACACATGGCATAACAACACGTAACAAAACCTTCTTTTACAGATATATAATATATTCACTAATATTTATGCCGAAGGATAAATGGCGAACGTTAGCAGGAAGGAACAAAGAAGAAACGAATGATGTGCAGTTTTTAGCGGCAAATATGGGGCATGCAGATGTAGTAGTTGATGATGGGCATGCAGTAGATGAGGGGCTTGCAATTGTTGCAATTGATGAGGGACATGAGGAGGAAAAGCACAGACATGACTCAAATGATAAGGAGGAAGAGCACGAGCACGACTCAGATGAGGAGCCGAAGCCGGAGAGGCACCTCCCGCTAGGGAGGCAGGACCGATAGACTACCAGGCGGTAGTTACGCGACTTGATAGCCTTGATTGCTGCTTACGCGCTCTTGCTAAACAGCATGCGGACATGATGGTTATCATTCGTGATATTCAGGAGCACCTCCGACAGTTACTTTCTCACATTTGATTGGATAGTCTTAATGCCTGCTCACGCGCTGTTAGTGGGCAGTACGCGGACATGATGGCTATTGTTCACGAGACTTAGGAGCACATCTCACACTTGACATTTGATTGTTGCTTTCAGTTTAGTATACTACTAGCATTTACTATAGAGTTTATCTTTAAAAAAAAACACACACACACACACACACACACACACACACATATATATATATATTCACTAATATTTCAACTTTTTAATATCCACGTTATATAAAAAAAAAATCAGAAATGATAATTTGAATAAATTATATATTTAAGATTCGTTAAATATTTTTTTTTTTGATCAGAGATTCGTTAAATAATTTATTTACAAAGTTAATCATGTTATAAGATATATTATCTAAAATGTTAAATATTTACATCATATGAAGTAGAAAATTTTAAAGTGTATTAAAATATAAAAAAGAACAAGAAATATTTACGTCACATACACAAATTTTGAATTATGACTTTTTATATAACTTATTAATATTTTTAAAGTATTAAAAAATTGCATTTACAATTAATATTTATTTCATATGAATCAATAAAAAAATAAAAAAGTGAACTTGTGCATGGCACGGTGCTTTCTAGTTCTCCCAATTCTTGTTCAAATTCCGGCTCAAATATTTCAAAACTTCTATCTCACATTAGCTCCCATATTCCACCTTGTCCTCAGGCTTTCAGATTTCAAAATCAAAACTTGTCTTTCTTTTTTCAAAATCCCTAAATCTCTTCCATGGTGAAATCCCACTCACAGAGAAAAACTCAGGCGTCTCCAATGTTTTCTCTTCTCATATAGCGTTTTTCTCTTTTCCTCTCACCTTTTTATTTGTTCATTCATTTTTTCTCTTGATATGCTTTTTCTTCGACGATGGACGTCACTCAACTGATGTTATTTTCTTCCCTTTCACCAATCAATCTCTACTCAAATTGAAACACGTCATAGCAACGTGGTTAGGGCGCAATAGAAAATACAAGTCATAGAAGCATAGAAACATAATTCGCTACGCTATGGAACCACGAATTGGTACTCTCAAACCTGTTTGTGGTTCTTTTTTGTACCGGTTCCCCAAAATTCGTGTCAAATTTGTTGAAAGCCACGAACCAGAAAATGTCGTGAAATGGAAGATGACCAGTATAATACGAAACACTTAAATGACAACAATAGCAATCTTCCCCTTCAGTGTTCATCATTCATGTTCCACAGTGGCTTCATGTTCCATTTTTCTTCTTAGATTTATTTCCATGCCGGTGATTCAAAGCTTTCTGGCCACACCCAATTCAGTTTTCCCCTTTCTTCCAGTTGTTTGGCAGAACACATGGGGGCTTATTTTTAAGTGAACGTTTTTTACTATGAGGATAGGGCTGTGAGAATAGGGCTGCGACAAGGTCACAGGAAGATGAAGGGCTCTACTGTGATACCCAAGTTGGAGAGAGATTGGACTGATTAAGATATTTTTCTTGTAAACGAATACTTTTTTTATTTGCCTTGTAAATGAATACTAGTAATAATTTTTTTGAGGTTACTCTTCTTGAAAACAAAAAGATTGATAACTAAAATAATAAATTTTATATTTTGAAAATAGTGAAATACTTTCTCTATTTTGTTATGAATATTTTGTGGATGTCCATCTTCCTTTGCCTTTTCATATTCCTAGGATGCTCTTATAACTTTCATGAGTAAAAGACTTTCACTCATTGATATTGCTCTTTATTTCATATGTTAATGCTAGGCCTTAATATGCTTGTAAGTTACATAGATTTGTGTTCTATAAATAGAACTCATGTAACATGTAAATCTTGCACATTGAAGAACATAATACAAAGAGTCTCTCTTCTTCTCTCACTTTCTCCTTTATCTCTATTCTTCTACATTTTATGATATCATACTCTTGTTTTAGTTTATTTCATAACACGTTATCAGTACGAGTCTCTACCATATGAGTGACAGCTTAATCTGCTTGAAAGTTATATGACAAGAATGTTTCTTCTTCTCACTATTATTGGGTTAATCTATTTCATGATCACGTTCTTGTAACTTTATATTTACATGTCAATCTTTTTATATTTCATGTATAGAAATTTTATTGTGAATTTTGTTTAGCTAAAACAATTATATATTTTGTTTATTATTGATAAATTCTGGAAGAATTTAACATTCAAGCATCTCTGTAGTATTGCACAAACTATGATTTTCATTGATCGTCGTTTACATGAAGTTTGTGGTATAGTTCTTGAAGAACTAACCCATTAGATCATGATTGAAATTTAAAAGATATATCTGATCTTGTTTAGTACATTTTGAAACTAAGAAAAGTGAGAGAATGATCATATATTTTATGTCTCTCAAATATGCTCCTGGAATAGCAAAAACGAGAAAATATTTTCAAGAATATTTTGAAAGTTTAGACTCTATTGTGAGTGAACACAAGAACAGTTATTGATTAAAAATGACAAAGGTCATGTAATTGATTGAACTCTATTCCTAGAAGTGAATAAGTTACATACGAAGGATGATCAAAATGTCATTAGTATGATTTGTGGTTATGACCTTTACTATTCCTAATAATGGTGTAGTAACTCATATACATTATGGAGAAATGTAACTTCTCTTCCTACTTATGTATAGAATCCTACATAAAGACATCATTTCATAAGAAGAAAGAATAAGAAGAATTGGTCGTATGACTAGTTCCTAAAGAACTAGAATTTTGTTTCTTTGTCCTAACCTCTTATCATCTTCTCTTCTCATGTTATCTTAATTGTAGAATGTATGAAAAGGCATTATTCATATATGTTACATGTCAACATTTTCCTCAGAATCTCAAGCGAGTTTGAATCAAGGTAAATATGAATATTTGCCTTCTAAGTCCTACAGGTGAGCTATGAGTCTAGTGATATATTAGTTATTTTTTTAAGTCTTCTTAATCTAATTATTTTAAGTTATCATTTTGTTTTGTTGAATATGAGTTCGTATTCAAATTTTGCTTACAAAAATTATTCATTTGATCATGGTCTTACAAAGAGTATGCATTTGGATTTTCTTTTTTTGGAGAAATATTTTATTAGTTGATTAACTATCTGAGAAGCTAAATTATTTGCTATTTCATATATATTTTCATGTGATTTGAAGTCACCACGTGCACATTTATACTTATTGTGTGTTCTCAATCAATCATATATAGAGATATATTTTAATATGTGGTAATTCATATTAGCTTATATATTTTGTTATTTGTATGATCAAAGTTAGATAAATTATTTGTATTCGTTATCAATTTAAACAGATATGGGTGAAATTAAAATTATGTAAGGTAAACCAGAAGTTTGCTGTGCACACATAAAAAAGTACTATATTGTTGTAAACCTGAAGTCTAAATAAATTTGTTATTTGGTAAGTATTCTAAATTTTTAGAATATACTTAGGATGATATTTGTGTATTTTATAACAAATCATGTGTAGTATTTATATAGTTATGACAAGAAGTCATACCGTCACATGTGTACTTATTATCAACTGGCAACCATAAGTTTGCAAATATAATTGAAGGCTCTAGATGAGCTAATCTATCGTTGCATGGAGGGATGAAGTTACACATTGATACCATATCGGAACAACAAATGAAGGAAATATTGAATATCCTTATATCACGATACTTATCTTAGATTGAAAAAATGGATATTGGAAAAGTTATTCGTTTTTCCTCCGATTTGTACTAAACGTATATTATTACATTTGGACACATATTATCATAAACCAGAAGTCTATGGATCATAATAAGTTTATTGTTTGGCTAGACCGGTAGGGACATCCCGAGTCTATATGATGCGAAAATTAATTGAAAATCCATGTGGACATTCACTGAAGAGCCAGGAGATTCTTCAATCTAATAATGTACCGCTTGTTCCCAATGGAAGTTGATAATTTGACCATCACAAACAAAAATTGGAAGTGAATCTCTCACATTTTTAGAATGTATACAAGATGATATTTGTGGACCAATACATCCCCTGTGTGGGCCATTTAGATATTTTATGCTTTTAATTGATGCATCAACTAAATGGTCACGTGATTGTTTGTTGTCAACTTGCAACCAGATGTTTGCGAGATTGCTTGCTCAAGTAATTTGACTAAGAACTCGTTTTATCGATTATCCAATTATGAAATGTTAGTGAGTTTACATCTCATGTCTTTAATGAGTATTGTATGTGTATTGGGGTTGATATTGAACATCCAGTAGCACGTGTTCATACATAAAATGGACTTACAGAATCACTCATGAACATCTAAAGTTAATTGCAAGACCAATATTTATGAGATCAAAACTTCAAATTTCTACTTGGGGACATACAATCTTGCATGCGGCATTGATTCGCATCAGACCAACAAGTTATCACAAATTCTCCCCTTTAAAAATGGTTTTTATTCAGGAACCTAATATTTCTTATCTAAGAATTTTTGGATGTATGTTCAAATTGTTCCACCACAACACACTAAGATGAGTTCTCAAAGAAGTTTGAGAATATATGTTGGATATGAAATCTCCACCTATAATAAAATATATTGAATCACTAAGGAGATATTTATTTACAGCTCGGTTTACTGATTGTCATTTTGATGACTAGGTTTTCCTAATATTAAGGGGAGAGAATAGGCAGCTGGAAAAGGAGATTATTCGAAATGAATTACCATTATATCATCTTGATCCTCATACAAAATAATGTGAACCAAAAGTTCAAAAGTTAATTCATTTGCAAAGCATAGCAAATCAGTTACCAAATGCATTCACCAGCTGTTAATGCTCCAATCAAAATTGATGTCCCTGTTGGACAGTATGACATTACAAGTGAGTCTCAACCATGCGTGAAGCGTGGTAGACCTGTCGGTTCCAAAGATATAAAAAAAATCCCCAAACAAGAAAAGGAGCTAAAAAGCAAGATGGACCAAGTGAGGATATGGAAATTCTAAAAGAGTTCTCAGACATAATTGATTTTTCAATCTCAGAAGAGACTAATCAGATACCTAGAATTTGTGAAAATGAAGAGATCTCAACAAATTATGTTATGAATGGAATACAATGGAACCAAAATGAAGTCAACGTTGACGATTTTTTTGCATATAATATAGCGCTAAATGTGATAAATGATAATGAGGTTCATGAACCAATATCTATTAAGGACTATAGACAAGCAATGTTTGGCCAAAATAGAAAGTCATTATTAACGCAGAATTAAACTCGTTTTGCAAGCGAAAATTTTTTGGACCTGTAGTCCGAACGCCTGAAGGTGTGAATCTAGTTGAATACAATTAGGTTTTTGTGTGAAAATGAAATGAGAATGGTGAAATTTTGAGATACAAAGCTCGACTCATTGCTCAAAGGTTTTCACAAAGACCTGACATTGATTTTGAAGAGAGATATTTTTAGATACTTAATTAGTCTGATAACACATGAAGAATCTCAATTTATTTATAACGGATTTGAAGGTCGAAACCGAGAATGATCTCTAACTATAAAATCCCAGAAGGATTAAAAATATAAAGAAATGTCATTAAATGAAATATTTTTGGAGGATTTTGTCTCGTGATAAATTATATCTTTGAGTACATGAGTTGTATGTCAAGAAGATAACAAAAATCTTGGTCCCGTAGATCAAACTTAAGGCTATAAAGCATACGCGCATATTGTTAAATGCTACATAACTTGATACAAAAATATTTTTGTGATACTTATTAGTAAGATATAATTCATCACCAACTAAAAGGCATTAGAACAAAGTGAAATGTATATATTTGTTTTATATTTTGACAACACAATTGATGCAATTATTTTATGAATATATGTTCAGCAAATTGACCATGCAGATACTGTAGCGACCGAAAAATCCGGAGGGATTTTATTCGAGTTTAATGGAGCCGCCACCAATAATTTATTTTCGAAGGAAAAATATTGGATAAAACCTTTTTTTGAATAAAAGTGGTCCTTAAGACCGGATTTGGGTTTGGGAGTCGATTATGCGTAGGGAAGGTATTAGCACCCCACGACATCCTTTCGAAAAAGGTTACCTCTAACTAATTATGCAAAATTTATTAACTTCTAAAAATATTTATTTCCCTAAAAAAAAATTAACCAAGATAAAAAGGACTTAATAAAAATCGTTTATTATTGCGCTTGACAGGACTGGGCTCCTGCTCCTACGTATCTCCGGGTGCAGTGGAGAAATCAAAGGCTACGTAGTTCTTGGGTAGAAAATGGTTGTGTGTTGGTTGATTTTAATTGTATATTTTTTGATGGAAAAAAGGTAGGTTTTGTAGGGACCAAACAAGAAGCAATCAAGAGTGGTCCTCACTAACAACCTATTTTGTTTATAAAATTAACGGTGTTCGTAATGATCAAACGGGAAGCAATCTCGAGTGATCATTACTAGTAAAAGATTGATTTTATTTTTATAAAGATGATGGGTTTTCATGGGGACCAAACAAGAAGCAATCAAGAGTGGTCCTCACTAATAACCCATTTTTGTTTTGAAAATTAAGATATTTGCAATGACTAAACGGGAAGCAATCTCGAGTAATCATTACTAGTAAATTAATTTTCATGATTTTTATCATGTGATTTTTCAAGAAAAATAAGGTTTCAAAACTTGTGTGTAAAATTTAGTTGAATGAAATTGCACTAGTTTGACTAGTAAAAAAAATGTGTTCATGTTTATTAAATAGATGATAAAAGAACAAATGGGCTTAAGCCCAATACTTAACAAAGGTTAACTAAAAAAAAAGAAAGTGAGTGGGCTGAGGCCTTAAAAGGATGGATTAAAAGAAAAAAAAAGGAGGTGGAGGGCGTAAAAAAAGATTGGGCTTACATTTCCAGCAAATAAAAAAAAACAAAACAAACAAACTCACACACACACTAAACCTAAAACCTGACACACACGTACACACACCAACACAAACAAAAGAAGAAGCAGCGCCGCTGCAAGAAAGAAAGAAAGGGAGATGAGAGGGAAGGAGGGGAAAGAGAGAGAGAGAGAGAAGAGAGAGAGGGCGAGAAGAAGAAGGAGAGGAGAGGGGTGGCGCGGCCGCCGCGCGCGGCTGCGATCGAGAGGGAGAGGGCGAAGGCTGACGCAGGGAGGTGAAGAAAGGGATGGTGGTGGAGAGAAGTGGATTTCAGAGAAAAGAGAAAGTGAGAGAGTGGTGGGAGAGGGAGGAAGAAGGAGGGAACCATGAGGTTGGGATCTGAGGGAGGATCGTTCTCCTTGGAGGTGGGTGCACTTGTGCAGCGTGCCGACCATGGCGCCTTGCCATGTGAGTGGAGGGAGGAGGGCGTGCGAGAGGAGGAGAAAATAAAGGGGGATGGAAGATCGTGGGGAGAGAGAGAAAAAGAGAAAGTGAGAGAGTGGTGGGAGAGGGAGGAAGAAAGAGGGAGAGAAATTTTACCCTCTTCTTCACTTCTTTCTTCTTCCTCTGTTTCTTCTTTCTCTGCTTGCTTCTTCTGCGTTTTTATTTTTTGCTTCTGTTTGCTGTTTTTTTTTCTAGTTCTTCTCTTTTTTCTCTCAATTTTCTCTCAAATTGTTGTGTATAATTGGTACTAAGAATGAGATATCCAATTCTGAAATTAAGTGAAATTTTTCTTTCCGTCCCCCCTTTTCTCTCTTCTTGCTCTACTATTTATAAAAAAAAAAAGGTTCAGTTTGTCAACTTGAGGTTGCAACTTGTATGCTAAGTGTGTGCTAACATGTGCAAAGTCTGAGATGGTATCAATGGTTTGAAAAAAAAATTGCAATCAGCCGTAACTTCAACAACGGTGCTCCCCCTTTTTTGATTAAATTGCATTGTTTGTCAAACTTGGTTGGCAGATGAAGAAAAAGCAAGAGGCCTATGGGGGACATATAGCTGTAAGACATAGTTTGTAGAGTGGCTGAGGAGATATGCAGAGGACTTTGGTGAAGATATGCAGATGACTTTGTGAAGGGTGAAGATAAGAGTGTGGAAATCTGACTTTGATTTTCAGTTTTGGATTTTGGTTTTTTTTTTGTTAATTATTTTGGGCCAATTTTAGCCCAATTGCAAGAATTGTCCATTACAAGAGTCCAAAGTGTAAAAATGGGAATGGGCTGAGCCCACTAAAAAAAATAACAAAAGAAACAAAACAAAAAATAAAAAATAAAAAAAAGAAATAATAATAATAATTGAGCCCAAGTATTATTAAAATTTTAAAAAAATGAAAATATGAGCGGACAAAATTGGGGTATAACAGCTGCCCCTCTTTAGTTATATTTTATTAGAAAATGCAAACAACAATGGTTGTTATATTTTTGTCATAAAATAGAGCTAAAGATAAATACACTAATTTTGTCTTGAACTTGACGTGAGGAATGACAATGAGGGATCAACGCTTGATGCGTTTAATCGGAAAGTGATAAGGAAGGAATACGGCCAGGTCGAGTACTGACGAGGTAATCTAAAAGCAATAAAGAGGGATTAACGCTCAGTGCGTTCATCAGAAAACTATAAAGAAGGATCACTGCCAGGTCGGGTACTGACGCGGTGATCGAAAAGCAATGAAGAGGGATTAACGCTTGGCGCCTTTATCAGAAAACTATAAAGAAGGATCACCGTCAGGTCGGGTACTGACGCGGTGATCAGAAAGCAATGAAGAGGGATTAACGCTTGGCGCGTTTATCAGAAAATTATAAAGAAGGATCTCGTCGGTCAATCTTCGGTGATCAGAAAGCAATAATGAGGGATTAACGCTTGGCGCGTTTATCAAAAAACTATAAAGAAGGATCTCCGCCAGGTCGGGTACTGACGCGGTGATTGGAAAGCAATAAAGAGGGTTCGACATCAAATAAGGTATTGACGCGTCAATGGGAAGCAATAAAGAAGGATCGCCGCCAGGTCGGGTACTGACACGGTGATCGGAAGGTTCGACGCCAAGTAGGGTATTGACGCGTCGATGGAAAGCAATAAAGAAGGATCAACATCAGGTCCGGAACTGATATGTTGGTCAAAAAGCAATAATGAGGGACTACCGCCAGGTCATCGACGCCGGTAATCTTAAAGCAATAAAAAGGGGTGATGCTCAGCGCATTTATCGTAAAACTATAAAGAAGGATCTCCGCCAGGTCGCATCGACGGTGATCGGAAAGCAATAAAGAATGAGCGATACTTGGCGTGTCGCTTAGAAAGCAAAATAAAGGACCAATGCTAGGCGCATTGTTTGTAACCGAGAATGAAGGATCAAAATTTGGTGCACGGACCAGGTGTAACAAAACGGCTAAAAGGTGGTGATATGAAGATGATGCATGAATAGATGATATGTGGTGCATCTATGCAATGTGATTATTATTTTTACTGATTCCTCATCCCGTATGATCTCTAGTGCTTAAAGATATCGGACGGACTGAAATTCATCATATTTAGTCATGCTATGCTTCGATTGGGAGAGAGCGCGAGTTATCAATGCAGCACTAGTTACTTTTTTAAAGGTAATCCCTTTGCCCTTTTTGAAACTTATTTGTTGAGATTTGGTGTTTCTCGTGATTCTTAGGATGTATATAATAACCGTAATGCTTTCCCATATCATTACATGCTTCACAATTCAGTGTCTATTATCATAAAACAACATTTTGAAATACGAGAACGGAGGTGTTTGGTATTCAAAAAAGAGTCATGTGTACAAGGACTGATGTTACACAGACTTGAAGATACATCAAGAAAAATGCAGGAAGAAGAAAAAACAAAGAAAGACAATAACTAAGCAGATATTTTATAGTTTGTGTCTTTGTAGGAACAAATGCCAGCTTCCCATATCCATAACTTTGATTACTCATTACTCTACTTCTGAAAATATATAGAACTGCCACAGTTGGGTAAGAGCCCCTTGATGCGTCAGCCTTCTTCAATGTCCGATTTCAGACCCTAACTTTTGCTTGGATTGCTCTTTCAAGTTTTCAATCCAACAGGTCGCTCTAATTTTTTCCTAGGTCGCCCTTTCAGGTTTTCAACCTAGCGATCTCACTTTTGCTTGGTTTTTATATGTTTTTTTTTTAGGCATAATATTTTTTGACTGCATCAGAGTTTACTGGGAGCGGGAGATCTTCACCGTCCATCCTTGTGAGGATTAAGGCTCCTCCAGAAAAAGCTTTTTTCACAACATACGGACCTTCATAATTTGGAGTCCATTTTCCACGAGAATCCTTTTGGATGGGCAAAATCTTCTTGAGTACAAGGTCTCCTTCTTGGAATTCCCGAGGGCGAACTTTCTTTTCGTAAGCCCTCTTCATCCTGTGCTGATATAGTTGTCCATGACATAAGGCCATCACTCTCTTTTCTTCAATGAGATTCAATTGATCCATCCGAGCCTGAACCCATTCTGCCTCTTCTAGTTTTGTCTCCATCAATACCCTTAACGAGGGGATCTCAACTTCAATGGGAAGCACCGCTTCCATTCCGTACACCAATGAGAAAGGGTTGCCCTGTTGAGGTGCGAACCGGTTCGATAACCGCAAGGCAAAAGGGAGCATTTCGTGCCGCCTCTAAATGTTACCACCATCTTCCTGGACAATCTTCTTGATGTTCTTATTCGCAGCTTCAACTGCCCCATTCATCTTTGGGCGGTACGGTGAGGAATTATGATGTTGGATCTTGAAGTCATTACACAGCTCCTTCATCATCTTGTTGTTCAAATTAGTCCCATTATCTGATGATCTTATTTGGCAAACCATGAGGAGAGATGGAAAGATGGAAAAGCAAAGAAAAGAGAAATGATTGGAAAATTCAAAGTGCATTTTATTGATAATGGTACTGAAATGAAACATGTGCGCCTCTTTTGACAATAAATTATTCTAAGGCCTTGGCGAGCAATAGAATTTGCATTACATAATTACTTTGAATCAAAGATCACGGAAACTCAGCGATCTCCCAATTTCCAAGTTCTTCATTCTGCGAGCAAGAAGCGGACAAGGTTGACATTGTCGTTTTTGCATCTTTGCGATCATCCTTGATAGTCGCTATTTGATTCGGATCCAATATTCCTGCACTCCGAAAGCTTTGCCTGATGTCACAGATGGGAATACTCTCATCTTTTGGCTCCCTGCCTTCCAGTCTAGCTATCCTCTTTTCTTTTCTTTCTTTGGCAATTCTCTTTTTGTCAAATCTGTTAGGTTCGTATCCCAACCCATATCTGTTTCTGTTATTTGGAAGTTCTAACAGCATCACGATCCCTTGTTCATATCTTCCCAATCCACATCCGGCCTGATACCCTCCTTTCATCATAACTTTAGCGATCATCGTGGAGGTTTCAGACAATTTTGGTTTCTTCATGAGGACTCCTTCTCCTGCGAAAGTGGCATTCGCAATCTCCAACGTTTGAAAAGACGTTTCAAGAGCTTCTTCTGCAGCCTCAATATAGCGCGTGGAGGACGGCTTGCTTACTAGCATCTCTTCTTCACCAGAGACAGTCACCAACTTATTATCCATTGAAAATTTCAGCTTTTGGTGTAAAGTTCCGGAGGGATTTTATTCGAGTTTAATGGAGCCGCCACCAATAATTTATTTTCGAAGGAAAAATATTGGAAAAAACCTTTTTTTGAATAAAAGTGGTCCTTAAGACCGGATTTGGGTTCGGGAGTCGATTATGCGTAGGGAAGGTATTAGCACCCCACGACATCCTTTTGAAAAAGGTTACCTCTAACTAATTGTGCAAAATTTATTAACTTCTAAAAATATTTATTTCCCTAAAAAAAAATTAACCAAGATAAAAAGGACTTAATAAAAATCGTTTATTATTGCGCTTGACAGATCGGCTCCTGCTCCTACGTATCTCAGTGCAAAGTGGAGAAATCAAAGGCTACGTAGTTCTTGGGTAGAAAATGGTTGTGTGTTGGTTGATTTTAATTGTATATTTTTTGATGGAAAAAAGGTAGGTTTTGTAGGGACCAAACAAGAAGCAATCAAGAGTGGTCCTCACTAACAACCTATTTTGTTTATAAAATTAACGGTGTTCGTAATGATCAAACTGAAGCAATCTCGAGAGACCATTACTAGTAAAAGATTGATTTTATTTTTATAAAGATGATGGGTTTTCATGGGGACCAAACAAGAAGCAATCAAGAGTGGTCCTCACTAATAACCCATTTTTGTTTTGAAAATTAAGATATTTGCAATGACTAAACGGGAAGCAATATCGAGTAATCATTACTAGTAAATTAATTTTCATGATTTTTATCATGTGATTTTTCAAGAAAAATAAGGTTTCAAAACTTGTGTGTAAAATTTAGTTGAATGAAATTGCACTAGTTTGACTAGTAAAAAAAATGTGTTCATGTTTATTAAATAGATGATAAAAGAACAAATGGGCTTAAGCCCAATACTTAACAAAGGCTAACTAAAAAAAAAAAGTGAGTGGGTTGAGGCCTTAAAAGGATGGATTAAAAGAAGAAGAAAAAAAGGAGGTGGAGGGCGTAAAAAAAGATTGGGCTTACATTTCCAGCAAATAAAAAAAAACAAAACAAACAAACTCACACACACACTAAACCTAAAACCTGACACACACGTACACACACCAACACAAACAAAAGAAGAAGCAGCGCCGCTGCAAGAAAGAAAGAAAGAAAGGGAGATGAGACGGAAGGAGGGGAAAGAGAGAGAGAGAAGAGAGAGAGGCGAGAAGAAGAAGGAGAGGAAAGGGGTGGCTTGCCATATCTGACACAATGTGTGACATAATCGAGAGGAGAGGCGAAGGTGACGCAGGAGGTGAAGAAAGGGATGGTGGTGGAGAGAAGTGGATTTCAGAGAAAAGAGAAAGTGAGAGAGTGGTGGGAGAGGGAGGAAGAAGGAGGGAACCATGAGGTTGGGATCTGAGGGAGGATCGTTCTCCTTGGAGGTGGAGTCTTGTGTGCAGCCTTGTCATTACTGGCCATGTGTGCATGTGTGAGCTGGAGGGGGGGAGGGCGTGCGAGAGGAGGAGAAAATAAAGGGGGAGGGGAGATCGTGGGGAGAGAGAGAAAAGAGAAAGTGAGAGAGTGGTGGGAGAGGGAGGAAGAAGGAGGGAGAGAAATTTTACCCTCTTCTTCACTTCTTTCTTCTTCCTCTGTTTCTTCTTTCTCTGCTTGCTTCTTCTGCGTTTTTTTTTTTTTTGCTTCTGTTTGCTGTTTTTTTTTCTAGTTCTTCTCTTTTTTCTCTCAATTTTCTCTCAAATTGTTGTGTATAATTGGTACTAAGAATGAGATATCCAATTCTGAAATTAAGTGAAATTTTTCTTTCCGTCCCCCCTTTTCTCTCTTCTTGCTCTACTATTTATAAAAAAAAAAAGGTTCAGTTTGTCAACTTGAGGTTGCAACTTGTATGCTAAGTGTGTGCTAACATGTGCAAAGTCTGAGATGGTATCAATGGTTTGAAAAAAAAAATTGCAATCAGCCGTAACTTCAACAACGGTGCTCCCCCTTTTTTGATTAAATTGCATTGTTTGTCAAACTTGGTTGGCAGATGAAGAAAAAGCAAGAGGCCTATGGGGGACATATAGCTGTAAGACATAGTTTGTAGAGTGGCTGAGGAGATATGCAGAGGACTTTGGTGAAGATATGCAGATGACTTTGTGAAGGGTGAAGATAAGAGTGTGGAAATCTGACTTTGATTTTCAGTTTTGGGTTTTGGTTTTTTTTTGTTAATTATTTTGGGCCAATTTTAGCCCAATTGCAAGAATTGTCCATTACAAGAGTCCAAAGTGTAAAAATGGGAATGGGCTGAGCCCACTAAAAAAAATAACAAAAGAAACAAAACAAAAAATAAAAAATAAAAAAAAGAAATAATAATAATAATTGAGCCCAAGTATTATTAAAATTTAAAAAAAATGAAAATATGAGTGGACAAAATTGGGGTATAACAGATGCAATATATTTTTCTGATCCAGATGAAGTCAGATCTCAAACCCGTTGTTATTTACGTGTGGTGGCATTGATACATCATTACGATATACAAAGCAATCTATAGTTATCACTTCTTCATATCATGCTCAAATAACAATTCAAGGAAGAAGTCTCGAAGATAATACTACTTGCAAAACTCAATTGAAAGGAGGATATAGCACAAGTGATAGAGCGGAGTATATTGCGTCAAATGCTTTAAGGGGAAAATCAGAATGTTAGAATTCATATTCTTAAGGGTTGCTTCTAACAGGGGGAGAAAATTATACTCTTTTTTCCTTCGCCATGGTTTTGTCTCATTGGGTTTTTCTGGCAAGGTTTTTAATGAGGGAGTTCTCATGTTAAGGAAATTGTACTCTTTTTCCTTTACTAGAATTTTTTCCCACTGGGTTTTTTCCTAGTAAGGTTTTAATGAGGCATATCCTCAATGGATATCCATGGGGGAATGTTATGAATATTTTGTGGATGTCCATCTTCCTATGCCTTTTCATAGTTCCTAGGATGCTCTTATAACTCTCATGAGTAAAAGACTTTCACTCATTATCATTGCTCTTTACTTCGTATGTTAATGCTAGGCCTTAATATGTTTGTAAGTTACATAGATTTGTGTCCTATAAATAGGACTCATGTGACATGTAAATCTTGCACCTTGAAGAACATAATACAAAGAGTCTATCTTTTTCTCTCTTCTCACTTTCTCCTTTATTTCTATTCTACTACATTTCGTGTGATATCATGCTCTTGTTTTAGTTTATTTCATAACATTCTTAAATTAATTAAAAGCTAACCAATCTGCTAATTAATATTAATATACTTATTTTGCATCACAAATAAAGTTTGTCTTTTAATATTTTAAGTTAATTTTTATTAATGATATTTTATATTTTTCAACAAGTAATTTATAGTTTTTTTTTTTAAAAAAATTATTGATATGGTACCAATTAGCATATTAGAACGTACCGCGAACCCATAACGTACCAACTATGTATACCACTACTAGAATGCAAGGTATTAGCTTCGAAAATATAGTATAGGCGCTGACACCGACGCTAACAGCGTCCGCATAGCGTCGGTCAATCTCATGCTAACAGGCCTATTGTATTTTTAATTATTTATAAAGCTTAGTGTCAGCTGCTAATATTATGTAAATATTCATGTTGTTGCCAGTTGTGTAGGACGGCCGACACTAAAATCATGAAAAAGCAAGTTTCCCTCCTTATGTGTGGAATTTTCTCATTCCCGTTCCTAGTATCTCTTTTCCACTTTTTGTCAAAAAAAAAAAAATCCCTTTTCCACTTCCCTCATATTTTCTCCCTCATTCTCATATTTTTCCATTTATTCTATGCAGAACTTAAATAAATATAAGGAACCCCACACACAGTATAGGTTGATTGAAAGGCTCCTCTCCCATATACAAATAAATAAATTCAACAAGAAACAAGAGCCATTATTTATTCTTATTATTGGGGTATAAAAGAGACATGTAAAGATAGCATGAAAAAAAAATAGAAACATGTAAAAGATGACGAGGGTGCAGCGTATCCGTCATTGGTGACAACTAATAAAAAACACAAATCTCCTTCTCTCAAAACAAAACCCTAGCCCAACTCATTTCTTCTTCTTTCTCAAAACTCAATCTTCCAATCTCTCAGAACGCCATCTTTCTCGCAAAACAAACACCACTACCATTACTCTCTCTCTCTCTCGCGTTCGTACAGTATCTCTCACGTGCCGAACGATTTTTCTACCATCTCTTCCATTCACGTGCTATCGGAGCACCACAGACTCGCACCTCCGGCAGCCAACACGTGAAGGAGAAGCCCCTCTCCTGCTCTCTCTCTCTCTCTATCTCTCTCAACTGTCTCTCAAATCTGCAAGAATCTCTATTCATTATTAATTCATTATCAACTGTGTAGTACCCTAATTTTGTCCAGCCTTTTATTTTATTTTATCTTATTTTATTTTATTTTTTTTATTTTTGTAATAAAAAAAAATATTTTTGGTTTTATAATGAAGAATAAAAGAGATTAAAAAGAAAGAAAGAAAAAGAGAAAAATGGAAGAAAAATGAATAAAAAGGAAAGAGGGGTGCAAGATGATGAAACTGGGGGTGCCACTAGCAAAGTGAACCCCATTCCAATGCCCAGCCCACTTCCTTTTTACTTCGCACACCCCTTTTTCTCCATACACTCCCCCTGCACGCCTCCCTCCTCTGCTTGCTACTCGCGCCCCCGTCTTCCATTCGCACACCCCTAGCCCAATGCTTGCTTACACGAGCCAACATCCAGCCCAAATGGCCCAAACCCAAAAATCTACCTAATATGTTAACCCTAATCTGATTCCCTCATTTTTCCTTCTTCATGCGTCGCGGCTTCACCCCCCTCGTCTCTCTTCTCTTCATTCTCTCAAACCAAAACCCTAATTATCCCATCTCACTCCATTTTCCAGCCGCAGCTTCTCCCCACCATTCTCGGCATCTCTCCCTCTCCTTCCCTTTTCCTTCTCCTATCATTCCTTCTTCATCCTTGCCCTAACCCTAAAAATAACCACGATCTCTCTTCTTTCCTTGCCATAACCCTAAATCTCGCGGCGCCCCCTCTCTCAGCCGCGGCCACATCTCATTTTCTCTCCCTTAATTTTTGTTTCTTTCCATTTCCGCTAGGCCGAATCGAATCCTCCCTTTTTATGATTTCGTCTAGATACAGTCCTCAAAGTCAAAGATCTCTGAAGATTCGCAGGAAAAATGGGAACAACGGGCGGATTTCCACAAAAATCAGGGAGTATTTTATTTTTATAATCATTTCGTTTTATTTCTCTATTTGCTATTGATTTTGCTCTGATCTATTTCTATTTTCTGTCACAGATTCTTAGAGGGCTATAAAACCCCCTCAATGGCTGTGTGAAAAAAGGGGGGAGCGAGAGGGAATAGTTGGAGGATCCTCATAGAAGCAGAAGCAGGACGTAAGAGAAAAGAGACTCAGAAATTTCTTTTTTTTTAGAAAATTTTTCATTCCTCTTCCAAATACTATCAGAGTTTTAGGGTTCTGAATCTTGTCTCCTTTTTGGATTAGGAGCTGGGAAGTTCAGGTTTTTTTTTCTTTTCTTCTCTCATTCCTCTTCTCTGTAAATATTCAGTGTTCTGTGTTGTATATTCTATTTTGTTTGTTCATATTCTGGACTTGAATTTGAATCTATAATATGTGAATGTGATTCCACCTTTTCATTCTGTATGATGATTGTTTGGTTTCCATTGATTCGAATCCTTTCTCTGCCTCTTGCGTTCTGTGAATGGCGTAAACTAGGGTTATGGGATTTGGCCTTCCAAAGGGGCCAAATTCAGGTTAGGGGTTGAATTGCAAATAGTTTAAGTGTCATAATTGCAATAAGGTATAAATTTGGATATGAGAGTAAAATGTACGCCCCCCCCCCCAAAAAAAGGAAAAAACAATTTTTATGAAATAAAAACCAGATTATTTGGGTAACCAAAGTAATCAAGCCCCTGTTTTTATTTGTTAATTGTCAATAAAAAATATTATATTTTTTAGAAGAAAATATGTGAAGTAGGTTTAGTTAATTCAATTTGATTTCTTAAAAGTCCAAATTAAAGCTTTAGGTTTTTTTTCTTTTTTTCTTTTCTTATTTTTTCTTCTCTGATTCTCTAAATAAAAAAGGTCGACGAAAATCAACTATCGATTGGATTACTATTTCAATTAAATAGATACGTCATCAGCTGATATTTTATAATATTTATGCGTATAGGAAATGTCGTTGATATGTTTATATCCTTTATGGTCTTCTTTTTTAAAATACTTTGGGAAATAAATTATTTATTGGCAAACAATTATTTTCAAACAATTAACGGGTACCATTTTTTAATGGGCGTGTATGGGTGTTAATCCTTCCTTGCGCGTAACCAACTCCCAAACTCAAAATCTGGTTCGAAGGACCTTTTTCTTTATTAAAATCAAAAATAGGTTTTCCAATGTTTTCTTATAAAATATTGGTGGCGACTCCATTTAAATTTAAGGGTGGTTGTCACAGCTGGCGACTCCACTGGGGACTTTAGAGAGTTAGGCCTTTTGATTGTTTGAATTGTTTGTTTGCCTTACAATGTGAATTGTTTCCTTTTCTTTTATTTTTATTTATTTATTTATTACTATTATTTTTTTCTTTCTATTTTTTCAATTTATTTATTTTCATCTTATCTTATTTGTTTTTATCTTTGTTTAGTTTATTTATTTTTATTGTGATTATATGTATATTGAACATTAGGATAGCCACTTTGTATATAAATGTATTTGTTAATTTATTTTACAGCGGGTAGTATTTTAGGTTATTGCTCCTTCACACACTTCACTTTATGCACTTTATTTACACACACTATTAGTGGGTGCCCTATACCCGGGCCCGAGTGAACCTTAAGTTAGGAGAGGCTGTGTAATGGGGGCTCTGCTGGACGTACGGCCAGTGGGTTCCTATGAAAGCCTCACCTAGAGTTTGGCTCCATTTGAGAAAAAACCATTCTTTAATAATATACTTATTATTGGTTGTAACATTTTCAAATGGGACCCTTGGCTCTAGGGACCTTTTAGATTAGTATCTTAAATCCACCCAATGGAAAGGAACTTAATATAAACCCTAGATCCTTTTAAGGAGCTACCGGCCCATATCACGAAAGGAGCATACATTATCCCATTTTCCACGTGACAAAAGTCGTATGACCTAAGATCTTAGGAAATACCGGCCTACATCACCAGGGGCACACGCTGCCCGTTTTTCCTTCATCCATTTATTTTCCGTTCACATTTCAAAAATTGTGAAAGATAATAAATGATATTTTTCTTTAAAAAATATTATTTGTTATTCTTCTTTGCAAAAAAAAAACACAGTTTCAAAAAAATTTCCCTTCTCATTCCTTTTTCCCTCTAAATAAAAATAAATCTTCAAAAAAATGCATTTTCTCTTTTTTAGCAACATCATTGCATCCATTTTTTTTTTGTAAAAAAAAATAAATTAAAAATGTTTCTCTATTATCCATCATATTATTTTGCATAAAATGTACATAAAAAAAAACATTTATGACATGCATAATCATGGCATCTACATAACATAACTCATTTTTTTCTCCCCAACAGAAAAATAGAGACAAATAAGCTTTCCCTGCATCCCTACCGGACTCGAGCCCAATCTAGACTCATGGATTTGTTGGAACAGAATCAGCAAGCGATGAGAGAAGAACTCGACCAAATCAATGGTAAGATGGACAAGTTATTTGGCCTTCTGCAGAACTTGTATCCAAAATTGACCATTAATAAGAACCATTCCACCAGCACTAATGAGTATCGAGAGGCTTCCAATGGCCCATTAGGAGACCCCCTAGATCAGAAGAGACTCCAAATTATGGAAGATAGGCTGAAAGCCATTGAAGGGGCAAATCATATTGGGTTCAAAGCTTCAGAAGTATGTTTGGTCCTAGACGTGGTAATTCCTCCAAAATTCAAAGTTCCTGAGTTCGTCAAGTATGAAGGCTTAACTTGTCCCAAAAGCCACCTTATCATGTACTGCCGGAAGATGGCCTCCTACTCCAGTAATGATAAGTTCCTAATCCACTTCTTCCAAGAGAGTCTTACCGGGGCATCCCTACGCTGGTATATGCAGTTAGAGCGGGGCAAAATCAACTCCTGGAATGATTTGGCTAAAGCTTTCATCAAACAGTATAAGTACAATATGGACATGGCTCCTAGCCGCTCCCAGTTGCAAACCATGGTAAAAGGGGGCAATGAAAGCTTCAAAGAGTATGCCCAAAGATGGAGAGGGATTGCAGCCCAAGTGGAACCTCCGCTATCTGAGAAAGAGATGGTTACCACGTTCACTGACACGCTTCAACAACCCTTCTATGATCTGATGATGGGAAATGTCTCTTCAAGTTTCTCAGATCTAGTTGTTGTCGGAGAAAGAGTGGAAGTCGGGATAACAAGCGGAAGGATTGCCAACCTCGATATTCAAAAACCATCGCGCAGTATGAGTCAAGAGATGGAAGAAGATACGAATGATGCTCATCACGACATGCACTGAGGCAATTGGCCACTTCATTAAGAACTGTTGGGGCTCTGATCAACACGAAGTGGTAAAACTTCAAGGAATAGCCCTGTTTAAGCGACTTTCATTTGTTTTTACTCTTTGCCCGAAGCCCTGGGGCATATCTTGTAAAGGGCTCATTATGTTCTCATCTTTTCAGTTCATCAATAAAACTGTAATTTGAATTTTTTTTAATCTTAGCTCATAGAATAATGGTAAAGCAAATGCACAAATTATCAAAAGTTAAGTTTTGTGAAGATGTGAGCGATGAGATTTTGAGATGAAGTTTGGCCCTTTTTCTCTATCCAAATACTTATCCCTTGCTACCCCTTTTGAGCCTAAAACGAAATTTTCTTTCAAATACCCTGAATAAAGATCGTCCATACAATGAAGAATAGCACAAGTCTCCGATCAACTTTGTCTTTTCAGAAAGAAGAAGAGCAAAGTAAGCAATAAAGTATCACAGACAATTCAAAAAATGTCAAAAACGTGTCAAAGACACCTGCGAAGATCAAAAAGAAAACCGCAAAGGCGAAACAAATGTGCTAGCAACCAATGAAGTGCATCTTTAGACTAAAGATCTTTATTCCCATAAACCCTTAAATACTTTTTGAGCCTGAAATATCCTTTCTTTTATAGCCCTTAACCTGGCCACGTTACAACCTTAATAAAGTCCATTCTGATTAAAGTCAAATTGCTCATATTTTCCTAAAACTTGATTTTTGAAAGAGGAGATCCATATAAACTCCTCAGTGCAGTTGCTTTACCTAAAAAAAGAATATAGAATAAAATGTTCGCTAGGCTGAAAACCCGAAAGGGCGGTCTAAGCAGGCGTTAGAGCGACCCGCTAGGTTGAAAACTCGCAAAGAGCGGCCTAGGCAAAAGTTAGGGTCAAATTTACAAACATTTCCACCCAGATTGGACCTCACAGATCTAAACATAAACCAAGAAGTTGGGGGCAAGAGCTGAACCCATCATCTACAAGCTTCACATTCGTTCCGATTTCAAAACTACGCAAGGTGATCTGTCTCTCAACATAGATCCTTTCTTACCTGGCTGTACGAAGGCCAAAAGGACACGGAAAAGCCTCTATGGATTAAAGTTGTCAATCGAATCCTCCCAAGAGCATTCATAGCATGGAAGGAATATTCAAGAATCCCCAAAGATAGACAGGATGAACTATCAAGGGGCAAACTCGCAAACCTGGTGCATTGCGAAGTCAACCATTTGGACAAGCAAGCCAACACCCATGAGTCTAGGGGCAGAATCCTCAAAGGAATTCAGGGGAATCAAAAAATTCAAAACAATAATAATATTCGTGCATAGCATACCATTCATTGCATTTTGCATAATTATTAATACTTTTGGGCCTCAGACCCACCTTCAAAATCATTTCTCCAAAAAATAAAAAGTTCATTTCATGTATGTCATACCATTCATTGCATCCTGCATAACTATCAAAGTTTTTGGTTCCATTGACCCACCCTCTCAAATATCACATACAGTTGGTCTGATGTTACTCAGTAAGAACTAGTACTCAACCTATTCAATCTATTAGCATGAGTTAGGAACCTGTCCTACACCTTGCTGGGAATCTGACCCACCACCTTGGGAATCTGACCCGAGCCTTTAGTCGGGAACCTGACCCGCGTCTCGAATTCCTCAATTATGGAAATCAATCCACACCTTTTAGCAAGAGTTAGGAACCTGTCCTACACCTTGCTAGGAATCTGACCCATCACCTTGGGAATCTGACCCAAGCTTTTAGTCGGGAATCTGACTCGAACTATTTCGAGTGACAGAGAAGCTCGTACACCGGACGTTCACCTGCAATAGGAAAACCAGTTCATACTTTAGCAAGAGTTAGGATTCTGACCTACACCTTGCCGGGAATCTGACCCGAACCAATATTGAGTGACAGAGAAACTCATATCACGGATATTCCTTAAAGTAGGGTAGTCAATCCGTACCTTTTAGCAAGAGTTAAGAACCTAACTTACCCTTGTTGGGAATCTGACCCAAACTTGTGCCGAGTAACAAAGAAGCTCGCACCCTAAACTTTCCCTAAGTAGGGAAGTAATCAATACCAAAGATGTGAGGGTTAGGAATCAGACCTATGCCTTACCGAGAATTCACTAGGAATCAAACATAGAATCTCTCATCAATTTTGTAAGAGTTAGGAACCAAACCTATGCCTTACCGAGAATTCACTAGGAATCGAACCTAGAATCTCTCACCAATTTTGTAAGAGTTAGGAACTAAACCTATGCCTTACCGGGAATTCACTAGGAATCAGACCTAGAATCCCAAAGCAAAGTCAGGAGCCAATCTCGCATCCTCAAACAATTTCGTTCTGGACAAAATTAGAGTCTTTTATCCTTAATTACCTTTTACAACGAATGCACGAAGACCTTCGAGTAAAATGTAATTAAGGAGGGGCAGCTGTAGTACCCTAATTTTGTCCGACCTTTTATTTTATTTTATCTTATTTTATTTTATTTTTTTTATTTTTGTAATAAAAAAAATATTTTTGGTTTTATAATGAACAATAAAAGAGATTAAAAAGAAAGAAAGAAAAAGATAAAAATGGAAGAAAAATGAATAAAAAGGAAAGAGGGGTGCAAGATGATGAAACTGGGGGTGCCACTAGCAAAGTGAACCCCATTCCAACGCCCAGCCCACTTCCTTTTTACTTCGCGCACCCCTTTTTCTCCATACACTCCCCCTGCACGCCTCCCTCCTCTGCTTGCTACTCGCGCCCCCGTCTTCCATTCGCACACCCCTAGCCCAATGCTTGCTTACACGAGCCAACATCCAGCCCAAATGGCCCAAACCCAAAAATCTACCTAATATGTTAACCCTAATCTGATTCCCTCATTTTTCCTTCTTCATGCACTGCGGCTTCACCCCACCCTCGTCTCTCTTCTCTCCATTCTCTCAAACCAAAACCCTAATTTCCCCATCTCACTCCATTTTCCAGCCGCAGCTTCTCCCCACCATTCTCGGCATTTCTCCCTCTCCTTCCCTTTTCCTTCTCCTATCATTCCTTCTTCATCCTTGCCCTAACCCTAAAAATAACCACGTTCTCTCTTCTTTCCTTACCATAACCCTAAATCTCGCTACGCTCTCTCTCAAATTACGCCACGTCTCCTTTTCTCTCCCTTAATTTTTGTTTCTTTCCATTTCCACTAGGCCGAATCGAATCCTCCCTTTTTATGATTTCGTCTAGATACAGTCCTCAAAGTCAAAGATCTCTGAAGATTCGCAGGAAAAATGGGAACAACGGGCGGATTTCCACAAAAATCAGGGAGTATTTTATTTTTATCATCATTTCGTTTTATTTCTCTATTTGCTATTGATTTTGCTCTGATCTATTTCTATTTTCTGTCACAGATTCTTAGAGGGCTATAAAACCCCCTCAATGGCTGTGTGAAAAAAGGGGGGAGCGAGAGGGAATAGTTGGAGGATCCTCAGAGAAGCAGAAGCAGGACGTAAGAGAAGAGAGACTCAGAAATTTCTTTTTTTTTAGAAAATTTTTCGTTCTTCTTCCAAATACTATTAGAGTTTTAGGGTTCTGAATCTTGTCTCCTTTTTGGATTAGGAGCTGGGAAGTTCAGGTTTTTTTTCTCTTTTCTTATCTCCTTCCTCTTCTCTGTAAATATTCAGTGTTCTGTGTTGTATATTCTATTTTGTTTGTTCATATTCTGGACTTGGATTTGAATCTATAATATGTGAATGTGATTCCACCTTTTCATTCTATATGATGATTGTTTGGTTTCCATTGATTCGAATCCTTTCTCTGCCTCTTGCGTTCTGTGAATGGCGTAAACTAGGGTTACGGGATTTGACCTTCCAAAGGGGTCAAATCCAGGTTAGGGGTTGAATTGCAAATAGTTTAAGTGTCATAATTGCAATAAGGTATAAATTTGGATATGAGAGTAAAATGTACACCCCCCCCCCAAAAAGGAAAAAACAATTTTTATGAAATAAAAACCAGATTGTTTGGGTAACCAAAGTAATCAAGCCCTTGTTTTTATTTGTTAATTGTCAATAAAAAATATTATATTTTTTAGAAGAAAATATGTGAAGTAGGTTTAGTTAATTCAATTTGATTTCTTAAAAGTCCAAATTAAAGCTTTAGGTTTTTTTTTCTTTTTTTTTCTTTTTTTTTCTCTGATTCTCTAAATAAAAAAGGTCGACGAAAATCAACTATTGATTGGATTACTATTTCAATTAAATAGATACGTCATCAGCTGATATTTTATAATATTTATGCGTATAGGAAATGTCGTTAATATGTTTATATCCTTTATGGTCTTCTTTTTTAAAATACTTTGGGAAATAAATTATTTATTGGCAAACAATTATTTTCAAACAATTAACGGGTACCATTTTTTAATGGGCGTGTATGGGTGCTAATCCTTCCTTGCGCGTAACCAACTCCCGAACTCAAAACCTGGTTCGAAGGACCTTTTTCTTTATTAAAATCAAAAATAGGTTTTCCAATGTTTTCCTATAAAATATTGGTGGCGGCTCCATTTAAATTTAAGGGTGGTTTTCACAAACTGTCTCTCCCAAAGGAGGTTTGTTTATGTGTTTTGTGTGAGGTATTTCTTAGATAATGTCAAATGGATGAGGAAGGAGATAAAAGGATAAAACTTGTGGTTCCCTTTTTGCTTTAATGCTTTTCAAATTTCATTTTTTTAGAAGATTTATGTTGTTCCTTTTTCTACCAAGGATCCTGGTTCCCCTTTAAATACCTTTTCACTTTTAGGTGTTTTTTAATTCATTTGTTTAGTACAGCACCAAGTATTATTTGACCAAAATTTGAGGAGAAGTAAATGACTAGGTCAACTATTTTCAATTTATATGTTAAAATAAAAAAAAATGTCTTTTGCTCTGTTTCTGTTTCTGAAACATTGTCTTTTATGGCCACAGAGTCACACTCACAAACACTTCCATAGCACATAATTGCCCCCCTTTGTAGACAACTCCACGTCCTCCAAAAGGTATTTATTTTTATTTTGAAAACATAGTTCATCCTTTTGCTGTTTCTTTTATTTTTGTTGTGGTCCCAAGTAAGTATTATTATGTCATGGTCTGTTGTCTGGTTCACATGTTTTATATCATGTTTTGTTGGTTTCTCTTTATATTTATAAATAGCTGGCGTGGTCCATATATTCTAGAGGCATGGGGTCTTGTGAGATATGTACAAAAATTGAGTCCATTTATATTTAGAAACATAAAGTATAGAACATCTTGTTTTGTACTTGGGTACTTAGGTAGGCATTTTCTATTCTATTTAAAAACCTCAATTTACTTGCAAACAATATCATGGTCTGGTGTCCATGTTCACATGTTTTATTAGTTTCTTTATTTATATATTGAAGGTGTGGTCCACATATTCTAAAGGCATGGAGTCTTTTGATATACATATAAATAATATATATATATACACACGCATACATACATACATACATACATACATACATACATATAGAGGAGGGATCAAATTACACCCGAAGAGTTACACCAATAGTTACACTCATTCAATAACATCCTATCGGATAAATATTTTTCAAAATCAATTGTTGGATTGAAAGTTACAATCATATAGATCATATCTGTAAATTTTAATATTAATATGTAATCATTTGCTATTTTATCAAGATGCGTTAAGATTAACGTTATTTGCAATTACACTGTTGGTATTAATCTTTACGCATCTTGATGTCATAGCAAATGATTTTAAATTAATGTTAAAATTTACAGATATGATCTATATGATTGTAACTTTCAATCTAATGGTTGATTTTGAAAAATATTTATCTGATAGGATGTTATTGAATGGGTGTAACTGTTGGTGTAAGTCTTTGGGTATATATATATATATATATAAAGTGAATCCTTGGAGTCACATGCTTCATTTAGTATATGAATCCTGCAGTATATTCAATGGCCATAAGTGAATCCTAGAGTTGATGAGAAGATTAACAAGTGATGGCCATATGAAACATAAGTAGATACTTTTAGCAATGGGTCAGATAAATTTGTAAGAGTGAAAATGGCATATACTTGCTAAAAGCAAAAATAATATGATGAATACTAACTCCTCCCACCTGAATGAAATGAATATATAACTCTTCCCACCTTAATTTCATCTCTTTCAACTTAATTTTTCTTTTTTTTCCCTTCCATCTCTTCCCTGTCACACTCCATTTATGGATTTCTGTTTGTTGCTTCTAAATACCTGCACAATTTTCCTTGCTTGTAAAGTCTTCATCACCTTCTAGAGGCACAATGATATGCATTTCTAACACACTTCAACAAATAAAAATTAACTACTTTTAATCCTATAGCAGTTTTCAAGTTTTCTCATTATTTCAAACATTCCATAACACCTTGGTTAAAACAATAACTTTTTATCTGTTAGTTTCGACCTTATCTGCAATATTTCTTCTCATCTTAGCATCCATACTTCCATTTTATTCATACTCTTACATTATAGCTGTTGTTGTTTCTAACCTAGGCCTATTCCATGATGATGAGGGAAATTTTGCTAGCTTTATGGAAATACTCTCTCCTAGGTTCATAGTAAAGGTGCTAATATGTAAATTCTGCTAACATACATGTATGTAAGAATTCAAGATTGCTAGATAATGAAAGGGTCATGTTTGGTTCTTGAATATTACATTGTAAAACATAATGAGGTGCTTACTGCTTATGCCATACTGGTATAATTCGTTTCAAAGCTATTTTGCACAAAAATTTGTGCATTTGTGCATTACTGAGTTTACTCCATTTCAGTTTTGGGGCCTTGGTAATAGCTAAAGCAGCCTCTGGAGTATTTTCAAGCTAAAAGGTTTGATTTTATATGCTATTGTCTTTAATTGTGTGTAAGTTCTGTTTTGGGTGTGAGCTTTATAATGTATGATACTGTTTTTTGTGGAAAAGAACATCATATATTGTGTTGAAATTTTGGCTGAAGTGGGCTGCCATGTTAGTTAGTACATGGCTGAGTTGTTATTGCAACTCCAAGTCCTCGCGCACACAGAACACATATAATTCCTTTCTCACCTTTTCATTATCCTTTGTTTTGCCTTTAACATTCATGACAATGGTAAATACATTATCAAAGAAATTCTTCTCTATGTGCATCACATCAAGGTTGTGCCTTAACAAGTTATCTTTCCAGTATGGAAGATCCCAAAATATACTTC
The DNA here is from genome assembly GCA_037113605.1 of Calophaca sinica. NCBI lineage: Eukaryota > Viridiplantae > Streptophyta > Magnoliopsida > Fabales > Fabaceae > Calophaca > Calophaca sinica. The sequence continues at coordinate 52,914,103 of CM073737.1, forward strand.
GTTTAGTCCAATTATGACCCACACCATACCCCAGGAATTTGTCACCCCAACCAATTTCAATCACCTTTGGAAAACTACTAACCACATCTCATACATCTTGCCTTGTGTAAATGTAAGGTGAATCGTCTTTCTCAGCCTTGTTTCTTGCAAAGGCCCTTTTACTTTTTCTGAAAGTGTGATCAGCTGGAAAGAACCGACGATGACAATCAAACCATGAATTCTTCCCACCATATTTCAAGGTGAAAGCTTTTGTGTCTTCCATACAATAAGGGCATGCTAACTTACCTTGTGTTCCCCATCCAGATAACATAACGTCGGCCGAAAAATCATTAATTGTCCACATCAAACACGCTCTCATGATGAAGTTTTATTTTGTGGATATATCATACGTCAAAATGCCATTGGACCACAACCGTTGCAGATCATCAATCAACGGTTGCAAGTAGACATCTATCTTTGCTTTGGGGTTTTTGGATCCGGGTATGAGACAGGTCAAAAACATGTGTAGTCTGGTCATGCACATCTCAGGGGGAAGATTGTAGGGGGTAACTATTACCGACCAACATGAGTATGGAGTAGACGATGCTTGGATGTAAGGTGTAAACCCATCAGCGCATAGATACAACCTTACATTTCTGGGGTCACTAGCAAAGTCTGGATATATATCATCGAAGTGTTTCCACACTTTTCCATCGGATGGATGGAGAAGAACATCTGAATGCTTTCTGTTATCATGATGCCATCTCATTTCGGCAGCAGACTCAGTTGATGCATATAATCTTTGTAATCTAGAAATGATAGGGAAATAGAACATTCTCTTCGCTGGGACATCTTTGTACCTTCCCATGCCAGTCCTACGAGGAAGATACCTAGCAGATCCACAAAATTTGCACTCAAATAACTTGTTATCATCTTTGTAGTACAACATACAACCCTTCACGCAACAATCAATCTTCTTACTCCAAACCTAACTTAGAAACTAACTGTGTTGCTTGGTAATAGTTCTTGGGCATGTTGCTTGGTAATAGTTGTTACCCAGGTGGCCAGAATACTCAAGAGGGGGGGTGAATTGAGTATCCAAAATTTTCGCAAAAACTTTATGAAAAACTTATTTAGTGAAGGAATTATCAATATTGTGATTAAGAGAAATTAACCCAAGAAATCAATTGACTAAAATCAGATGAATACCAATCAAGAACGCAGCAATATCATAAATCTATATGAACCCTAAAAACGAAATTAAAAGAGATAGGGAAAGATAAGATCAAACCAGAGATTTATCCTAGTTCAGTCACCAACCACTGTGACCTACATCTAGTCCCCAAGCCACGCTTGAGATTTTCTTCCACTATCAATTCAAAGATTTACAACGTTTCTTGAATTACACCCAGAGATTCCACACTCTGAAAACACACCACTTGAGATACCACACTCAAGATTTCTATGGGATCCCTCACCCAATCAAATACAGAACAAGAATAAGAAAGAAATTCGTAATCTGAAAACCCATTCTTAGTAGTGGAGATATTACAAGTGAAATCCTATGAGTCTCAAAGAAAATTGGGGAAGAAGAAAGCTTATGAGAGAAAATGTTATTTTGGGTTCTGAAAATATGAGATATGTGTTAATGAAACCCTAAATGAACCTTTTATATTAACCCCAAAAACAGTTTCACAAAACTGATATAAAACCTGCAGAAACGCGCGTGAATCGATTCCTGTAATGGTGTGAATCGATTCACTTACTAATAGTTGGATTCGATTCACACTTATTAAGCATGCGATTCACAGTGACTTGCAATTCGTGAATCGATTCCTTAACATATGTGAATCGATTCCCAAAAGCTTTGAAAGCTTGTGAATCGATTCCTTTAAACCATGAATCGATTCCACTCAACAGAAAATGCATAAAAACCAGTTTTGACCAATTGAAATGATTTTAACACTTTGTAAAATAGTTTGTTGGGTCTAAAGATTAATAAAACATATTTGTAAACATACCCAACTTGGTCAAAAACCTTTTAAACACTTATGCAATGCATGATTCAATTTATTTCATCAAATAGCATTTTCTGATTCTTAATCCACAAGTTTATTGAGACTCTTAACAATTGATTCTAACTAGAGTAAAATAAAACATAAATAATACTAGCAGAATCAAAGTCGTTATGTGTTTGACATCTTCAAAACCATCTTCAATTTCGCATAGGGGATACGTTCATCCACAAACTCCCCCTTTTTGATGATGACAAACACCATGCCTGCACAAACACTTATACCTGCAAGCAATTGCCTTTCAAACAAGATCAAACTAAAATTGTATAACATGATACTCCCCCTTAATATGTGCCGTCTCCCCCTTTTGACATTATCAAAAAGAAAATAAAGTAGGGGTAGACACTCAATATATCAGTCATACAATAGCATCAATATTAGCAATTAACCAACATACATCAGCATTCATTCAACAATGTGACAACGTTTACATAACAAAAAAAATGAATGTCAAATTTAGATGCATGAAAAGAAAAAAATGTGTGCCCCCACACTAAAAAAAACTCAAAAACAGCTCAGATAAACTAGGGTTCAGGAGGAGGAAACTCCGAAGGACCATCCATCCTTGAGCCAAAATAATGATGCAGTTCTTCACGCACAACCTCCCGTACCCAGCCCTTTATCCGGCTTTCTTGCTGAGCCATTGCATTGATAAACCAAGGTGGAGGAACAGAATCAGCATCAGAAACACCACCCGAATCTCGACCAAAGATCAAAAGACCGAGAGACAAAGCAGGGCAAAGCAGAGGGCGCAAAGAAGCGGCAGGGGGATCCTCATCATCTGTCTCATATGGAGCCACAGGAACCACAGCTGGCTCCTCTCTATACATCCAGACACCATCCCGTTTAACCAATTGCATCTTGGAAATGGAATTTTTACCAATTGCATCCTTTGGTAAAACAGGAACGACAAGATCATCCTCCGAATAAGCACCAAAGTGTCGGATGAATAAAGAGATAAGACAGGCGTATGGAAGTGGAGCTTTTGCATTTGAGACTACCTTCAACATACGGTCGATGAAGAACTGAGGCCAATTTATGTTAACCTCATGAGACAACAATGCCCAAATAAGAAATATGTCACTTTCATGCACCCTTGCATAGTTGCCTTTCCGAGGGTCAAGAATCTTCCCAACTACAAAGTGAAGCATCCGTTCTTTCACCTTAAGTTTTCCGGCAGTAAACTTGTGACTGGTTGCTGGAATGTGTGTAGGATCAGCCAAGATGCTTGTTAAAGCAGTGATATGATCATAACCAGCAAAACTGTGAAGTTCAGAGGCATCCACAACAGCTCCAATACAAGCCAAATCAGTCAATGAGGACCATAATGCAGGAGTGATAACTAAATCTTTACCATTTACCGATGACCTCAGAACACCATTGTCAACAAACAGATTGCAGTAGAAAACCTTAACTAAGTCAGGGAAATATTCATTGTGCAACTCCACAACTGTTTTCAAACCATTGCTAAACAATACTTCCTGAAAATCAAAACCCAAGTCACACAATTCCTCCGTAGCCAAAAAGTGCAGAGCAAGTACTGTCCTATCCTTGAATATGTTGTTAAAACGAGAAATTTGTTTGGCAGTGGAGAAGTGTTTTGAAAAATCAGGTTCTTCCACAACTTTCCTTTGCTTAAACCCATGTTTCCTGGTAGATAGCATCTTAGTCCTAGTGCCTTTAGCATGTGAGGAGCCTTCCATCTTATAAACAACCCACAATTTCCAACCAAAAGAGAGAGAGCTCCGAACCAACACAACTACGCAGAAATGAACAGCGAGGAGAAGGCAACGAAGAACAATACTAACCAGGGACAACGTAAATAGCTTCAAACTGAGATGAGCACTTTCGAAGCAACCACACAGAAGCAAGATAGCAAATAAGAAATGGAAGCACTACAGAGAGGCAAAGGCAGCAGCGTAGAGACAAATCACAGCGCAGAAGCAAACAATCACCAACACGGAGATGAACCCCAAACCTTGATGCAAGACAAGAATGGAGGTTTATGAAGGGGGCTGAAGCGTGTGAGGGTGCGAGGAAACAGGGATTATGGCCGAGGGGGAGAGGCTGAGAGGGAGGCTAGGGTTCGTGGAGGGGAAAACTGCTTTTCAGCTTTTATAGTGCCGTGAATCGAAGTGAGTGAATCGATTCAGAGAGCTCACCGATTCACGGAGGGGGCTGAATGTGATTTATGCACAACAAAAGTCATGAATCGATTCACATATCAAATGAATCGATTCATTCACTGTGCAAATTAAAAAATATGCAGAGTAAATGCATTTTAACTTTACAATTAGCATAACAACACCTAAAATTCATTCAATCAAACATTTATGCACAACATATAACAATATAAACATGTTTTAACATATAAAATGAACAATTTGGAGAATTCACGAGAAAAAAAAAATTAAGCACATAAAAAAAATAAAACGTACCTAGTATAAGGAATACTTGTACACTCTTGGATCAGCAAAAAAAATTTAAAAATAACTGCATGACGAGTTAGTGCTAAATATATGCATAGACACACATTCATTCAATGCATGAACTATCCAAAATGCCTAGTTCATTTCTAATATTGAAAAAGTTCTCTTTTACAAGAGGTTTTGTGAAAATGTCAGCTAGTTGTTTAGATGTTTCCACAAACTCAAACACACAATCTCCTTTTTCAACATGATCTCTAAGAAAATGATGTCTAATTTCTATATGCTTAGTCCTAGAGTGCAAGATGAGATTTTTAGTTAGGTTGATTGCACTAGTATTATCACATCTAATAGGAATGTGATCTAGCTTGAGTCCATAGTCTAGAAGTTGTTGTTTCATCCAAAGAATTTGTGCGCAACAACTTCCAGCTGCTACATACTCAGCTTCGGCTGTGGATAATGCCACACTCACTTGCTTTTTACTATGCCAAGAAATTAGTGAGTTTCCAAAGAGGTGACATGTTCCACTAGTGCTTTTCCTATCCACTTTGCAACCCAAGAAAGTCGAATCGTATAACCAACTAAACTACAAATACCACCTTTAGGATACCATAGACCCATGTGTGTGTTGTGCCTATTAGATACCTAAGAATCCTCTTAACGGTGAGAGGTGTGATTCCTTAGGGTTAGCTTGAAACCTAGCACACATACATACACTAAACATAATGTCGGGTCTACTGGCAGTTAGATAGAGAAGAGAACCGATCATACCTCTATACTTTGCAAGTTCAACGGATGTTCCATTTTCATCCTTGTCAAGATAACAACTTGTGCTCATTGGAGTGTTAATCTCCTTAGCTTTTTCCATCCCGAATCTTTTAAGAAGCTCTTTGCAATACTTTGATTGATTGATGAAGATACCATTTTTAGATTGCTTGATTTGTAGCCCGAGAAAATAATTGAGTTCACCCATCATTGACATTTCAAATTCGCTCTGCATCATCTTAGAAAATTCCTTGCACAAAGATTCATTAGTGGATCCAAAGATAATGTCATCAACATAAATTTGCACTAAAAGGATGTTATGACCTTTACTCTTAATAAAAGTGTAGTATCAACTTTTCTCTTTGAAACGCTTTTTCTAAAAGAAATTTGCTCAATCTTTCATACCAAGCTCTAGGAGCTTGCTTAAGTCCATAAAGGGCCTTTTTAAGTTTAAAAACATGATTAGGCAAATCAAAACTTTCAAAACCGGGGGGTTGAGCTACATACACTTCTTCTTGAATATAGCCATTTAGGAAAGCACTTTTAACATCCATTTGGTACAATTTAAAATCCATGATGCAAGCATAAGCAAGAAGTAATCTAATGGCTTCTAGTCTAGCTACGGGGGCATAAGTTTCCTCATAATCAATACCTTCCTCTTGATTATAACCCTTAGCTACTAGTCTAGCCTTATTTCTAGTAATTACACCAGTTTCATCAAGCTTGTTCCTAAAAACCCATTTTGTGCCAATTACTTGATGATTCTTTGGTCGTGGCACAAGTTCCCAAACTTTGTTTCTTTCAAATTGATTTAATTCTTCATGCATGGCCATCAACCAATGTTCATCAACAATTGCTTCATCAATAGTTTTAGGCTCAATTTGTGAAACAAAAGCGGAGTAATTACAAATATCCCTAATATTAGAGCGAGTAGTTACCCCTTTTGAGATGTCACCTATTATTTGATCAAGAGGATGATCTTTTGACACTCTCCATTCAAGAGGTAGATTTTGATGTTGAACTTCTTTATCTTCCTTGGGAGGCATCTCATCATTGTTGTTGTTTTCTTCTATCTTCTCTTCATTTGAGGGCTTTGAACCGCACCTACAATCTCATCAAGAGCAACATCCTTTCTTTCCTTTTGGAGGTTAGATTCATCAAATGTAACATGGATAGATTCTTCAATGGACATAGTTTTCTTGTTATATACTCTAAAAGCTTTACTAGAGGATGAATAGCCTACAAATATACCTTCATCGGCTTTAGCATCAAATTTGCCTAAGTTATCCTTCCCATTATTCAAAATAAAACATTTACATCCAAAGACACGAAAATGGGAGATATTAGGCTTTCTTCCTTTGTACAATTCATAAGGCGTCTTTTTCAAAATTGGTCTTATCAAGACTCTATTTACAACATAAGTTGCGGTATTAACCGCATCCGCCCAAAAATACTTAGGAAAATTTGTTTCATTAATCATAGTTCTTGCAAGCTCTTCTAGAGAACGGTTTTTCCTTTCAACTACTCCATTTTGTTGTGGAGTTCTAGGAGCTGAAAAATTATGATTAATGCCATTTTCTTCACAAAAAGCTTCAAAGAGATGGTTTTCAAATTCACCTCCATGATCACTTCTTATGGATGCAATTTTCAAATTCTTTTCATTTTGGATAACTTTTGCAAGTTTTCTAAAAGCATTAAAAGCATCATTTTTACTGGCAATGAACAAAGTCCATGTGTACCTAGAAAAATCATCCACAATCACTAGACCATAGTAATTACCTCCAAGACTCATAGTTCTAGAAGGACCAAACAAATCCATGTGCAAAAGTTGCAAGGGCCTAGTAGTTGAAACAATATTTTTGCTTTAAAAGAGGTCTTAACTTGCTTTCCTTTTGACATGCATCACATAATTTGTCCTTTTGAAACTTGATTTTTGGTAAACCAATTACTAAATCTTTAGAGATAAGCTTATTTAAATGGTCCATGTGAATGTGAGCCATTCTTCTATGCCATAGCCAATTTTCATCACTTTTAGATAATAGGCATGGTACGTCATTTGAAGGTATATCCTCTAGACTAATCATATAGATATTATCTATCCTTTGACCAATGAACTTAATTTGCTTATCATTCTTGTTTTCAATTTTGCAACAAGTTGAGTTGAAGACAACTTCATATCCCTTGTCACATAATTGACTAATGCTAAGCAAGTTATGTTTTAGTCCATCCACATATAAAACATCATCTATAGTAGTAGTAGAAGACTTACCAACTTTGCCAATACCAAGGATCTTACTTTTGTTGTTGTCTCCATATATTACATGACCTCCATCTCTAGGAGCAAGTTGTAGAAACTTTGATTTATCACCGGTCATATGTTTGGAGCAACCACTATCCAAATACCAATCCTTGCTATTGACTTTCAAGCAAACCTACAAAACAATTAATGTTGGGACTTAGGTACCCAAATTTGCTTGGGTCCTTGAATGTTAGTGTTGGGAATTAGTCCCTTGGGAATCCATACCATTTTACAACTATCAACACCATTCTTCCTAATATTGCAATTTAGTGTAATATGACCATTTCTACCACAATAATGACATGTTACATTAGATGTGCTTGGTGAAACAAAGGTTTTTAAAAGATTTTCTTTGAGTATTGGGATTGAAACCAATACCACCTTTATCAAAGGTGCATCTTTGTTTACTAAGCATCATGTCTAAATAGTCCCTACCCATTGTGAGCTTTACTATAGACTTTTTTAAGTAATCAATTTCCTTTTTGAGGTCTAAACATTTCTCACATATGGAAGGAATAATAACATCATCATTAGGACATGCTTTAGCAAGAGATTCTTCATGAGCAACCCTTAAAGATTCATTTTCATTTTTCATAATTTCAATTTCCTCTTTTCCTTTTGAAACTTGCTTTTCTAGACTAAGTATAGTTTTCTTTTGAGAACTTACTTGTCTAGTGATCTTTACAAGTTCCTCATGAAGTTCATCAAAAGCATTTTGCAACTCATCATATGTAGGTAAAAGATCAAGTTCATTATCACTTACCTCATCCTTTTCATGGACGGTTGCCATTAGAGATAGGTGTGCTACTTCATCATCTTCCGAGCTATTTGAAGAATCCGTGTCATTGTCTTCCCATGCAATGTAGGCTCTTCTTCCTTTCTTTTCCTTCTTAGGCCTTTTCTCATTCTTCTTTAGGTAGATTGGACACTCCATCTTCATGTGCCCGGTTTTGCCGCATTCATAGCAAGTTATTGTTGAAGTGTTCCCTTCCTTCTTAGTAAACTTCTTTGACTTGTTGAAGAATTGTTGTTGCCCATTTTTCTTCCCTTCCTACTCAAAAACTTACCGAACTTCTTCACCATAAGACCTATGTCTTCTTCACTTGAATCTTCATTTTCGGAATCATCACTTTCGTCTTGAATGAGATTCTTCCCTTTTGAGGAAGAGGCAACTAGAGCAATGCTCTTCTTATCCTTCTTTTTATCTCCTTCTTCATGCTCGGTTAGCCTATTTAGTTCAAGCTCATGTTCTTGTAGCTTCCCAAACAAGGTTGCCAAAGTCATGGTGGACAAGTTTCTAGATTCCGCAATTGCCGTCACCTTCGGTTGCCAATTCCTGCTCAAACATCTTAAAACTTTATTGATTAAATCCTCATTTGAAAAAGTTTTGCCTAAGGCGGCTAAGTGGTTCACAATGTGTGTGAATCGTTTTTGCATGTCTTGTATGGTTTCACCATTGTTCATGCGAAACAATTCATACTCATGTGTGAGAGTATTCACTCTAGCCCTTTTCACCTCACTAGTACCCTCATGGGTAACTTGTAGGGTGTCCCACATAGCTTGGGATGTTTAGCAATTTGAGACTCTAAAAAATTCATCTTGGCCTAAGGCGGTGATGATATTTTTAGCTCTCCAATCAAGTTGAAATTTTTTCTTTTCTTCATCAGTCCATTCATTTCTAGGTTTCTCAATTTTCACACCTCCACTCTCAATAGTTGGGATAAAAGGACCATTTTCAATGGCATCCCAAATATCAATATCTTGAGAGATAATGAAAATTCTCATTCTCTCTTTCCAATAAGGATAACCTTCACCATTAAAAACAGGAGCCTTATTATAGGACCCATTGGGTTGATAAAACGATTTCGAAGACATGATTTTCTTGTAAGAAAAATTGACAAAATCAAAGATACCTGCTCTGGTACCACTTGTTACCCAGGTGGCCAGAATACTCAAGAGGGGGGGTGAATTGAGTATCCAAAATTTTCGCAAAAACTTTATGAAAAACTTATTTAGTGAAGGAATTATCAATATTGTGATTAAGAGAAATTAACCCAAGAAATCAATTGACTAAAATCATATGAATACCAATCAAGAACGCAGCAATATCATAAATCTATATGAACCCTAAAAACGAAATTAAAAGAGATAGGGAAAGAGAAGATCAAACCAGAGATTTATCTTAGTTCAGTCACCAACCACTGTGACCTACATCTAGTCCCCAAGCCACGCTTGAGATTTTCTTCCACTATCAATTCAAAGATTTACAACGTTTCTTGAATTACACCCAGAGATTCCACACTCTGAAAACACACCACTTGAGATACCACACTCAAGATTTCTATGGGATCCCTCACCCAATCAAATACAGAACAAGAATAAGAAAGAAATTCGTAATCTGAAAACCCACTCTTAGTAGTGGAGATATTACAAGTGAAATCCTATGAGTCTCAAAGAAAATTGGGGAAGAAGAAAGCTTATGAGAGAAAATGCTCTTTTGGGTTCTGAAAATATGAGATATGTGTTAATGAAACCCTAAATGAACCTTTTATATTAACCCCAAAAACAGTTTCACAAAACTGATATAAAACCTGCAGAAACGCGCGTGAATCGATTCCTGTAATGGTGTGAATCGATTCACTTACTAATAGTTGGATTCGATTCACACTTATTAAGCATGCGATTCATAGTGACTTGCAATTCGTGAATCGATTCCTTAACATATGTGAATCGATTCCCAAAAGCTTTGAAAGCTTGTGAATCGATTCCTTTAAACCATGAATCGATTCCACTCAACAGAAAATGCATAAAAACCAGTTTTGACCAAATGAAATGATTTTAACACTTTGTAAAATAGTTTGTTGGGTCTAAAGATTAATAAAACATATTTGTAAACATACCCAACTTGGTCAAAAACCTTTTAAACACTTATGCAATGCATGATTCAATTTATTTCATCAAATAGCATTTTCTGATTCTTAATCCACAAGTTTATTGAGACTCTTAACAATTGATTCTAACTAGAGTAAAATAAAACCTAAATAATACTAGCAGAACCAAAGTCGTTATGTGTTTGACATCTTCAAAACCATCTTCAATTTCGCATAGGGGATACGTTCATCCACAATAGTTCTTGGGCAAGCAGTCCTTAATTGGACATACGTCATTAAGCATTCTTGCAACACAATCTATACCTTTTTGTGGAATATGATAGTTAGACCTAACTGCCAGAAGCTCAACCGATATTGATAATCTAGACACTATAGCACGCTCGTAGATGGGCTGGTTGGCAGAGATCAACTTGTCATAAAATTGTTGCGCGTCTATGTTGGGCAAATCCTCCATCAATGTCTCGTTTCCCATGTTAGCATTCACATGGGGGAAATCTCCATAAGGCCTAAAAGCATCATGCACCATCTGAGTCATTGCATCAAATTGATCGTCATGATGCACAAACCCGCTACTATTAAAATCACCTCCTGTGTCAATATTTGACTCCCATTCTCCTTGTTCAGTCCAGATCCAGTAGTTTGGCTAAAATCCAAACTTGTACAAGTGACACTTGATCTCAGCTGGAGTCGCTAAACTCGTGCACTTGAACTGTTCACAAGGACACCTTATTCCTCCCTAAGATAAATAGTTGGGTTGCTCCATAGCCCTCACCACAAACTCTTGAACACCCCTAACAAACTCATCTTTCAAGTCGTGCTTATCGACATTTACTCTGTCATACATCCAACTACGTTCCATTTTCTATAAGGTAAATAAGTAACATTATGAGCCACTAAATAAGTTATGTAAACACAAATAGGAAAACATGGTAGCAAAGCTTACCTCTTCTTTGAAGGAAGCATTTGCTAAAATTTAGTATCAAAGAAAAAAACTATATACGATTAAAGTGGCCATACAAACAGCAAAATAGGATCATATCTTAAAGGAGACAACTCAGCCATGTACTAACTAACATGGCAATCCACTTTTAGCCAAATTTTCAACACAATATGATGTTTTTTTTCCTGAGGGAGCAGTATTCAGTTCCCTTGTTCTATAATTATGTTTAGATAGTCTAAAAGCAAATTTTATTCACTCTACATATATAAAGTAAAAATTATATCCTCTAAAACATAAAAAGATATCAATTTTATATCATGATGCATCCAAACCTTCTTAAGATAAACAATCTGGACAATTAAGATTGAGAACAACGAAAATGAGAAGGAAAAGAGTTACTCAAAAGGTGATGACATGTCTAAAAGAAGAACCTTATGCTTCTAAAATACAATAACAACTCAGTCATGTACTAACTAACATGGCAGCCCACTTTAGCCAAATTTTCAACACACTATATGATGTTCTTTTCCACAAAAACAGTAGCATACATTATAAATCCCACACCCAAAACAGAACATACACACAATTAAAGACAATAGCATAAAAAATCAAACATTTTAGCTTGAAAATACTCCAGAAGCTGCTTTAGCTATCAACAAGGCCCCAAAGCTGAAATGGAGAAAACGTTAGGCACAAATGCACAAACTTGTGTGCAAAACATCTTTGAAACGAATTATACAAGTATGACATAAGCAGTAAGCACCTCATTCTGTATTACAAAGCAATATTCAAGAACCAAACATGACCCTTTCATTATCTAGCAATCTTGAATTCTTACATACATGTATGTTAGCAGAATTTACATATTACCACCCTTACTATGAACCTAGGAGAGAGTATTTCCATAAAGCTAGCAAAATTTCCATCATCATCATGGATAGGAAGCCTAGGTCAGAAACAACAACAACTATAACGTAAGAGTATGAATAAAATGGAAGCATGGATGCTAAGATGAGAAGAAATATTGCAGATAAGGTCGAAACTAGCAGATAAAAAGTTATTGTTTTAACCAAGGTGTTATGGAATGTATGAAATAATGAGAAAACTTAAAAACTGCTATAGGATTAAAAGTAGTTAATTTTAATTTGTTAAATTGTGTTAGAAATGCATGTCATTGTGCCTCTAGAAGGTGATGAAGACTTTACAAGCAAGGAAAATTGTGCAAGTATTTAGAAACAACAAACATGAATGCATAAATGGAGTGTGACAAGGAAGGGATGAGGAAAAAAAAAGAAAAAATAAGTTGAAAGAGATGAAATTAAGGTGGAAAGCGTTATATATTCATTTCATTCAATGGGAGGAGTTAGTATTCAGCATATTATTTTTGCTTTTAGCAAGTATATGCCATTTTCACTCTTACAAATTTATCTGACCCATTGCTAAAAGTATCTACTTATGTTTCGTATGGCCCAGTGTTGTTAATCTTCTCATCAACTCTAGGATTCACTTATGGCCATTCAATATACGCAAGATTCATATACTAAATGAAGCATATGACTCCTATATATATATCTCAAAAGACTCCATGCCTTTAAAATATGTGGACCACACCTTCAATATATAAATAAAGAAAATAATAAAACATGTGAACATGGACACCAGACCATGATATTGTTTGCACGTAAATTGAGGTTTTAAAATAGAATAGAAATTGCCTACCTAAGTACCCAAGTACAAAACAAGATGTTCTATACTTTATGTTTCTAAATATAAATGGACTCAATTTTTGTACATATCTCACAAGACCCCATGCCTCTAGAATATATGGACCACGCCAGCTATTTATAAATATAAAGAAAGAAACCAACAAAACATGATATAAAACATGTGAACCAGACAACAGACCATAACATAATAATACTTACTTGGGACCACAACAAAAATAAAAGAAACAGCAAAAGGATGAACTATGTTTTCAAAATAAAAATAAATACCTTTTGGAGGACGTGGAGTTGTCTACAAAGGGGGGCAATTATGTGCTATGGAAGTGTTTGTGAGTATGACTCTGTGGCCATAAAAGACAATGTTTCAAAAACAGAAACAGAGCAAGAAGACAATTTTTTTTTATTTTAACATATAAATTGAAAATAGTTGACCTAGTCATTTACTTCTCCTCAAATTTTGGTCAAATAATACTTGGTGCTGTACTAAACAAATGAATTAAAAAACACCTAAAAGTGAAAAGGTATTAAAAGGGGAACCAGGATCCTTGGTAGAAAAAGGAACAACATAAATCTTCTAAAAAATGAAATTTGAAAAGCATTAAAGCAAAAAGGGAACCGCAAGTTTTATTTATCCTTTTATCTCCTTCCTCAAACATTTGACATTATTAGAGAAATACCTCACACAAAACACATAAACAAACCTCCTTTGGGAAAGACAGTTGATAATGAATTAATAATGAATAGAGATTCTTACAGATTTGAGAGACAGCTGAGAGAGAGAGAGAGAGAGAGCAGGAGAAGGGTTGCTCCTTCACGTCCTGGCGGCCAGAGGTGCGAGTCTGTGGTGCTCCGGTATTATGTGAATAGAGGCGATGCTAGAGAAATTGATCGGTGCACGAGAGAGACTGTGCAAACATGAGAGAGATAGTCGTGGTAGTTGTGTCTGTTTCGCGAGAGAGACGATGTTCTAAGAGACTGGAAGATTGAGTTTTGAGAGAGAAGAAAAAATGAGCTGGTCTAGGGTTTTATTTTGAGAGAAGGAAATTTTTGTTTATTATTAGTTGTCACCGGTGACGGATACGCTGCACCCTCATCATCTTTTACATGTTTCTTTTTTTTTCATACTATCTTTACATGTCTCTTTTATACCCCAATAATAAGAATAAATAATGGCTCTTGTTTCTTGTTGACTTTATTCATTTGTATCTGCGAGAGGAGCCTTTCAATCAACCTATACTGTGTGTGGGGTTCCTTATATTTATTAAAGTTCCGCATAGAATAAATGGAAAATATGAGAACAAGGGAGAAAATATGAGGGAAGTGGAAAAGATTTTTTTTTTGTTTTTGACAAAAAAGTAGAAAAGAGATACTAGGAACGGGAATAAGAAAATTCCAAACACAAGGAGGCAAACTTGCTTTTTCATAATTTTAGTGTTCGTCGTCCTACACAACTGGTAACGGCATGAATATTTACCTAATATTAGCGTCGGCCAGGACGACGCTAACCTTTATAAATAATTAAAAATACAATTGGCCTGTTAGCGTGGGCTTGGCCGACACTACGCAGACGCTATTAGCGTCGATGTCGGGGTCTATGCTATGTTTTCGAAGCTAATACCTTGCATTCTAGTAGTGTTAGTGTCATTTATTACTCCCTCTGTTCTTTTTTACTTGTCGGTTTTTAAGAAGAAGATTTGTTCTTTTTTATTTGTCATTTTGATAGTTTAAAGTTATATTAATTACTTGTTTCTCAATTATACCCTTAATTATTTATTGTAGAGAGAGAAATAAGTGTGATGAATAATAAACAATCAAAGGTATCATAGGAAAAAGACTAATAACTTTATCAAAAACAACAAAATTTATTGGTTTCTTGATTTGTGTAAAAAGGATTAGAAATGAAGTATTATTATTGTAAGTTCAATTTATAGTGATCCAAAAGGATTTGCCATTCTTGCCTAATGTGGCTTATGGAGAACATTGCTTCAGCATTTTTTCACCTCCTGTTTGATTATAATGAAAAATCACAATGAAGTTTTACTTTGAAGAGAATGATAAAATCATGTATTTATGCTTGCTGCCATTTCTCATTGGTGCATTTTAGGTGTTTCTATGTTTACTTTTTCATATAACTAACAGTGTACATTATTACTTCTGAACAACATTTGCCTGTTGGTTTCTGTCAAGGAGCACTTTCACATAGTTGCTCTGATTTAAAATTGGTCGATGAAGCCAAAAAAAATGGATTTGCAACATTCAGTGAGAGAATAAGAGACCATTCTACTGCAACCTTACTGGTGAATGGCAGAAGGTTTGCGAAGCAAAACAATTAAAAGGATTTGCTATAAGGTTAGGTGTATCAAAACAATGGTGGAATGATTTACTTTAAATTGGCTTGAGTCCCATGAATACAAGATTAGGGAATGATGAAAAGGCAAGTTTTTTTATATAGGTTTAAAATTCTGCCCTTTTGAAAAAGGGTTTCTTGAAATATCTTGTCCTTTGTAAATGGTGCAAATATAAGTTTCCTTGTCGTAAGAAATGACTTATTGGAATGATAGTATATTATCCTTTTATAAATATGTCACCTTCCCTTCCTCCTCACTTTTGATAAATTGAGAATCAAGTTACGTTCAAGTACACATTATATGTTAGATTAAAAACTCTGCTATAACATGGTAGTTGTTGATGCTATTTATGTTGATGCTTATCGGCCATATACTAGAATGGTGCGTTGTTGACATTAGTGCTTGAGTTATTATTATTATTATTTTTAATAAAAAATTTAGGATGAGTAGATTGTGCCCATTTACCTCACCATAAAGAGACTAGTGGGGATTCGAACTTGCGAACTGCCAAATACGAGATCTGTCATGTTCTACTAGACTTTGAGTTATTTGTTTGGCATTTTTATAACATTTGATATATCTTTCAGCCAATGGTTCCTTTCGGTTCTTTCAGTCAGTCAATTGGAGCCATATAACTCGAGATGTGAGTTTTTCACTACAAGTTGTCAGGATTAATTCGAGGCATACTCATTCCTATATTCAAACTTAAAAATTCCTATATTCCTAAACTCACTTTTAGTCTCTCTAATTTTGGCTGTATGATCTCTAATTTTAGCCCCTTTAGTTTTTTTTGGAACAATTTTAGTCCCTTATAAGTTACAATTAAGTTCCATGATCCCTTTCCATTTATTTAAAGCTCTCAAATCTCATAATCTATTAAAAAATTTCGAGTTAAATATGTTCTTAGTCCATGTAAAATAAGTGACTTTTGGTTTTGGTCTCTATAAATTTTTTTCAATGGTTTTTATCCCTATAAAATATGAAAGTATTGTTTTTTATCCCCGCCGTCATATACGTCCCTTAACTATTTATGTGTCTTACGAAAGGTCATGTTACCATCCCAGGTCACACCTAATGATGTATGTGATGCTATGTTAGCATGTAACTACCCGAAAATTTTTCTCTGACCCCTAAAATGAATTTTGTTTATCTGCCCAAAAATGAATATTAGGGACTAAAAACAGTGATGTCAGGTTTTAGAATGATGAAAATCAAATAAAAACATTTTACAGGGACCAAAATAGAAATTCGCCCATTTTACACGGACCAACAACAATACTTTTAAATTTTAGAGGATTGAAAATCAAAGAAAAAATTTTACAATGACCAAAACTAAAATTCGCCCATTTTATAAACCAGAAGCTTATGAATTATAATAAGTTTATTGTTTGGCAAGACCGGTAGGGTCATCTTGAATCTATATGATGCGAAAAATAATTGAAAATCCAGGAGATTCACTGAAGAGCCAGGAGATTCTTCAATCTAATAATGTAACGCTTGTTCCCAATGAAATTTGATAATTTGACCATCACCAACAAAAATTGAAAGTGAATCTCTCACATATTTAGAATGTATACAAGGTGATATATTTGTGGACCAATACACCAACTATGTGGGCCATTTAGCACTACAAGAAAATCTAGGATTAGCTACGACAGAATTAGTAGTTAATTCGTAACTAATTTCTAGCAAAAGAATTTAGCTACTAATTAACTACGAATTAACTATAAATATAGTCGTAACATAAAATGAGAGGCTAATTAGCTAAGAAATTTTGTCCTAGCAAATTCGTAGCTAATCTTAATAAAATCCTAGCTATTTTCTAGCTAATTCATAGCAATAAGATGTTCAAAATTATTTTTTCCTAGCTAGATAGCTAGGATACTGTGTAGCAATTTTATAGCTAATATTTCAAAGCAATTTTGTAGCTATTTCCTAGCTACTAAGTGATTTTTTTTGTATAATCTCTTTCATTTCCTATTTATCATTGGATCATGACTTGTTTTATTTTATTTTACTATTGATTTATTTTTAAAGAAATTAAAATAATCATAATATCACGTAATTTAAAATGATTTCATATTGCACAACAATACAATATACAATGTCAAATACAATATACAACATATAATACATGATATGGTTTTATTAAAAAAAAAACTAATACATGATATGGTAAGAACACAACACCACACCAAAAAAAAATACATGTCATAGTAATTTCTGTCTGCAGAGTGCAGAGTTCAGTGTGGAGACTTCAGGTGAGGTAGTACTACGTCAATATATAGTTGGTGAAGAGGGGAACAACCGGTTAATGCACAAACTTCAGCAGTCATTCATCAGTAATCCCCTCCATTGTTTCCATTGTTGGGTGAGTTTTGGGTCATTGATACCTGTGTTGCTTTAAGTCTTTCAAAGCCGCTTCTGCATATGGGAAGTACCTCCTTATGTCCCTTCTCATAACATTAATGCCTAATGAAAAATGATGACATGCACGTTTCCTAAACTATGGAATTTATACCATAGTCAATATAGGAAGTGAACATGGAAAAAAAAAATTTGTTGTAGTACGTGGAAAAAAAATTCATATAGCAAGTTAAGGGCTACAAGACAGCAAGAGTGAAACTAGTCTAAATTTGTAACCATGCATCATATATAAACATGCACTAGGGAAGTTCTACTGAGAAAAACCAGTAAACCGAGAAGAAAGCATAGCAAGAGCGCAACTGCAGGATATTGAGCTTTAGTTATATTGAAGGTTACCAGCCCATCAATTAATTCAGAACCAGTTTTGGTGATATCAGATTTCCAATCCATCTCCTTGTAGTGCCCTTTGCTATTCTTTGGCCAACTCTGGTGAGGATTCATCCATACAGAAAGGAAAATTTTAGACAGTAAGTAATTAAATTAATGATTGGCAAATTAAAGGAGAATTAAAAGCGAGGTAGTGTAAAACATTACTCATTGAAATAAATGAAGCAGGAAGGTATAGTGCTAGTATGAAGTCAGGGAAAGTGGTGAAGTAGTGACTTCATATTAAATTGTTGAACTAGGAAATGAAAGTACAGTAGAAGTCTCAAATCACCAATAGAAGGCATTATGCATTTAAAAATATAAAGAGCATGCATAACAAAATATACTGGACAAAACTTACAATAGGCTGAGGTCCATTAGCAACTAATGAACCAACAAAAAAGGGAAATTGTAAGGATAAGGAGGACGATTCTGAAATAGGAGGACAAAAGTAATTAAGAAATAAAAGTGCAAGCAGCAAATCAATGAAAAGCAGTTTGAATACCATTGGATGACTACAATCAACTTGTAAACAATTGTGCATAGTATCAAATTCAACAAGTAATTTGATTGCATTATAATGTTATCTATCACATTGTTCAATCACAAAAGAACCAAGTACATGTAAGACTAAAGAAACAAAAATTAAATTTAAATGGCAGGGCCTTTTTTAGCAGTTGTATTACCTTAACATTATTATCACAACTACATGAGTTCAATATCAAGTAGCACCAGAGGAATTTCTCATATTCTTACCCCATTTTCTTTCTTCACTTCTCTTACAGCTTCTCATTGTTGTTATTATGACAAATCCCCCAACTCCTACTAGATCTTATGCATTGATGGAAGCAAGCAAGGTCCTTCATGAATCCAGTATGTTAACATCCCATATTCTGGCTCCGCATTATGGTATTAAAAGCCTTCTTGAGACCCATATGAGCTGCCTCATAGGCTAAACAACTCTTCACTCATTAGAAACAGAGTTAGAATTGAATATAGATAGAAGACTGTGTGACAAGACATGGATTTATATAGTCATCATTTAAATGGAAAATTTTCATGTCTTCTAATTTCTCAAGCAGTTATATCGTAGAATCAAACTCTCTGATGGAATTGCACAAAATTGAATTAAAGATCATAGTGGTTCATTGACAAACGACATTGATACAGATTATTGTATTACAAGCAAAATTTATTTTTTACCATTCTTGTATTACAAGCAAAGTTAAGGGCGATTGAAGAGATCGAAGAAGTTTACCTTCCAAGAGAGGGAGAAAGCAAAATGGAAATGGAGATAGGACGATTAAAGAGATTGAAGAAGTTTACCTTCCAAGAGAGAGAGCGAGCGCAAAACGCAGACGAAGATAGGGCATAGATCGAAGTTGCCTCATCTTCTTTTTCACCTTGTAGAAAAGCTGCCTCATCATTCTGCTTGATGAAACACAAGATTATTTAAGATACATCACTCACAATATAATTTCATATATTTTCACCCCTACATTTACAAGTCTTGAGAGTTGAGTCACACCAAATTTCAAGTGTTTCTACTATTGATAATAAATAATTAAAAAAGTATAATGGTTACACATCATATGAGATGTACTAGAACAATTCAATATCTCAAGATGTTTGAAGCCAATTTCCAGTTGTTTTCCATAAGAATCCAATTGAATTATTTCCGTTGAACTAAAGTCTAAACAAAATCACCTATTCATCAGCTGATAATCATGCACCATTAAATGATATAGTAAACTAGTTGGAAAGATTAGTTACAATTTTCCACTTAAAATATTGATTATTTCCCAATCAAATAGTAATTCTATGCAACATGCTATTCCAAGCTTCTCACTAGCACATCAACAGATAAGGGATAAAATATGTGAATAAACATAACAAGTGTGTGAAGCAAATTTGCACATCTTTATTGCAGATATTCAAGTATATAAACATAATTATGATAAACAGCACATTCATCAACCGGACCTCTTCAATTGCAGATGCATGTTCCTCCGTCCGTAAATTATGAAGCTTAGGAAGAGCATTAGCAGTACATTTTCTAACATAGCTAAAAGGATCTCTAGCACATTTTCCCACAACAACAACACAAGTGATACATCTACATTGAATAACGCATAGACAAGTTACTAGGTTGCGGAGGAATGAATTGAACAAGAAACGAAAGTGATGCTTCATGGATTTCATAGATTTTCGCTGCAAGTTCAAAGAAAAGATGAAAAACAAGAAGAAAACTAGAAAGAAAAATATCATGAATTGTAACATTTGTAGAGAAGCCAGAAGAAATTGATCCTAATTCAAATCAAATTGATTACAAGTTTGGTTATAGGTGTAAGATGCAAAGAAATTCACGTAGATGATGAAATTGAGAAAATAGCGAGTGAGAGAAAGTGAGAGAAAAATACTAGGGTTCTTACCGGGGAGACATATGACAAAAACGAAATTGCGTGGATGAGAGAAGAAATTGCGTAGAAGAAAGCGATCACTGGAAACGCAAGCTTCCATCGTCGGATGAGTAGAAGCCGCGCCGGAGAACGAAGTAGAAGGCGCTGAGACCTGGCCTAATAGCGTCGTCGGAGCGCAGCAACTGCAGAAAATCGATGGACAGAGCATCAATGAGAATATCGAGATTCTCGGCCATGGCGGTGCAAATCGAGGGGAGAGAGAAAGGTTTCTAGCTTCTCGGCCAAGGTGGCGCAAGCTTTCATCGCTGTGATTATCGTGAGAGAGTGGATTCCAGAGAAAGGGAGAGGAATTATTTTTATTTATTTATTTTTTTTTTATTTTGATGAAAGGAGATAGGGATTTACATTAACCGGAGAGAGAGAGAGAGAGCGCATGCCGGATGATGTTGCTAAAAATAAATTAGCATATACTGTGGTTAATTGGTAGTTACTTTGCTTGAGATTAGTTGCCAATTTTAATGGTAGCTAAACTTTGTAGCAAAATCTTAAAATTCTTGTAGTGTAGATATTTTATGGTTTTAATTGATGTGTTAACTAAATGGTCACGTGATTGTTTGTTGTCAACTTGCAACCAAATGTTTGCGAGATTGCTTGCTCAAGTAATTTGACTAAGAACTCATTTTAACTATTATCCGATTATGAAATGTTGGTGAGTTTACATATCATGTCTTTAATGAGTATTGTATGTCTAGTGAGGTTGATATTGAACATCGAGTAGCATGTGTTTATACATAAAATGGACTTGCAAAATCACTCATGAGCATCCAAAGTTAATTGCAAGACCAATATTTATGAGATCAAAACTTCAAATTTCCACTTGGGGACGTACAATCTTGCATGCGGCATTGATTCGCATCAGGCCAACAAGTTATCGCAAATCCTCCCCTTTACAAATGGTTTTTAGTCAGGAACCTAATATTTCTCATCTAAGAATTTTTGGAGGTATGTTCAAATTGTTCCACCACAACACACTAAGATGAGTTCTCAAAGAAGTTTGAGAATATATGTTGGATATGAAATCTCCACCTATAATAAAGTATATTGAATCACCAAGGAGATATTTATTTGCAGCTCGGTTTGCTGATTGTCATTTTGATGACTAAGTTTTCCTAATATTAAAGGGGAGAGAATAGGCAGCTGGAAAAGGAGATTATTCGAAATGAATTATCATTATCTCATCTTGATCCTCATACAAAATAATGTGAACTAGAATTTCAAAAGATAATTCATTTGCAAAGCATAGCAAACCAGTTACCAAATGCATTCACCAGCAACTAATGCTCCAATCAAAATTGATGTCCCTGTTGGACAATCTGACATTACAAGTGAGTCTCTATTGGAACCTAAACGATTGAGAAGTTTAGACCCTCATTAATTTTGATGATAACAAAGTATTTACAAGTGAACAATTTATCTTCTAATAAGTCTTGAAGTGTGCAGGTATTACAATCACTTATGTTTTATAACTCACTCAAGCAAGAAGAAGAAATTCACAAGAGTTTGAATACATTCTATGTGTGTCTGCATCCGGTTCACTCCAGCATCTTATGTATAGTGAGCATCCGGTAGTGTTATCTTATGACACGTGGTTTTCAATTGCTGTGAGCGTCTGTTTTGACTTCTGAGCGAGCATCTAGTCTTATTAATGAAGCACGTGATAGTCACGTTTGTGCTCTTTTACCTCAGCTATTCTGGAACGGAATTCGAATTTGATTTTATGCGCTCATTCTTATGTACGAGGTATCAAAGGTGACACCTTTAGAATAAGACAAAATTCGTACAAGGCAATTGTGAAAAGCAAATAGTACCATAACGGAAATGTGTACTATTCTGATATTCTCTGAAAAAGAAGGAAATTACATACTTTTTCAAAATACCTCACCCAATGATTTGGAGCCAAAATTATCTACAACGGTAATAC
Organism: Calophaca sinica; assembly: GCA_037113605.1. NCBI lineage: Eukaryota > Viridiplantae > Streptophyta > Magnoliopsida > Fabales > Fabaceae > Calophaca > Calophaca sinica. The sequence continues at coordinate 52,936,744 of CM073737.1, forward strand.
CCTCAAGGACTCCTATAAATACCTCAAGGTATTCATTGAAGAAGGTTGCCAGAAACTACATTCTAAAAGAGTTATTCTCAAGTGAGCAATCAAGTTTCTGGAAACCAAGAACTGAACTTCAGCGTCTTATATTCTTTCTTTTAGAAAGTTATTGCTTTGAGTTGTTTAAAATGGAAGATGGTGAAAACATTAAATCTATATTTGGGAGATTGAAAACATTGAATCTATGTTTGGGAGATTCCAAACACTTGTTCATGGATTACAAGCACTTGGAAAAAGCTACACCACTCCTGACCATGTGAAAAAGATCCTGAGAAGTTTGACTAAGCAGTGGAGACCCAGAGTCACTACTATTCAAGAAGCAAAAGATTTAAATGTCTTGAGGCTTGAAGATCTTTTGAGTTCTCTTAAAGATCATGAACTTGAGCTAAATGAAGAAGAACCTGTGAAGAAAAGCAAGTCTATTGCTTTGAAAGTCAACAAGCACAAAGCCAGTTCTTCTAAAGCCCTTCAGGCTGAGGAAGAATCAGAAGATGAAGCTTCAGAAGGAGACGTTGACGGGTCAGACGATGAGCTCGTGTTCATATCCAGGAAGATCCAAAGAATGTGGAAGAAAAAAAAACTTCAAAAAGAAATTCCAGAAGAAAAATGTCAACGACAAGAAGGAAAGCAAAGACAAAAGTCAAGTCATTTGCTATGAATGTAAAAAACCTGGACACTTCAAGTTCGAATGTCCTAATCTTAAGAAAAAACCCACAAGAATTTCTTTCAAGGGAAAGAAGAAGAGTCTCATGGCTACATGGGAATATCTGGATTTATCCTCCTCTAAAGAAGATAATGAAGAAGAAGCAAATCTTGCCCCCATGGCAAGCACTGACTTAGACTCTGAAGAAGAAGTTGAAGAGGTAATAATATATGATTCTTATTCTGAACTTCAACTTGCATTTGATGATCTTCTTAAGGATTCTGCCACTCTCTCCATTGAGTATAAAGCCTTGAAAAAGAAATTTTCAAAATTATCACAAGAATTTCAAATTTTGAACAATGAAAACTCAAAGCTCAATGAAGAGAACCAGAAGCTGAAAACTGAAAATCAGCGTCTGGTGATAACCAGCGTCTGGCTACTGACAAACAATCAGAAGCTGAGAGCTCTCAACCTGAAAGCTCTGAAGTTAAGGGCAATCCTAAGCGTAAATCAAATAATTATGAATATGTCTTTCAAAATTTTCTTGCAGAGAGTATAACTCGAAGCAAGCAAGCTTCAATGATTTGGAGTGTCAGTAAAATGACAACTCAAAGTCTTGGTTACATATCAGATGAACCCTCTTTAGAAAATGAAAATCCAGTATCTGATAAATCCAATGATCACGGTGAATGCTTGCATTGTACTTACTGCAACAAACTTGGTTATTTGAAAAGTGTCTGTGCTGTTTTTAAGATTAAGAAGGACAAGTATCCTTCAAGAACTAACAAGAAAGGACTAAAAAAGATATGGGTACCTAAAGATAAAATAGTCTATGTTGAAGACATGCTTAGCAACAAGGTCAACACACCTATATTGGTACTTAGACAGTAGATGCTCGCGTCACATGACGGGAGAAAAGCATATGTTCCAAGAGCTAAGACCTAGAGAAGAAGGATTTGTTGGTTTCGGAGGAAACCAAAAAGGTAAAATAGTTGGAATTAGTCGCATTGGTAAAGGCTCTCTTCCCTCTATTGATAATGTACTCTATGTTGAAGGACTAAAGCATAACTTATTGAGCATAAGTCAATTATGTGACAATGGTTATGATGTCATCTTTATAGAAACTGGATGTTCAGTAAAAAGCAAGAAAGACGGCTCTATTTTCTTTACTGCAAAGAGGAAACAAAATATTTGTAAAATTGACCTTTCTGAACTTGCAAAACAAGATGTCAAGTGTCTCATGTCTGTTGAAGATGAGCAATGGACTTGGCATAAAAGATTGGGTCATGCCAGTTTGAGATTAATCTCAAAATTAAACAAGCACGGTCTTGTTAGAGGTTTACCAGATCTTATATTCCAATCCGATGCTCTCTGTGAGGCATGTCAAACATGAAAACTAGTTAAAACTTCTTTTCATTCTAAAAATGTTGTTTCAACCTCCAGACCACTTGAGCTTTTGCACCTTGATCTTTTTGGTCAACAAGGACAGCCTCTTTAACTGGAAAGAAATATGGGTTAGTCATTGTTGATGATTTTACTAGATGGATATGGGTTAGATTCCTTGCCCACAAGGATGAGTCATTCAAGGTATTTACTGTTTTCTGTAAATCAGTTCAAAATGAATAAGAAATTTGTATTTCTTCAATTAGAAGTGATCATGGGGGAGAATTTTGAAAAATGAAAGCTTTCAAAAATTTTGTGAAGAAAATGGCATCTTCCACAATTTCTCCTCTCCTAGAACACCACAACAAAATGGTGTTGTAGAAAGAAAAAAACAGGTCCCTCCAAGAAATGGCCAGGACCATGATCAATGGGCTGACATTGCAAAACATTTTTGGACAGAAGCAATAAACACAACTTGTTATATTCAAAACAGAGTCTTTAATAGACCTATTTTGAAGAAGACTCCATATGAACTGTGAAAAGGTAGAAAACCCAACATTTCTTATTTTCATCCCTTTGGTTGCATATGTTATATTCTGAATACTAAGGATCAACTTGATAAGTTTGATTATAAAGCTGACAAAGGTATCTTTTTGGGATACTCTGAAAGATCTAAAGCTTTTAGAATATACAATAAAGAAACTTTGATAGTGGAAGAATCCATTCATGTCAAGTTTGATGACAAGAAGCCTGACACTGCCATGTCAGAGCTAGATGAATTATTTTCAGATTTAGATATTGGTGGAACATCAAAAAGTGATATTACATCTTCAGTGTCCGGTGGTGACAACCAGACACAGAATTCAACTCAAGCAGAAGCTGAAGCCAGAAAGAGTTAGAAGTACAAAACCAATCATCCTAAGGATCAAATCATAGGAGAACCTGGAGATACATTAAGAACCAGATCCTCTTTCAAAGAGCATGCAGATATTGCACTTCTCTCTGAAATGGAACCTAAGACGATTGATCAAGCATTGGAAGATGAAGGTTGGATTCTGGCTATGCAAGAAGAATTAAATCAGTTCCAAAGAAATTATGTATGGAAGTTAGTCACTCTACCAGAAGATAACCAAGCTATTGGTACTAAATAGGTATTTAGAAACAAGCTTGATGAAGATTGTAAGGTAGTGAGAAACAAAGCAAGATTAGTTGCTCAAGGTTACTCACAGGAAGAAGGTGTAGATTTTACTGAAACTTTTGCACCTATTGCAAGGTTAGAAGCTATTCACATTTTACTTTCATTTGCTGCACACCATGAGATAATTCTTTATCAAATGGATGTGAAAAGTACTTTCTTGAATGACTTTATAACTGAGGGAGTCTATGTGAAAAAACCTCCTGGATTTGAAGACATTGAATTTCCTGAACATGTCTTTAAGCTTAAAAAGGCTCTTTATGGTCTTAAGCAAGCTCCTAAATCTTGGTATGATAGACTGAGTTCCTTTTTAATGGAAAATGGTTTTACCAGAGGTCAAGTAGACACTACTCTATTTAGAAAAACATCAAACAATCATTTTATACTTGTTCAAAATTATGTTGATGATATTGTTTTTGGAGCTACTAATGAAAATCTTTGCAAAGAATTTTTTAAGTTAATGCAGACTGAGTTTGAGATGAGAATGATGGGAGATTGAAGTTCTTCCTTGGAATTCAAATCAAGCAATGCAATGATGGTATTTATATACATCAAAGCAAATATATCAAGGAACTGCTAAAAAAATTCAAGATGGTGGATTGCAAGCCAATGTGTACTGTTTTCTTGGTAAAGATGAAACTGGTAAGAAGGTAGATCAAAAAATGTACAGAGGTATAATTGGATCTCTACTTTATCTTACTGCTTCAAGATCTGATATTATGTTCAGCGTCTGCCTGTGTGCTAGATTTCAATCTGATCCTAGAGAATCACACTTGAGTACTGTCAAAAGAATATTTAGATATTTACAAGGATCTACTAATCTTGGTTTGCTTTATAAGAAATCAAAAGATTACAATTTAGTAGGTTTCGGTGATGCTGACTTTGCTGGAGACCGGATTGAAAGAAACTTGTGTCTTGGTCAAGCAAAAGACAAAACACCATTGCACTCTCAACAGCAGTAGCTGAATACATCTCAGCAGCAAGTTGCAGTTCTCAACTTCTGTGGATGAAATATCAACTTAAAAACTACTTGATAAAAGAGAGTAACATTCCTATCTTTTGTGATAATACATCTGCAATTTGTCTTACTAAAAATCCAATATTGTATTATAGAGCAAAGCACATTGAGATTAAACATCACTTCATAAGAGACTATGTTCAAAAGGGTATTCTTGAAATTAAATTTGTAGACACTGATCATCAGTGGGCTGACATTTTCACAAAACCCCTTGCTGAAGATAGATTCAATTTTATAAGAAGAAATTTAAATTTTCATCTTATAGAAGAATGATTAATCTCAGCGTCTTATGAAGTGTATTATTCAGCATCTGGTATGACACAAGCATTCACACGTATACACATATGATATGTCATTCACATTGCATAACTCAGCGTCCGGTGAATTCGTTGCGTGCGTCCGAGCACACACGTATCACGCGCGTGTGGGACTTAAGCGTCTCATCACACCTACTGAGTCATGATTAATTTAGGTTTTCAATAAAATAATTTTTCTTTATTTTACTTTATTTTGGCAACTGCATTTAATGAGGGAATCTTCTTTTTATTTTCTTTTTTATCTTTATTTTTTAATCAAAGGAAATGCGAAGAGGTTTTTTGAAAAAGTAACTGTACCATTTTCTCAAAACTTTCCCACTACTCCACCTATTTCGCACCACTCTATACTCTGTGTTTTCCCTGCGAAAACTGTTTTCTCTCTCTCTCTCTCTCTATTCGCTCTCTCTGAAACCCTAAACGTCCATCATCTTCTCCTCTACTGCAACCATGACTGAAGTAAGAGCTTATGAGTGTACAGCTATCTATGATACTATGGCTAAAGGAAAGATTCTGATTGAGAATAGAGTTGATTTGAAAAGCTTCAAGCTCTGTGGTTTTAATTTCAACAAAGGTTTGAAGGCTCTCGGTTGGAAAAACTACTTCTTCTGGAAACCAGTTGAAGTTCTGGTAACTGCAATAAAGGAATTCTGGGGAAATGTTCGACTACACAAGGGTGGCATTGTTGAAGGCGATATTAAAGGTTATAGGTTTGTTTTTACCATTAACGGTATTGCTGAAACTATTGAATGTCCCTGTGAAGGCATTAGTTACTATGTTGGTTGGGAAGATGCCTTCAATGGAATGGAGAAGGTGAATGAAGACTTGTTTGAAAACTATAGGCAGTTGAAGGAATCTGGGGAACCTCTATCTGCGAAGCATCTGAAGAGTCACTACAGAGTGCTTCACGAGATAATTGCCAAGAGCGTCTGGCTCAAGGCTGGGTCAAGTGGCACTGTTAACTATGAACAGAAGTTCATAATGAGGAAGTTCATGGCCGGGAAAAGATAAACTTGCCAAGATTGATTTACAACAATCTGATCAATGCACTGGTTAATTCAAGGAAGGGTGTTGCTGACAAGAAAGACATTAACAAGTCCATTCCTTACGGTGTTCTTCTCACTGCAATGATGATTAAGGATAGTATTGCAAGAAAGTTAGGAGCTTTGCCAGAAGAAGAAAGGCAAAAATATTTTGGTGTAGGAGCTATTGTGCGTCCTGACACTTTTGGGGTCAATAGCTTGGTTAGAATGAAATTGATCACCGGTAATATGATCAAGAAGGTTAAACAAGAACAAGCAGAATTAGCTGATGCTATTGTCAGTGAAGTTGTGAAGAAACCCACTAGAAGCTCAGTGTCTGGTGTAAAGAGAACTAGTGAGTCTCCAGCAAAGGAGACAAGAAGCAAGAAGCAGAAGGTGCCTCTTGCACCAAAAGGAAGAGATGACCCAGAAGAAGATGAGGACCAGGTCCCCATTAGAAACATATTGGAGAAGAAGAGAAAGACAGAAGCTGAAAAACCTGTTTCAGCGTTTGCCCAAGGAAGCAAGTTCCTCCACCTCCTTCTCTTACTGTTGCCTCTCAAGGCAAACGAAAGAGATTGGTTAGGCACTCTGAACTTAACCCAAAGGTACTAGATTTTACCATTGATGATTCAGTTACTGGTTTTGATACTGATGATGTCATTCCTGCACCACCATTCTTTGTTTCATCTCCACAAACACACTCCACACAACCCACACCCACCAAAACACAGACCAAGAAAACTACCAAATGCAAAACACAAGCCATTACCCTTGTCACTCAACAACCTCCATCCACCAAACCTCAAACCTCCCAATTAACCACAAAAGCCAAAACACTTTCATTCCCTTTACCACAAACCTCTACCTCCTCAAACATATCCCTTTCCACATATATCTCCTCACTCCACTCTCACCCCATTAATCAGCTTTTCAAAATCCCTCCAAATAAACCCAAAACCTACAAAGTCAAAGTGACTTCCTCTCCCAAACCTCTCGCTCTCACTATCAAACCTACCACACACTTTGATGCCCACAAGTTTGTGTCCTTTGTAAACAAACCACGGTTTGTAAGAGAAGAAGAGTATCATTCCATATATGATCACCCTTCTCTCTAACACTTGAAGACTTTCACTTCAGGGGCTGCAAGATTGGAGATTGACCTACTCTCTGAGGAGAATGATACACACCTGCTTTGGTGGAAGACTAAGACCTCCTCCAAACAGAGGAATTATTCCTTTCTCAGTTGAAGTTCCTCACAATTTGCCACAACATGAACCCCTCACTCTGGAAGAGTGTGGAAGGTCGATCTCAAATGATGAAATGTCCTTCATGACTCACTGCCTTGAAATGAAGAAGCTTGATTTAGCTTACATGGGCAGAGATCCCTCATCAGCATCTGTCAAAGTCGTGCCTGATAGGCAAATGTGGCTACCATGGTCCATTCCTGAGAATAGGAAGGAACCGGCTCCTGGAAAACTTCCAAAGCCAATTGGTATTAAGGAACTCAAGGAAGCTCCCAGAAAATACAATGTAAAAGCTTTGTCTCAGCTTTCGATTAAAAAACTATCTGAAGACCAAGCCAGACAAGTCTATCTGAACTTGCTCAAGAAAGATGCTTGGAGCACCGGCTCATCTGGTTGTAGTAAAGCAGAAAAAGCAACTATTCCTACTGTCGGCTCTATCAGCAGGGTAACTGACACAAACCTTGCCAATCTCCACTTTGATGATATGTTCATGTGTACTATTGTTAGGCATCCAAGTTTCACTAAACTGCAAGACCAATAGGCTGTTATTAGCAAACATCTAGATATTGGCTTCAGTTGGAGTAGAATGGGAGCAGATTAGAAAGACAGGGCTATTCTGCCTCATTTGAAGGTTGTCGCGGAAGATGAAGATGACAAAAAAAATCTGACAAGGATTTATTTGGAAGAAAATGAGTGTATCAGTACATGTCTTGTTGAGACATGAGAAATCATAAGAAAAGAATTGTCAGAAGCTGAGCTAAAAAGGTTCGATGAATATGTTGATGCCCTGTTCAAGCACAGAGAAACTATTTTTCTGAGTATGCTTTACCCAGAAGAAATAGTACTTAGATGGCAAAGGACATGGAGTTTGAGAAACAGAAGCTGGGAAGACTCATCAAATGGAGTTTACCAAATGATGATTTCTTTTAGAAGGCTCAGGAAAGAAAGGAAAGGAAATTGAGACTATCACAGGAAGTGCTTGCAGAGCATCAGAAGCTGGAATCCCAACGGGCTGCTATTGCACAAGCTGAACAAATTCCAGAAGCTGCTCCTGCTCCTCATGCTGCAAATGATGAAGTTGTCATCTTGCCAAGAGCTGAATTTGAAGCTATCATGGCTACAAATCAGAAGGTGAATCAGCTGGAAAGCAACTATGAACCTCCTCATGGAACACCTCAACCAAATCATTCCCCCTCCACCAAACCCTTAAAAACATTCTCTTTTTATTTCAAATATTTTGTATTATTTTTGTTCACTTGGTACAATTCTCACTATTGCACTAGTACTCTTATATATTGAATGTTCTAACCTTTACTTGGTCAAATTTTTGGTACAATCCAAATTTTTGTATTCCATTTTGACTATGATGTGTTTTACACTCTTTTTGTCTGATGACAAAAGGGGGAGTAAAAGTAAAGTTTGATGAACGCGCTTAAGTATCTCATAACATGCATCATTCACCATACATAACATATTTGTATTACTCTGATACTCATTGATATTCATTGTCTGGTGATCAGATACTGGTTGATACTCATTGGTACAAGTCTATTTTTATATTGGTACAAGATCTCAGCATCTGATCCTCCATATTTTTTTTCTATATATATATCTGTTATTGGTACAATGATCTCAGCATCCGGATCTCAATGACTATTTATATATATGCCCTGATACATATATGTATTTTTCCGATCATACAAATACTCTGATAATTGAAAATGCTCCTATTTGAAAATATTTAATTATAACTGAGTATGTTGAACTCAGGGGGAGACCCTTGAAATTATTATTTTTTAAACTAAATTGTTCATCAACCTTGGATATTTGTCATCATCAAAAAGAGGGAGATTGTTGAAACCTAAACGATTGAAAAGTTTAGACCCTCATTAATTTTGATGATAACAAAGTATTTACAAGTGAACAATTTATCTTCTAATAAGTCTTGAAGTGTGCAGGTATTACAATCACTTATGTTTTATAACTCACTCAAGCAAGAACAAGAAATTCACAAGAGTTTGAATACATTTCATGTGTGTCTACATCCGGTTCACTCTAGCGTCTTGTGTATAGCGAGCGTTCAGTAGTGTTATCTTATGACACGTGGTTTTCAATTGTTGTGAGCGTCCGTCTTGACTTCTGAGCGAGCATCTAGTCTTATTAATGAAGCACGTGATAGTCACGTTTGTGCTCTTTTACCTCAGCTATTTTGGAACGGAATTCGAATTTGATTTTGTACATTCATTCTTATATAGGAGGTATCAAAGGTGACACCTTTAGAATAAGACAAAATTCGTACAAGGCAATTGTGAAAAGCAGATAGTACCATACGGAAATGTGTACTATTCTGATATTCTCTGGAAAGGAAGGAAAGGACATGCTTTTTCAAAATACCTCCACCCAATGATTTGGAGCCAAAATTATTTGCAACGGTAATACCCTCAAGGACTCCTATAAATACCCCCAAGGTATTCATTGAAGAAGGTTACTAGAAACTACATTCTGAAAGAGCTATTCTCAAGTGAGCAGTCAAGTTTCGTGCCAAGTTTCTGGAAACCAAGAACTGAACTTCAGTGTCTTATATTCTTTCTTTTAGAAAGTTATTGTTTTGAGCTTAATCTTTTCATCCTCTCTGTGAGAGTTATTTGATTGTATTCAAAAGAAAATACTTTGTGAAAGTTGTATTGCCTAGTTACAGGCTTAGTTCCTCAAAGGCTCGAACGTACTGAGTCGTTTTGAGAAGTTAAGAATATTGTCAAGTTTGTGACAGTAGAATACTCTTAAGGAAATTTGTAATCAGTTGATTATAGTGGAAAATCCTTCAGGAACGAAGGGACTAGACGTAGCTACCAGTTTGGTAGTGAACTAGTATAACTCTTTGTTTCTCTTGCTTTACTGCTCTACATTTACTTTTATCTTGCGCATAAAAACAAGTTTTCATAAGTTTTATTTCCAGCGTCCGGTTACTCTTTAGCATCCGATAGCAAATAGTTTTCAAAGAAAAGTGTTTTTAACTTCAAGTTTGCGAAAAGTTTTCAACAAAATTCAACCCCCTTCTTGTGTTCACGTTCAGTCTCAACCATGCATGGAGCGTGGTAGACCTGTCGGTTCCAAAGATAAAAAAAATCATCAAACAAGAAAAGGAATTAAAAAGCAAGATGTCACAAGTGAGGATATAGAAACTCTAAAAGAGTTCTCAGACATAATTGTTTTTTCAATCTCATAAGAAACTAATCAGGTACCTGAAATTTGTGAAAATGAAGATATCTTAATAAATTAGTTATGAATGGAATACAATGAAACCGAAATAAAGTCAATGTTGACGATATTTTTTTGCATATAATATAGCGCTCAACGTGATAAATAATAATGAGGATCATGAACCAATATCTATTAAGGATTATAGACAAAGTAATGTTTGGCCAAAATGGAAAGTCATTATTAAGGCAGAATTAAACTTATTTTGCAAGCGAAAAGTTTTTGGACATGTAGTCCAAACGCCTGGAGGTGTGAATCCAGTTGGATACAATTAGGTTTTTGTGTGCAAAAGAAATGAGAATGGTGAAATTTTGAGATACGAAGCTCGACTAGTTGCTCAAAGGTTTTCACAAAGACCTGACATTGATTTTGAAGAGATATATTCACTTAAAGTGAATGCAAGTATTTTTAGATACTTAATTAGTCTGATAGCACATGAAGGACCTCAATTTATTTATAATAGATTTGAAGGTCGAACCCGAGAATGATCTCTAACTATAAAATCCCAGAAGGATTAAAAATATAAAGAAATGTCATTAAATAAAATATTTTTGGAGGATTTTGTCTCGGCCTGCAGATCGAACAATTAGCTAATTGAATTTTTATCTAGCAAATTATAAAGAACTAGTTCTTAAATGACTCGTGATAAATTATATCTTTGAGTACATGAGTTGTGTGTCAAGAAGATAACAAAAATCTTGGTCCCCTAGATCAAACTTAAGGCTATAAAAGCATACGCGCATATTGTTAAATGCTACATAACTTGATACAAAAATATTTGTGTGATACTTATTAGTAAGCTATAATTCATCACAAACTAAAAGACATTAGAACAAAGTGAAATGTATATATTTGTTTTATAGTTTGACAACACAATTGATGCAATTATTTTATGAATATATGTTCAGCAAATTGACCATGCAGATGCAAGATATTTTTCTGATCCAGATGAAGTCAGATCTCAAACATGCTGTTATTTACGTGTGGTGGCATTGATACATGATTACGATATACAAAGCAATCTATAGTTATCACTTCTTCATATCATGCTCAAATAACAATTCAAGGAAGAAGTCTCGAAGATAATACTACTTGCAAAACTCAATTGAAAGGAGGATATAGCACAAGTGATAGAGCAAAGTATATTGAGTCAAATGGTTCAGGGGGAATCAGAATGTTAGAATTCATATTCCTAAGTGATGCTTCTAACGGGGCGAGAAAATTGTGCTCTTTTTTTGTTATGGCCCAAGCCCAAGTATATGATAGCAAGTTTTAGTGATGGAATTATCTAGAAACTCTTGATGCTATGAGGTGTACTTTTCTTTATGCTGAGTCATTGTAATTCTGTTAGGAGGTTGTTAGGAAAAATCTGAGCATGTGCTGAGCAGAGCACCATTTGGTGACTCTATAAATGTATTTGCTTATTGAGAAAATAGAATAACAAGAAGAATAGGAAAATGGCTTAGTTTTCTCTTTTAGCAATTTAGCATTTCCATTTCTTTCCTTTAGTTAGCTGTTTAAATTTTTGGTTCCTTTCGTTGGTGCTTTCATTGACATGGACTCCCCTCCCAACCTTCCTGATAACGTTGAGTCCATTCTCCAGCAAATCATATAATCCCAACAGACTTCCCTACGTATCAGTAGATCTTTTTCTGCTGAACTTTCCTACCTTAAGATCGCTTTCACGCCTCCTGTTTTCATCCCACATCAACCATTCCATATTTCCACTAACCTGAATCATCACCGACTTTACCACCATGACCAGGACCGAATCCATCCACTAGAGCTCTATCTCACCAGTGATTCTATTTTGTTGGAATCAAGTGGATTCAGAAACAATGACCCTTAATTGTTTTGATGATAACAAATGATTAAGAGAACAATTTATTCTCTGATGTGTTTGTTAGTGTGCAGAAATCACTATTCATCAGAAAAAGATATCTCAGAAGACTTAGTGAAATCTTGAATTTCACACATCTAAGTCTGGCTTTGATCCTCTGTTTTGATGCTGACATGATGTGAAAGCTTAGCTCTTGACATGGTCAACTCTGTTGGTGGTCAACGCTCTGGTGAGACCATACATGACTTAGTCAACTCTGTTTGACCGGTCAACTCTATTGGTAAACCAAGCTCTGGCAAGACTAGCTCTTGACTTGGTCAACTCTGTTTGGTCAGTCAACGCTCTGGTAGACAACACTCTATTGAGACCACATTCTGGTTGGTCAACGCTCTGGTCTTCAGTCAACGCATACAATAGACTATGGTTAGACTACTCTATGGAAGTCTTCATGTAATTCTACAAGACTCTCTGTTATATGAAAGGCAAATGAATTCTACGCTGAAGAAGTTGTCTCTGTTTCGAGCTCACTCTGATGAACAGGGTAGCTCTGATAGGAAACTGACTGAAGCTTATTTAAGGCTATTTCACGTATTTAAGAGACCTCATTGATGGAGCATTTTAATGTACGATGTATCAAAGGCCAAAGGGAATGTCAACGAATATAATCATCAGGAAACTTGCTCTCGAAGGGTCTAATATTCAAAAAGCTCACAAGAGACAAACACTCTGATTTTGTCTGCTGTGTCTGTATGCTTTGAGCAGAGTGGAAAACGACGTGACTTGCTAAAGCCACAAAAAGGGGATCTGAAGTCTTTTGTCCTAGGTGAAAAGAGCTGTTAGGTTACAATGACACTATTCATAACCCTAGCTATATATACCTTACTTCATCCACTGAAGTAGGTTAACGCTGTGATACAAAGTGAGCAACCAAGAATCATTCCAAGTATCTGAGATCACATTGAACAAAGCACTTAATCATTTTTATTCTTTCAATTTGAAAGTTATTCATTGTGCTTAAGTTTTTCATTGTATATCCTCTCTATGAGAGTTATTTGATATTGCTTCAAAACATTTTTGAACATTGTATTTAGCCCAATAGTGACTGCGTTCCTTAGAGGCTTAACTGTACTAAGTCGTTCTAAGAAGTTGTGAGTATAGCCAGTTTGGCAGTATTATACTCTTAAGTGTAATCAGGTTGATTATAGTGGAGAAATCTTTCAAGTGTGTGAAGGGACTAGATGTAGCTATCAGGTGATAGTGAACTAGTATAAATCACTGTGTCACTCTCTTCTCTCTTCTCTTTACTTACGCACTGCCTTATTTTATTAACGAGTTGTTTTGAAAAAGGTTTTCATAAACACACAATTTTTGCGAAAAGTTTTCTAAAACCCAATTCAAACCCCCCATTTCTTGTGTTTTTGCCACATTCATATTTCTACTCCACTGTTCTTCGCTCCAACAGAGAAGGGTGAAGACAAAATCGTTAAATCTCAGGCGCTCATAGGCCATGAGAGTAACTCTTCTGTCTTTTCCAATCTCGTTGAAGCCACAGAGAAGCCAACAGATCTAGTCGCCACGGCCCTCATAGATCCGGCGCATCAGGTACCAAATCATTCGATGTTTTCTGATAACGTCGTTTCTGGCCTGGATAATCACGATGACGACACCGTGAAATCCCACGGCCACCACATTTACTAAGACCTGGCCCCTCCACAAGAGCCCTTCCTCCACACTGCTGTCTTCAAAAGTGAAGCCAGAATAGTGAAATTCCAGGAGCCCATAGCCGACGAAAGCAACTTCTCCACCATCGCTGATGAGAGATCATAGGAGATCACCGCCGCCAAAGAGAAGTGTCTAGAAGCAGAACCTAACCAACCTCCTCCACCAATTTTCCAGATGCTTCCACACTTCTCTGCCTTCACCAGATTTTTGCCTTCACCACCACTGCCGAGGGACACTGTCTCAACCGCCAGTATCACTGGTTTGAAGTTTTGTGACCATTCCGTCTTCTTCACACCAGATCTGGTTCATCCTACATGCTTTGAGTTGGGGAAGTTCCTTTCTGCAACCTCTTTGGCGCTGACGAAGATGATAGGGAACACCATTTTTGTGTTCGACCCTGGCGGAATTTTCTTAGATGCATACCACCCGTTTGCGCAACACCTTTGCAATCGTAAGTTTCTGAAGCTGCGCTCGTTTACGACATCTTTGTTTTCACTCAGTGCAGCTCTGCCCAGTGCGGGTTCAGTCATGGTAACTACGCATCCGGCAGCAGCTTCTTTCCCGGCGATGGAGCCGTCACCTAGACCAGCTTTCGGTTTGCCTTGGGTGCCTTGGGAACTCTCGAACACAAAGGATCTTAGGGTTTGGAATTTACAATCAACCTCTCAGGATCAGGATTGTGTTTTTTCCCTTTCCTTCTTCTTGGGCTAGCCCATTTTCGTGACCATGGATTAGCTACATTCATTTTTGTTATTTTGGGCTTTAAATAAAAAAAGAAAAAGGAAGGACCCTTATCGAGTGGGCCTTTGTTGGCCTATTTTTGGCAATCCTTTGTCTCATATGTTTTTTTTGGGGGGGCTGCATACGGTTTTGGATTTTTGGACTTCAACACACCTTGTGGACAAGATGCTTTTGCAAGGCCAGTGGAATGTTATAGCCCAAGCCCAAGTATATGATAGCAAGTCTTAGTGATGGAATAGTCTAGAAACTCTTGATGCTATGAGGTGTACTTTTCTTTATGCTGAGTCATTGTAATTATGTTAGGAGGTTGTTTGGAAGAATCTGAGCATGTGCTGAGCAGAGCACCATTTGGTGACTCTATAAATGCAAGGAATGTTATGGCCCAAGCCCAAGTATATGATAGCAAGTCTTAGTGATGGAATAGTCTAGAAATCTTGATGCTATGAGGTGTACTTTTTTTTATGTTGAGTCACTGTAATTCTGTTAGGAGGTTGTTAGGAAGAATCTGAGCATGTACTGAGCAGAGCACCATTTGTTGACTTTATAAATGTATTTTCTTATTGAGGAAATAGATCAGCAAGAAGAATATGAAAAAGGCTTAGTTTTCTCTTTTAGCAATTTAGTATTTCCATTTCTTTCCTTTAGTTAGCTGTTTCAATTTTTTGTTCCTTTCATTTTTCCTTCGCTATGGTTTTGTCCCATTGGGTTTTTCTGGCAAGGTTTTCAACGAGGCAATTTTCACGTAAAGGATATTGTACTCTTTTTCTTTCACTAGGATTTTTTTCCCCACTGGGTTTTTTCCTAATAAGTTTTTAATGAGGCATATCCTCGATGGACATCCAAGGGAAAATGTTATGAATATTTTGTGGATGTCCATCTTCCTATGCCTTTTTCATATTTCCTAGGATGCTCTTATAACTCCCATGAGTAAAAGGTTTTCACTCATTGTTATTGCTCTTTACTTCGTATGTTAATGCTAGGCCTTAATGACATGTATATCTTACACCTTGTAGAACATAATACAAAGAGTCTCTCTTCTTCTTTCTTCTTACTTTCTCCTTTATCTCTATTCTTCTACATTTCGTGATATCATGCTCTTGTTGTAGTTTATTTCATAACATACTTAAATTAATTCAAAGCTAACCAATCTGCTAATTAATATTAATATACTTATTTTGCATCACAAATAAAGTTTGTCTTTTAATATTTCAAGTTAATTTTTATTGATGATATTTTATATTTTTCAACAAGTAATTTATAGTTTTTTTAAAAAAGAAATTATTGATATGGTACCGATTAGCATATTAGAACATACCGCGAACCCCTAACGTACCGACTATGTACCGACTATGTATACCACTACTAGAATGCACGGTATTAGCTTCGAAAACATAGCGTAGGCGCCGACACTAACGCTAATAGCATCCGCATAGCGTCGGCCAAGCCTACACTAACAGGCCAATTGTATTTTTAATTATTTATAAAGGTTAGGCCGATGCTAATATTAGGTAAATATTCATGTCGTTACCAGTTGTGTAGGATGGCCGACACTGAAATCATGGAAAAGCAAGTTTCCCACCTTATCTGTGGAATTTTCTCATTCCCGTTCCTAATATCTCTTTTCCACTTTTTTGACAAAAAAAAAAATCCCATTTCCATTTTCCTCATATTTTCTCCCTCGTTCTCATATTTTCCATTTATTCTATGCGGAACTTTAATAAATATAAGGAACCCCACACACAGTATAGGTTGATTGAAAGGCTCCTCTCGCAGATACAAATGAATAAAGTCAACAAGAAACAAGAGCCATTATTTATTCTTATTATTGGGGTATAAAAGAGACATGTAAAGATAGTATGAAAAAAAAAGAAACATGTAAAAGATGATGAGGGTGCAGCGTATCCGTCACCGGTGACAACTAATAATAAACAAAAATTTCCTTCTCTCAAAATAAAACCCTAGACCAGCTCATTTTTTCTTCTCTCTCAAAACTCAATCTTCCAATCTTCCATTGCTATTTGAGTTTTTATTTTGTGGCCAATGCTCTGAACTTGTGTGATGGATTGGATTTTGGTTGAATTTTGGATCTTTAAAATATGGATTTTGGACCTTGCTAAATTGGATGTGGTTAAATTGGATTGTTATTTTAGGAAGCTGAACTTGCTAAAGAGAAGACTCATGGATACAAATTGGACCGTTCACACATATTTGCTGTGACTTTGTTCGATGACTTTGACAGGTTTATGAAAGTGCCAGACGATTGGGCTCCTCCTAAACCCAAGGAATATAAACCAGGGGTAATGATTATATTGTAATTTTCTTATATTTCTTACTGGATGTTGTAGTTATGGCCAAAATTTGTGCTTAGTTTTGGACTAAGCTTCTTGCAAAAGCCAAGATTGTTTCAACTCCATTCACTAGATAGGAGAATACAGAAGGGAATAATCCTGTTTTGGAATAATCCTGTTTCATACATGTTTTGTTTTGATTCTAATTAAGTCCAAACTTTAACTTTGCTATTCTAAATAATAAATGATTGACTTGAAATTATTTTTTTTAGTCAGTTTTGAATTGTTGAATGGTGAATGCTAGAGGAAATATGAAAATCAATAATTTTTTTTTTTGTAAAAAAAGAACAATAGAGGGGGGTTTTAAACCCCCGCAAAATGAAAATCAATAAAGTTTTTTTTTTTGCAAAAAAAGAACGATAGAGGGGGTTTTTAACCCCCGCAAAATGAACTGCCGCAATATGATTCGATACCAGCGTTTCCTAATAACTCTACTTAAAAGGTTATGCGGCGACGCGTAAGCTGGCGCTTTTTAAAACCCCTCAAGAATCAATTCATGTCGAAAACCCTCAAGAAATTGACAAAAAACCCCCCACAAATCGACTGTTTTTTTGTAGTGGGTCCCTCAGATATTGCGATTGTGCAATTTTGGTCCCTCGTGTTCTAATTGTGCAAATTGGGTCCTCCACTTGTGGCAATTGGGCGATTTTAGTCACTCTTGTCGTTTAATTTCTACAAAAATATTGACGTATCACGTGTGGGTATAGCCTAGCACATAATTTAATCTAGGTGGCATGTTAGTTGATTTAAAAATTAAAAAATCTTTACAATATTTTCAGTTATGAAATGAATGCCAATTAAACGGAGGGATCAAAATCACACAATTGTGATACTTAGAGGACCCAATTCACTCAATTAAAACCCAGAGGATCAAAATCGCACAATTGTGATATCTGGAGGACTCAATTCGCTCAATTAGAACTTGGGGGACCAAAATCGCATAAACGCAATACTTAGAGGACCAAAAGTGCAATTAAGCCTAGAATATAATAATCCTTTTGTTCTTTGGTTCTCATGAGAAAGTATGGATGATGGCCTTTTTAACCATTTTAATATTTTTTTTAGAAAGTATTTATAAGAAAACTACTAAAATATAATTTACTAAAATTAAATAGTTTATGCAATTATACTTTAGATCATTTGCAACTTTAATAACATCTTTGTTCCTCTGTCATCAATCGAAGGCGTTTTCATCGTAAAAAATTAGGTCCCAACGCGACCCGTCTGAACAACAATGAGAAAGTTATGTTATTGTTGCTAATGCATGATCTAGTAGTTTTGCTGAAATTTAGTTCCCCGTGTGCTGAAAAAATTTACTGTCCTTGAGGTTGTGTATTCATATATATCCTATGGGATGAAAATCTCCTGTCTCATTTTCTTGTCACATTTTTTATCTTTCACCAATGACAATTTGTCACATAATAAAATAAAATTATTACTTATTAACACATATGCATATCTACAGTCTTTGATTGGTGGGAGACAAAAAGACACTATTTTTTGATACAACAGATGTTTGTTCATAACTCATGTTATATGGTATAATATTGTTACCGCCACTCCATACTCTTGAAAATCAGATGCCATAAATGTTTTGGCACGTGTCATATTTTCCCTTCTTTATTTAAGCATTATATTGTTCTTGGTCAGACACTTGATTTTTCTTACCTCAAGCTCAAATTTTCAGTTCATTTAGATATTACATTATTATCATTTATTCAATTAATGCGATGTTTTTTCATACTGTGAATAATTTGTGTTTTAATAGCCTGCAAATTTTGTAAATTAATGTTGCCAAGATAAGAAGAAACATGTCTCATTTGGAGAAAGAAAACAAAAAAATCACAACCTAAGCAATAAAAAGCAAAAACAAATCCCAAGTTCATTGATGTTGTTTGGCATTGTGTGACCACTCCAAGCATGCGTATGCTTTGGAATGGTAAAGCCTTGGAGCAGTTTCAGCCTAGTAGGGGTATAAGACAGGGGATCCCATCTCCCCGTATATTTTTGTTCTCTGTATTGAGAAGTTCTTCCAGATGATTACTTTTGATACAAATCATGGCCATTGGAAGCCCATTAAATTAGCTCGGAAAGGGCCCCTATTGTCTTACCTAGCTTTTGCAGATGATGTCCTGCTGTTTGTAGAGGCTTGCGAAGGGCAAATTTCTCTAATTAAGCATATTTTGGATTTGTTTTGCAGGTACTCGAGCCAAAAGATTAGCAGAGTAAATCCCGCATCTTCTTCTCTAAGAATGTGGATGGTAACGTGCATCATAAAATCTGCTAGTTATCTGATTTCCAGGCCACAAATGACTTAGGGGAACTATTTGGGTGTACCCATTCTTCATGAGAAGGTTACGCAAAGATCTTTCTAGTTCATCTTAGACAAAGTGGACCAGCGTTTGAGCAGTTGGAAGGCTACAACCCTTTCATTTGCTGGGAGAGTAACTCTCGCCAAGTCAGTTATCCAAGCCCTTCCAATTTATGTGATGCAATTTGCCTTTTTGCCACACTTTATTTGTGATGAGATTGATAAAAGATGTAGGAAATTTATCAGGGATGATACAGATGATCATAGACATGTTCATATGGTGAGTTGGAAGAACTTATGCCGACCGAAACCTTGGGGTGGTTGTGTTTGCGTGAAGCTAGGACCATTAATCATGTGTCTATTATGAAAGCTGGGTGGCACCTTATTGCTAGGCGTGAGGATTTGTGGGTGAAGGTCATTTGATCGAAGTATGCTTGTGGTGAAGACTTGGTCCCTAGAATCAACGGCAAAAAGCTAGGTCTAACTTTTGGAGAGGCCTTTGTCATGCTTGGGGATGATGTCCAGAAGCGTCTAGTTTGGAGGGTGGGTAATGGGAAAACTATTAATGCTTGGAATGATGTTTGGTTTCCAAAGCTTGGTGTTCTTTCCCGCATTGCTACCCAACCCATTCCAGTAGCGGATTTGGACCGAGGAACCTTGGTTGTTACACGTAAATATAAAATTATAAATTTGATGAGAACAATGAAAATCATTTAAATAATGTTCGGCATCTATAAGCCTTCTCTTTCTAAAGATGAAAAGAAATTGCGTAAATTTTAAAACAGATAGTTGCAGTTAAACTATTATTTTTTAAGGGAAAAATACATTGACCTCCCTTGAGGTCTCTCTAAATTCAACCCACACCCCTCTATTTTTTCACTCACAACAAAACTCCCTTGTCGTTTGTTTCCGTCAGTTGCCAGTTAGAATTATTTCTAATAATTCTTGTGGGCTACAATCAATTGTGGCCTTTTAGTTTTCTAAAAACGGGCTAATGTTATGATCCAATTGATGATGCTCAGGCCCGCAAATAAGTGATCAATTGTAATGGGCCTTTGGACACCTAATTCTGATTTATGTGGGAGACAGTGTAGGCCCAACCACTAGGCCCATGATGGGTGGTCCTAGGGTTGATAAATAGAGAGGCTATGTCCCCTTTGCCATCACCGGAATCATATATGCTCGTCTACGGTTTGCCCCATTGAGAACCGAGAACCGGAGTTTGTGACCAGGCAAAGAAAGGCTTAGTTCGTGATTTCAGGAGCTCTACAAGGCAGAGAAAGTTTTCGGTAATCGTGATCATGTCTTCAACAAGTAAGTACTCTAATCGGTGTTCTAATTTCATATAATAGATCCTGTAAAATTTCTTATATGTGGTATCAGAGCCAATATTATACGATTTAGGACCCGGTGTTAAACATGATCGTCCCTCTTATTTGAATATTTTCGGGAATTTTCGTTCGTTAGTGCGGCTAAAATTTCTAATACAGATTTCTCACAAATCAGAACAATCGTGTTGGATTAATTTTGGATTTTTGGGTTTTTCATGTTTTCAAAAAATCTGAAAAAGTGCAAACTTTGATTCGCACAATTTTAGAACTCCAAACCATAGCGTTATTATAGACTGAGTTTATACGAATCCAATGGAACAAATCTTGTAAATTTTCGTTGAATATAGATGAAGAAATCTGATGAACACGGTAATGGTTAGGGTTATTTTGGGTGCGGTTTGGTCACGAAATCCCGTGTTTTAATCGTTATAAATTAGGAATTTTGTGCCATAATGATTAGAAATTAGTTTCTGAGCAAAACCCATAAAGATTCGCGATGAAAAAAAAAAGCCGAAATCGGAGTGAAAATCGCGTGAACAGTAACGTGCGAATTTGAAATCACGTTCAGGACTTTGGTGATTGAAGAAGATGAACAGTGGTCGCGTGCGAATCCCACTCGCGGCACTCGGAGAGTGAGGGAGAGTGCGGAAGGTAGGAGTGTCGGTTTTCGATGCCGTTTTTTGGGTTACTCTCTATATTTCATTCTTGTATTTACTATATTTTTTCCAAAATTTTTCCGCTGTGTTAGATATTTTTTTCTAAAATATAATGCATTAAATTGATTTTTTTAATTATTTTTCTGACGAAAATTAAATTGAAAAATATGTTAGAAAAATAATATGATGCATTCTGGATTTAATGGTAGTGTTCACTCTCCACGTAGAGTTGAGCATGATTGTATGCTATTATTTTTATATACGTGCATTTAATTGGCTACCTTGTTACACTGTAAAGTACAAAATATGTTGAGAATGCGGATTGAATTGATGCATGACCTGTAAGGGTGCTCATTTAATGATGTACTTGCCTGTTGACTGTGTCTTATCTATGGACAAGAGAAAAATGATTCCTATGCAAGAGTTTTTTGTGCGTCGATATGAGCCGTTACCACCAAAGTGGGACCGCTTGTATTGATTCGTGAAAATTTCTTTGTAGTTTGAGGAATGCTTTTAATCATTTCATGCAATTACCTGCCCAAAGGGGGTGGTTGTATGTTGTGGTTGAAAGTTATTTGCAGATGGAGTTATTGGGAAATGGATTGGGCTAAGGGATTGTCTGCCCAAAGGGGACAATTTTCTGAACCCAGTGTATTCTCATGGATTAACCCATCCGAGGTTTTGACCGAGTTTTTTCAACCTTGGTTGGTGCATTCTACCCAAAGGTGAATGTACCATTTTACTGGCCTCAATGTGATAGCTTGTTTTATTTTTGGAGCTATATCTTGTCATATTACATATACTAATGCATTTGTGTTTTGTCTTAACAGTAAACTATTGAATATTCTGATACTAGTATTAATTTTAATAATTGCTAGTTTGATAAATTTTGAATTATTAAAAATTTTTCTTTTAATTTATCAAACATATTTGGTTTATGTTTGAGCACGTATAGTTTTATTTTGAGCAATTTAATTTATTTTTGACAAACAATAAAGTTGTGTTTAGCTATATATAAAAGTATCTTTTAATGACCTTCTTGTCATTGGTTGTGACATGCCACATTGAAACTTAAAAATACTCAAGCTTATATGTGTTAGAAAATAGGACTTGATTTGACATGAGTTTAATTATTGTTCTCTAACATTTATTCTATGAGCCATCTGAGAACTTATATAAAGTTGATGCTTCTGCTTTTGTTGGTCCTACACACAAGTATGAGTGATACACCTTTAGAGGTTAGTTATAAAATATATATATTTTTTGGTTATTAATGTATTGGATACATGCACAAATAAAGAAATTTCTTCTTAATGAGCTCTTAACTCTCTCTCATATTTGTGTTTGGAATATGTATTTATATATGGGTATGACATTATTTCACAATGTTGAAGCATGGAAATTATTGAGCTCTTTTATAGGCATAATTTTTTGAAGAATATTTTCATTGCACGTCATATTGTTTTCCATTGATGGTGATCATTGTCACAATAATTTTTATAAGTATTTGGAAATATAATATTTGATATATGTTAATTTGTGCTCTCCTAGAGTAATACAAATTGTATAAATTTGGAGATATTCATTGCATGATTTATTCGGCAATTGAATTTATGTGATATTGTATGTGAGGACATTTCAAGTGCTTACTCTTGATTTTGATCAATTGTTTAAATGTTTATGGTATATTATTTGTGTTTTCTACTGCACAAATATCTATATTTGAAAACGATCCAAATATGTGTTGTAATTTATGTATTTTCCAGCTGATATTTTATAAATAATATTTTATAAATAATATACTGGAAAGAAAATATACCATGGGTTAGATATGTGCATGATGTATATGTGCTTGACAGGTGTTATGGAAATTTATACCTTTAGCATATATCATGTAATTTTAAAGTGCCAATTCACTTAATTGTGAAATATTGTTTTGATTGTTGTAAGTGTAAAACTTGTAGAATGATAATGGTTTTAAATTCATGATGAGTAGGGGTGTTTATTTTTTAATGCACCTTCTTATGGACTGTATCATGGTTAAGGGCAAGAGATATTGATTCCTGGGTAAAAGCATTTCACTGATTATAGTGGGGATTCCCGCCAAAGTGGGATTACTCATTATTAATTGGTGGAATTTATTTTATCATTAGAGGAATGCTTCTGATTGTCACGTGCAATTTCCTGCCCAAAGGGGGTTATTGTATGTCATGATTAGAAGCTAATTTGCGATGAAGTTATTGGAGGTACACTGGTCTAGGAGATTTGTCTGCCCAAAGGAGATAGATCTCTAAACCCAATGTATACTCATTGAGTAACTTATTATCGAATATGTTTGGTGAAGTTAATGGAGGTACGTTGGTGTAGGGAATTTGTCTGCCCAAAAGGGACAATTTTCTGAATCCAGTGTATACTCATTGATTAACTCATATGAGGTTCTGACCACGGTTGCGACCTTGGTTGCGCATTCTGCCCAAAGGAGAATGTGTTGTTATGTTGGCCTCCAAATAGCTTAATTTAAGCTGAAATCATGTCTTGCCATGTTTCTTACTTTAACGCATTTTAAGTTTTGCTTAACAATCATTTTTTCTTAATAACAACTATTTTGCTTAGTTTGTTATGGAGCACTACTTAATTTATTTCATGAAAGTTCGTGATAAGCTTTTGGATGCTTGTGTTAGTTTACTATAAAATTTTTGTATATTTAACATGTTTGGATCTTGACATCAGTGGGAGGATTTTGACTTTAGTCATTATTTGATGTCAAGAATGGTAGTAAAAATAATTTATTGAAATATATGATTTTCGAGCCTTTTGTTTGTGGGTTGTGACTTTGAATTCGAATTTGTTATGCATCGGATATTTGAATTTCCTGTTGCAATTTTTTGAACTCCCAGTTGTTCGATTTTTCTGGTTCTTATATCAGACCACATCAAAAGTTATATGATTCGTGATTACTTTATTGTTACTTGTTCCATAGCTACTTTTGATATTTATGCAGATCTGTTGACATTATTTGCACATTCTTTTAAGACTTTACAGAGATCTAGCGCTTTGCTTTGTTTTATCAGAAGGATATTGATGATGAACGAATAGCTAATTATGTTGATTATTATGTGCCTTCATTAAATATAATTCGCTTCAGTTTTTCCTTCTGTATCATAGCACCCTCAGCTATGTATTAATTAGATCCATCCAACTCTTTTGCTCATGTTTTTATCCTGGACATAATTGAGAATAGTAAAATAAGTGGTCCCTAATGTTGATTATTCTGGGATAATCTTATGACATGTGAATGTGAGAAAGTTTGAGGATAGTTTATCTTTATTTGATGAGCGCAGATAAGGTACATAATAAACCTTTTTCAATTTCAGTATGATTGTGGATTTTATACATGGATTGGAAAATCCTAATATTTTCAAAATGATGATAAAATTGGAGTTATTGAGCTCAATTATTTGTTAATTACCTTTATGATTGAAAGGTTTGCTGTTAAGTTTGTCTGGAGAATAATAAACCTTTACTATATGGCATGTACAATGAACTTAGCAATTATCATTTGAATTATATGTTAGCATAAAGAAAAATGGTTGTCATTCAAATCTTCTATATATAAGTTTTTCAAGGATTTTACTTGTAAGGAAAAAGGTTGTTACTCAGGGATGCATTTTTGAAAGATTTAACTCAGATTTGAGCCACCTTTGACTTCCTTAAAATCTATCTTGTATTCATATTTCAAAGCATACATTGTTAGTATCCCATTATATCTTGGTCTTTCTAAAGTTAGCTTCTTGTTGCTATTATTTCCTATTTATTTATTAGCTGAAATTGATGAGTTGTTACTTTCTCATTCATGATTTAATTCTAGCAGCTAATGCTCAGATTAAGGGCTTAGTGTTTATGTGGTAGAACTATATCCCTCTATATATTACTGCATTATTTTCAAATGACCCCATTTTTGTTGGCTTTAGCCCTGCAACTTTGAAGGGTTGTTGTCTTGAGCCCTATGCATTGAATGCTTTGAAACCAGTGATCAGAAGCAATATTTGTCATGCAAAAGAATTGAAGAAATTGTTAATCCAAAGAGCTATCATGAAACTAAATAGATTCCACATGGTTAATCCTTTAACCAAGGGACTCTGCCCATAATTATTTATTTATCATTATTTTTGTGAACATGAGCTCTATGAGTTTGTATAATATGTTTGGTTAGTGGGAGTTTGTGCTTTATGTCATGTTAGCTCTCGCATTTTTAACACTTTTGGTGTTTTGATAACATTTTCTATTTGACTTGAGAAATTAATTATAAATTGAATTATGTTATTATATACCTTTGTATATGTTTAACAGATGCAAAAATGTTGAAACTCGGTGTCGTTGGGACCACTATGCCCGTGATCGACACCATGTAAGAGTTGTGGCATTACGGTTTTGTTAAACCATGAAGCTCGGTGTCGCCCTGCACTAATCGCGTTTGGTCGACACCATGTTGGGCCGAGGCATTATGGTTTTATTGAACCATTTAGCTCGGTATCATTAGGACCACCGTCTTGCGGTGGTCAATGCCATGTTGAGCCGAGGCATATTTGCAAAAACATTGGAGCTCGGTGTCAATGGGATCATCTGTGCGGTGATCGACGCCATGTCGAGCCGAGGCATCATGGTTTCTTATGAACCATATAATTTCTCCGGCTTTAATGCATTTGAGAGAAATTGAGGACTGACAAAGAAAATGACAAGATGGCTATAAGATCATATTGGCATGCCATTTTCTTGCTACACTCCACATAGATGGCTAGTCGACGAAGTTGGTGGTATTTGTAACCATGGAAGGTGTCATGTCAATATAAGATGTGACTACCGCCATGATTCGGTATCATTTAGCTTTTGTTGGATGGAGTCTTAATTAGGTGTTGCATCTTGGGATCATGTGTTTAGTGGCCACGTTAGGAAGTATGTTATTAGCCCGGGAGTCGTTTTCAAAATGTTTTCTAAAAATTAAAATTGCACAATTGATTTTGCCCAAGTGGGAGAATGTTAGAATTATTTCTAATAATTCTTGTGGGCTACAATCAATTGTGGCCTTTTAGTTTTTCAAAAACGGGCTAATATTATGATCCAATTGATGATGGTCAGGCCCGCAAATAAGTGATCAATTGTAATGGGCCTTTGGACACCTAATTCTGATTTATGTGGGAGACAGTGTAGGCCCAACCACTAGGCCCATGATGGGTGGTCCTAGGGTTGATAAATAGAGAGGCTATGTCCCCTTTGCCGTCACCGGAATCATATATGCTCGTCTACGGTTTGCCCCATTGAGAACCGAGAACCGGAGTTTGTGACCAGGCAAAGAAAGGCTTAGTTCGTGATTTCAGGAGCTCTACAAGGCAGAGAAAGTTTTCGGTAATCGTGATCATGTCTTCAACAAGTAAGTACTCTAATCGGTGTTCTAATTTCATATAATAGATCCTGTAAAATTTCTTATATTGCCGTCAAACAAAAGAAGGAAAAAAAAAAAAAACCTTTCATCACACATTTTGTAATTGTGAACTTAATACACTGTCGTTGCCTCCAAAAAAGCATCGCCTAAAACCTACCTTGGTTCTCCCATAGAAGCAACGCCCAAGACCTAAAGCATTTCTGGTGCTTTCCTTATTGTGTTTTTGTTCTCTGGTGCTTTCGTTCTAAGGTTGAAGAATTGCATGACAACACCATTACCATTCCGGGTATACCAATTTTTAAGTTGTACTTTTAAAATTATACCAGCACTAAAGTTGTAACCACTTGCATATTTTTAAGTTTTTAATTATACCAGCCATTTTGTAAGTTTTTTATTATACCACTTTAAGCTTTTAATTATGTCACTCTCAACAAGAAAGACACTTGCTTGTTTCTTTTCCCAGTTGTTACAACTATCAGTGTTTAATTATACCAGTTCTTGCACCTTCACGCATGCATTTTCTAAGGCTTTGATTTGCTTTTTCATCTTGCTCACATCTTTGTCCAAAATTCTTGTACCTTGGGTCAGACAAAACAACAAACACCTTATGGGACTCCAATCAACTGTGCATGGATTAAATGCAGTCAGGGAACTCTAAGCTATTGCACCAACTATAAAACAAAGGATAAATGAACGTGAGCCTCTTGATAAAAATATAGCCCCACTAAACCATGCAATATTAGAGACGCCACATGGAAGCGCCGAGTGTATTGTTATGATTGAGATGGAAGACGTGGGCAGAGACCCCTTTTATGCAGTCGTTATAGGAACCTTGTTCCTTTTTTCCTCTCTTGTGTCGTTATCAATGATAGAGTTTAAAAATATTATGGTGATTTGCATTCTTCGTTTTTGCAGACAAGTTCCTTATGTAGCATGGTGATTCCTGATTACAAGGCTGAGAAGGGGAGACCTTATTCACGTTTCTATCTAAAATGAGACATTCACGATGGATGGCCTGCAATAAACGGACGCTAGGCATTAGGGGTCCCTGGAATCATTTCTCAATGAAATAGGGGAGGTTTGTGCTTAATGAAAAAATAAAGGGGGTGTTTAATACATTCAGAGAGACCTCAGGGGAGGTCATTGTATTTTTTCCCTTTTTCTAAGGTTTGTAAATTGAATTACGATCAAGGCCAACTCTCGTTAAACTGTCTGTACTAGAGAATAAAGAAAAGATTCATATGGGGTATAAATGTTGTACGAAAAATAGATTGTTACCAACTGTTGTTTTCCAGGTCTATGTTAGTGAACTATCTAATAAGCAACTGAATTTTCCTACAAAATGCAAATTTCTTTTCGTTTAGGGGAAAATTACCATCCGTTGTAAGGTTTGGTTTCATCAAGAACTTTCAGCACACCCAATTTTGCTCCCTCTCCCAACGATTACCATCTCTGGTTCACCAAAACAGCATCCTGATTCCACATCTAAATTTGACAATTGATGTTAAAAAATTTGCCTAAACAAAACCAAATTAACATTCTTTCCTACAAATGCAACATTCTCAAGCTGGACCACATGAAAACAGGATTACAATGCAAACGTCAAGGTCAAACATGATTTACTCACAAGGGAGAGGGGATCATTATGAAACCAAAAAGAATCTGAAGAAAATTAGAGAGAAATCAGTGAGATCATTCAACATTTCAGATCAGCATGCGCACCCACCCCTCTGCTCATTCTCCGGAGCAGCCTCTGGAATAGCTTGAAAATATCTGCAAGGGATATTGAAATATTGAATTAAGAAGTCAGTTAAGCAGCCATCTGTTCATGTCTCTTATCTGATATGTAAAAAGGTGACAGGAACATGGTATTTTATTAGATAAAATATAGGGAAGAATTCCCCTATCAAGGGTCTGCACCCTGCCTTAAGACCCCAGTTTCCTCTTAAATGCTTAGACACCACTCCCTCTCATTCTCAAACCCTTCTCTTATTTATAGGCAACATGCTTTATTTCTTCGAACTACGTTTGCCCAAGTCCCAACTAACCTAACTAATTGGGGATATTGTGGTCGGTTACTAACAAAAGGTCAATGAGACTATTACAACAGACCCCGGAAGAAGGAAGAAAATCCAGCTAGTACATGAACAAATTCCACGTCAATGAAGTTGATCGAACCAAACAACCACATTTATAAGTTTAAATGGGGCAAAAACTGTTAGGAACCCAGAAATTGAAATCAAAAAATAGAACTAAAAAGGAAAGAATGAGAAGAAATTGGAGAAAGAATTTTATTCAAACTAGGAGAATAATCACCCCAAGGGTTACCCCTTCACAACATTGAGTCACTGCTCAAGTTTACAAATGATAACAATCTGAATAATCCCTCTATTAAGCCTACAAACCCCTATTTGTACAAATAGGCCCATCTAACTAACCCTCTAACTAATTAACTAACTTTAACTACTTTAACAAACTCACTACTTACTTATATCCTAACAATACACCCCACCCCAAAACAACATTGTCCTCAAGGTTGGAAATAGAAACAAAAAACTGCTGAAACATAAAAAAAATGATAGGAGCCCAAAACAAGAACAGAGACGGGGGGGAAGTGCTCTGCCAGAAAAATTGGGCTTGGCCCATTAACTCCAACCATTGCCTCCATTTGCCTTGCAGATGAGAGCCCGAACCTGGAGACAAAAAAATGTTGGGCTCCGCCCATTAGGTTTAGAGCTGAACCCAAAACCCATTTCTTCGCTCCACTATCTTTCTCCCTTGTCCGCGTCAATTCTTCGAACGTTCTCGCACGGGAAACAACGGCTTGCAGCTTCGGCAGTGAAAGCATCGTCGCTTGTGGCGGCGGCTCCCATGGTGGTGGCGGCTTGTCCAATGGTGGCGGCAACATCAGTGCGAGACTTGGGTCGGGTCCCTGAGGCGGATCCGAACGCTCTAAAGTGGGCAGCTTGACCCATGATCCATCACCGCCCACTGAAACGCCCAGATCTGGCGGTTTTGGTGGCAGAACTGGGCGAAGAACGGTTGCCACGCATGCGCTGGTGTCCGGTGGTTCCGGCGGAGGTGGTTGTTTGATCCCAGTCTCTTCCATCATCTTCAGATTCGGATCTTGAAGTTCTGGTGCTGCAATCTTGGTCGAAGGAGTGACCACCCCTTGTGGGACAAAGTCCGGCGGATTGGTTGCGCCTCGTGATAGTTGGATCTCCGCCAGTTTCGACGGTGGCGCACCTTGTCTTCCTCTTGCGACGATCTCAATACTCTCGTCGTCTCTGTTTCGTTGCACGCCTCAAAGAAATGCCCTTCCTCTGTTCTTGCGATTATATAGGATTCTTCATCAACCGGATCCTCTAATCCATTGCCATCTGGGTCTCCTTGCTCCTCTTAGATCAGTTCCTGTTTCTTGCTCCTCTTCTCAACCGAGTGCTCCAAGAAATCAATGGGTGATTCCATCGTTCCTTGGTCTTCTTGTTTCCAGGCAATCCACCTTTCAGAAACATTGCCATCATCACTTGCTCTGAATCTGTCAATCAAAGCTATGGAAAATGACTCCCAGTCAGAATCTAGATATTCTTGGTACCAAGGAATGAACCAATGCAAAGCCACACCATCCTCTATTCTCATGAAAGCCCACTGCAGCCTATCGGAGGACTGGATTTTCTGATCCTCAAAAAACCTTTCTGCATGAACGATCCACACAATTGGGTCTATCCCAGTGAATTCCGGCAGCTCCACCCACCTATCCTCTATCTCCGACGTGCTG
This sequence comes from Calophaca sinica, assembly GCA_037113605.1. Classification (NCBI taxonomy): domain Eukaryota; kingdom Viridiplantae; phylum Streptophyta; class Magnoliopsida; order Fabales; family Fabaceae; genus Calophaca; species Calophaca sinica. Next base: position 52,967,033 of record CM073737.1, read on the forward strand.
GCCATCCCTCGAAGATCCGGCAGGAATGGACCAATTGTTAGGAACCCAGAAATTGAAATCAGAAAATAGAACTAAAAAGGAAAGAATGAAAAAGAAATTGGAGAAAGAATTTTATTCAAACTAGGAGAATAATCTCCCCAAGGGTTACCCCTTCACAACATTGAGCCACTGCTCAAGTTTACAAATGATAACAATCTGAATAATCCCTCCATTAAGCCTACAAACCCCTATTTATACAAATAGGCCCATCTAACCAACCCTCTAACTAATTAACTAACTTTAACTACTTTAACTAACTCACTACTTACTTATATCCTAACAAAAACTGAGAAAACGGTTATACTCAAACTGTGGATGCCGAGACATCCATTTTGAAGTGCTTACCCCCACCGTTAACGGTGGGAGTTCTACCATTAACTACCACCTCCACCAGTCAACTTTTTTCATTTTTTTTTTTTGATGGGCAGTCAACTTTTTCTCAAGTAGTGATAAATGGTAAAGCTGCATAAAGCTCCCCTTCTATCTCTTTGACAAATTAATTAATTATTAATTAATTAATTACAATTAAGGGTTAAATATGTTTTTAATCCTTATAAAATCACAACCATTCAGGTTTAGTCTCTATAAAAAATTTATCCATTTTTAGTCCCTATATTTAATAAAAACTACATGATTGTAATCCCTCGACAGGGACTAAAAACGCGCAGTTTTTGTATTTTACAGGGACTAAAATTGAATAAAATTTTTATAGGGACTAAACTTGAACAGTCATGATTTTATAAGGATCAAAAATATATTTAACCCTACAACTAAATAGACAAAGCTTCTCATGAGGAAATATAGTTATACAAACATTTGGTTGGTATCAAAGGTTCAGATTAAATGTGAAGGCACAATCACCCATTTCATCCCAAGACACCGCTTTCGAGATCTCTGATTCAGACTCCTAATGAGATCAAGCATGGATGTGGCACACACAAAAATCACACCTAAAAATAATCCTAAAAACTACACAAAAATCTTGCATCTATCAGAAAAATAGCAGAAACCATGATTACCAATCAATTCTTATCTATTTCTTGTGCAAGCATACACAGGCAGAGAAGCCATGTGATTTCTAGCTATGTGACTTAAAAAAAAAAGCTTAACAAAAAAAAAAAAAAAAAAAGATTTGCCAGAAGGTTCTATACTCATGCCCGAGGATATGAAATATTCTTTTCTTGGGGCTGGAGAATAGCCTTGGAAGATATCAAAAGAAAGGACTAGGGAGCATTTTCAAAACAAAAGAAAAGATATAAAGTCATGGTAAAACCATAAAACGTCTAAAGCCAGCAGTGTATATGTTTCGTACATAAATAATGTTAAATCCATCCTCATATCTTATAGAAGCATAATCATAGACACTAAATTAACAAATAAAAAATAGATTAGTCCACTGGGGTACAGTTTGGATTAGCTTCTAGCTTATAGGAGCTTTTCAACTGAAATAGGTTTTAGTTTCTATTTCATGAAAAAGCCCTCATAAGTTTATAGATGTTTATGGAGAAGCTAAATGAAAGAGTTTCTAAACAAATTTGAGATGCAGAAATTGATTTCAACTTATGATTTATTAGATAAGCTATTAGTTAGAATACTCATGGTTATTGCAAGATCATTTCAACTTTCTCTTTTCTATGAGCACTTGTGGAAAAATTTATGCAAATTAGCTCTATGTCAATCTTCATTTTTAATAGTTTTAACATGGTTCATTATCAACGTATTATCATTTGCTTATAAACGTGATGTGCACAGTTCTCTGGTTTATGTACCACACTAAGGCCATTTCTTAATCATTATTCAAGAAAAGCAGGGAAGAGTAAACAAGTATGAGCATGAAAAATAATCATGAAAGCAGCAATTTTGCATCATAAGTAGGGGCTGGAATTTTTAGGATAAATCTCTGCTTTTGCCACTTTAACGGGGTGTAGTTCTCTTAATCCATACTTATCCAAGCTCAGCTAATGGATTTTGACGAGAGGGTGCTCTGTCCAATTTGCATGAGAATTGGCAGGCTTAACCATGTTGCTTACTTAAGGGTCCCTTAATAATATAGTACCTAGCTGGTAACTAAACTCAAGGGAAAATGTCTAGGAAGTAAGAATAATTTTATTAATAAAAATAAACTCAAAATTTAAAGCTAAAACAAGTAAAACCATGTGATATTGTATATAAGCATGCAAATCAAAAGCAAATCTTACATGTCTTGATCATGCTCATTGGCTAAAGCAGTCTTGGCAATACATAGGAATGCAGCATCAACATTGTAGTCCTCTTTTGCAGATGTCTCAAAGTAGGGAATATTCCCTTTTGAAGTACACCAGTCCTTTGCTTTCTTCTCAGAAACCTGCATAGAAGATAATTAGACCTTTAAGCAGGAGATAAGGAAATTTACAAGTGCAATAGCATTTGCCTACCACTCGACTATTCCCGCCATCGATATCAATTTTGTTTCCGAGCAATATAAATGGAAAAGTCCTTGGATCAGAAGGGTTTGCCTGTATCACAAAACATATACTCATAATCATAATCAAAGCTTATCTTCAATAGGAAAATAAAAAGGGAAATCAAAAGTGAAGGCTGTGTAATATTTTTGGAAGGAACATGGATGGCAATAGAGATGTCAAAGAATGAAAACAAATGTAGAGACTTCAGGTGTCAAACTAGCCATCTGAACAAGCAAACATAAAACTGTAATTGTCAACCCAGAAAAGTAGGCATCCTCACCGACAAACTATAATAAATTCATCAGATCAATGAAGTTCAACATCTGGTGTGCTCAAATATCTTCAAATAGAAAAATTACTATCCAGAGCAGTCCAATTACATAAACAAATTATGCTTTGTGGTATTTTTAATTCAAAAAGATTTTTAATACTTTATTCACCCAGAAAAAATTAATGCTCCAGTTTACATAATTTACTTAACAGAAACTCAAAGTAGACAAGAAAAGAAAATGACAGCCAGACTTACTAAATAACACCAAAAAGACATAATATTAATGATAAAGCAAAAAAGCCAAAAACTAGCATCAAAGTCATTAATTCTTGGAATCCAGAAATGCAATAACATGTAACTTAGTCTGGTGACCCAAGTCTGGTGACCCAAGTACAAGTTATTTAATAAAATGAACAATGCTTGAAGAAGGTTTCATTGATGTGGATTCCCAAATCCCAAAGTGTTCCTAATTGCTAGAGGCAAGGAATGGCCCCCGGTTTCTGTCTATATATAAAATTGTTGGTCATTCATTAGAAAGTCAGACAAATCCTATCAATGGTAAATAAATGAATGCATTCTCCAACTATATTAACCATTAATTGGATGCTCAATAAGAAATGGCTTCTGAAAATTGAGAGATGGATTTTGCAAAGGAATGTCGGCTCAGGTTGGAATGCTTTAGCAGTTCCTATCTTATTCATTACTTTACGTTGTTTTGGTTTGGAAAGCTTCACTTGAGTGCATTTCAATTGCATCCCGCAAAAAGAGAGCTAATTAGGAACACTAATTAATAATGCCATGAAGTTTCCGATCTAATTAGGAACACATGAAGAAATGAGGTTCTCCATTGCCTTCATAACCTCAAATATGCACGAAGCAGCTTATATTCAGAATCAGCTTGTCCCTCAAACCTCAGATGCGCGCAAAAGAATCTACTTCTTGATACATAACATTTGAAAGAGTGCAGAGGGTCAAGGGCTCAAGGCTATCATGCAAATCACCCAAAGTAACAAAAGCAGAAAAATAGAGAAGACATAGAGAACCTGTTTGAGAAACTCCTCGTGCCAGTTGTCGAGCGTATCAAATGACTTCATGACATTAACATCATAGACTAGAACACAGCAATCTGCCCCTCTATAAAACGCAACACCAAGACTTTGAAATCTCTCTTGCCCTGCGGTGTCCCATATCTACTATCCAGACACAGCATTGAAATATACAAAAATTTACATAATAATCTTAAAACAAAATAAAAAAGAATACTGAAATGCCATTGAAATAAAAAACCCACTTGTAGAGTAACGAGTCTGTCATCAATCTGGAGTTCTTTAGTGACAAAATCAGCACCTATTGTAGCTTTATATTGCTGACTAAACTTCTTGTGCACATATCTATACAAGTAGTTAACGGTCCACATATGCCAATTTCAAGAAAAGAAAGCACAAAAATAACCTTAAATTGATCTTAAACAAATAATCATAACTTTTACAGAAACATTAAATTTTAAAGAAACTCGGCATCATTAAATGCTTATCACCTTAGTTATCTGCATCACCACATTCAGTGCCAGAGAGCAACAAAAAAACATAGTAGTATTGAAAAGCATAATTGGTAGGGACCACTCCTAAGTCCTACCTACCTCCAGTAGTCATTAAGCATATCAATTCATTGAGTAGCAAGTAGTATTTTCCAAATAGAGTATTAATTTGAATTTTAATTGTTGACAACAGATTTCACTTCTCTAAAGCAATGTTTTAAAAACCAAACCGGACATCGAACCGGTGAGACTTCTGGGTCATGGTTCAACCACTTTATACCGCTCGAACTGAGACAAAACCGCGGTCGAACCACCAAAATAACCGGGCCGTAGACAGGGCTGTTTCACGGTTTAACCTGTTCAACCGTCCGGTACGATTCGGTTTTTAAAACAATGCTGTAAAGTGAAGGTGTGTTTTTAAAGGGTAAATTACAGAGTGACGGTAATTAATTGGAAAATTACATGTTCAACATATGCATCCCCCACTTTAATTACGCATCCCGCTTCAAAAGACACAAACGAGTTCAGAATCAAATTACTAAATAAGAAACCGAAATAAATCAAATCTTAAGGAAACCAAATCAAGCATTAAACTAACGCAACAGCCAACAAGAAGAAACGTAGAGTAACTACATAAACAAAATAAAAATACATTACCAAATCAAAAAACGATGAAACCAGGTGAAGGATACTGATTCATCAACGACGTCTTTCCAACCCTAACAACAACAACAACAACAAAATGAAGACGAACTGAGTCAGTGAGAGATGGGAAAGAAAGTGGTTGATGAGAAGAGAAACCCTAGCGACGTTTACGTACCCGCTGTCGCCTAGAACGATGACCTTGAGCAAGGTTCGCCTGCGCAATGACATGCCTCGTATTATTCTTATTGATTATTGATTGATTGATTATTGAGTATTGATTATTTGGTTATTGAGGATGGAAGATTGGCCTATTCGCTTTTGCTTTCCTTCTTAGCCGCTTCTAGTTTTGCAATTGATTTATCGATCCAACAGGTTTGAACTTTTGAGAGAGAAACAGGTGGAAGGGAAAAGGGGCGCCAATTTCGATCGCTTTGTGCACTCGACACCAGCACTACCCAACTAGTTGAAATCACAACTAGTAAGATCAACATTTATAATATATATATATATATATATATATATATATATATATATATATATATATATATATATATATACATATTTAGATTAGATAAGAATCAGGTAGAAATATATGCATGATAAACTCTTATTTTATCTTATCTTCCATAATAAACTATATAATATTATATTATCTTATCATGTGTTTGAGATTCACGAAATACTAACATGATAGAATTTAAATCATATAAAATAACAAAATTACTCATGTGGCGAATTTATATATAATATTTTTTAATTAAATTTAAATAATTTTTACTAAATGAAATTAATTTTTATACTTTTTAATACGAATTTTTAAATTTTTGCTTTTATTTTAACTATTTTTATATTTTATGATACTTTGACATTTTATAATAATATATAAAGATAAAATTACCCTGGTGACAAAATTACATACAACTTTTAAAGTTAATTAATAATAATATTTATAATATATTCATATTTAAAATATTTTCTATGTCTTTATAAATTTCAATATTACTTTTAAATTTTAAATTTTTATTGATTTATTATTTTTAAATTATTTTTATAATTTTAAATTCTTTATATTTTATAAAATAACAAAATTATTCTTGTTACAAAATTATTTATAATTTTCTAAATCAGTTTTAATATTTTTATTAATTTGAATTTATTTTCATAATTTTGAATTTTTGTTATTTTATTTTAAATATTTTATACTTTATCAGATTTCAAATTACTTTTTATAAGGGTGAATAAAAAAACAAGTTTTTAATCCTATCATGTTGATTTCTAACTCATCCCTCACTACATGATAAATTTTAACTAGATGGACATGATAGAATAAGGTAATAGGATTGAATTATCCTATCATATTGGCTCACCAAACTTACTTATCATGTTGGTTTATCTCTGAAAAAGGTCTCAAGGTCGTGCTAGTTAGAATAAAATTAGGGCTTGGGTTTAAGGTAGCTCTTTTATGCAAAAGTATGAGAAAAAAGTTCGACTTTGAATGGGAATCTTAGCCATAATGAAAAGATAATGATCCTATTCATAATAAAGTTGATCAGGTCGTGTTATTGCTTTTAGAGAAGGATTCTATTTGATTTTAAAGGATTGGAACCCATTAACATAAGATTTGGATATTTTACAGAAATCACGTGTTAATTGATTAACTTTCATGTTGTAACTGGTTACATGTTAATCGGATAACTTCTGGCGTGTAATTGGTTAGACACTGCATAAATGAATTTTCTATGACTCTAACAACCTACACACATACAAAAACATCTAAGATGATCCTAAACTTAATCCTAAGCACACAATATCTCAGGAACGAAAAATGGGGTGTTACACCACCTAGGGTCCTACAGTTGAAGAGAGATCATGAAAGAGGCGCCAGTAGAGTAGCCTTGTGGCCTAGGGAGGCAATATGTTTTCCGTCTTGGTGCGAGGAAGCGGAATTGCGATAGAGATTCGGTAGGAGCGACAGAGCTTACGACGAACTTGAAGGGGGAATCGATGTGCGACAAGGAGGTTCCAATCCATGGCAGGTTCGTGGCGGTAACTTGCCAACCTACCAGGGATTAGGGAAGAAGAGCATGGTTGGGGAGTTTTGCATAAAAGGAGATTTGGTTCGGGGTTGATATAAGGGGTGTGGCAATTAGCGAATGAAAGAGAGAGGTGCTAGTCATGTACGATGAGGCAAGTCACAGAGAAATCTAAGTTGTTTATAGGTTAAAATAAATTTTTGATCCCTTATCTTATTTTTTTTAGTTTTAGTTTAGTGTCTCAACTTTTAAAAGTTTCCGTTGGGGTCATTTATCTATGTTATAGGTTTCAATGTGGTTCTTCCGTTCAAATTGTGTTATTAAAAAGAACACATTGATATAACTTTTGTAAAAATAATAGATCATTTTAAAATAAAATAAAAATCACATTAGTATAACTTTTGCTTAATAAAGGACAATTTTGGAACAAAAAATAAAAGAGATACCACATTGGTAAAACTTTGCAAAATAAGGGACCCAATTAAAACTTCTAAACGTTAAAGGACCAAAATGAAATTAAAAAAAAGATAATGGATAACAAAGTATTTTAGCCTTATTTTATTGAAAATGAATTTGGCAGGAGGAAAATCAAAATTTATATTTTAAATTTTTTAAATTTTAATATATGATAATTTTCACATCATCAATCACCTCAAAGCTGTGTGACACATAGACACTTTAAATTTAAAAAAAAATAGCTATAAAGACCATGAGTGATCCCTCATTTAAAAAAGGTTAATGTCAACAACACTCTTTAACACTCTCTTTTCAACACACTCTTTTTTATTGATTTAAATTTGGTGGGACCTACATGATTTAGTGAGACTCATTTCAAAAATAGTGGAACCCACTTGCATTTAAACCAATGAGAGAGTGTGTGTTTGGATGAGAGTGTTAGAAAATGTGTTGTTAGCCTCTTTAAAAAAAGAGAAATGTTAGGAACTCACTCTCTTTTCAATATCATCTCTCCTACTGGTTGAAATTCACATGGGTCCCAACCAATTTATGTGAGATCTATATTATTTAGTGAGACTCACTTGAATTTCATTAGAAAGAGAGTGTTAGTAGCACTCCTTTAAAAAATTGACAAAACCTACCAAGGTTTTATCATCTACTATATTATATAAAATAGAGTTTTGTCACGTAGATTTATGCCGCGTGGCGGCTCCACATTCATTCTCTTCCCATCAAAATGTAAAATACTTTTTTTTATTTTTTATTTTTATTTTTTAATTATTGATATTTCAGTAATTAAGACATATCAATCAATCAATACTGATATCTGAACTTTTACCACGCAATCAAATTTGAATTAAATCAAATTCAAATTTAAAATATAATAAATGAAAACATATCAATCAATTAATTCTCATATAAGGATAATTTCTATTCAATCAAAATATTATTTTATTTTTTAGTTATTGTTTTAATTATAGCAATCGTTATTACTTCATGTCAAGTTAAATAATAATTTCGCAGTGTAAATTATTAATATATTTCCTTAAATAACTTATCTATTTTTATTTATTATTTATATCAATTATTAGTACTGTTCATTAATATTGTTTTTTGACAAACACTATTCGTCATTATTTTACCATACAAATTTGGTTACTTTTAATTTTATAACTTTTCATCAATGATTAATTTTATTATTCACGTCATAAAATTTAATTTAAAAATCATAAATATATAATGTTAAATTTAATATTTTTTCATAATTTGAATATTTTATCTCTTACATATTATTAAAATTTAAAAATTTACAGTATTCCATATTGGACTATAAATATTTTCAGCATTCCACCATTCACATGATTATTTATGTTTAATTATAATAAATGCTAAATCAATATGTATTTTTATTTTTTCTTCTTAAAGCTTCGATATTATATGTGAGAAAAACCAGAGTTTATTATAGGATTAATTTGTTGTCCAACATAGATAATTGATTATCTCTTTTTCATGCTACTTATTTTAAATTTATCTTACTGTAATTTAGATAAATCATTTAATTTTGTGCTTTATATTTTTTGTTGAAACGCATAGTTGAGAAACATCTCTAAATATAAAGAAAATAGAACCGATATTGTTTGGTTTATTTGTTATATTTTAAAATTGGAGTATATGCATAAATACATATATTCTCTACTTCATAATGAATTATCTATAATATTTTTTTTTTAAATTTAAAATATGCTAATATTATTTTTTTTAAATTCAGATTTATTCTTGCATGTTGAATAATTTTACAACCCATACTGATAACCCGTGCGAAGACAGGTAAATACACTAGTTTAATAATAAAGATGAGAGACTAACAAACAAAAAATTCTTACATACCGGAAAAAAAAGATAAAAACATATTTAATCCTCCAAGTAACATAATATACGAAATAATTTTTTTTTCGGTAGTTAAAAAAAAAGCAAGGATTCTATCAAAAATAAAAAAAAGCCAAAATTATACGAGAGGTTTTTTATTTTAATTTAAAGTTTCATTTTAGTCTTTTATCTTTTGTTTATGTCCTCTTAGTCTTTTAAAGTTAATTTTAATTTCAGTTTAGTAACACATGTTTTAAAATATTGATAATATTGACTAAATTGGTCTGTTTTTGGCTTTTTGTAAGAGTTGATACTTGATACACATATTATTCTTATGACACACATGTATTTTTTGTTGTAGATCAATAAACAATTTATTTTAAAATTAATGTTTCAAAATATATGAGACTAAATTTTTAAAAAAAGAGATAAATGGGGAAATTTTTATGCACTTTTTAAAAAGGTTTTTAAACCAAATTTAAGAAGAATAAAATTTGTACCGGCGCTTTAATTAAGATAAACAATTCTGGAATAATTTTTTTTTGCCATAAAAACAAACCCAAGGAAGGAAACATAGGTATTTGCACGAAAGCGTTCCTTAGTTGCACAGACGGGAAAAGCATAAAAAAAATGGGGGATGACGAGCAAGCACCCTTAGTGGGAGAAATCGAGGAAATGGACGAAGGGACTCACAGCAACAGCGAGACGGTGAGGCACGTGCGGACAAAGGTGCCGGAGGTGGAGATCCAGTTGTTCCGGCAGGGGAAGGGACCGGTGGCGGTGTTCAAATCGGCGTTGGGAGGTTGGGAACAGGACCAGCTGGAGGTCCGTGACATCCTCGATAAATACGGACTCAAGTCCATCTTCGCCTTCAACCATCAATCCCGTGTTCGCGGTGTTCCCGTTAGGTTTAACCCCAGGAATGGAAGGTCCATCTTGACTTATAGGGATGGTGCTCTTGTTTACCTCGATGGAGAACCCAAGGTCTGCTTCTTAATTCCTTTTAAAGCACTTATTATCTTTTCTTAAATCATTTTAATTAATTGCTTTGAGAAGGAAAAAAAAAGTATTAAATTGATTTTGTTTTAACAGTTTTTGTTTCAATTTTACTAATACTGATCATTTACTCTCTTTTTGTTTTGTTAATATTCTGTTTTCAATTGGTGTTCTGTTTTGGTAGGCTGTGTGTATGTATGTTTGTTTGTGTTTTACAATAACAAAAGCTTTTGGAAATAGATTGGGTTGATTACATGGATCAAACAATGTCATGGACTCGTAATGGATCATAATAATTCATGTATAATGACAAATTATTTAAATTTAAATCAACTGTCATATTGTTTGTTGGTCTGTGTTAGACATTCATGTTAGACCACATGTGGGAAATAAGGGAAGGAGTGGGAATGGGATTGTGTTTGGAGAAGTCCTCCATCTTCATTGTCAGGGCCCCCAATTCAATCTCCAATCTTAAACACTTACTAGAAGTACAAACTCGATGGCCATCCCCTAACCTGATACTCAGCATTTTCCTCTACGCTTCCCGTCCGTCGTGAATCGGACAACTCCTCAAAAGGGATTGTCATATCACCTCCCACCATATCGTTCTATCCAAGCTTGCTTCAACTTCGACCAAGTCAGATGGTCATCAATCTCCCTCAGAAGGTTGAACCAAGGAATGGTGTGACCTTCCATTTTTAAGCGAACAAGCTTGACTTGGAACTCATTCGCTTTACTTTGCGGTCTGCACCTGAAAATAGATCTGAGCCCTTGTAATTAAACCACTTGGGTCAACACCATCAAACACTGGCAATTCGACTTTTCAAGCAGCCATATGATACTCATCTAACTTGTCCACATCGTCATTGAAAGAACTTCCACCACTCACTAGGTACTACTATGGTTCCCCAACATTGTACTCAAATCCATTAATAAAGCTTGCCAAAACTCCACCAAAAAGAGTTTAACAGACTCCTTCAGCGCAGCAACTTTCGCCTCCAATGCTTTCGACTGGATCTGACATCCTTGGTGGCATGAGCTGAGCAGGATCCTCGGACTACCCAAACTGCTGCTGTTTCGGAAAGTCGGACTAATGTTAGGAGCCAATCTGAAAATACTAATTATATGATTTTATTGAATGGAAAAGTCACTCCAGGAGATATTACAGCAGGAAAATAACACCAGAGCAAGAGGGAAAACAAGTTCTCCCTCTACCCAAGCTTTCACACCAAAACTGGCTAACTGCTGCTTTCCCTCCCACACGCATTCTAAAACCTTGCCTTTCTTCAAATCCCCCCATCCCCCCCCCCCCGGGTTAACTAACTAGCATCATAGTCACAAAAGTAACTAGGTGGCCTCACCGACTTCTCTTGCTATACGCACCTTGTGCCTTGTGGGATGCAGGTCCAACACTTGGTCCTAATCCATGCCCTATTCATCTTCTGTTATAGGCTCAGCTTCGCTTGCACTATCAGTGTGGTAATAATGACACACACTAAATTATTTGTCCATACGTCAAGGAGGGGAACATTTTCTAGAATTTGTCTCGTTATGGGTAAGAGTTGGTTCTCAAATCTTCAGCTTTATTATGCTTAATGCTATGTATTAGAGGACAAAGGTGAGTGTAAACACTGTACTTGTGGATGTATGGCTCTGGCTATTTTACCAGAGTGCGCATCATTGAGATATAATATGCATATAAGTTAGCCTGGGATGTTTCTATAATGGTCTGAGAGCTGAAAATATTTCATTTTTTAGAGGTGTTGGTGAAAAAATGTTTCTTCTAAACTATGCCTGTTGTCAGTTGCAGTGTAGTTAGAATCGCATGTATTGCGCGATTTGAATCGCGATACGAGACGGAAAACAGAGCCAGCGATGCAAATCGTTGCAACAATCGTTTTGGGCATGAATCGGTGACTGAATCGATCGTATCGGTCGCGAATCGCATGAATCGCGAAACAGAGTAGAATCGTCCGATTCGGTACACTGTTGAAACGCGGCGGAACACGCCTGCAACGCAGTGAACGCGCTCCGGTTTTCTGCTATCCGGTGAGGAACGGAGGCTTGGTGAGGAACGGAGGTGTGCTTCGCGCATCTCAGAGTGACCAGGAAAAAAAAACCTTTGTTCTGCTGATGGAAAAGAGAAAGAGCGATGGAAGAGAAGAGAAGATATTGTTCTGTTGCAACACGTGATGCCAGCTTTTTTGCTTTCTTGTAGTCTTTTTTATTAATTAATCTTTTTTTTTTGGGTTCCAAGTCTTCATTATTTTAGCTGTTTGCAACTTGCAACACGTGATGCTAGCTTTTTTGCTTTCTTTTAGTCTTTATTATTAATATTAATCAATCTTTTTTTTTTGGTTCCAAGTCTTCATTATTATAGCTGTTTGCAACTTGCAACACGTTATGTCAGCTTTTTTTGCTTTCTTTTAGTCTTTTATAATTAATTAATCTTTTTTTTGGTTACAAGTCTTTAATAATAATAATACTAATAATAATAATAATAATAATTAGTATGATTTTGTGGGGGAAAAAACAGACGTATAATAGAAAATATAATTTATTTATATATAAAAAATACAATTTAACCATATAATATTTTAATTTCTTTATATATATATACTTTATATTTATGTTTACTTTAAAATGATATATTTTTAATATTCATGTATCTTACGATTCATAAAACAATACGATACACGATTCAGAAAATAGGGTCAACGATTCACGATATGTATCCCGATTTGATAACCATGGTCAGTTGATTGAAGATGCATTATATTTGCTTCATGTAAACTGAGCACTTCTTGATCATCTAGAAGATTTGAATATGCAAATCTCTAGGAACTATGGAACTAAACAAATGTTTGTCTCAGAAGTTATTTCTTATTGGGAGTATAGAAAGTGACAAGTGTTCAATAAATTCTTCTAATTGAAAATAAAAGGAAAATCATCAGCTTTCTCAGAAGCTCAGGGAAATCCTTTTATTTTCATTTTTCAGGTTTTGGGAGGGATTTAGAAAGGAAGTTTAAAATTGTGCTGTGTGTACTCTAGGATGTTGTGTAATTAGCTTGAAATTGTTTTGAATTTTCAATAAGCACCTCTTATCCTAACAAGTAACAACTGCTCACCTCACTTACTGTAAGTTTTCTTTTGCAGGACTCACTAGTCAAACCAGTTACCAGGATATTGATTGGGGTTGCACTAATAACCCTCATGATAACGATAGTTTCGCGGGACACTCCAGAATGGATGAAGAAATTAAACTTCTCTTCTGGGAACTTCCCTCCATGGATCTTGGCTTGTGTAGTTATTGTCTTCACCCGCTTGAGAAAGAGAACTAAAGATTTTCTGAAAAAGCGTGGTTGGTGAATGGTGATGCGTTTGTGGTATGGTTTTATGCATTTCTCAATACGCTTTCAAGTTTTGTCTAAACTGATATTTTTTGCGATTAGTTAGTTATATCATCATAAATGTTATAGGTTAATAATAGGTGATGTCACATGTGATGATCCTGCTTGATAGACGATGCTCTTGTTCAGAGAGTAAAGGCTTCTACCTCTCTTTCATTTTGTTGTTGCTGCTCTTTTTTTGGTGAAAAGTTGTTGATATTCTAAAGCATAAATGATTGCGGTAGAAAAAAGAATTCCATATCTGCAGCTTGCATTGGGAATCTACTTAACTTCTCCCTCCAATTCAACTATTGATGTTTTAGCTTTTTCTTTTTTACTGCAAAATTATTGATGTTTTAGCTAATTAATTTTTTTTTCTATTTATATCCTTATTTAACAATAATATGAATAATTCTGTCAAAAAAACAATAATATGAATAATTATTTCACTTATAGATAGATTGACGATGTTTTATTTTCGAGATGTTTCTATGGTGGATTATTTATATGGGATTAAATAAAGGTATTTTAGTCAAGATATAATATTTTATATCAATTAAATATTTTTTAATGTGGTAACTTAAATTACATCATTTGTTATAGAGGGAGTAGCTAGTATTATATTGTTCTCGTCTCGGACGAGCACTTGCATTTTTTTTCACTCAAAAAAATAAATAAATTTATATTGTAATAATTTATATTGTAATAACTTATATTGCTCTTAATAATATATACTATTAAGAGCACGTACATGTTATGAGGTAACAATTTAGATTGTAACAATCATTAAGAAGTATTGATGTTGCTATAGTTTATACTACGCCAGTTTCACTTACTAATGATATCATTAGTTGGTCGTTATGATTGATACTACCTTTGGTTCCTATTATAAGAAAATTTTTGGTGTATTTTTTTATTCTAATTATAAGAAAAATAAACTCATTTCAATGTGTATTAACTGTTAGAATTTGTTTTATACTCTTATTTAGTGTGGGGTGTGTGTTTACTAGAAATTCACATGGTGAGTATAAAACATTTAATGTTAGGGGTATATTTGGGATAAGACTTCAATTTTATAACATTAAATAGTCTTTTTTGGTATTGGTGATTTTGTTTTTTCTTTTTATATTAAGGGCCAATGGTACTATTTATTTTGTTTAAATATGGAGTGTGGAAAAGTGGCAAACATGATCCATAATTACAGAAAGGACAGAAAAAAGGAGTGCGAAAATTGAAACATTGATGCATAAGAAGTGAAATAAATCATATTTCATCTTCAAGAACCTTTTTGCAAATAATTTTCCAATTTGTTCTTTGTGATTGCAAGTGATTGGATGCTTGATGAGTAAAAATAGAAGGTAAAAAGAAAGTGAAAATGGGTAAAATATTTGGACAGTCTATATTCATCTCCTGTTTTTCTTCTTCCAAATTCCAATTGTTGCACCCAAAAGTACACTAGTGCTTTTATTTTACCTATGCATAGTTGTTACTTTACTCAAATTTTCAGTTGCGTCAGAGAAATGTATATTTTTTAGAGTAAATGCTGAGTTAAATTGTTGCTTGAAAAATTAAGAGTGAATCATCAATGTAGTCATGAAATTGTTGGGCGTTGTCAATTTAGTCCTTAAAATTAACAAAATTTGAAAATGATCACTGAATTCGAAAATTCTCGATTACATTAGTGTCTGCTAGACAATTTTAAGGGCTAAGTTAACCGATCCAAAATGCTTAATATGATTGAAGATTTTAAATTTCAGGGACTATTTAAGTATATTAATAATTTTAGGAGCTAAATCGACAACACCCTAGAATTTTAGGGGTTAATTTGGTGATTCACCAAAAAATTAACAATTGAAATTGTGATAAAAAATATACATATATGTAACAAATTATGTAAATTAAAATTTAGGGTTAAATATGTTTCTAGTCCAATAAAATAGTTCTCATTCAACTTTAGTCCCTATTAAATTTTCTCCCTAAGTTTATTTTCAAAGTCAGTCCCAACTACTAATTTTTTGGTGATTCAACTAATAGAACTTCGTATCAGCCCTGCCACATTGACATTTTTTGCGAGGTGTTCACGTGGCAAGTCAAAAATCTTTCAATTAATTGTTATTACAAGATATAAGGTTAGATTAACCGTCTCACGTTGACTAAAAGATATTCGACTTGCCACATAGACGTCACATAAATTAAAATGAGCACGTTCCGAATCGCCAAAAATTTAAAGTAGGGACTAACTTTGAAAATGTTGAATAAGTGGGAGATTAAACTTAGGGGGAAAATTTAGCAGGGAATAAAGTTGAATAAAAGGTATTTTATAGAAACTAAAACATATTTAATCCTAAAATTTAGTCTATTGAGTTTTCAATTAACAGTTATAATTACACATTTTAAGCGCACTTCTCACTTGAAGAGGAGTTAAGTCTACTGATGTAAGGCCAAAATAAATGTGAAGTAGTTGCATTTTTTTTTTTTTTGACAAATGCTTGCATTTTATCTTGAAGTACATTACATATATGATCTTAAATAGAAGGTATTTTATTGATAAAAAAAAATAGAAGGTACTTTTTGATAAAAAAAAATAGAAGGTACTTTTTCACGTTTTTCTTTCTTTTCTCTTACTTACATTCACATCGAATCCTAACCCTTTTTTGGCTATGGAAAATACTAAATGTCCCTAAGAATATTTCTACAAAAGGTGTTACGAATAATGTGGAGCAACTCGACGAGAAAGAAACTGATTGTGACCAATGGTTTTTGAATGATCCATTATTTGCTTTTTTTCGTAAAAACAATTTTGGTCTCCTTTTGTTATTATTGAGAATTAGTTGTCATCTCAAAAATGCTAAAAGGAAACAAAATTCCCAGCAAACAACTTTATTTTGTCTACAACCTTTGTTTTGATTTAAAGAAAAAAATTGTATGGGATTATTTTAGACAATATTTGGTAATTCAATACGAGTTTACATTTATGTGTGTGTGTGTGTGTGATTATTTATAACCAAAAATTGTTGTGGAGTGGGGAAGTAAGAAGCAACTTCAACTCCTGTAAGCTCCACTAGAAAAGGGGCAACTGATAAGCAAACAGAAACAATAGTATTGAGTAAATAAATTTCTAGTTCGCTACAAGGCTATGCATGCCAACTTATGCCTGCATTAGTATGCATTCAATTTAGGTTTAAATTTAGAAATAAAGATATGCAAAACTAGTGTTTCTAATACTCATATCAAGGTTTTATATTGCAGTCGCGGTCGCATCCCGATCCCTGATATTGCAGAGAATTGTGGTCAAATACAGCTGATGCGACCTCAATTGCGGCCTCAGAGAAATCAAAAACTTTGATAGCGCGACCTAGATCATGGCCGCTGACTTTTCTTTAAAACCCTTCATATTATAGCTAGCAAGTGCCATTCTCTGATGCATGTTCCATATTGCTAAAACAAAATGAATTTTCCAACCATCCCTCAGTCTTTGCTTTATCAACATAGTATGCAAACTGTTTTTTAGCATCAGGGACATCCAAAGCCAAGTCATCAAGAGATTCAGCAACCCTTCCAAAACCCTTCACCATTTGATTCATTGTTATTAGTCCTGATTCAAAACACTCTTTAAGTAAACCCCACAACCTCTCATTCTTCTTTTCAATGATTGTCACCAAAGCTTTCTTAACAACCTCATGATGAAAAAATGGCATACCTAACTCCTTCATGCATCGACACGCCTCCCTTATGTCGCCTCCAGAATCATACTCCTCCAACAGCTTTCCAATCATGTCCTTAACATCCTCAACTGCCCATCCTGGCCTACTGCTTCCTCCTCCACCCCAACACCTCAAGATTCTCTCCCCAGCAAGTCTTGCCTTTAGCAATGACTTAGCCATTTGAAGCACTTTGCTCCCAATTGAATCTTGCCCTAAACACTGTGTTCCAATCTCTTCAAGGTGCTGTGGTGCTAGCACTTCATCCACTACTGCTCTAGCTAGAAACATAGCAAGATCCTCAACAACAACAGGATTATCCAAAGCAGTATCATCTGCTGACTCTATCAACATCACAAAACCACTCACAACATCATCAGCTGGGAAACACAATGATGAAAGCAATACTGAAGCCATTTCCTTCTCCCTATTTTTTCTATCCATTGCCAAAGTTATTAGCTTTTTAACAAAGATTCCATTGAGTTCAGCACAGTTTTTGCTGTTCTCTTGTTCTAGACAACTATTCACCTCAAATATATCACCTGATAAAAAGTACTCTTGAATGATGGATTGTGTCTTTATCTTGAAACTTCTTGCAACACTGTCTTGTATTGAATTCTTTTCAGGCTCAATTGAAAGTGATTTCAAAGATGATACACATAACCAACCCTCTGATGCTGCTTTTGACATTAACTGCTGTAGTATTCCTCTTGCATTTGGTATGTCAAGTGATAAATCATCAACAGTGTCAATCAACCTGCTGAACCCTTTAGACATTTGGCTAGTGTTAATGAAACCTTCTTCAGCTGCCTCTTTCAATAGGTCTAGTAGTGGAGTTTCCGCTTGACGCCTCTCCATCGCCATTATAAGAGCGCGTTTCACTATTTCGTGATGGAAGAAAGGAACTTTCAAATCTTTGATGCATCTGAAGGCTTCTTTCTTGTCACCACTTACTACATACTCCTTCAAAAAATTGTTTATCCTTGCCTTGACATCATCAACTGTTGTATTCTTACTACCTCCCCAGCGCCGCTCTATGATTTCCGCGTGCAAAGGTGCTGCTAGATAGCTTTTCTCAGCTTTCTTCAAAACCTCAACTCCTTTAGAATCTTTGGCTAAGTAGGCTATTTGCTTCTTCAAAAATGCTGGTGGAAGAATGTCATCAACCACAGCTCGAGCTACGAAAAGCGCTAGAATATCAACCGTGTCGGGTATATCTACAATCAAATCATCTGCTGATTCGACTAATTTTCCGAAGCCTTTGTAAACTTGTGAAGGGTGAATTGTGTCAGCATAGAGTGCAGATAACAGAATAGCAGCCATTTCTTTCTCTTTGTCATGTCTGTCCATTGACATGGAGACTAGCTTTTTGACAAAATAGTAGCTGTATTCTGGTTTTCCAACTTCTCTAAGTTCATTCATTGTTGCAACAACATCATCAGTGGCAAAGTATTCTTCCACTATTATTGTAGCTTTTTTCTTGTAGTCTTCCATATCAGTTGTCCTTTTATTTTCAATTGGATGACCATATTCCTACAAAACCATATATACTCGCATAGTTTTGGTATTACAAAAAAAAAAAAAAATTGGAACAAAATAAGTGACCAAAGATTTGATCCATATGATATAACTAGCTATAATAAAATACTTATTAAACTTAACTCCTTACCTCAGTGCTGTCATAGTTTGGGTCATTGGGGTCAAGATAGTTCATGTCATCTGTATCAAGTAATCCACCCCACGTACCTTTACCTCCAGAACCACCTGCAAAATGAGAGTAGTATAAAAACTTAGCTCCTCAGAATTTGGTGAACTCAAATACTTTATCATATAATTTAATATTAAAAAATCACTAGGTCAAAAGATTGAGACCCTGATGTTAGTCATGACTCATAACACAAGATATATGAGAACCTTGTGTTATTTATCTACCTACGTCATATTGAATGTTTGTAAGTTTCCAAGTGTTAAGAAAGTTAGGATATCAAATTATCATAAGCCTCCTAAGACAAAAATGAGGAGAAGTGGGCACCACATGTCTATCACCATCACTTATAACATATATTTTGAGTGAGTCACCGAAATCGTCTCTAAAATTGTAGAGCGTTGTCAACTTAATCTCTGAAACTATTAATATTCCGAAATAGTATCTGAAATTGAAAATTCTCAATCAAATTAGTCCTTTTGGGTTGGTCAACTTAGTCTCTAAATTTTGCTGATAAGGACTAATGTGATTGAGGTTTTTCAACTTCAGGAACCATTTTTGAATTTCGTTAATTTTAGGGACTAAATTACTCGAGCCCTACAATTTCAGGGGATAAATCGGTTGTTCACTCCATATATTTTATGCAGCTACTTAGTGGAAGAAGTTATCAGGTATTAAGAAGTGGAAACTAGAAATAAAAACCACAATTAGTGAACATCACACCTTTCTTTGGACGTCCATCTTTTGGAGAATGTGATTGCCTAAAATTTTTTGGACTTAAATTGCTTCCCTTGCCTTGCACCTTTGGGGACCTTGGTGACTTAGGAGATCTTGGTGACTTGGGAGATCTTGGTGACTTGGGAGAAAGTTGCAAAGGAGAAACAGATAATGGATCTGCACTTTCTGTTACAGATCGATGAAGCTCACGATGCTCTTTCGATACATAGCCCTCACCGAAATCCATTACGCTTATCTCAAAACTTCCAATGTATACTCACACAAGCCATAAATATACTCAAAATAGAGTGTCAGCTTCAGAATAAATCAGACACTCATCCAGTGGCACGTCAGAGGAAACTTCAGTCTCTTATCTGCTTTTTGAGTCAATCTTTTCTTCTTTTTACATCATTCCATAGACTATGGTCCATTTCCCTTCTGTCCTACAATGATCATACCAAACATGGACATAAATTTGCATGTACACAAATGAAACAAATTGATCAGAATGCTCAGTTAAAAATAAAATGCTCAAAGATTATTGCAGCAACTCTAATGAGACAAATGATTAGAATAGAAATTATAGATAAGCGAATTTAATGTTTATAAACCATAACCTAAAAACAATATTATAAAGAGCATACTCCAAGTTGGAAGTGGAATGTAAAGAAGGGAATTAATAGAAGGATCCAAGATTAGGTGTGCAAGTTCAGAATGTTACACGTTGATGGGTGTATTTCTTCTGCCATTTTGTTTATTGATTTTCTGGTTGTTCTTAAAATATCGTAGAAGTGAGGCCAAAACGGCTTTCCATCCTTTCAGACCAAGTTCAGATTTATTACAAGCAAAGACATCTCAACCGTTACAAACATAAAACTAATTCATATAGAGATTCTGTTACAACAGAATCGCTGTTCAACCATTTGCATCCAGTTTTTAAGGGATTGGTGGGGGCGAAACGAATCTAAAACCTAGTATTTACACACGCCTTGGAGTCTTGCGCTATTATTATTCATCTTATTCTTTAAGTTCTTTATTTTATAACATCTTCATATTTGAACTTATCATTTTATTATCATTTTATGTTTGTTATTAGTAGTTAGGTGCTCTTAGACTTCCATATTTTGGAAATTCTCACATAAAATTGAAAATAAATAGGGAAGCAAAAGAACACACATGGATTGTAATGGTTCAGCCAATGTGACCTACGTCCACGGGCATTGCAAGAGTTTCTTATTTCTTTCATAGAACATATACACAGTCTCAAATTCGCAATAATACAATGAGCAAGACTATTACCCCCAATTAAACCCGTTCAAAGTTACAAGGAATACATAAAGCTAACATAATTCAAGGCATCTCATCAGATTCTTATATACTAAAAGAAGTATTACATTACTCCAACTAAAATATTATACATGACACTGCATAACCATACATTTCGATGAGTAAAACATAAAATATTATTAAATTAGATGTACTATGGGAATATCTTAGAATTTCTCTAATACACGTCACTTCTGATTGATTTTGTTTTTAAGAACTGTTTTTTGTTTTATAAAACTTAACAAAAAATAAATTTTGTTCTTTTTAAATTTTTGAAAATATAAAACTGTTTTTAAAAAGTGTAATCAAACAGCCCTTAATTTGTTAGAAAAAGAAGAGTTCTTTTTACTCCCTTCAATACAATTGTTTAGGGAATTTATAGGTGCCATAAGAGACCTGGTAACTTCTAGATATATGAAGCATATTAGATCAAGAGTTTAAGTCGCAGTCACAGTCACGTTCGCGGTTGTGATCTTTGATATTGGGGAAAATATCGCAATCAAATGCGACTGATACAGTTTCAATCACAATCACAGAAACATCAAAAACTTTGATGTCGCAGCGTAGATGGCAGTCGTAGACTTTTTAAAATATTGGATTGGATACCAAATACAAATGAAATTCCTCATTCAAAATAGACACACTCCTAATGCATTTGTACTTAGACATAATAAAAATTTCAAATCATCAAATATTCAACACTATTTTCAATCAAAATTTGGTGGCTCATTACCTTATCGCTTCAAAAGGGGCACAGTTTACAGGAGCAACATGTTCATGCGGTGGCCTGGTATGGCTTTGAGATTTTACAATGTAAAATGTGTTTGGATCGAGACTCTGTCTACCCTTTTGATTTAGTTTTAACTTGGAGATTGCAGTTAGTAACAGTTTTTTTTTTTTTTTTTACCTCTCTCTCTCTTTTTGGTAGTGAGGAAAAGAGAGAATGGAGAATGTTCAAAGGAGGTTGCACGCTTTTAGGCGTTTGTTTGTGTGATAGGAACTTAATACGGATCTTGAACAAATTTATCACGTCTAGGATGCTACAACTTCACATGCTTTGCCTGTAGCGACGGGAGAGGAAAAAGGTCTTGAAGACCAAGTAATTAGTGAATGTTACAATTATCATTTATGCAACCTCACACCACTTTTTTTGTCAAAATAAAAATAAAAATTCCATTATATTTTTTTTAAATGAGATTACACAAGGACTACTCATGTTCAAATAAAACGGTTTATAGATATGCCAACCGAGTGTTAAGGGTTTGGGCCCTTTAATATTAAACAAGTGGGTCAGAGGTTTCAATTATAACTCTTGTGAATGGAAAAAAAACCTGATTGAGAGATGACCACTTATTTTGTGCGCCTTCAGGTTTTCCGACAGAGATTAATCATGGTTAACGATTGGTGGATACTTCGCACCTGTTAAGTGTGTAAAAAAAATGGTGTATAGGTATTCCCGTCATTTATAACAAAAAATGGTGAATAGATATATTTGAAGGATTCAATTGCAACAATTTACAATTAGGAAACGATTTGAACTAACAAATTTTGAGGAGCTAAATTAGATAATTATAAGCTGTGTCGTTAGAATGAAGCCTTCTTTTTTCTTTCTGTTTTTACAAATTAGAGGAGCTAAAAATGGCTATTTTATAGAAAAACAAAAAATGCGATTATCTATTTGTGTAAGTAAAATGGATGGAATATGTGTATCTAAGATCTCTAATGGCAATGCTTTGTGAGTGCTCTAATGAAAAATTGAACTTTGGTCGTAAATAAAAAATTGCAACTTTAGTCGACCCCTTGATAAGAGCTTGCATGCCAATTAACCATAAGAATTAAATTGGGACTCAAGCATTGAGCACACAAATATGTAATATTACATATTTTTAGTTTAAAAATTATAATATTAAATGTATCTCGAATATGATAAGTTGTTTTTATATTAAATTAAATAAAAATTGCTTTTAAAAAGTACGAGTTTATTTAGTTCTCCAATTTGTAGTCTTCAAATTGGACTCAAATCATTATCGAGTTGTAGAGCAGTGACTCTTTTTATAAACAAATTAATATGCAAAAACATCACTATAAAAATAATAATTCCAACTAGGTTGACACTATTATCTTTACAAATCATTTGCAACACATTAAAATTTTATTAAAAGACAGAAAATGACGAATACAAAAGAAACAGGGAGGGATTATTTTGGTTCAACCCTCTAATTTCTTTTTCTTATGATCTTTAATAATTAAGCCTTGCAAAACTTGTTTCATCCTCTTAGTATCGACATCTATACCATTATATCTATACCATTATATCTATACCATTATATAAAGGGAATGAGTTTCAATAACTGTTTTTTGGTGTCTTAATTTACTTCCCATTTTACCCTTGAGCAGTTTATAAGAAAAAAACAGCAAAAAAAAACTGTATCTTCTTTTTCTTCTTGCATAAAGTATTGTACCCTCTATCCATTCTTTTTTGCAGATATTTATCGTAGCGCAATCCATGCCCGTGTTGCCGCTAGTTAGTCATAAAAACACTAAGTTCATGCACAGAATCTCTATGCAAGTTGGTTATGAGACACCCTTGACACTTCATCTGTTTCTGAAAGAAATGCCTTTGTAGTTCTTTTTTAAAAAAATTATGAAGTAAATAAAATTTGTGAAACATTTAAAACATGCATATCAATTTATGTTATTTCCATTATCAATTATTTATTAATAGTTAATTTTATTTAATAATATTGTTATGTTTAATATTAATAACACGACCAAAGTTAAATAAATGAGCACGTAGAGGAAAATATATAAAAGTAGTACCATCTTCACAAACACGCGCACGCGCGTACACACACATATATGAGTAGTTCCTGCCTTGAGATACCTTGTTCAGTATTATTGGCCGAATGTGTTTCTTCGTTTTATCTGTTTTATATTTTTATGTTTTATTTTATGCAATTAAAATAAGGGAATAAATATTGGCAATACATCGAGCTTTTTTTTTCAGGATGCAAAAAGCCCCGATGATCTGTTTGTCAATATTGGCCTTGTTTTATGTGATGAGAGAGAATATTTCTTCAAAGCCAAATCCCACGTCTACTCTCCGAGACTCCATGTTTATGATGGAGAAGCCTTAAGCCTTCTATATGCTATTCAATGGGCACTTGAATTTCAATTGAGGTGATCTTTGAGGTGAATTCCAAAGATGTTGTGGATAACATAAAAAATAATCAGGAGAAAGTTAAATAGAGAGCTATTATTTTAAATTTGATGAGTCTTTTATTTTATGTTAACAACTCTATGGTAGAATATGATAAGAGAGAAGTCCATGAGTTGCTCACACTTTGTTAAGGGTGACTACAAATATTACTATTCTCTAAAATTTTGATGAACCTGAAGTTTTATTATTAATGAAATGATTTAACTTTACTTTTGTCCAAAAAAAAAAAAAACTAATGCACCATAACATGCGTGCACGATGTATGTGAGTATTAGAGTATAGAGTTAATAATCTATAAAAAGAAGAGTATAGAGTTAATAGCCAAATTTTGGCTAAATTAAACTTTTAGTCCTTTATGTTTACTTAGGTTTCAATTTGATCCCTTATGTATTAAAAGTTCCGAATTGATCCTTTATGTGTTAATTGTGATCCCTCTTGTTGTTTTTTTTTGGTTCCGAAATAGTCCCTAATGTTATAAAAATTATACCAATGTGGTCCATTTTTTGTCCCTTATTTTGCTAAAAAATGGACCACACTGGTATAATTCTTATAACATAAGAGACCATTTTGAAATAGAGGGGCCACATTGATGTAACATTTAGACATAAGGGACCAATTCGAAACAAATAATACGCAAAGGACTAAACTGAAACCTAAAATAAACATAAGAGACTAAAAGTATAATTTAGCCCCAAATTTAAGTCATAAAGTCCTACAATAATCTAAACTACAACCCATACATCATAGATATATATACAATTATCAAAAAGTAAAATTCTCATGAGATGATTCAAACACAAATCACTAAAAGAGAACTATTAAATCATCTCATCCCATATAATCAAACCCTTCGCTCACACTAATCATGACTTGGGTTTTGTTGAAGTTATGAGGTTAGATGAAATAAGGAGAATAGAAAGAATAAAGATATAATATCATTGACAATAAGTTGATGATATATTGATAATACATTGATACAAAAGACTGAACACTAATCCCTATTTATAGGGATATAGAACCTCTATTCTAATTAAATAGGAAAACTAGGAAACAAATCATGATAATAACTAAATAATATAAAAACTAATCCTAAAAGATAATCTAAGGCCCTATTCGGAGTGGTTGCGAGTTTTTGGTTTTTGGTTTTGAAAGTTAAATTTGAAAACAAAACCTGTTCGGGTAAAATGGGCTGAATTGGTTTTTTTCACTTGTTTTAAAACAGTTTTTATCTAAAACCCAAAACAATAAAAATAGGTTTTGTGAGTGTTGTTTTCGTTTTTGCGCTACTGCCTGACACCACTGTTTTGACGGGTTCCCACAACTCATCTTCTTCACTGCCACCACATCATATGAGGTTTCCACATCCTCCAATTTCAACAAAATTCTTCAATATCTGTTACGACTGAGATTTCTTCTGGGGTCATTAGAATATCTCCCCTTCTGTGACTTTTTTTTTCCTTCTATTTTTTTGTCTCTGTGGTGGGGCCCTGGTTTTTGTTGTTCAGGGTGAAGGAAGGATAGAGAAGCTGGTTTTTGTTGCTCAGCTTCCCTGTTGTTGGGATTGTGCGCCAGATCTGGTTTTCCTGGAAAGGCAAGAAACTCAAACGCAATCTACAATGGATTTCAAGGTGAGGACGACAGAGTGTGTGGGTCCAACGATAAAAAACGAAGCTCTCCTCCTAACCGCCACCGCGGCCTGTACCGCCGACATGGCAACTGTAGGATGGTTTCGCGGCTGCGATTGTGTCCCTGCATCTCCCTGTGTAACCAAACGCGGCTCCTCTCCGTCACCGCAATAACGAGCAACTGTACGTGCCTCATTCACTCGTCGCCAACACCCACTCTTCCTATTTCCTTATCGCCGATGGTCACCAACAACCCCTTCATCCCTCTTCTGTATGTAGCGCACGAGACCACCCCTTCTTTATGCCGACCCTAGAAAAAGAGGTTTTTCGAGAACTATCAATCGTTAAGGGTTAACGAAAAGAAGGGCTTGGAAAATTTGGGGATTTAGTGCTAATTTGCAGGATAATTTGGGGATTCAGAAAACAAAAATAAAAATAAAAACTGAAATTCAAAATTCAGAACTGAAACTTAAAACTCAAAACTAAAATTGGATTTGGTTTTTGAAATTTTCAAAACATAAAACTAAAAACTACCCCGAACGGTGCCTAAAATATTATAAGATTATAAACTAATCTTACGAGATAAACTAAGATAATATCAAGATATTCTTAAATACTTTTCTATATTCTAACAGGTCTGAATCAGGAATTCTCCTATTAATAGGCTATACGTAAATTACATCATAAACCATTGTTGAGGTGGTGATTCTCTCTGCCATTATATAAAGTGTGCCTCCCCTAATCTAAATTTATATTTCATCAAAACAAACTCTTTTCTTTTTGGTGCAAATATCTTTGTTCATTTCATGAACCATCAAAACTCGTTAACAGAAGTTCCAATTTTTTAAAACGGGTACTACGTAAATGCTCGTCGTACCTAAAAAAATTAGGTAATTTCACCGAAAATTGTAGAGCTAAAATGCTCAATAGTGCATGCATAGACATAGCAGCAATCTTTTTCAATTCATTGTCCCACTCCAACCCACAAACAAAGACATAACATTCTCATATAGCATTATGTATAGCCAACTCGCATACGCCTAACTTGTTAAAAAAAACATCCAGGGGCAAAACGCTGAAAAAGAAGTGAACATGTCAGCGCAAATAACCAGATAACCCTCCAAGGTTTTTGGTAAGCAGGCTTTCAGAATACTTGTCCTTACACAGTCAATGCTTTGATACGGTTCACGACTCAACTTTTTTATGCTTTAGTAGCAGGTGCATCGCTTGTGTTGCTGCCCACAGTGTCTTTAGTATCTAGCTCATTGGCAGCAGATGATTCTGCTGTAATCTCCTCTTCTGGGTCACTCTCATCATCTGGAAGAGAAAAAGGACCAAGAGACTCTAGTCAATTACAGCCATGGCAAAGTAAACTAAGAAAAGGATTTAAATCTAAGAATGTGTCTGGAAAAGCTTATTTATGGCTCATTTGAGTTTATCTTATGATATAAACATTTGTGTAAGTGTTTGGAAAAGTTTATGAAAATAGCTTACGACGTGTCTATGAGCTGTTTTCATCTTATTTCAATAAGCTCTCTAAGATAACTAATGAAAACAGCTTACAGTTTATATGAAAAAAGTTTAACTACATTCTCTCTTTGGTCACAGAAATAATTCATACATAAGCGTTTACATGATAGGCATTTACTCAAAAGCGCTTAATTAAGTTGTTCACCCAGATTGATCAAGCTGTATCCCATCAAAAAGTGGACAAAAATTAGATATACTAACCATCCTCATTGCCTGCCCCATCAAAATCCAATCCCTCACCTCCTCCCATGTTCAACTTCTGCATAGAAAGTGAACTTATGTGTCAAGAGCCAATCTAACAAAAAATATAGGTATTAAACTATCACTCGAGCCATGCTACTTACAGAAAAGTCAATGTCGCCATAGTCCATATCAGATGATGCAGCTGAAAAACAATATGCAAATGAGACAAATCGATGGAAAATAAAACCTTAAAATTCAGAGAAACCTTTTGAAATCACTAACGCTTAGTATCTTGCTCCTCATCTTCATCAGCCCACTTGTCCCAATCAACTTTCAGAAAGGCAGGAGTTTTCGCTCCTTGCTTCAGTAATCTGTCCCACCATTTGTTTTCAGCCTTTTTCACTAAGTAGCAGATATGTCTTGAACCAACACTGGCTTTGCTATTCTGAGAAGACATATTAACACACAAATTACAAGACAAATATGGGAGAGATATTATCAATAACCAAGAATACTACCTATTATTATTATTATTATTATTATTATTATTGTAAGACATATTAGCAACCAATTACAAGACAAATATGGGAAAGATATGATCAATAACCATCAACTGGCTGCCCTTACATTTACATCAATCTTGTCGAACAAATCAATGTCAACTTCATATGGAATCTTCTCTGCACCAGCAGTTGCAGAGAAGTAAAATTTTCCTTCTGGCTCAAGTTTGAGCTTCACATCCTGAGCATCAGGCAACTCAACTGTTATGTACAGCTCATCAGACCTCTGGGCCCATTTGACAGGAGGATGGCGGCTGTATTATAAAATTCAAATGAGTTTAAAGATCCAACATATTGCAAATCTTACTCTCCATATAATATACCAATGACAAAAGAACAAAGCATGGCATGATTTAATACAACATTAACGCATGGTAAGTAACAGGGTCATTACAAAAAAATATGGAACCAATACATCGTATAATAATAATCACCAAGTTGAAACTAGTTTTGGAGATTTTATGGTGCCTCACAAATTTTACAAGCATACTATATGCGTTATGTTATATGGTAAATCACAAGTTGAAAAGTGGCATTGAGCCCTTGACTTGACCATGCATTGTTGCATAGATCATGTCGTTACTCCTTACAATGATACTTTTGTGAGGGACAACTCTCATACAGCTACACTACAGTTATCAAGGGTACTTCCAGTGGAAGCTCCAACTTGCTTGAGATTCACATTCCCTAGCTGTCAAAAGACTATGCCCAAAGAACATAGCTAGAACTGGAAGTATGCCCAAAAAATATGCCAAGGATTAGAAGAAAGTTCCCCTGGTAAAAGTGCAGGTAGGAGGGGAAAACACGACGTCCAAACAATAAGCCAAGGTCATGAATCAGACCATGATACTTAAAATAACTTGGATCATCATACTTTGAAAATGTGTGGGCACCATAAAATCCTCCTGTTTTAAGAATATTGAGGAATATAGTTGGGTATCTTGGTTCTTGGGTCAATCTTAAAAAGTGATGGGGATGTTGATGGAAATGCCACAAATGAGTGGATCAAATGCAGAAATAGCGTGATATACTAATTTGTGATTGCAATGCTCCTATTCAACTCAAAGGAAATACTATCCTTCATGGTTCGGAATGTCTGAACTCTGAAAGTAAAGTGCTAACAAGGGAAAATAAATACATGTACTGGACCAAAAAAAGAAATACTTGTACTGGATAAGAGAACGCAGAAATGGATGAGTAAACCTATGAAAAATAAAAGATCAATTAAAACCAAATGTATCAGTGGTAAAGATAGAGTAGCACTTATTGAGGAAAAGATAGATAACGGTAAACTTGACAAAAGACTGTTAGTCATGTGAGAAGATCAATGGAGACTCAAATAAGAAAGTGGATAAGATGAAAGTAAGACAACTTTAGCCATGTTTGAATAAGTATTTATTCAAGTAAAGCATGTTGAAGAAGCTCTACATTCATAACTATGTTCTAAAATGTGAAAAATAGCATCTGGATAACACCTTGATATGTGATGATAAAATTTCACAATTCATTGATTTAGTCATAAATTATTATAAAAACAGCTAACACTTTGCATAGGCTTATATTCTTAAACTTTGAATTTCTAGCTCACGAAAACAAACCCAAAGTAACATGAGTTTCAAAATTGTCCTGAACAGTGTTGTCAATAGCAGAAAATAGCAGTTTGTTCAAATTCCGCTATGCTATAGCGCCGCTATTTGACAGCACTGATGGGGATATCGCGGGTGTGGACAATAGCGGTTTGTTCAAATTCAACTACGCTACAGCGCCGCTATTTCTCAACACTCGTCCTGAAAAGCTCATGCAAACAGGACCTTTGCAATGAAGTACTGGAAAACTAAAAAATAATCCATTGTATGACTACCCAATAAAAACTTTATGAAAAAAGGTACTTGCGAAAACCTTTTTTTTTTTTGTCTCCAACCAATTTGACTCTGGATAAGATTCTATAACCGAAACAATTTATTAGTACCTCAAACTTTTGACTCTATCAATTTGTCCTAGATGGATGTTTATCAATAAAAATGTCAACAATTTTACTTGACCTGGAATCTCACATCTATAAAAATGTTTTCTTGATCCAGACTAAACAATACCACGCGGATATGATCTTTATCAGAAGATTTCCATCACTTAACATTGCACGAATAATCGTCCAATGAGAGTTAAGCTTAAGAATGAAAAAAAGGAATACACTTCTGACACCATATCTAAACTTGTCGTTAGATCATGGATGAGCAGGGTACCACAACCATGTGGCATCCAAATTTGAATACAAAAAAAAAAAAGAACAAAATCACGAACTTTTCCTCTGTTTCTCGCTAAGAAAACAGCAACTAATTACAGCCCTAACTCAGAGTGATCCTAGTTTTCAAATAAAATTAACAAAAAAAAAAAAAAATTACAGAGCAGGGGGTAGTAAATTGAATCTTACATGAAAGAAGAGAGAATAACAAAAAGATATGGAATTATATGTAACAAACCATATAAACAGGTCAAGAATTAAACATGACAATTAAAAAGAATCTAATCTAAGATTTGTCAACCAAAATGTTAAAAACCCTAATTAATTAAAGTTTCTAAAAAAGACTACATGAAGAAGGAAAAAAAATAACAGAAACGAAGTACAACAGGTTTTATCAAATCAAAGTTAAATAAATAACAACAACAACAACACTAATAATAAGGAAAGATAATAATCAATTAAACAAAAACTCTCTGCGTGTCTTCCAAAATTTGCAGTTACTTTCAGAATAGACAGACAGTATCAAATTAAAAAAAGGATATGTATGTGTTGAAAAAGCGCACCTCATGTCGAAAATTTTCTGGGGAAAATCTTCAGAGTATAGTCTGTTCGGTTTCCTCAGGTCAAGCCAAGCAAGCGTTCAGCTAAGCGACTGGCTTCGTCTACTATTTATATTTTAGGTAAAGTTTTTAAAATAATTTTCATAAGCGGCAAAATTAGAATAAAATTAAAGATAAACATGTTTGGCTTGCGCTAGTTGCACCCCCATTTGCCTAGTTACACCCCTAACACCTTTTTAATTTTCAAAATGACCAAAGTACCTCTAAGGTCATATTTAATTTTCAAGACACACCAAATACCTGCTCTCTCTCTTTTCTCTGGTGTCCCTCTCTCACCTCAGGTAGAAAGTGTGAGAAAATCACATCAAAAGTTGAATAAACTCCTCCAACATCTTCCATAACCCTTCCCAATGGCATCCGAGTGGATTTTTTTATTAAAAAAAAAAGAATTTTAGTAATTTTTTGGAAATATATTTATGGACACCTTCGTCCGTAAATATATTTCCAGAGGAGGGTAAAATAAAAAAAATAGAAAAAGAGTCGTGGATGTATTCTAGCAACTAAGGTGGGTGTATTTAATAATTCTCCTTTTTTAGCTGAAGATAAACACGTCTTGATCCCTATAGTTCAACTTTAGTCCTATTAAATTTTTAATCATTTTTAATCTCAGTAAAATATAAAAAAATTGTGTATTTTTAGCTTATGTTGAGAAACTAAAAACATTCCATTCTTGCTAAATATAAGAGCACCTTTAGTGGGGAGTGGGGAGGAACTAAATGGTTTGCTTAAGTTGCTTTTTGTGGGCCCAAATTACCACATAGGATTTAAGCAACCCATAAGTAACTAGCTAGTTTTTACTCCAATGGTGGTTGCATATAAGCAAGCCATCTTGACCCCACATATTTATATTACTTTATTTGCATATATTGTTACTGTTACACAACACTAATTTTTCTAATTTTTTCTCAAACACACATTATTTCTAAAATGATGTTACCGTACACACACACACACATTTCTCCAGAATGTTCTACCATTCTCTCACATTATTTCACAGCCTCTTCTCATGTCATCTCCCCCGATCGCTACTCCTTGCCTCATCTCTCTATTTCATCTCCCTCCGTCTCATCTCCTTGCCCCATAGTCTTATCTCCCTCAGCTCATCTCCCTCCGTTTCGCCCCATCTCCCTCGGGCTCGTCTCCCTCCGTTTCTCCCTATCTCCCTCTGTTAGTATAAGCTCATTTATATTGTAATTTACTGCATTGCTGACTCATCAACTTTAGTTAGATAGATTAGTTGTTAAATAGTCTGTTAGTTTGTTAATTGTTAGTTATTTAACAGCTGTCTTTCGCTGGCTAGTTTTGCTTGTATATAAACAAATTCTATTGATTAATACAAATGAGAATTTCATTTCCTATTCAATCTGTTCTGTAACATGGTATCAGCTTGCTAAAGAAATTCTCTCGAATATTCTCGAATCTCCTTCAATTCTTGCCGCGAGCTTGCGTTTCCTCTCCGCGAGGGTTGAAATTTCCGTTCTTCTTCTTCGGCGATTTGTCGGTGTCTCTCAATTTCCTTTTCGATTCCTCTCTGATTCCTCAATTCCTCTTCAATTCCTCGATTTATCGGTGTTTCTTCTATGGCTTCCGTAAACTCTGTTTCTTCTGCCACCTCACTCCTGCAAACCCTAATCCTTCGCCTCAAGATTTCTCTAACCCTTACTATGTTCACCCGAACGAGAATCCATCTACCAAACTCGTGACTTCGGTTCTTGATGGTTCTAACTATCGTGGTTGGGTTCAAGCCATAACAATGGTGCTAGATATGAAGAATAAGCTTAGTTTTGTGGATGGTACCATTTCAAAGCCAAATGATCAAGATCCGAATTTTGGTGCTTGGAAACGCTAACCTGGTTAGGTCTTGGATTAATCATTCTATTAATCCCGAAATTGCAACAAGCGTCATCTGGTTAACGTAAGCATCACAAGTTTGGGTTGCACTTCGAAATCGTTTTTCTCAGGGCGATCATGTTCAGATCTTGCAGCAGTCCCTCCCTACAATTAAAGACACTAATTGTTTCATGAAGAGACTAAAAATGAATAAAATTGACAAAGGGAGTAATTTTTAAGAATGTTATATTTGGAAATGATAACAGCTTCTTGACGAATAAACTTAGTAATGCTGGAGAGATCATTAACATACACAATTTCAGTACAATGGTTATTTTATTCTGGGTTGTGATGGAACCAGATGGTCACAGAGAGACCACTTTCAAGCAAAATTGTCACTCAATTCAATGAAGCAAGGTGATCTTTCCATTATCAATTATTTTACCAAATTGAAGATTTTGTGTGGGATGAATTGTGTAACTTCTGTCTAATTCCTTCCCGTGATGTTTCCACTATTGCTTCTTGTAAATAAGTAGTTGCTTTTCAAAAGTATCGTGACTGTGATAGTGTTCTATATTTCCTCCATGGGCTGAATGAGGCATATGCTCCTGCTAAGTCTCAAATCTTGATGCTTTATCCTCTTCCCAACTTGGATAAGGTCTTCTCCATAATTCTTCAGCAAGAGCGGCAATTAAACATTAGTGTATTGTCTACTCCCAGCGCATTGGCTGTGCAAACTCCTTCTAATTCATTTCAGGGTAATGGCAAGGGTAATTTTAGGCCCAATTCTTCTAAGCAAGGGCATGCTGGACAATGTACATATTGTGGCAGAACCAACCATACCATAGACACATGCTTTATCAAGCATGGTTTTCCTCCGGGCTGGAAGTCAAAGAAAGTTGTGCACAATGTTTCTACTAAAAAATCAGATTCTGAAAATGGTTTTGAGGCTGCTAGTTTCTTCTCCAGCATGACTAAGGATCAGATTCAAAGCTTGCTTGCTTTGTTACCTTCTGCCCAACCTACTGCCATTGCCACCAGCACCTCCACTGCAGTTAGTTCATCCAATCTGGTTAGCCCTCACCATATTTCTGCACAGCCTGGACCAGGTAACACTGCTTGGATCATATACTCGGGTGCTATAGACCATTTTGCTTATTCCTTGCATTTATTTTCATCCTACAGGGCTGTTAAACCAATTCTTGTTGCACTTCCCAATGGTAGATATGCCTCTGCTTTATATAGAGGAACCATTGCTTTGACTGATATGCTGATTTTGCATGATGTTTTGTTTGTTGAACATTTTTCAGTCAACATTATTTCCAACACAAAACTCACCAAAAGTCTTGATTGTCAAGCAATTTTTACTCATAATCTCGTCTGTTGCAACAGAATCCTGGCCCGAAGATGATTGGCACTGCTAGAGAATTTAAAGGCCTTTACTACTTGATAAATCCTGCATATTGTACTCTTGATGATTCTGTCTCTAGTGCTCACACTGTAAACACATCACATACCATTTCTTTTCAAAATGTATGGCATCATAGGCTAGGCCATCCTTCTTCATGGTGTTATGACATCATTCAAAATTATCATTGTAATATTCCACCTATTATGAATAAACCTTGTGATACTTGTCACTTATCTGAACAAAAACATCTATCATTTACTTCCAGTAATACCATTAGTGATTGTATTTTTGATTTAGTCCATGTTGATATTTGGGGTCCTTACTCTATCCCAACTATTCAAGGATACAAACACTTTTTAATAATTGTGGATGACAAGTCACGGTATACTTCGCTTAAACTCATGAAATCCAAAACAGAAACTAGACAACATCTTGTTAATTTCATTTCTTTAATAGAAACTCAATTTCACAAAACCATTAAAATCATTAGGAGTGACAATGGTGCTGAGTTTTCTATGCATTCTTTTTTTGATTCCAAAGGGATTATTCATCAAAGATCTTGTGTTGAAACCCCCCAACAAAATGAGGTGTGTACATCCTGATTTTCGGATATCATTCTAAGATAATTAGATTGGTGATTAAGTGATAATTGAAGATTAAAGGCTTTAATTAGGATAAAATGAGCTTAAGTGGGACTTAGAAATATTTGGAAGGGTATAGAAACCCCTAGAAACATCTAGAAATAAAGAAAAGGGACGTTTTTACTTTAATACTGTTGCGTCGCGACAGGGACAACACATGGTCCATCGCGTCGCGATACACTTGGCTCAGGAAAGGCGGTGGCAGAGAGAAAACGAGTGTTCCAGAACATGCTCCTCGCGACGCGATGGCCTTGCCATTGCGACGCGATCATTGGCGGTGGAGACATGGCTAGTTCTCCATTTCGCCTATAAATAGGGCCCAAGTCCCCCATTCTCTTCAACTCTTCCAAAGGGCCTTTGGGAGGGCGTGGGGGAGCTTGGGAGGCACGACAGGGACGCGGGGACGGGACGCAAGCGGCAGCAGTCTTCTAAGCCAGGTAAGGGGGAAGATACCTTAATCACTAGGGAAAATAGGTAGTAGAGTAGTACTGTTAGTATGTGTAGAGGACCTTAACCCTACTAGGGGCTAATAATAGTAGCACCTCAGGAGAGAGGCTGTGACCTGTGATAGCTGAGGACAGTTGTCAGAGGTCTGTCAACCATAGGAATGATCTATTGAAATCTATGGATGGATGCTGATTGTTGTAATGTTTTGATATGATTGCTTTATGATTGTGTGACTGTTGATGTGTTGATTGATAACATGTCAGTAGTAGATCGTCTGAGCGACATTAGGATTGATCCTTATGTTGATTAAGGATGGTTGATAATCTGATTAACATGATAATGTTTATGTGCTGGTTGACTTGGTATGATATTATGAGTCTGATGTATGAATCAAGGGTGCCACCCTCTAGTTAGAGGTTTGTGAATCCCTTGATAGTAATAGTAAGTATTACTATCGATACTCTGTTGTTAGTGGTGATAGCCGGGTCGGTGTACCCGAGGTTGGTGTACTTGAGGAATCGACGGGATGGTAATGAGATAAGTCGGTGGCCTTGAGGAGTATGCTCGGCCAAAACCTTGAGGAGTATGCTCGGTCTTTTCGACGAGACTCTCCATTTCCGTGGTACCAAAGGTACGGAGTGGGTTGGGGATAGTCGGTGACCTTGAGGATATGTGTACTCGGTCATCTGGACGAGTCTCTAAGACTTCACGTCTGACAGGTGGACAATCTTGGCCATTCTCTGTATAGGGAATGTTGTCCTTGCGAGCAGGATGGTGCCTTACTCCGGTAATTGGATATGGTAGTATAGGATGCCATAACCGGTAGGAGATGGTAGCATATCAGGATATGTTCCCGGGACAACCAACTTAAGTCTCATTTCAGTGCCCTGAGACTGGTGATCGGTCTAGGGAGTAGGGCGTTAATGGCCCGCAATGTTCAGCAAAGGTTTGGGTCTGGAGAGCCGGTGATCAGCCCGAAGGATAAATGTCACGTGTTAACCTCAAGACAACAGAGCCGGTGATCAGCTGAATGTCCAGTTGTTTGGGTCTGTAGAGCCGGTGATCAGCTGAAGGACCCGTGACACGTGTCGGTCTTTGATGTCAGAGTATGATGTGGTCTGTAATCGTGTGGTCAGGTTTGTCAGTATGACGTATCAGTGTGGCTTTGTCTGTGACCGTGTACTCAGGAGTCTGAGTGTGATGTTTGTATCAGTGATCTTGTTGATGATTGTATCCATATTAGTATGGTTGTGCCGAGCATGATGACAGTTATTCTACTATGCTGTTTTCCAGCTTATTGGTAATTAATGAGTGTCTTACCCCTTGGTTTCTATGTTTTCCATATTACACTTTGCTGAATAACAGAGAAAAAGAAGATTATGAACATAGAGCCTGGGAAGAAAGGACATAGCGGAAGTGACCGCATGAAAAGACTACTTAGGAGCAATATTGTATCACGACCAGTATGTCCTGTTGCGTACTCTGATAATAGATAAAACGTGTTATGGCTTTGTACATGTGTTTCGGGATAAAGTGACTCCCTGTCTCGGTGGGGTGTTACAAGGTGGTTGAAAGAAAACACTAACATATTCTTAATATTACAAGATCTTTAATGTTTCAGTCTCACCTTCCCTTATCTTTCTAGTCTTTTTCAGTATCTCATGTTGTCCATATCATAAATATGTTGCCTACCAAAAATCTGAATTCTCATTCTCCTCATTTTCTCCTTTATAATGAGGCTCCTGATTTTCATTCACTTAGGGTATTTGGTTCTCTCTGTTTTGCATCCACTCTTCATACTCATAGGACAAAATTCCAACCAAGAGCTAAGAAGTGTATTCATTTAGGTCATTCATATGGCATGAAAGGTTATCTACTTTATGACTTGCACACTAGGGAACTTTTAGTCTCTAGACATGTTGTTTTTTATGAAACAATTTTTCCTTTTTCATAAAGATACACCTCCTTTATCTTCTCATGATTATGTTTTCAAGTTCCTCTCCCTACACTAGATGTTAGTGCCGACCTCTCTACTGCAGAATCATCTATGCCTGCAAACACCACAATTGTCACACCTGACACTTCCTCTTCAGCATCACCTGCTGATTCTTCTGTCATTCTGCCTGTAGACACTTCCCTGGACTCACAAACTGATGTGAATCAACCTGTTACTGCCCCTCTTAGAGTCTCAACCAGAACCAAAAAGCCTCCTTCATATTTACAGGATTATCAATGTAATACTCTTCATTCTCATAGCAGTCCAATTTCATCTTCAGGTACACCTTATCCCCTATCAAATTTTACTTCTTTTCATCAATTATCCTCCCCTCATACTGCATACATCCTCTCTTTATCTACCACATCCGAACCTCAGTCTTATGCTCAAGCTGTTAAGCATGCTTGTTGGAAAGATGCTATGGATCAAGAAATTGCAGCCTTAGAAAACAATAAAACTTGGATCCTTACTGATTTGCCTCTTGGCAAGAAGCCCATTGGTTGCAAGTGGGTTTACAAGATAAAAAAGAAATCAGATGGTAGCATTGAAAGGTATAAGGCAAGGTTAGTTGCCAAGGGTTATACCCAACTAGAAGGGGTGGATTATGCTGAAACTTTCTCTCCTGTTGTGAAACTCACAACTGTCAGTTTAGTTCTTGCTTTGGCAGCCGCCAAGCAATGGTTTTTGCATCAGTTGGATGTCAACAATGCTTTTGTTCATGGGGATTTGATTGAAGAAGTGTATATGAAGGTGCCACCTGGTTTTTCTACTCCTAAATCGGGTTTGGTTTGCAAATTACAAAAGTCATTATATGTCTTGAAACAAGCAAGTAGACAATGGAATTCAAAACTTACTACTGCACTTTTATCTTTGGGTTTTCACCAATCAGTTTCTGATTATTCTTTATTTGTTAAAAGTGCCAATTCCTTCATTACCATCTTATTAGTCTATGTGGATGACGTTGTGTTGACTGGAAATAATATGGATGAGATCAATTCTGTGAAAACTTTTCTGGATCAGCAATATAAAATCAAAGATTTAGGTCCCCTTAAGTTTTTTTTGGGCTTGGAAGTTGCTAGATCAAGGTATGGCATTGTACTTTCTCAAAGAAAGTATGCTTTGGAATTGCTCACTTATGCAGGGCTGTTGGGTTGAAAACCTGTTAATGTTCCCATGATCCCAAACTCCAAACTTTTAGCAAGTTCAGGACCTGCTCTGTCTGATCCATCGGGTTACAGGAGATTAATTGGAAGACTTATCTACTTGACCAACACAAGACCTGATTTGTGTTTTCCTGTCCACAAATCAAGTCAGTATATATCCAATCCTAATCAATCTCATCTTGATGCTACTATGCATATTCTGAAATACATCAAAGGCTGCCCAGGAAAAGGTTTATGTCCCCCCTCTATCAGTGACTTCAAACTGCGTGCCTTTAGTGATTCTGATTGGGCTACTTGCCCTGAAACAAGAAAGCCTGTTACTGGTTTTTTTGTATTTTTTGGTTCTACACTCATCTCGTGGAAATCAAAAAAGAAACCTATTGTTTCAAGATCGTCGTCTGAAGCTGAATATCGTGCTCTCACTATTACTGCTTCTGAAATTCAGTGGCTAATTTACTTACTTACTGATTTACAACATCCTGTCGTTCTGCTAATTCAATTATATTGTGATAATCAGTCAACCATCAAGATAGCATAGAATCCAACTTTTCATGAGCGCACGAAGCATATCGAAATAGACTGTCATCTCATCAGGGACAAAGTACAGAATGGAATAATTCACCTCATGCCTATTGCATCTAAGGATCAATTGGCTGACCTGCACACCAAGGCTCTTTCATTTTCTGCTTTTTCTTCACTTCTTTCCAAGCTGAACATGATTGATATTCATAGTCCACCTTGAGGGGGGTGTTAGTATAAGCTCATTTATATTGTAATTTACTGCATTGCTGACTCAGCAACATTAGTTAGATAGATTAGCTGTTAAATAGTTTGTTAGTTTGTTAATTGTTAGTTATTTAACAACTGTCTTTAGCTGGCTAGTTTAGCTTGTATATAAACAAATTCTGTTGATTAATACAAATGATAATTTCATTTCCCATTCAATCTGTTATGTAACACCCTTCATCCAGATCTCGCCTCATCTCCCTCGGTATCATCTCCCTTCGTCCAGATCTCGCCTTCATCTACCTCAGCGGATCTGAATATGGTTGCGGATCTGAAGATGGAGTTTTTTGGGTGCATGTTTGGTCTCAGATCTAATACTGGGGATGATTTTGGATCTTGTTTTTTGGATAATTGAATCTTGTTTTTTCTTCCATATTTTGCTTATATTTTATTCCTGTTGGATATTCTAGTACTGGATTGGAACATTGATAAATATACTTTACCTTTTTTTCCCTCAACTTTTCCTGATATGAGATATGTTGTTGGAGTGTTGATTGATGAAAAAAGAATATTTAATTCATAAGCAACGTACATACATCGTCACTTCTAAACTTGACAGCAATTAATTTTAAAGAACTGTACATGCCACATAGACGTGCTCCAACGGGAGTGAACAATAAGCAACGTCTCTTAAAGTTTTTTCTCTACTAGTTCACGCCCGATGAAGTTGCTCTAAGGATTAAAGATGAATAAAAATTTTTTAGTGACTAAAGTTGAACAATAATGATTTTATAAAGACTAAAAACGTATTTTCCTTAAAATTAAATAGCAACCATGTGTTCAGGTCTCTCGTATTGTGCACATCGATCACTTTATTTTGTATTGATTTTTACTTTTTAGTCTAAGGACTTTTCTTATAACTCAATATTTATGGTGAAGGGATGACGTCCCAGTCCAAGGCAGAGAAAACCTCCAGACTGATTAAGTACTTACAAAGGAATTACATTCACCTCGCCCCAAGGAGATTAGTGCGGACTTGAACCTGTAATATGTCAAATACAAGCCTTATCATGCTCCATTAGGCCAACCCTTGGGGTTTTAGTCTAAGGACTTTTTCACTTAAATAAGTTGATTGTTTTTTATTTGTAAAATTTCTTATAAACTTGTAAGTATTTTACGAAAAAACGAAGGGCTTGTAGAGGAGAGTAGAGGTGGCAAAATAGGCTACCCGGCCCGAAGCGGGTTAGCCCGCATCGAGTTTAGGCTTTATCAGGTTAGGCCAAAAAAGCTCGGTTTCAATTTAGGCTCTCAAAATGATGCCCAAGCCCGACCCTATACGGGCCGATGGCTTATTTGGGCAGCCCGACATATGTATTTTTTTTAAAAAAAAATTAACTAGAAATTTTGTTGTTGTTGTTTTCAATACATTATTTTGCTATAAAAGAGACCCACTGCAATCGCTTCCCATGATTGTGTAACGCAACACACTAGAGACAGTGAAGATTGAGTGTTGCGGATTTTGTCTTACCCACAATCGTGATCACAAAGAGAAAGGCTTGAACAAATAAGTTTGGAGTTGCAATTGCAAGAATAAAGTGGCACTGTGACATGATGTTATACTATTGTAATGAAATCTATATTGAAATGGTTGGTTATTTTTGGGAATTGTTAAATGCACCCAGCAAATTGATGGGTACACCCATACATTCTAAAAATACCCTTGGGTAAAATAATAAAACTCAAGTTTTTTACAACTACTCACAGTTTTTTACCACAAATTTTCTGGAACTCGCAAATAATAAATTAAGGTACGCAACTAAGGAAAATTCGCGCAAATAAGCTATTTGCGCGTGGTGATATACATAAATGTATATCACCTGTGCAAATAGCTTATTTGAGCGTGGTATACAGAAATGTATATCACCTGCGCAAATAAGCTATTTGCGCGTGTACAATTTTTTAAATTTCGAACACACACAAATAGCTTATTTGCGCATGTTATACCGAAATGTATATCACCTGCGCAAATATGCTATTTGCGCGTGTATAAATTTTTAAATTTTGAACACGCGCAAATAACCTATTTGTATAAAATTTTAAATTTTGTACACTCGCAAATAGCTAATTTGCCCGTGGTGTACAGAAATGTATATCACACGTGCAAATAGGTTATTTGCGCGTGTATTTTTTTTTACACGTTTTGAATCTATTAGGTATTTATTTTATTTTGTTTGTTCGATTCTAGTGTTATTGGAGATGGAAGACTGCAAAATGTTTAATTCTGACGAAGTGGACAAAACGACAGAGGTGGATTGTACCGAAGCATTCACTACTACGCAGATATTTCCTACACGAGATGATTTATTGTGTTGGACTCGAGAGGTTGGGAAGCAAAATGATATTGCTGTTATCGTTGAGAGGTCAGACACAGAGACAGAGAAAAGAGGAAGATCTACAAAATTATATCTAGGTTGTGAAAGGAGTGGGTGTTGCCAAGTGACTCCAAACACAAGAGGGGGTGAATTGTGTGTGAACGGTGCTTTCAAAAACTTTTGGAGAAATAAGCGCTAATTATGAGTTGCGGAAATATTAATGTGAAATAGATAAATCACTTGAAGAATAAATTGCAAACGAGTTAAAAATAAAGTAAATAGTAAGATATAAATGACAATAAAATAAAGTGCAGAAATTTAATTGACTGAAAAGTAGAGAGATAAGGAGTAAAAAAGCACACAGCAAATTATCCAGGTTCGGCCACCTAACACCCTTGTGGCTCACGCCCCGTCTCCCAAAGCAAACCACTATGGGATTTTCACTAAGACACTAGCTTTTAAATCAGGTTCAGCTAGACACCTTTACAACTCTACACCAGAGCAATACGTCCAAGAGATATCACCTCTCTATGAACACCTTGGGATTCCTACCCAAAAAGAAATGATTTTCGCAAATAAAATGAGATGAGAAAGATACACTCAATAGTGCAGATATAACAAATTGAAGCTCAAATAATACAACTCAAATTATGTAGAATAAAAGGCTCTTTAAAATTGTGCTCAAATAAGTGTGAGTGATGAAAAATATTTGATGAGTTTTTGGCACAAAAATTAAGCAACTGCGTTGTTGTATATTTTACAAAGCTCACGAGTCCGTGGTTTATATAGGCAATGGAGGAGCATCATATTTAAAAAGATTTGTCCGTTGAGGATTTGCCCGCTATGCTTTGATTATTAAAAGGATTTGTCGCTGCAAAGATTTAAAAGGAAAATCTGCCCGCTATGCTCAATCCGAATTTGATTTTCATAGTTTGAAAACACGGAGTCACCAAGACGCGACCACACCAAGACGCGACCTCATTTCTAAGACTTGACAAGAGCTCAAGACGCGACCTTCTCACGGCAAGACGCCGACCTCGGCTCGACGCGACAAGAGCTCGACACGCGACCGCCAAGACGCGACTTCCTCACCAAGATACGACCAAAGATACGACCTCACCGACACGCGACCTCACCAAGACGCGACAAGAGCTCGACACGCGACCTCAGCCTGCACGCGACTTCCTCACCTCAAGATACGACCTCAAAGACACCCTACCTCAGCTCGTTATTTATGAATATCATAAAATCACTTTTAGAATAAAATTCATTTTGTGTGTGTGTGATTTAATTTTAATTGAGAGCTTTTTATTACTACTTACAAATAGTCTTAATAAAAAAAAATAAATATCCAAAACCCAAAAACTTGAGAAACTATCATTCTTGATACGCTGCCTTGGTATTCTTTTCCACTTTTTGCACGGTTGACTATTTACAAAGCTCCCTTTTGTCAATCATCAAAACCATCCTGTCAAGGCATGTATTCACAGACTCCCCCTTTTTGATGATGACAAACATCTCATGGAGGGAATTTATTAAAATATAATCATGATATAACAATGAGATATAAGCATTGTTTTTCAATAAAAGATATCAGAGTTTAAGCACAATATTTAGAAAAAACTCCCCCTCACAATAAGCACAATACTTAAAAGATCACTCCCCCTGAATCATGCATTCATGTAACTCTCCCCCTTTTGGCAACATCAAAAAGCGGGAAAGACAAATAAAGCAAGGCATATATTCAGGATTAAACAAGCATATTTTGATAGTTACGTGATACCAAGCTTGGTGTGTGACAGATGAGCTGGTTGGACATGATTAGCTAGTTGCATAAGACAAATGCGTCACCCACTCATTATTCCGTACTTAAAGAAAATGGAAGGGGAAAAGACCTGCATAAACTCGTTAGCACACTCAAACGCCCAAGTTAGAATTTATTTTAAAAGAAAATGCAATCACAAAATACTCAATGCATGATTGGTCTAAAATTCCCAATTCAGTTCTAATAAAAAAGAAAGTTTCCTTAGGCAAAGGTTTAGTAAAAATATCTGCAAGTTGTCTAGATGTTTCCACAAACTCAATCATGCAATCACCTTTTTGAACATGATCTCTAATAAAATGGTGCCTAATCTCTATGTGTTTAGTCCGAGAGTGATAAACCGGATTTTTAGTGAGGTTTATGGCACTAGTATTGTCACACTTTATTGGAACAGTTTTCAAATTAATCCCATAATCATTCAACTCGTTGTTTCATCCAAATAATCTGTAAGAACAACTACCGCCGCAACATATTCCGCTTCTAAGAAGGGACAAAGCCACACCGGCTTGTTTCTTACTATGCCATGAAACCAAAGCATTCCCAAGTAAGTGACATGTCCCACTAGTCCTTTTTCGGTCCAATTTACAACCCGCAAAATCAGAATCCGAGGACCGAATCAAAGTGCATTCTAAGACCTTTGGGGTACCATAAACCCGTGTTTTGTGTGCCAATGAGGTATCCAATAGTGCGTTTACAAGGAGAGAGATGTGATTCCTTAGGACTAGCTTGAAAACGTGCACACATACAAACACTAAACATAATATCAGGACGACTAGCAGTGAGATAGAGAAGAGATCCTATCATACCTCTATACTTACTTACTTCGACCGACTTACCACCTTCATCTTTGTCAAGATAGC
Organism: Calophaca sinica; assembly: GCA_037113605.1. Lineage (NCBI taxonomy): Eukaryota > Viridiplantae > Streptophyta > Magnoliopsida > Fabales > Fabaceae > Calophaca > Calophaca sinica. The sequence goes on from CM073737.1 coordinate 53,011,406, forward strand.
ATGAAGTGCTCATTGGAGTTGAGATTTCTTTTGCATCGGTCATTCCAAATTTCTTGAGTAAATCCTTGCAATATTTGGATTGATTGATGAATATTCCTTCCTTTGTTTGTTTGATTTGAAGTCCAAGGAAGTAATTTAGCTCTCCCATCATTGACATTTCAAATTCACTTTCCATGATATCAGAAAATTCCTTACACAAGGATTCATTAGTAGCACCAAATATTATATCATCGACATAAATTTGAACAAGTAAAATGTCATGCTTCTTATGTTTGATGAAAAGAGTAGTATCAACTTTTCCTCTTTCAAAACCTTTTTCAAGTAAGTATTTGCTCAACCTATCATACCAAGCTCTAGGAGCTTGTTTTAAACCATACAGAGCCTTTTTCAATTTAAAAACATGATTTGGAAATTCAAAATTTTCAAAACCAGAAGGTTGATCAACAAATACTTCTTCTTGAATATAACCATTTAGAAAAGCACTCTTTACATCCATTTGAAAAAGTTTAAAATCCATGACACATGCAAATGCTAGAAGCATACGAATGGCTTCTAATCTAGCCACGGGTGCATAGGTTTCATCGAAATCTATGCCCTCTTGTTGGTTGTAGCCTTTGCAACAAGTCTAGCTTTGTTTCTAACAATAATACCGTTTTCATCAAGCTTGTTGCGAAAGACCCATTTGGTCCCAATGACTATATGATCTTTAGGTTTAGGAACTAGTTCCCAAACATTGTTTCTTTCAAATTGATTTAATTCCTCTTGCATAGCAAGGGTCCAATGTTCATCAATAATGGCTTCATTGATGTCCTTTGGTTCAACTTGAGAAACAAAAGCCATTAAAAGACATGCATGATTAAGAGAGTTTCGAGTTGTTACCCCTTTAGAGATATCGCCAATTATATTGTCAAGTGGATGATGTTTTGAGACTCTCCATTCTTTTGGTAAATTTGAATGAGGGGATTCCTTAGAAGATTGTGGCAAAGGATTTTCATCTTCATCTTTGGACTCGTTTGAATCTTCTAAGTGACTATTTCCCAATATTTCTGCAAGATCATCAACACTATCTTCTACCAAAGATTTTGGGTTAGACTCATCAAAGGTAACATGCACAGATTCTTCAATAGTCAAAGTTCTCTTATTATAAATTCGAAAAGCTTTACTAGAAATAGAATATCCAAGAAATATACCTTCATCCGCTTTGGCATCAAATTTTCCAAGGTTATTCTTACCATTGTTTAGGAAAAACACTTGCATCCGAAAACGTGAAGGTGGGAAATGTTGGGCTTCCTTCCTTTGTAGAGTTCATACGGTGTTTGTTTAAGGATCGGCCTTATAAGAACTCGATTCATCACATAGCAAGCGGTGCTCACGGCGTCTGCCCAAAAAGTACTTAGGAAGGTTAGTCTCATTGAGCATCGTCCTCGCTAGCTCTTCAAGAGACCGATTTTTCCTTTCCACCACTCCATTTTGTTGCGGTGTCCTTGGAGCAGAAAAGTTGTGATCGATGCCATTTTCTGTGCAAAATGCTTCAAATGCTTCATTCTCAAATTCCCCACCATGATCACTTCGAATGGAAGCAATGTTAAGCCCCTTCTCATTTTGTATAACCTTTGTAAGTTTTCGAAAAGCATTAAAAGCATCATTTTTGTGAGAAATAAATAAAGTCCATGTATAGCGAGAATAGTCATCCACAATAACAAGAGCATAGTAATTGCCACCAAAGCTCATGGTTCTAGAAGGGCCAAATAAATCCATATGTAAAAGTTGTAAAGGCCGGTTTGTAGAAACAATATTTTTAGATTTGAAAGATGCCTTTACTTGTTTTCCTTTTTGACACGCATCACAAAATTTATCTTTTTCAAAACGAATCTTTGGCAAACCAATTACTAAGTCTTTACGAACCAATTTATTAAGATGATCCATGTGAATATGAGCCATTCTTCTATGCCATAGCCAAGATTCATCCTCTTTACTAAAAAGACAGCATGCATCATTTGAAGGTAGTTCATTCAAATCAAACATATAGATACTTCCAATTCTAGATCCAACAAAAACAATACTTTTATTAAGAGAATTTATGACCATGCATTTTGAAGAATCAAATACAACATTATTGCCTTTGTCACAAAGTTGACTAATACTTAGCAAATTATGTTTCAAACCTTCCACATACAAGACATTCTCTATAATGGGATTAGGACTCTTACCAATAGTACCAATCCCAAGAATTTTACCTTTATTATTATCACCATAACAAACATAACCTTTATTTTTGGGTTCCAAAGAGGAGAACTTGCTTTTGTCTCCTGTCATGTGCTTTGAACAGCCGCTATCAAGATACCAATTTGAATCTTTGGCTTTCAAGCACACCTGCAAAATAAAATCAGGTTTTAACTTTTGGTACCCAAGCCATCTTGGGTCCAGGTGAATTAGTTTTGGGCAAGGTTCCCTTTGGAATCCACATCTTTTTACCAATTACATTCAGGTTTTTCCTAATATTGCAAATGGAAGCAGTGTGACCTTTTCTACCACAGTGAAAACATTTAATGAAAGGACTACTTGAGGGTTTGTTGTGATTGAAGAGTTTGAAAGATTTTTCATGAATTTTTGGATGATAACCTAAACCAGCTTTTCTAAAAGTACCTTTTTGGTTTCCTAAAATAATGTTTAGATTATCTCTTCCCATTGTAAATTTTGCAAGAGTGTTATTTAAATCCTCAACCTTATTTTTCAAAACACTACACTCATTGCATTTTAAAACTTCATCTTTTTATTTTCACAAGATATGGGAGGAGAAGTTTCAATCACAAAGAACTTGTTTTTCTTTAAGAATCACTATCTCTTTGTTTAAAATTTCAATTTTTGATTCAAGAGAAGAGATGGTGTTCTTAGAAAAAAGAACAATTTTTCCAAGTTTAATCGTTTCATTATTGAATTCTTCACAAGCAAGCAAGTAATTCATCATAAGTTAAAGGAGAGTCAGATCATAAAAATTTACCTCATCTTCATCATGATTTGCCATTAGACCAAGGTGAGCCTCTTCATTTTCAGATTCATCGAAGAATCCATATCATTATCATCCTGCAATGTAAGCTCTTCTTCCTTTCGATTCCTTTGGTGGTTTCTTTTCCAACTTCTCATTCCTCTTTTGGTTTTGAGGACACTCAGGTTTTATGTGACCTTTCTTTCCACACTTGTAGTGTAGGATTAAAAGAAGTTGTTTCATCACTTTTCTTTTGAGAGCTTGGGAACTTACCTTTGTTTCTGAGTCTCATGAACCTCTTGAATTTGCGAACCATTAGACTCATGTTTTCCTCATTATTTTCATCTTCAAGGAAATCACATTCGTCATCGTCAGTTTCCTCAATGCTTGCTTTGAGGGCGAGCCCTTTCTTTTTCTTATCAGCTTCTTCGCTTTCCATGAGACGATTTAGTTCAAGTTCATGTTCCTGAAATTTTCCAAATAAAGTAGCCAAGGTCATAGAAGATAAGTCTCTAGATTCAGCTATAGCAGTGACCTTGGGTTGCCAATTCCTGTTTAGACATCTAAGAACTTTGTTAATCAAATCTTCATTAGTAAAGGATTTCCCAAGAGTTCTGAGATGATTTATTATATGAGTAAATCGTTTTTGCATATCTTGTATGCTTTCACCTGGGTTCATCCTAAATAACTCATACTCATGGGTTAATGTGTTCATTCGAGCCCTCTTGACCTCGGTAGTACCTTCATGGGTCACTTGGAGGGTGTCCCACATTTCCTTAGCGGATTCACAATTTGAGACCCTATAGAACTCATCGTAGCTTAAAGCAGAGGTGATGATGTTTTTGGCTTTTAAATTGTGTTGGACCTTTTTCTTTTCCTCATCGGTCCAAAGGGTTCTTGGTTTGTTCACCATCTCATTATTGATTGAATGAGTGGGAACAAATGGACCGTTTTCCACTGTATCCCAAACATCAAGGTCTACAGCTTCAAGGAAAATTTTCATTCTTTCTTTCCAATAACCATACCCTGCACCATTGAAAGATGGGGGTCTGTTCATGGAATGTCCCTCATTACAAAAACTGTTTGAAGTCATCCTCTTGAGATGGTTAAGTCCTTTATACAAGAGTCTGGATCTGATACCACTTGTTGCCAAGTGACTCCAAACACAAGAGGGGGTGAATTGTGTGTGAACGGTGCTTTCAAAAACTTTTGGAGAAATAAGCGCTAATTATGAGTTGCGGAAATATTAATGTGAAATAGATAAATCACTTGAAGAATAAATTGCAAACGAGTTAAAAATAAAGTAAATAGTAAGATATAAATGACAATAAAATAAAGTGCAGAAATTTAATTGACTGAAAAGTAGAGAGATAAGGAGTAAAAAAGCACACAACAAATTATCCAGGTTCGCCACCTAACACCCTTGTGGCCTACGCCCCGTCCCCAAAGCAAACCACTATGGGATTTTCACTAAGACACTAGCTTTTAAATCAGGTTCAATAGAAACCTTTACAACTCTAAACCAGAGCAATACGCTCAAGAGATATCACCTCTCTATGAACACCTTGGGATTCCTACCCAAAAAGAAATGATTTTCATAAATAAAATGAGATGAGAAAGATACACTCAATAGTGCGAGATATAACAAATTGAAGCTCAAATAATACAACTCAAATTATGTAGAATAAAAGGCTCTCAGAAAATTGTGCTCAAATAAGTGTGAGTGATGAAAAATATTTGTGAGTTTTTGGCACAAAAATTAAGCAACTGCGTTGTTGTATATTTTACAAAGCTCACGAGCCGTGTTTATATAGGCAATGGAGGAGCGTCATATTTAAAAAGATTTGTCCGTTGAGGATTTGCCCGCTATGCTTTGATTATTAAAAGGATTTGTCGTTGCAAAGATTTAAAAGGAAAATCGCCTGCTATGCTCAATCCGGAATTTGATTTTCATAGTTTGAAAAACACGGAGTCAGCTCGGCACGCGACCACAGCTCGGCACGCGACCTCAGCTCGGCACTTGACAAGAGCTCGGCACGCGACCTCCTCACAGCTCGGCACGCGACAAGAGCTCGGCACGCGACCTCAGTTCGGCACGCGACTTCCTCAGCTCGGCATACGACCTCAGCACACGACCTCAGCTCGACACGCGACCTCAGCTCGGCACGCGACAAGAGCTCGACACGCGACCTCAGTTCGGCACGCGACTTCCTCAGCTCGGCATACGACCTCAGCACACGACCTCAGCTCGTTATTTATGAATATCATAAAATCACTTTTAGAATAAAATTCATTTTGTGTGTGTGTGATTTAATTTTAATTGAGAGCTTTTTATTACTACTTACAAATAGTCTTAATAAAAATAAATAAATACCCAAAACCCAAAGACTTGAGAAACTATCATTCTTGATACGCGTCTTGGTATTCTTTTCCACTTTTTGCACGGTTGACTATTTGCAAAGCTCCCTTTTGTCAATCATCGAAACCATCCTGTCAAGGCATGTATTCACAGTGGGAAGTATAGGCATAAAAACAATGTAATTTCTTCTAAATCAACTGGTACTCGAAAGTGTGAGTGTCCGTTCAGACTTAGAGGAATACCTTTATCAACGACTGAAGGAACGATTGAAGGATGGATGCTTAAATTTATATGTGGATTTCACAACTATTAGTTAGCTGAAATATTGGTGGGTCATTCTTATGTTGGTCGTTTAAACAAATAGGAGAAAAAACTTGTTCATGAAATGACCAAGAATAATGTAAAACCAAGAAATGTTATGTTGACCGGTTAAAAGTCGAGATAAGGATAACCTATCTACAATTCAACAAATTTACAACGAGTGCCATAAGTACCGATCATCTCAGAAAGGCCCTAGAACAGAAATGCAACATTTGCTGAACTTAATATATTGGGCTCGGTATGTGTGTTGGTATAGAAGACACGAAGGTTTGGACGTTGTTAAAGATATATTTTGGACACATTGATTTATATGGCCATCTTTTTGGTGAATGTAACACCCCAATTTTCCCTTCTTCTTTTATTTCTGTAATTATTTATTAAATTTCTGTATGCTATGTTTGATTTGATAAGTGATTTTATGATGCTTTGTGTGAATTTGTATTTATTATTAAATTAGACTCTTAAAACTGGGTTTGAGAGTAATTGGTCCATTAAGTGGTGATTTGAGGTGACCTAGCTCTAGTATTTTAGTATTGGGCCTAAGGAATTAGAAGCAAGTGATCCACTTAGACATAACCTAGATGTAAATACCTAAAAGTATAGCCAAACCCTTATTCTCTCCTAGACACACAAAAAGTGGCACTACTCTCCCTCTCTCTCACCCTCTCATACGCTTTCTCTCTTTCGCTTCTTCACAAACACTCTCATCTCCAAACACCCTCCCACCATTGAAAGAGCAAAGGGATGAGAATAGAGGAGCACCCAAGTGTCATCTCTAGGATCCATGGAAGGAATCATAAGCATCTCTCTTGTTTGGTAAGATTACTAAGAAACCCTCTCGTTGTCCCTGATCTTATGTTTTTGAGAAGCAAACCTTTAATCTCTTCTTCTACCCTTATCCTTGTTAGTGGGACCAAGAAGCAAGCCAAGGACACCCACTCTCTCTAAAGGCTGCGAATTCTACATTAAAGGTAAGGGGGAGCTATTGTGGTTGGAGATATTTGAGGGAATAGGTGAAGGGGTTGTCCTTGAACCCTGTTGTTTGATAATTGTTTTAAAGAAATTCTGTTTTTAATGTTTATAAATGATATGATCATGATTTTAAATGAATTATGTGGCTGCCATGGTTGTATATGGATGTTATTAGTGTTTGAAAAATTCTGTTTTGAGGCTTAGGATATTATTGAAATGTTAGAGTCCTAAATTCATATGTCCGTTCATGATTTAATTGATAAATTGTGAATTTTAAGATTTTATAAGGGATTTAAATGGTTGCTGTTTTGTGACTACTGTTAATTGAATTATTAGAATAATTTAATTTGCCTCGTTTATATTTAAATTGTAGCGTTTCGTTGTAAATATGTGTTGTTTCGCTGCTGTTTTGTTTCTGCTGTTGTGTAGATTTTTGCTGTGCAAATTTTCTGTTTTTCTGCAGCATTTTTATATGTTGCTGTATTTGTTTTATATGCAGAATTGCTGTGCAAAAATAACTGTAATTGTGCAATTTTTAATTGCTGTTTTTGCGTCCATTGTTGTTTCTATTGTTGTATTATGCATAATTTAATTACAATATTAAATGCCTACTGTTTTAGTCTTTGTATTGTTGCTGTTTTTGAACGTTTAGTTAAATAATTAAACACATGTTGTTGTTGTTATGTGATGTAGCTATTCAATATGTTTTAATTAAATGATTAAGTACATGCGATTATTGTTTTAAGCTGTCCCCGTAATTTATTCCGCAACCTACTTATTATTTTGTGACGATGATTGTGAAAAGTCCACGTTTGTGACAATAACCTTGAAAGGAAAATGACCTTGTGTGCGAGTCACCTAGCTATAAGTAGCCATAATGGGATTTGAATCATTCCTTGTAAGATGATCTTACCCATATGGGTCATGATGAATTGTCGATAAAAAATTGAACTGTGATATTCGGAGGAAACCCGACCTTGTATGTATGATTGACATACCAAACCTTGTGATAGGATGGGGGGAAGCATCGTTGAAATGAAAGGTGGATGCCAACATTAGTGAGCCTGCATGACAATATCTCGGCCTAGGGGGTGAGAACCCCGAGTTTGTGGTCCTCGATAGTTTGAGTGTCGTGCCTTGGGCTGGGGGCCACTTATCAGACTTAGCTACCCCGACCGTTATCGGACATTATCGTTCCTGGTCGAGAGTATGCGGTAATAGAGTAATCACCATTGCGGTGACTTTCTCTAATAAACTAAATATGTACTCCTAGCCGACTTTCCAGAGTAGTAGATGGTATCACATGCATATGAAGTAGAGTTGCTAGTATCTGCATTTTTCTTGAAATAGTCATGTGACTCTGAGACTGGTAAATTTTATCTGTGTATGCTTATGATTTTAAATGTGAGTGTTGTATTTTGTGTATGCAACGTAGTGTATGTTTATATGAGTTTGTATTGCTATATATATATATATATATATATATATATATATATATATAGTGAGGGGTGTTTTTATGTGAGAGTGAGAGGACTCGTTATCAGCCATTGGATCTAAATAGATGGCTGAGATTTAAACCTCTCAATAAGTGACTCACTGTAACGGTTCTCAAGCAAGAGCAAAATGAACACACAACAAATGGAATAAGAGACGGTTACTGTTTTATTGATTTCAACTACCAAATCGACTCCCAGTGTATGGATATAGGAGGAATAGTAACCACAAATTGGAACCAGAAACAAGGAACAGAGAAGAAGAAGTAAAGGAAACAGAGAAGTTACAAGATGAGAAGTTAACTGACTCACAACTTTCCTACCCTTTACAACATTTCCCTTTCTTACTTATACTAAATGACTTCACCGCAAATCCCTCATTCTCACATTCGGTTTCTTGGTCCTCATGCTCTTTCGTGCAGCCTTGAAATTCGGATCCTTGTTAACTGCTTCTTCTCCTTGCTGGCTTGTCCCACTAGTTGTTGCTGACTCATTTCTGATGTGGCCCAACACACTTGGCAGTTTCATTACAATTCCTTCCCCTTTAAGAACAACCTTGTCCTCAAGGTTGAGAGTAGGATATTGCTCTGTCAACTCAACTAAATCTTCCCAAGTTGCCTCTTGGACTCCCAAATTCTCCCATTGAATCAAAACTTGAGGAATTACCTGATTTCCCTTCTTAATTTGCCTAGCATCCAGCACTGCGACCGGCTGCAGAATTGGTCCAATTTCACTAGTTGTCAATGGCAGTGGAATATAGGGCTCATCAGCTGGTCCCTTGAATAATTTCAACTGTGAAATGTGAAATACAGGGTGTATTTTGGCAGCATCTGGAAGTTGTAGCTTGTAAGCAACTGATCCCACCTTAGCAATCACTGGAAAGGGCCCAAAATATCTCATGCTTAATTTCTGATTTTTTCTTAAAGCTGCTGAGGTTTGCCTATAAGGTTGCAGCTTAACTAATACCAAATCACCTTCTTGTAGTTGCATATCAGTCCTTTTCTTATCAGCTTGCACCTTCATGAGCTGCTGTGCTTTATGCAGATTTGCCTTCAACTGAATTAGCAAGGCATCTCTATGGACCAATTCCTGTTGTACTGCTGCAGAATCTTGAGGAGTTGCAGTGTATCTTATCAAAGTTGGAGGGTCCCTTCCATACAAGGCCTTGAAAGGAGTCATCCCCAAACTTGTGTGGAATGCGGTGTTATACCAATACTCAGCCCATGTCAAGGCCTGATACCAACCTCTTGGATTTTGAAATGTCAAACATCTAAGATACATTTCCAAACATTTATTTAAAGCCTCCGATTGCCCATCAGATTGAGGATGATAGGCAGAAGACATTGCCAATGTAGTTCCTTGCAGCTGAAATAAATGTTGCCAAAATCTACTAGTAAACACCCTGTCTCTATCTGATACTATAATTTGGGAATGCCATGCAACTTGACTACATTCTTCATAAATGCCTCTGCTACTGACTTGGCAGTATAGTCAGCTTTCAATGGAATGAAATGGACATATTTAGATAGTCGATCAATAACCACCATGATCACAGAACAACCAAAGGACATGGGCAAACCAGTAATGAAATCCATGGCAATATCTTCCCAGACTTGATTTGGAATAGGCAATGGCTGTAAGAGTCCAAAGCGAGCGGATTTTCGCTTTAGATTGTTGACAAATGACACATTGTTGCACAAATTGCTTGATTTCTTCTTTCATTTTGGGCCAGTAATATTGAGCCACAATTCTGGCCGTAGTCCTTGCTATACCAGCATGCCCTCCCACTGGTGAACTATGATATTCTACCAAGATTTTCTGAATTAACTCCCTGTTGTGAGGCATTACCAACCTGCTGTTCCAGAAAAGCAAATTATCCCTTACTGCATACTGTTTTTCTGCCTGCACTGCTGCATAATTTCCTGCAACTTGGAATCTGTAGCTAATGCAGTTTTAATTTCTTCCAGCAGCAAACTATATGGCTCGGACCATGCCATCATAAAGACTCTAGATAAGGCATCAGCAGCTACATTATCTTTGCCAGCCTTGTACTCGATCTTAAAGTCATAGCCAATGAATTTGTGGAGCCAAGCTTGTTGTTCAGGAGTTTGCAGGGATTGATCTAATAAGCTCCTCAAACTTTTTGATCAGTTTTGATAATGAATTGGTGCCCCAACAGATAGTGCCGAAATTTTGCTATAGCTTCTGTGATTGCAAAAAGCTCTCTTGTATAAGCTGACTGTCTCTGCATCCTAGGCACTAATTTTTTTGAAAAATAAGCAATTGGGTGTCCTATTTGGTGAATCGCACCTACCCATGATCGTGAAGCCTCAGTCTCAATGACAAAAGGCTGAGAAAAATCAGGAAGTGCTAACACAGGAGCTGCTGTCATGGCTGCTTTTAATTGATTAAAAGCCGATTCTGCATCATGATTCCACAGGAAAGCTTCCTTCTTGAGCAAATCAGTCAAAGGAGAAGCCATAGATGCATAAGCCTTAATGAACCTTCTATAATAGCCTGTGAGACCAAGAAATCCTCGCAATTGTTTAATATTGCTAGGTATTGGCCAATCAATCACTGCTTGTACCTTTTGCTTATCCATAGCAACACCTCTATCCGAGACTATGTGTCCCAAATCATCCACCTCAGTTAAGCCAAAAGAACACTTTGAAAGTTTGGCAAAAAGGACATTCTGCTGTAACACTTGCAATACTGATTCTAGATGGTGCAAGTGAGCATTCCAAGAGGGACTATATATCAAGATATCATCAAAGAATACAAGAACAAATTTCCTCAGAAATGGTTGAAAAATCTGGTTCATGAGAGACTGAAACGATGCTGGTGCATTAGTAAGGCCAAAGGGCATAACCAGCCACTCATAAAGACCTTGATGTGTTCTGAAGGCAGTCTTATATATATCAGCAGGCTCCATTAGAATTTGGTGATAACCGGACCTAAGATCAAGCTTCGAAAAATGTTTTGCTCCACATAACTCATCAAGCAATTCATCCACAGTTGGAATTGGAAAGCAATCCTTGATAGTTATAGCATTGAGAGCACGATAATCAGTGCAAAACCTCCAAGTACTATCTTTCTTTTTAACCAAGATAATAGGAGAGGAAAAAGGGCTATTACTTGGTCGAATGATGCCCTCCTTAAGCATTTCTTGTACCATCTTTTCAATCTGCTCCTTTTGACTATGAGGATACCCGTAGGGTCGGCTCTTCACTGGTTTGGATCCCTCCATTAAAGGAATGCTGTGATTTTGAGCTCTTGGTGGAGGTAACCCCGTAGGTTTGCCAAAAACTGCCCTATATGTATGCAGCAGTGTGGCTAACTCAGGTTCTATGTTATCAGGCAAGTCAAGTACCACATCATCAAGCCCATCAGTTTCAGATACTTGTAAGGTGAACAATTCAGAGATGGAGTTAGTATGACTCAATCTTCTCATGTGATGAAAATGTGCCTGTTCAGGCAACCTGCACTTTTCTCCCTGCAGTGTGACAAAACTGCCTTGATGGAAGAATTTTAAAGTTAAAGCTTCATAATCAGCTACATGTGGACCCAAGGTTGCCAACCATGAGGCTCCTAGAATCAAATCTGCACCAGAAATTGGGAGCATAACAACGGGGAAATGGTATTCTCGCCTTGCACTCAAAATCGCCAGTCTGAAATTCGCCGCACAACAAACCTCGCCCATTACCCACCAGAACTTTGAACACAGGAGCAGGTTCCACTGGTAATTTGAGGAATTGAGCAATTCTTGGCTGTAAGAAACTGTCTGAACTGCCCCCATCTACTAGTATTTGCACTGAAATTTCACCTATTTGTCCAGTGAATCGAATAGTTCCTACACCACTGGCACCCTTGAGAGCATTTAAGGACAAATGCAATTCAGATTTTTGCTCCACAGCAGGCTCTTTAGGAATGTCAGGAGGTTCTTTATCTATCTCGGTTTCACTCTCATCATCCACTTGTAATATCATCAAGTGTTTGTTTGGGCATTTATGATTGAATGAAAATTTCTCATCACAAGTGAAGCACAATCCCTTCTCCCTTCTCAATTGCATTTCGGCTGGGCTAATTTTTTTGATATTGGAAGTGGTTTGTGATTGGTTTAATGGTTTAATAGATGGAGTTGGCAAAAGGGGTGGCTGTTTGTTTCTATTTTGGAAAGTGTTTGGGTACGTGGATGACTTGTTTTAGTAGTTTGTGTTTGGATTTTTCTGGAAATGTGAGTTGGTTTTGGCTAAGGCTTGAAGTTTTTCCTCATAAATTTTTGCTAAGGCTACAGCCTTCAGAATTGACAATGGACTTTGTATCATGACATCCCTACGGATTTCCTCTTTCAATCCACTAACAAAACAAATCAAGCAAAGCATCCAGACTTAACCCATAAACTCTATTTGCTAGGGATGTAAACTCCATATAGTAATCGAAGCTTGACTGTTTGAATCAATTTGAACAATGTTGATCTTGGACAATCATACATTGAAGGCCCAAAATCAAGCTCCAAGGCTCGAGTAAGAGCTTGCCAAGATTGAATCTGCTGTGTTCACTGCATCATTTGGTACCACGGTACCACTTCTTGATCCAAGTGCACTGCTGCGATGGTGAGTCGTTCTACATCAGGAGTTTGATAATACACGAAAAATTGTTCTGCCTTAAAGATCCAACCGAGTACATTTTTCCCATCGAACCTGGGAAATTCGAGTTTAACATTTCGCATTTGGAATGGCGATTTCCCCTGATTTGAGTCCGAACTACCATGGGGGGACGTTTGAGCCTGAATAAAGGAAGTAATCGCAGATTCCAATTGAGTGAATCGAGCTGCATTATCCAACGAATTTTTCTCCAAAGCATCAGAGAGACGTTTGATGTCTCGCTGCATCTCTTGCATACGTGTTCCGTCCGCCATGGAAGTGATGAAAGCACCAATGTAACGGTTCTCAAGCAAGAGCAAAATGAACACACAACAAATGGAATAAGAGACGGTTACTGTTTTATTGATTTCAACTACCAAATCGACTCCCAGTGTATGGATATAGGAGGAATAGTAACCACAAATTGGAACCAAAAACAAGGAACAGAGAAGAAGAAGTAAAGGAAACAGAGAAGTTACAAGATGAGAAGTTAACTGACTCACAACTTTCCTACCCTTTACAACATTTCCCTTTCTTACTTATACTAAATGACTTCACCGCAAATCCCTCATTCTCACATTCGGTTTCTTGGCCCTCATGCTCTTTCGTGCAGCCTTGAAATTCGGATCCTTGTTAACTGCTTCTTCTCCTTGCTGGCTTGTCCCACTAGTTGTTGCTGACTCATTTCTGATGTGGCCCAACACACTTGGCAGTTTCATTACACTCACGTGACTGTTTTTCTCCCAATTTCGTTCGTGAACCCAAACCATCTTCTTCCTCGACCGTCTTCTTCCAACCTCTGCCACCATCGGTTCCCCTCACAGGTCCTCACCATAAGGATTTTAGGCTATCCCAATAATCCCCAAAAAGAAAGCAAAATGAAAAAAAATCAAAGATAGGAGCAACAGAGCTATCCTAATAATCTTCGTGCCATGGACGCACTGCCCTGGCCTTCACTTTCTGCTGACCGCCACCACACCCATCCCCATTGGCTATTTTTTTTAAAAAAATTACCATCTGCGAGATGATATTGATGGTTATTTCCTCATCAAGAACAAAATAAAAATGGGCAATATCAATTATGTAAGTCATGGTCTTGAGTTCTTTTAGCAGAAAATTAAAGTTCAAAATTCAAGTAATCTAAACTATACCAATAAAAGACTCGGTCCTTCATAAGAAATAAGATTATTGAGGATTTTCTTTATGACTTTGTCACTGGTTAGAAAAGTTAAAAGTACAATTTCTCATATCAGCATGGTTTACTAGCTCACTATTATAGAGAATGCAGAATATCATGAAGCTAATTGCTCAGTCATATAGCATTTGATGGCATTGTCAAATTTTCAAGAATAGATCACGTGCTACTTAAAATGGCAACAACATCTCTAAAACGACTATTTTTCCAATAGTGATTATCAAATTAGTCACAAGCCTAGCATACAACAAAAGCTCAGTTAATTTCTTAGCGAAGAATACCCAAAAAAGAGATGAAATAAACACAAGTTAATTTGTAAAAATGTACTCATAAAAGGAAGTTGTCTGAATAAAGCAGAACAATTATGGCAGCATTAACAGATCGAATGAGGGAGTAAAATTAATAGTTTTTCCTCAAGGGTGGATATGGAGTATGACAGGGAGTATCACAGTTTTCTTTCCCTTGTTTTTCTTCACTTAACAATTAACACAAAATCAAACCTAAGTATATTCAGTTTGATTTTTCGGGGCTCCAATAAGACAAATCATCAGTTAACTACACCAAAATCATTATAATGTCTAAGAACTGAGTATTATAATCTGGAGATGGTAGCATTACACAACAGCAAGTTGTTAATCATTGCGTGTGGCAGTATTGCAATTTGTACCGAATTTGGGAAACAGAACACTTAAACTAGCAACATCAACCTAAAATACTAGTTTCCTCTCCTTCTGTGCTTGTCTTGGCCTCCAAATAGCCTATATTTATCAAACTAACATCTCAGCTTCTCCTTCTCTTTGGAAGAGCCAGGCTAGACACTAGAAACCTTTCCACTCCTACTCAAGCTGACCACCTTATGGGTGTTGAAAATGTTGACCCACATGATTATCAACTTCTGGCCTTTGCTTTCTATCTTCGCTAGGCTTGGTAGTTGCTGCATTCAAAGTTTTCCCTTGGCCCTTTGGACCATACTTTTCATCAAATAGCTTGAAGGTGTAAGGCAGGCAGGCATTAGGCATAATCGATGAACAACCTATCTTCTTTATCTCTGAAACTCGTAACAAAAATCATCAGCAATTGCCAATAACCATCGATTTTTCCTTAACCCCAATGCCACGTATATTTGCCAGCAACGGCTGCAGCATTTAATACGATACAGGCTCAGTATTAAGCAGAGGATTCAGATGCAAGAATCAGAGGTTAGGGTCAACGACAATGTAAGTGTGAACCAGGGAAGTGATTATCATGTTAAGAAAGGGCCAGAGAGCTGGGCGTTTGCAACGGGACGACGTTGTGCGAACAGGTGAACAGACAGTGTTGGGGGAAGAGAGAAGGAGATGGCGTAGGTTGGCGTTGTGCGAACAGGTGAACAGACACAGAGAGAAGGATATGCCCCCGGTATATATATATATATATACTATTTTATTCATTTATTCTCTCTAAATATCACCACAACTCAACTACAACGTTTTCTTTATGGGACGTGCACGGTGCTTACGGAAAAAACAAGTGGATGTCCCTACCAGATATGTGTCATGTGATAGCAACCAAATATAAGTTGACCCTAGTCTCTTTATCGTCTGGCAGTATGACATGTTAGACATTTTTTCCCGTTAGAGGTGCACCAACGCCAAATCAGAAACTCATTTGCATTGGTTTTATCAATGGTATTCACTGAGTACAGGTAATTCATCTAATATTGCCCTTTTTGCATTGTTTTTGTTTAGGTTAGTCGTTAATTTAATTATATTTGCGTTATTTTAGGTATTTTTGAGGAATGGGTGTTCACTGCTTAGCATACATTCACATTGGCGTACTTTTAGTCGTCCCGAGGCTTATTCATGGCCAACATCGTATATTAGTTGATTGCAAGAATGTGTTTCATTATTTCCACCACCTAATATTTCACATCATGATGAAAACCATCCAATAAACTTAGGTGACGATTGACTAATTATGCATGTTGTTGCTTGTTGCTTGTTGCTTGTTGTTGTTTATTGTACTTTTATATTTACCAGTATACACTAGTATTTCATAATAATAATAATAATAATAATAATAATAATAATAATAATAATAATTAAATTCATGACAAACATGTGTTTGCATATAATTAAATACATAATGAAAACAAATACTCAGCGACCCTCCGCTATCCGAAGCACGTCCCGAAGGTACTCACACAGGCCATCTTCCTCCGTTATGTGATCAATGGCCTGATGCAGCATGGTGGCGACTCTATCTAACCTCTGCATCGCATCAACACAACTCGCCTACAAATGACATAAATACAATATAACAAATAATTAGATAATGTTACGAATGGACATAATATATATAGTGCAAGGACTTATTATTCCTTACCCGATGACACACAACATCATCATGTGGATCATGTGAATCACGTGGAGCATGTGTAGCTTGTGGAGCTATCAACAGTGGATGTGAGACCCTATAGTACCACTCAATGTATCCCTCGACGCACTCAGCTAGATGAGCGGCTTACCTCAAACGAAATATGTATCTAATAGAGTACATGTGAGATGACATCTAGTTAAGACTAATCTCCTCAGTCGAGAGACGTCGTGGTGGCCGTTGAGGAATGTCTTGCCTGAAACCAAACTGTCGCAGTACCCTCTCCGGCAGGTACGACACTATGGTGTTCCCACATTGGATGTACCCCGAAAAGAATGTCACGTCATTGAGAGCGCAATGCTGCCTATGGGTAGTCCACGGTGTCCAACACACGTCACTAGTGGTCAGTGCATCCAGTGCTTGCCTGTATGGAAGCACCTTCCCTTACCCCTCTTTGGTGTCCAGCGGTTAGCACGTACACGCTCATCGCTGTAACCATCAACAAGCCTCCGATCTACTATAGTAGGAAAATACTTGTAGATCCACTCCTGTCACAAATAACAATAACGAATCAGTTACGAAATTGTGTCAGAGTTAAAACAATTGTAACTTTAATTAAAAAACTTAATAATACAGTGATACCTGAAAGAGTGTCATGTAGCCTGCTAACCCATGGCACTCGAACATGCTGGCGTCGCTAAGATAACCGTACAACTGGCACAGGGCTAAAGCTCCCCATGAACACTGTTCAACCTGATCTAAGTGACGCACCAGCTCGAGATATCTACAATCAATACGGGTGCTACTCTTGTCTGTCTGAATAGTCTTCCCGAGTATCACCAACATGAACGCCCTTACTGCCTCCTCCATCCGACCCTCATCCCTCTGTCCATCATAAAGGTCCTGCAGCCAAGATAAACTCACAACAGCACTCCCCTGGTCCGAAATCTCCCCAAAGGCCTCCGCATATGATACCCCTAACAATGACTGTAGAACAAATATAGAAATATTTGTGTCCATTTGAGGGGCTATGAACAAGGCGCCTCTGATCGGTATGCCCAATATGCATGACACATCATCCAGCATGATGGTCATCTCTCCGAATGGTAGGTGCAACGAGCTAGTCTCTCGGTGCCACCTCTCAGAAAACGCAGTGAGTAGCGAGTTGTCAATCATCTTGTAGCTGCAATACATTAAAGACGAAAGACCAGCTCGATCAGTTACCTCCTGTACTGTACGTGGTAGTGGCTGACGGTCCCCAAACCACTTCTGCAACTTTTTACCGTGAGCAAAATTCCTAAGAGGACTCTCCCGGTCCTGCACACATAAAAATATAAAAATAAAAGCCTTATCATGAGTTACACAATTAAAAAGAAAACCCTTAAGTATTTTAAAACATCAAACAATAATTACCTCTCCGCTCCATAAGGGGTAAGCGACGTGGTCCTTGTATGATTTAAGCAGCGACGTATCGAAAGGTCCTCCAGGAAATGGTCTCTCCTCAGCCAGTGCATCAATATGCATCTCATCTGGTTCCTCGTGAGGTACCTCATGCTGATATACCTCATACGAAGGTTCCTCGTACTGATCTTCCTCGTACTGAGGTTTCTGTCTACGTCGTCTACCATGTCTACCCTGTCTACTATGTCCACCCTTTCTACCGTCAATAAGTCTCCTACGATGTGACACAGTCATGGCCTCCCACTCTGTGCGCTCTCGCGCAGCCGCTCTCGCACGCTCAACCTCCCTAGCTATAGTCTCCATCTCAGCCTTCCTACCAGCCACCCAACCTGCTCCTCTCATGCGTGGCATAATTGAAACAAAAAAAAATTATTTAAAAAACAAAGGTAAATTTTTTTAAAACGTTACTCGCAAATAGCATATTTGCGCGTGAAGGAATTCTAGAAATTCCAACACGCGCAAATAGAGTATTTGCGAGTAGCTAAAAACACTCGCAAATATGCTATTTGTGCTTATTGGAATTTCTGGAATTCCTTCACGCGCAAATAACATATTTGCGTGTGTTTTCAAAAATGCAACATACACGCAAATATGCTATTTGCGCGTGAAGGAATTCCAGAAATTCCATCACGCGCAAATAGCATATTTGCGAGTGTTTTTAGCTACTCGCAAATATGCTATTAGCGCATGTTGAAATTTTTGGAATTCCTTCACGAGCAAATATGCTATTTGCGGTGGAAACTTGCAAATACCTAATTTGCAACTGAACAAAGTAATCTGCGTGTGTTGCGATGAGAACTTGCAAATACCTAATTTGCGACTGAACAAAGTAATTTGCGTGTGTGTGGTCTAATTTGCGAGTAACCAGAGAAAATTTTCAACACTCTGGGTGCATTTAACAATTCACTTATTTTTTCCCATAAGCCCACAACTTTGCATTTTGTTTTACGTTTTACAAGTGGCCCATAATTTATCAATGATGGAGATGTGAGTACTCTGTGCAGTGGTGCATTACGTAATGCTTAGAATAAAACTAACGTTCAAAGGCTCTAACTATATGGGAAAACTAGATTCTTGCTTTTTTGGTCCTTGGCGTCAAGTCTCCATCCAAAAAAGATGACATGGCTAACAGAGTGTCACTTGGCCTTGTAGACATGGCGTTGGATGATGGTGCCATGTGGCAAGCACGGAAAAAAAAATATATCTACAAGGACGAAAAATGAAAAGAAGAATAAAATTTTATTTTAAGTTTCCAATTACAGCCATTGACACGCAAGTGTGTCATCAGTCTAAAATAATGGATTATGTGTCTGTCTTCTTTTGTGTAATGCTTGTCTTAAAGTTGCTTTTTTTATATTTATTATCAATCATTCTAAAAAAACCTCTCCTCACTAAAATCCTCATAGGTAAACCTTTTCTCAAAGTTCACCAATAATAAATGGATAGGCTCTAGGCAGGGTACTATAGTGAGGGATGGAGGCAGACAAATTCTTGGAGGGCCAACTTGAGCCGACTATGGTGGGGCAATCTAGAGGCACTACCATCACCGAAAAGGTTTAACAGAAATGATCTCTCTGCTCAAACTGAAGGTGGGGAAAAGAAGAAAAATCCAAGTATGTAGCGGTAAAATGAGTGGAAGAAAAAAATTAGGAGGGCTAAGGACCATGCTGAACAACACGTACGTCTGTCACTTACTATAGTGATAAGTCTTCATCACATGTAGATTTATAGTGCTTAATTGGATATTTGTGTTGTGATTGAAGAGAATTCAAAGTGATTACTTGCTTAAATTGGGTGATTTAGTGTATTCACTTGGATTCGTTCTAACGTTTGTGCATTAGTGTTTTCTATGATTTTTTATCTCTAAGTGCACATGAATGAGAGTATAGCCAAATGATTGACTTGAAAGCGCGTCTGAAAGCGTTGTTTCCTGACAAAGAAGATTCCAAAAGATATATCTTGAGCCACACTAATCCAAATGATATGATCTAGTCTTGTTGGAAAGATAGAAGAATTATCTACAACTTTGATGAAGAAATCGAGACCTAAATCAATCTCTAAGTTGGGGTAATTTGTGCTACAAGTTGATAAGGTGATGCTGTCCCAGCCTGACACCTATTCGATGTTTTAATCATATCTAGAGTTGTAGGTGTCCAAATGATATGAAACCGGTGCCATTGGAAAGCTAAGATCCATAGCTTCAACTTTTATGAAGACTCCTTGAGCTAATTCAGACTTTACAGAGGTAAAAAATGCATCACAACATGGAAGAACGGGTGCAGGATTGATCGCGTGCGCGTGGAGAGCATTTGGAGCGCATCCGGAGCGCAAATTCTGGTCCCTTGCTGTTTGTCTGCGCACAAAGTGTGCGCGAAGCGCACCCGGAGCACTTCTGACGTGCTGAAACGTTAAAAACTCGTGTTTTTGATGTTTTGGATCATTCTTTACCATTCCAAAGACCTAAAAATGCTGGGAGGCTGGTCTAGGGTGCTAGGGATTCATTCTCCACCATCTCTGAGGAGAATTCAAGCTTGGGAACAAGGATTTGAGTCTTCATTGGAGTGGTTCTCTACCATTGTTTCTATTTTCTGGTTTGGTTTCTCTTTCTCCATGAGTAACTAAACTCTTTTAGGCTAGGGTGAGATGAATTTTGTGGAAACCCTTATGTAGTTGGATTCTATTATTTCAATGCAAGTTTATTCATGTTAATTGATCCTTCATCTCTATTCTTAATGCCTTTTGATAATTGATAACTATTAAATTGAATTTGGGTTATGCTCACAATTGGAAAATTGGGGTTTTTAACTAGCACTGAGATTGTTGGACATATCTATAGGGTTATAGGAATATAATTCTATTTGGTATGAGTTTGTATGAATCTTTATTCTTTATGCTTGATTTAAGTAATTTGAACCTAAGGGATTAGGGCTTATTAGTTGAATCAAAGGGACTAAGAGGAAATGAATTTTCGTTAATCTAATTTAGAGGATTTAAACTTCAATTGTTCATGAGTATTGCTTGCATTGGTTTTGAATTCAATTGCAGAAAGGTGGAAACAAAATGATTCAACCCCTAGTCGCCTTTAATTATTCGAATTCAATTACCTTTTATTATTTTCAGTCGTTACAAATATCATCAATTTCAAATACCAAATATTCTGTTCTCGTTCAAAATTGTTACAAAGTTGTTGAGTTAATTAGCCAATCACAATCCCTGTGGATTCGATCTTTTTATTACTTGACGACGAAATCGTACACTTGCGATTTAGCCTATCATATAGTACTCGTCCCATACCCGTATTTTGAAAAAAATACTCATTCCCAATCCCATACACGCGCAAGTAACAACTTTAGTACTCATACCCTTATCCGCTGGGTGGAGAGTTAGAAGCGTTATCAAATATTTGCTTTTATCTACTATTTTTTTCATTCGAATCTTCGACCCCTCTGTCAAATGAAACCCTAAACTAAAAATATCACCTCTCTCTTTCTTCATTTTTGTGATCACATCTCCACGATCACATCCAATCTTTTATCATTTATTGACTTTTTATTGTTGATTAAAGTAAGGCTAATGGGTGCGACCAAGGTAGACAGAACCGAGATCCTACGTAGGATTGAGGAGGAGTTGTAAGAACGTAAATTGTGGAATCATAACACGTATCGTAAGATCCTACCAAATTCACAATATATATATATGTGTGTGTGTGTGTGTGTGTGTGTGTGTGTGTGTGTGCACGCGCGTGCGCGCACATATAAAAGCATTGAATCAATAAGTGAAAGAAAAATATTCAAAACACACAACAAATACTTAATAAACTTCAAAGTCCACAACTTAAAAACTCTAAGTTCTTAACATGACATAGGCAATTAAAAACACCAAATTCTTAACAAACAACAAGACATCTACCAAGTTCCACAAGACATAAACACCTAGATATAATCTTGCAAGTTAATCTCATAATCATGTTTTCCTCCATCTCCCTAAATAGAATTAGCAGTAGAACACAAGAGAGAACAAACAGAGAAAGAGAAGCACAGAGGAGAGAACAAAACAACAAAACAAAGCAACACAATAGAACACACCACACCTAGTTGAGTCGCAGGAAGAACAAAGAAAGAAAAGGTCACAAAACAAAGAAAGAGTAGCTCTTAGGTCGCAAAGGGCTACTAGGACTTGAGTCTCTTTCTTGGGCAGGGCATCAAGTACATGTATCTTTATCGATTAACGAACTTCTAAATGCTGGAGTAGATCCCAAAGAGATCCCACTTCCTCATGTATTTATATTGAATCAGGATCTTTTTGCTCAACTGTATCCAAGTTTTGCCGAGGGAGCAACCCCATTTTTTACCTTGAATTGGTCAAAGTATGCAGGCTTTCTTACTTTTTGTGGATGATTAAATATAGCTGCTTGAAGTCGCACAAAGGAGAAGAGAATCATAGAGATCAAGAAAGGTAATTTGGTTTCACGCTAAAGGAGAAGGCTAAAACAAGGTTTTATGATTTTTTTTAACCAAAAAATTCGGTTTTTGTAATTGGGTCGCGAACCCGACCCATAAACCCAGTTGTACCTAGCTGTTTTCTGGATCGCACAAGATCACATGATCCGACGATTCTACAAGTAAAGCAGGTGATCCGGTGATTCTACTACCACTTCTGATTCCACGCTGAGACAGGATCGTTGGGCACAACTAACATCGTAGAATTGTACGATTCAACGTCCTAACACACAATGTTGTCTACCTTGGATACGAGTATTAAAGTTATTACACATGCATGTATGGGTCTGGGTTTAGGTATTTTCTCCAAAATGCAGGTGTAGAGACAAGTATTATAGTACCCTATCGAGACCCTACCCATTGTTATCCCTAGTAGTTAATGTTTTACTTTTTCGAATCTGTAAATTGAATGTGTTCAGTGAGTGTGGGGATTCTGTTGTTGGAAAACTGTCAGAAAAAGTGTACCCATGAGACTTATGGTGAAGAGATGTTTTGTCAGAAGTGTTGACAATAAAGATAAAAAAAAACTTAAGAACAAGCTTTACGATAGAAAAAGAGAAGAAGATAGTAGTTAACTAATGTGAATGATGAAAATAATCTTCAATACATTTGAAATATATCCAAAGCAATATAAGCCCCAAAGCAATATTGTGTCAACGGCTGTCTATAATGAAATCAAAGTCTTTTGGTGCTGGATAAACTCTCTCTCTCTCTCCCTCCCTCCCTCCCTCCCCCTCCCCCTGAATCTACCATGTTCACCCATCTATACTCTTCTTGCACCAAAAGTGGATTGGTGAATCCGATATCCCCATGCTACTTCTTTGATAAACAATTTGTTTGGGTGGCCAGATATAATCGGAATTAGCTTCTCTAAAGTGAACAAATTTACTTTAGAGAATAGAACAAGACATCTCAATCATTAATGAAAAAACAACAATTGATATTCCAACATATGCCTTATTTATTTTTAACATTTTAACATTTTATCCTTTTTAAGGCTTTTTTGTATCATTTTATTTTATTTTTCTTATCATTTAAATATATTTATATATTTAATACTTACAGTGCAAAGAAAAACTAATGTGATAGAAACTGAGCCCACTTGCAAAAACCAAGTCAAATAACAAAAAACACATAACATGCTATAAATTCAAATAAAAAGTAACACCAAAAAAATAACGGGGACGAAAGAAGGAAGAAAGAACGAGAACATGAAGAGAAGATGGAAATCATAAGTCAGCAAGGAAAAAAACAGCAATTCTTGAACTACAATATGAAAAAGGAATAAAAGAGCTAAGGAAGTCTCAAATTGAAGAGCCTTGCAATACAACTTATAACTAATAGCAAATAACATACACGTCATACTTGTTACTAGGAGCTAAGTCTGTCATGTGTATTTGGAGAAGGTCCATGACCACAAACTAATTAAAAAAAAAAGAGTGTTAGAGAGTGTGTTGTCGGCGTTACTTTTTTAAACAATCAGATAAACTCTCAGATTATGATGGCACACAATAATACTTTCTTTATCCCTTAGCAAAACTAGGCAAGCTTATGCAATCAAATTCAAAAAACAAAGTACCTTTCAGATCTTTGTATGACGAGCTCCAACCTTTTGATATACATCTAACTCCTGCTTCATGGTCGTGGCATTCAAAGAAATTTAGCCCACTAACAAAACCTTGCAGTTGAAAGAAATAATCCAAATAATATTATTACTGAATGATGATTCTGTACAGTAGGTACTTACAATTTTATAGGCCAAGGCTCATAATTTAGCTTCCTAAAATATAGTCAAATTGTATGTAGGAAACAATCATATGCTAATTATCTATCCTAATAAAGGAAATGCAGTTACAAATCTTTACAATAAAATAATACAAAGCTCAACACTTGCCATAAAAATAAAACGTATTACTAAACTATGCTAAACAACATAGACTTTACGCAGAAGGTATGAACCAGTCAAGCCTCAGGAATCAGCTGATCCGGTTCAACTCAGTCATGGGCAGGTACTCTGTCAGTAGTGGGCTAGCAGCTTTGCTCTGTGGTATTGCAGATTCAACCTTCTGTAATACATTTATCTTCTTCCAGAACATCTTTTCTCCATTTTCCATTTACCAGCCTCTTACAGAACCCAAACACCCAACTAACCAACAAAACCCTACAAACCAAAATATATATATATATATATATATATATATATATATATATATATATATATATATATATATATATATATGTAAAGAAGAAAAAAAAGAAGATCAAAGTTCACAGCCATTTGCAACAGAAGAATACATAATATAAACATAAATTGGACTAAAAGGATCACATAATCAATGAAATTTATGCAGAAATTATTTACCAGCACCTATGAACCACCTTGAAATTCAACTGAACATGCTACAAAATTCACATTCCGAAGAGAAGCATGCAACAAGTTTTCAATTAAGTACAAATACAATAACTCACTAATTTGAAGCATGAAACTGCCAAACCACAACAATAACAAAAGAGAGACAATTTTGGATCTGGTCACTGTTTCAAATCTGGTCAGATCTGGAAAGTTTCAGATACGAACACTGCTTCCAAGATTGAGGAGGCTTTTGAGAGCATAGAGAAAATGACAAGTAAGAGAGAGCGGAAAGATCTGACAGTGAAGAAAAAAAGGCTGAGTCAAATAGATGCTAAGGGGAAAGGAACTGTATTAAACTGATATGAAATATTTGTAGCGGAAAGAATCTCTGTGCTATATTACACAACGAATAATTAAGGTTCTGAGCAGAATAATGTGTTATATTCATTAGAGACAAGTTGCCTATATACATACAAGCTGTACAGCAAAGATTATTTCACAACTGAGGAGATTTGCTGATCACAATTATGATGACAGATCTGCTTCTGATGAATAATAGTTAACTAATGTGAATGATGAAAATAATCTTCAATACAGTTGAAATAGTATACAGGAGAATAAGCCCCAAAGCAAGATTGTGCCAACAGTCGTCATTATAACAGAATGTTTCCCAATAAATACAATGAAAACAAAGATTGTTGGTGCTGCATAAATTGTCTCCCTCTCTGGGAGTCTTCTACCATGTTCACCGATCTATGCTCATCCTTCACCAAAAGTGGATTGGTGCATCGGATGTCCGCCATGCTATTTCCTTGTTTGAATACATCGATTCCAACTTCTTTGATAAACGGTTTGTTTGGGTGGCCAGATATTGTACACACCACATGATTCCATTCATTTTCAAAAGTAACTTCATATAATTTGTATGCCATCTGTAGCGACCGAAAAATCCGGTGAGATTTATTCGAGTTTAATGGAGTCGCCACCAATAATTTATTTCATAGGGAAAATATTGGAAAAAACCTTTTTTTGAAGAAAAATGGTCCTTGAGACCAGATTTGGGTTCGGAAGTCGATTATGTGTAGGGAAGGTATTAGCACCCTATAACATCCTTTCGAAAAAGGTTACCTCTAATTAATTGTGCAAATTTTATTAACTTCTAAAAAAATATTTATTTCCTTTTTATTTTAAAAAAAATTTAACCAAGATAAAAAAAAGAGGACTTAATAAAAGTCGTTTGTTTTTGCGCTTGACAGGAGTGGGCTCCTGCTCCTACGTATCTCCGGGTGCAGTGGAGAAATCAAAGGCTACGTAGTTCTTGGGTAGAAAAATGGTTGTGTGTTGGTTGATTTTAATTAATCAATTTGTGACTTAATTTTTTATGATTTGCGTAGTGACTAAACCAAAAGTGGATTTGGCATAATCACTATTGATATTTTAAGATGTTTTATTAAGAATTTGTGATGACCAAACCAAAAGAGAATTTGGAGTAGTCATTGATTTTAAGTTTCTTTTTCAAAAGGGTTTGCATAGTGACCAAACCAAAAGCGGATTTAGCATTGTCACTACTAATATTTATTAGATTTTTTTTTAAATAAATAGGGTTAAAATTAGTTAAACAATTTTTTTTTTAAAAAAAAATGAAACAAAAATTAAGATTGACAAATGGATATGCAAATCGATTTAGAAGAACAACACAAAAAGGAAAGACAAAATAAATACATTTAGCTTGGCAAATGGGCTACGAGCCCAATCACATAATAAAACAAAAAAAAAAAGACTTAGAGGTACAAACAAAATAGGTGGTCAGCAAAAAAATGGGTCACGAGCAAATGGGCTACGAGCCCAGCAGCGCAACATGGAGCACAATAAAACAAGAAAGCTAGAGGCACCAACATGAAAGGGATATTCGGCAACAATAAATGGGCCACGAGCCCACGACCCATGACAAATAAAGGTGTCTAGAATCTTCTGTAGGTTAAGATGGAAAGAAGAGAGAAAAAAAAAAAGAAAGGGAGAGGGAATAGGGGAAGGCGCTGCACCGCGCCATGGCAGGAGAAGGAGAGTCTGTAAGCATGTGAAATAAAGGGAAAGAAGAAGAAAGAGGGTCGATGAGAGTGGAAGAGAGTTTAGGAGAGAAAGAGGGATACCGATGAAGGAGAAAAGGAACGACGGCGGCGTCGTGGTGGTGGGGGCGACAGTGCTAGTCGTGCGGCGGTTTCGCGGTGGTTCGCGACGGCGGTACTGCGACGGAGGCGGAGATCAGCGCCGCGATGGGCTGCAATGGAAGGGGATGACAATGATAGGTTTGGGTTCAGATTGGAGGTAAGTGGAGCTTGGTTTTGAAGATGGAAATGGGTTTTAGTGATGAATATGGATGGTGAAGCCTCCTTGGATGAGCCCTCCCCCTCTACAGAGGTAGCATGCTGTATATATGGGACTTGAATATGGGAAATTCGTATGGAGCAATGCAATTGAGAGGTTGCTTTCTACTGCCTTTCCCTTTTCCTTAGCATGCTATACTATGTTAGTTGCAGCTGGTAGAAAAATGAAAATTTGAAAGGGACTGACGGAGAAAGACATTTGACTTGTTCTCTCCCGTAGCAATACTGCCAGAGTGTGCTCCCTAATAGCTGTGTGCATAGTCTGTGTGCTCGCTGCATCGCTTACTAAGAAAGGAAGTGCACGAGAAAACAAGAAAAAGTGGCATTTGACTTAGCCTTATTCAACAATGTTGCCTTTCCCATTTTTTCACTATTTGGTGCTCTAATGCTCTGATCAAGAGCATTTGTTTTCCCAATCTTCTGCAGCTTCTGTATTCTAGGCTGTTTAGCCTTGTTTGACCCTTTTCTTCTGACAAAGCCCTGCGTTGTTGTACAGTTAAATAGAGGTAGGGAGACATTGATGGTCATGGTGCCAAAATAAATTGCATGATCTTAGTAGGAGAGTCTAGTCTTGAAGAAGAGTAATTTGGTTTCACTATCCGCTATACTGCTATAGTGGTGATGGAATTGACCACTTGGTTCTGCTATCTGAGATTCAGATTTATGATTTAAACACCCAATCTGATATTTGTTGCCAATGTCAAAGTATGAAAAACTGATGTTAAAACGCTAAACATTATTCAATTGTGTAGTCGCATTTTAATTATTTCTTTGGGGGTTATGATTCCGTTTTGATTGTTGATAATCTGATTGGTAAAACATACCTGTGTTGTCAGGGTTGATGTTGTGCAGCGTGAGGAGATTTACACCATTTTTGCGTGATGTAAAACTGTGCCAGGAGGAGGGATTTGGTTTCCTTGCCAAAAGAGGAGTTCAATGTGTCCTTTATGCCTTCTTTATTATTTTCGATTCCTTGTACTTGTATTCTTTTCATTTTTGTACTTGCTTTATCTGTGTATTAATGAGCAAGCAAGATGGAGATGATTTTTTAGATTTTTGATTTATTGATTTTTGTTTTACTTTTTAATGGAAAAAAATAATAATAAAAAATTGTAATAATAATAAAAAAAGACGGACAAAATTGGGGTATAACAGCTGCCCCTCTTTAGTTATATTTTATTAGAAAATGTGAACAACAAAAGTTTTCATATTTTCATCGTAAAATAGAAGTAAAGATAAAGACACTAATTTTGTCCCGAACCAGGATAGGCAAAGGATGACAACGAGGGATTGAGGCTCGGTGCGTTTAATCGAAAAGCAATAAAGAAGGATCACCGCCAGGTCGGGTACTGACGCGGTGATCAAAAGGCAATAATGAGGGATTAACGCTTGGCGCGTTCATCGGAAAGTAATAAAGAAGGGTCACCGCCAGGTCGGGTACTGATGCGGTGATCGAAAAGCAATAATGAGGGATTAACGCTTGGCGCGTTTATCAGAAAACTATAGAGAAGGATCTCCGCCAAGTCGGGTACTGACGCGGTGATCAGAAAGCAATAATGAGGGTTCGACGCCAAGTAAGGTATTGACGCGTCGATGGGAAGCAATAAAGATGGATCACCGCCAGGTCGGGTACTGACACGCTAATCGGAAGGTTCGACGCCAAGTTGGGTATTAACGCATCGATAGGAAGCAATAAAGAAGGATCAACATCAGGTCCGGAACTAATATGTTGGTCAAAAAGCAATAATGAGGGATTACCGCCAGGTCGGGTACTGACGCGGTAATCTTAAAGCGATAAAGAGGGAGCGATACTTGGCGTGTCGCTTTAGGATGCAAAATAAAAGATCAATGCTCGGCACATTGTTTGTAAACAAAAGTGAAGGATCAAAATTTGGTGCACGGACCAGGTGTAACAAAACGGCTAGAAGGTGGTGATATGAAGATGATGCGTGATGCATGTATGCAATGCGATTATTATTTTTACTGATTCCTCGTCCCGTATGATCTCTAGTGCTTTAAAGATATGGGACAGACTGAGGTTCATCGGGTTTATTCATACTATGCTTTCGACTGGGAAGGAGCGCAAATTATCGATGCAACACTAGTTACTTTTTAAAGGTAATCCCTTTGCCTTTTAAACTTATTTGTTGAGATTTAGCGTTTCCTCGTGATTCTTAAGATGTATATAATAACCGTAATGCTTTCCCGTATCATCACATGCTTCACAATTCAGTGCCTATTATCATAAAACAACATTTTGAAATACAAGAATGGAGGTGTTTGGTATTCAAAAGAAGAGTTATGTGTACAAGGACTGAAGTTACACAGATTTGAAAATACATCAAGAAAAATGCAGGAAGAAGAAAAAACAAAGAAAGAAAATAACTAAGCAGATATTTTATAGCTTGTGTCTTTGTAGGAACAAATGCCAGCTTCCCATATCCATAACTTTGATTACTCATTACTCTACTAATTGCCCCTGTTGGGTAAGAGCCCCTTGATGCATCAGCCTTCTTCAATATCTGATTTTAGACCCTAACTTCTGCTTGGATTGCTCTTTCAAGTTTTCAATCCAACGGGTCGCTCTAATTTTTGCCTAGGTCGTCCTTTCAGGTTTTCAACCTAGCGAGCCCACTTTTGCTTGGTTTTTATATGATTTTCTTTTTTAGGCATAATATTTTTTGACTGCATCAGAGTTTACTGGGAGCAGGAGATCTTCACCGTCCATCCTTGTGAGGATTAAGGCTCCTCCAGAAAAAGCTTTTTTCACAACATACGGGCCTTCATAATTCAGAGTCCATTTTCCACGGGAATCCTTTTGGATGGGCAAAATCTTCTTGAGCACTAGGTCTCCTTCTTGAAATTCCCGAGGGCAAACTTTCTTTTCGTAAGCCCTCTTCATCCTGTGCTGATATAGTTGTCCATGACATAAGGCCATCACCCTCTTTTCTTCAATGAGATTCAATTGATCCAGCCGAGCCTGAACCCATTCTGCCTCTTCTAGTTTTGTCTCCATCAATACCCTTAACGAGGGGATCTCGACTTCAATGGGAAGAACTGTTTCCATTCCGTACACCAGTGAGAAAGGGGTTGCCCCTGTTGAGGTGCAAACCGAAGTTCGATAACCGTGTAAGGCAAAAGGGAGCATTTCATGCCAGTCTCTAAATGTTACCACCATCTTTTGGACAATCTTCTTGATGTTCTTATTTGCAGCTTCAACTGCCCCATTCATCTTCTAAGCAGATTTGATGAATTATGATGTTGGATCTTGAAGTCATTACACAGCTCCTTCATCATCTTGTTGTTCAAATTGGTCCCATTATCAGTGATAATCTTATTTGGCAAACCATAGCGGCATATCAAATCTCTCTTGATGAATTTGACAACCACATTTTTTGTCACACTCACGTATGAAGCCGCTTCAATCCATTTAGTGAAATAGTCTATTGCGACGAGAATGAAGCGATGTCCATTTGATGCTTTAGGTCCAATGGGTCCAATGACTCCAACGTGGTGCTGTTAAGATGTTCAAAGAGACTGGTGGCACATGGATGTTATCGACGTAAATCTGACATTTGTGGCATTTCTTCACATAATTGAAACAGTCAGTCTCCATAGACAACCAATAGTAGCCAATCCTCAAGATTTTTCTTGCCATTGCATGCCCATTCGCGTGAGTCCCAAAGGAACCTTCATGAACCTCTCGCATAATCTTTTCTGCCTCAGTCTTATCAACACACCTGAGAAGTACCATGTCATGGTTTCTCTTGTAAAGCACTTCGCTGTTTAGAAAGAATCCCATTGCCAACCGCCTTAATGCCCTTTTATCATTCTCTGAGACATTAGGAGGATATTCTCTACTTGTGATGTATCGTTTGATGTCGTAATACCAGGGTTTGCCATCAGGCTCTCCTTCTATTGCTAGGCAAAGCAGTGTCTTTGGCCGTGATTCTGTATTTTTATGAGCGGTAGGCTCTCCTGTTCGATTTTGAACATTGATGATAGAGTAGCTAAGGCGTCAGCTAGCTGATTATCTTCACGCGGAATGTGATGGAAGGTGACTTCATCAAACTGTTCCATCAATTCTTTAATATGATCGTGGTAAGGAACTAATTTGGAATCCCTCGTTTCCCATTCGCCTTTTAACCGATGGATAACCAAAGCCGAGTCTCCATATACTTCGAGAATTTTGACCTTTGATTCAATGGCTGCCTTAATGCCCATGGCACATGCCTCATACTCTTCCATATTGTTTGTACAATCGAAACACAATCTTGCAGTAAATGGGATGAAATGATTTTCTGGGGAAATCAACACAGCTCCAATCCCATGTCCCAATGCATTAGAGGCACCGTCAAACAACAAGATCCATTTTTCACCATCAGGGGTTTCTTTTCCTTCAAATAGAGCCATTATGTCTTCGTCTGGGAAATCACACTGCATTGACTGATAGTCTTCCACAGGTTGATGAGCCAAGTATTCAGCTAAGGTACTACCCTTAATTGCTTTTTGGGTGACATACACAATATTATACTCGGACAACAACATTTGCCAACGAGCAATTCTTCCTGTGAGAGCAGGCTTTTCAAAAATATACTTGATCGGATCCATTTTGGACACCAAACAAGTTGTATGGGATAGCATATATTGTCTCAAACGATGTGCGGCCTAGGCTAGCGCGCAACATGTTCGTTCTAACAATGAATAGCTCGTCTCGCAGCTAGTGAATTTCTTGCTCAAGTAGTAAATGGCATGCTCCTTCTTACCAGATTCATCATGTTGTCCTAGCACACAACCCATTGATTCGTCCAATACTGTTAAGTACATGATGAGGGGTCTCCCTGGCACATGAGGTACCAAAACCGGTGGATCTTGTAAGTACTATTTGATTTTCTCAAAAGCTTTTTGGTAATTGTCGTTCCATTTGGTCTCCTGATTCTTACACAGCAGCTTGAAAATTGGCTCACAAGTAGCAGTTAGCTGGGATATAAACCTGGCGATGTAGTTCAATCTTCCCAAGAATCCACGAACTTCTTTTTCGGTGCGAGGAGTCGGCATTTCGAGGATTGCTTTTACTTTGGCCGGATCAACTTCTATTCCCTTCTGGCTGACTATAAACCCTAGCAGCTTGCCTGACCTTACACCAAAACTACACTTAGCTGGGTTTAACCGGAGTTTATACTTCCTCAGTCGCTCAAAAAGTTTTTGTAGGTTAATAGCATGACCTTCCTCTGTTTTGGACTTTACAATCATGTCATCCACATAGACCTCTATCTCTTTGTGCATCATGTCGTGGAACAAAGCCACCATTGCTCTTTGGTATGTTGCCCCAGCATTTCTTAATCCAAACGACATTACTTTGTAACAGAAAGTTCCCCATAAAGTGATAAATGTGGTTTTCTGCATATCCTCGGGAGCCATCTTGATTTGATTATAGCCAGAATATCCATCCATGAAAGAGAAGACAGAGTGTTGAGCTGTGCTATCTACCAAGACATCAATATGTGGCAAAGGGAAGTCATCCTTAGGGCTGGCCCTGTTTAGATCTCTATAGTCAACACACATTCGGACCTTTCCGTCTTTCTTTGGGACTGGGACAATATTAGCCACCCATTGAGGGTATTTTGCTACAGCCAGAAAACCGGTGTCGAACTATTTTTTTACCTCATCTCTAATCTTGAGTGACATCTCCGGCTTCATTCTTCTCAACTTCTGCTTGACCGGTGGGCACTCGGGTTTTAATGGCAATTTGTGCTCGACTATGCTATTATCTAATCCAGGCATATCTCGGTATGTCCACGCGAAAACATCCGCATATTCAAATAGGAGTTTAACCAATTTTTCTCGCCATTTGCTTTTCATTGTGGTTCCAATCTTAACTTCTTTCTTGTCATTTTCGCCCAGTTGATTGTTTCAGTTTCTTCCTCGTGGGGTTGAATCACTTTAGCTTCTTGTTCCACCAACTTCATTAATTCAGGAGGGGTTTCCCAATTGTCCTCATTATCTTCCTCAGTATGATTAGTGGGGTATTCAAAATTATAGTATGAGTTACTGGCATTGTTATTTTCAAAGACAATGTTTTTGGATCTGCATTAGTTAAAAATAACGAAATGAAAAGTGGGAAAAGATGAAGAGAGATGGAAAGGAAAGAAAAAGAAATGATTGGAAAATTCAAAGTGCATTTTATTGATAATGATACTGAAATAAAACATGTGCGCCCTTTTGACAATAAATTATTCTAAAGCCTTGGGCAGAGCAATAGAATTTGCATTACATAATTACTTTGAATCAAAGATCACGGGAAACTCAACAATCTCCCAATTTTCAAGTTCTTCATTTGGCGAGCAAGGGTGGACAAGGTTGACGACGTTGTCTTCAGCACTGCTGTCGTCCTTGATAGTTGCTATCTGATTCGGATTCAATATTCCTGCACTCCGAAAGCTTTGCCTGATGTCACAGATGGGGATACTCTCATCTTTTGGCTCCCTGCCTTCCAGTCTAGCTATCCTCTTTTCTTTTCTTTCTTTGGCAATTCTCTTTTTGTCAAATCTGTTAGGTTCGTATCCCAACCCATATATGTTTCTGTTATCTAGAAGTTCTACCAGCATCACGATCCCTTGTTCATATCTTCCCAATCCACATCCGGCCTGATACCCTACTTTCATCATAACTTTAGCGATCATCATGGAGGTTTCAGACAGCTTTGGTTTCTTCATTAGGACTCCTTCTCCCGCGAAGGTGGCATTCGCAATCTCTAACGTTTGAAAAAACGTCTCAAGAGCTTCTTCTGTAACCTCGATATAGCACGTGGAGGATGGCTTGCTTACTAGCATCTCTTCTTCACCAGAGACAGTCACCAACTTATTATCCATTGAAAATTTCAGCTTTTGGTGTAAGGTTGAAGGCACAACTCCAGCTGAATGGATCCATGGTCTTCCAAGGAGGCAGCTGTATGCTGGTACGATTTCCATCACCTGAAAGACTACTTCGAATGTGCGAGGACCGACTTGTATAGGTAGCTCGATTTCTCCAATAACCTCTCTTCTAGACCCATCGAAGGCTCTTACCACCATGGTACTGGGCTTCATATATGATCCGTCAACAGACAACTTTGCCAAGGTAGATTTTGGCATAACATTTAGAGATGACCCATTATCGACGAGTACCCTAGCAAGGATATAGTCTCCACACTTTACAGAGACGTGCAATGCTTTGTTATGCCCCATTCCTTCAACTGGAATTTCTTCATCAGTGAAGGTAAGGTAATTACTAGCAACAATATTACCCACAATCCCGTCGAATTGGTTCACCGTGATGTCATGGGTGACATGAGCTTCATTTAGCACTTTCATCAATGATTCCCTATGGCGCTCAGAATTCAGCAGCAGTGATAACACATATATTTTTGCAGGAGTATGATTCAACTGATCCACCATCTTGTATTCGCTCTGCTTCATAAATTTCAGGAATTCACAAACCTCTTCTTCAGACACTACTTTCTTGTTTCCTTCTTCTTTCTTTGCCTTATTACCCATATCTTTATCAATGGATTCTTCTTCTTTATCTTTTCCCCTGCGAGTTTTGTCCATGGGTCCGATAGGGGTATAAATTCTTCCACTTCGGGTCATCCCACCGATTCTCGAGATGTTAGTGATAGCAGGATTGCCAGATCCAGATGCCGCTTTTAACTGGTCATCCCCTAAATTGTCCACAAAGACATTCATATGGTAATCCCATGGCACTGCATTAGCGTTCTTGAAAGGGAGAGGAGTTGGTACATGAATAGTTATCGGTTTAGGCACGCCTCGGACTGGCTTGTTGTAACAAATTTCCAATGGTTTTGGGAAGGTCGTGTTTTTATCTTCGCTTGACTGAAGGGTCAATATGTTTTCGTCTTTCGTCACACAACCTACCTGTATCAAGTGTCTGTCTAACAAATCTTGGAGAATTTGCCTGAATTCCTCGCATTCCTCTATGCAATGATTGTCATCAGGATGCAAGCTACACAAGTCCCTCTCATCGTATTTCATCCCAATTACACCGAACTTGCAGAGTTTGGCATAAATGACCTTTAAGGGAGTATGAATATCCTCCACTTTCATTATCAGGGGCTGATTCATAAACTCTTCAATAATGGCGTTGATTGCTGAACCTCCATGACCTGGAAGGGGATTATTACCCACATTAGGCCCATCCTCCTTAAAACTCAACCATTTGGCATTGATCAGATCTTGAACCACGTACTTCAAAGCCTTGCAATTTTCAACAGTGTGACTCCATCGCCTTGCATGAAACTCACACTTGGCATTTGGGTCATACCCTCTTGGGAAGGGGGGTTGGAGTGGTTTCATTGAGCGTGGAGAGACCAAGGAGTTACTGATGAGGTGCTGGAACAAATCCGTATAGGTCATGGGAATAAGATCAAATTGGACTGCTTTCTTCTCTTGGTCATTTGGTTGTTTCTGGTTTTGGTTCGGTTGGGTGGGAGCAACTGGCTGTGCTTGTGTTTGGATGGGGGAAGGTGGTCGAAAGGGCATCATTGGTAGGTTTGGCCGAGGGGTTGGATTATGAGAGGCGGCGACAATGTATGGAGGTGGGAAGTAGGGGTATGGAAAAGGATGTGGGAAATTGGTAAAGAGTTGGGGTGGTTTTCCTTGTGTTTGTCCTCCCGGGCTCGTCATCACAGCATTAGTTTCCCCTTCTTTCTTCTTTACGAAGTTTGTTGGGGGTCTCTTGATGTTGCTAGTTCCAGCAAAACTTTGGGCAATCTTTCCATTCCTCATTCCTCCTTCAACTCTTTCCCCTACGATGACCATATCTGAAAAGTTTGATGATACACTTCCGATCATTTTGTCATAGAAGGGTGATTGAAGAGTATCCATGAACATGGCCACCATTTCTTTTTCAATCAGAGGTGGTTCCACTTGGGCTGCCAATCCTCTCCATCGTTGGGCATATTCCTTGAAAGTCTCATTGTCTCTTTTTGCCATGTTTTGCAACTGCATTCTATCAGGAGCCATATCAATGTTATACTTATACTGCTTCAAGAAGGCATCCGCCAAATCTTTCCAACAGCGAATGTGAGATCGCTGAAGGTGTGTATACCAACTCGACGCTGCCCCTGTTAAACTATCCTAGAAGAAGTGAATCAGAAGTTTGTCATCATGTGCATAGGACGCCATTTTCCTACAGTACATGGTCAAGTGGCTTTTCGGGCAAGTTGTCCTTTTATACTTGTCAAAGTCTGGCACCTTGAACTTCGGTGGTACAACCACATCCGGTACGAGACAAAGATCTGAAGTGATACTTGAACCGAGATAACTTACTCCTTCTACAGCCCTTAGCCTATCTTCGAGGATTTGCAACTTCGTATCAGACCACTGATTCCCAACTGGGATGCTCAGATTGGGTCCCCCCATAGCTGGAGACCAGGCAATGCGGTTAGTCTGGGGATTCAATGGATTTCCTTGAATATAATAGGGGTAACCAAATGGTCGGGGATTCACCACGGGGGCCACTTCAGCGATCGACTCCTTGAGTATTCCCGAGATGGGATGGCGCATAACCAGGTGGAAAGGTGTATGTCATGAAGCCAGGAGTTGAGCTTTGAACTGGTATGGTTTCAGTACCGGAGCCGGATCCTTGAGCTACATCTTGCACAACAAGTGCTTGGGAATCAGTTTCTGCAGAGTTATTGTTAGCACCTGGCGGTGTGTAACCGGGCGGGAGACCAAATAGTGGGAACTGTTGTGCTTGTGGGCCTTGGGGGTTGTGGTTTGCAGTATCATCATTGGCCATAGGTGGTGTGTAACCAGGCGGGAGTCCGTAAAGTGGGAACTGTGGTATTTGATTCTGAGGGTTGCTAACTGGTGAATGTGTAGGACCATGCGGGTAAATTGCAAAAGGTACCATCATCCCTTGAGTATTGAGACCATATTGCAACTGCATAGGACCAAAGCCAGGTGGGTGGGAAGGTGTAGCTTGACTTTCATCATTCACTGCTGGAGATACCCCATCTGCAGCCTTGTCTTTGTTTAAGGACTGCAGAAGCTCCAAAACTTTGCTCATCTGTTCCTTCAGCTGGTTGACGTCATCTTTCATCTCTTGGTCATCCATGATCTTTGATTGAGAGCGAGTTCGATAAGGATGTCGAGGAACCAGTTTGTTTGATTATTTTCTGGTGATTAAAAAAAATGATATGAGTATGTAAGAAAGAAAAAAAATGAATGAATGGATGTGGATGTATGAGTCTATTTATTTTATATCAGGGAACCGTATGCTTCATTGCTTTGTTGTAATTATCCATTTATATATATATATATTTTTAAAAAAAGCGTTAAGTAATTTGGAAAATAAAATGGGATCAATAAGCAAAGTGATAAATCCTTTGTTGATGAGAAAGACAAATAGTACAATTCACTCAAACTAAAGCCTCATCAATTAGCTGCCCTTTTTTTCTTCTTCATAGGACAAACTTTTACAAAATTCAATAAACTTGTAAACATTGACTGGAGTATTCAGTGGGTGCATCGCCGCATCAGCCTCCTCTAGACACCTTGGGATATCTATGATTGCTTGATTGGCCAAACTTGCCAACTTTGAAAAACAGTCCCTCCAATGCATGCCTTCGTTCCTCAGTTCATTAAAGAGCGCTTGATTTTCTATCTGACTGACCAACTTTGTAAAACGATTCTCCAAATATATGCTTTCATTTTTTAGGTCGTCATAGATTTTCTCTTGGTATTCAATATAATTCCGCAACTCATTTGCATCTTCATGTTCTTTTTTCAGCGCCTCTTGATACTTCACAAGCATCCCTTCCATTTCTTCCTTGCATTGATTCTCCTTTTGGGCTCGGTTCTCATATCCAGCTACCACCTTCTCAAGATGTTGCTTTAAACCTTCAAGCTCCTCTTGCAAATTCTTTTCGGTAACCGAGGATTTTTTCCACAATCCTTTCCATATGTAGGTGTTATCTATAGCCTTATCCCTCTCTTGATTACGCAAGCTCAAGTGTTCATTTGCGCCTCTTAGACAAAGTTGTATATCATGCTTGTTTTTTTCCTCTATTGCAGCTCTTTTGTTGCTTCTTTCGATGAATTGCCCTTTAAGAGTGTTTTCCGAACGTAAGTTCCTATTCTCCTGAAGTGCTTTTTCTAATTTTGCTTGTAAACCTTCTTTTTCCTCTTCAGACTTCAGCAGTGATGCCTTAAGTTCTTCTACCTCTTCATTTGTAATAGGGATAGGTTCAGGTGTCTCTTGCTTGGGAGGAGGTGTCCCATTGAAAGGTAGCTTGATTTCCTGAACTCTATCCTTAACCCACTGACGGTAGCTTTCTTTGGCGTCGGTGCTTCTTTTCCCAAGTATTTTCCCCTTCTGGATGACTTGGCTCCATGCCTGCCTGATCCTTTTGTGCTCCTCTGTATCTTTCTTATCTATCCCATACACAATAAAAGGGGTTATCAACTCTTCGGCTGGGGGCAGCATGATGGGATAACACAGTTGTCTTAGTGATATAAAGGGGTTATAATTTATGCAACCCTTCGTTCCTAAGAGCGGCACATTTAGGAAACTGCCACATTGGTAGATTACCTCATTCACTTCTTGCCATTTGGGATACCAACGAATAGTCTTCTCATCAAGGCCACGTAGATACTGAGCCCACTCTGGTTTGCTCTTAGTTTTCACAGAGCACCAATTGGAATCAACAATAGGGCATAGTGCTCTTCGCCCCTCATGAAATGCGTGGGTGATAAGCCATACATAGAGCGCTGGTAGGCAACAAGATATCCTCTTCTTTTTCTTCTCATGACAGGTATTAAGGATGTAATATGTATCAGCGAGCACAGCGGGTACAGGGTTCTCGCCCTTGTTTTTTACTGCCATGAAAACATCAATTGCTGCAAAATCAACATGGTCTTCTATCTGTGGGAACAGAACTATTCCAAAAATGGCAAGGGCTAATACATCCATGAAAGCAACCCATTCCCCACCTTCAGATAATGACTTTAATCTCTCCTCTAGGTATGCTAGTGGGAAGCCATCAACACCATTTGGATTTTTCATGTTGGCTTTCAACTTACTTTCCTCAACTTTTAAAATTGAAGCAACTGTTGGGTAGGAGGGATAATGCCCTATATAATGGTAAGGCTTAGCATTTTCCAAAGGGTACCCTAAAATTTGCTCATACTCTTCTAAAGTGGGCGCCATTTGGAAATCTTGAAATGTGAAGCACCTCATCGGGGGGTCATAAAATTGAGCTAGTGCAGTAATAGCCTCTACTTGTACATCTACCTCCATCAATGCAAGAATCTTCCCATATTTATCATTGAAGGCTATGCGGTTTTTCCCGGTTAGCAACTTCCCAAATTCTTTTAAACCTTGTATTTTCGGCATCTTTGCTTTGGCATGTATGAGCTTTTTTGAAACCGTTTCCTTATTTGATCCCATATTACTTTGCTGCAGATACTTACAAGCTAGCTCTTCCTTACGATTCCCTGGTAAACCTATTCAAAATAAAATGAAATGAGGATGAATGCCATATGTTCGAACTTTTATCATGTTTGATTGAAAAAAAAAATGCATGAACATGACGAGTGATGCAACTACTAGTGAGAGGGACATATTTTGAAATGTTTGTAAATGATGGGATGCCTATACTACTTTGAAAAGAAGCATTTAAAACGGTCAACCAAAAGTAAGACTGCCTCTTTGTGTCCTAAACAAGGTCAATCTAAATTAGAGGATTTCTATTTCTGATGATCTATAGGTCATTCGACTTGTGAACACTTTCATAGGTGGTACTAACACTTCCTCACCAAAGGTCTCTAGAGCCAAGTACCATTTCGGGATGCGACCACCAATAGGAAGAGGATCCTACGTGTGGGCATCCACGAAACGGTCGCACTCTAGACGAGGTTCTCGTGATACCCAAATCGAAAGTAGATCCGAAGTGACTATCACTAACAACCTCTCACTCCCTAAGCTGCACTCGGGCCCGGGTATAGGGTCCCACTCATAAGTGTGTGTAAAAAGTGTGTAAGTGAGGTGTGTGATAGAGGCAACCTAAAATTACCCAAGCTACAAAACAAATGAAATATACAAAATATGGTCTTCTAACCTAAGGTTCAATATATGCATAATATTCACAACAAATATTCACAAAAGGACAATAAATAAATAAATAAATAAATAAATAAACATATAAATAAATAACAAATGAATAAGTAAATAAATAAATAAATAAAAACAAGAGAAACTAAACATAAGAGTTAACTATTTAGCATAATCAATTATTTAGGCTTGACTCTCTAAAAAAAAGTCCCCAGTGGAGTCGCCAGCTGTAGCGACCGAAAAATCCGGTGAGATTTATTCGAGTTTAATGGAGCCGCCACCAATAATTTATTTCATAGGGAAAATATTGGAAAAAACGTTTTTTTGAAGAAAAATGGTCCTTGAGACCAGATTTGGGTTCGGGAGTTGATTATGTATAGGGAAAGTATTAGCATCCTACAACATCCTTTCGAAAAAGGTTACCTCTAATTAATTGTGCAAATTTTATTAACTTCTAAAAAAATATTTATTTCCCTTTTATTTTAAAAAAAATTTAACCAAGATAAAAAAAAGAGGACTTAATAAAAGTCGTTTATTTTTGCGCTTGACAGGAGTGGGCTCCTGCTCCTACGTGTCTCCGGGTGCAGTGGAGAAATCAAAGGCTACGTAGTTCTTGGGTAGAAAAATGGTTGTGTGTTGGTTGATTTTAATTAATCAATTTGTGACTTAATTTTTTATGATTTGCGTAGTGACTAAACCAAAAGTGGATTTGGCGTAATCACTACTGATATTTTAAGATGTTTTATTAAGAATTTGTGATGACCAAACCAAAAGAGAATTTGGAGTAGTCATTGATTTTAAGTTTCTTTTTCAAAAGGGTTTGCATAGTGACCAAACCAAAAGCGGATTTAGCGTTGTCACTACTAATATTTATTAGATTTTTTTTTAAATAAATAGGGTTAAAATTAGTTAAACAAATTTTTTTTTAAAAAAAAAATGAAACAAAAATTAAGATTGACAAATGGATATGCAAATCGATTTAGAAGAACAACACAAAAAGGAAAGACAAAATAAATACATTCAGCTTGGCAAATGGGCTACGAGCCCAATCACATAATAAAACCAAAAAACAAAGACTTAGAGGTACAAACAAAATAGGTGGTCAGCAAAAAAATGGGTCACGAGCAAATGGGCTACGAGCCCAGCAGCGCAACATGGAGCACAATAAAACAAGAAAGCTAGAGGCACCAACATGAAAGGGATATTCAGCAACAATAAA
Organism: Calophaca sinica; assembly: GCA_037113605.1. Lineage (NCBI taxonomy): Eukaryota > Viridiplantae > Streptophyta > Magnoliopsida > Fabales > Fabaceae > Calophaca > Calophaca sinica. Next base: position 53,052,759 of record CM073737.1, read on the forward strand.
TGGGCCACGAGCCCACGACCCATGACAAATAAAAGGTGTCTAGAATCTTCTGTAGGTTAAGATGGAAAGAAGAAAAAAAAAAAGAAAGGGAGAGGGAATAGGGGAAGGCGCTGCACCGCGCCATGGCAGGAGAAGGAGAGTCTGTAAGCATGTGAAATAAAGGGAAAGAAGAAGAAAGAGGGTCGATGAGAGTGGAAGAGAGTTTAGGAGAGAAAGAGGGATATCGATGAAGGAGAAAAGGAACGCAGCGGCGCGTCGTGGTGGTGGGGCGACGGTGTGGTCGTGCGGCGGTTTGTGGCCGGTTCGCGATAAGCGGTCTTTGCGGCGAGAAGCGGAGATCGGCCGCGCGATGGGCTGCAATGGAAGGGGATGACAATGATAGGTTTGGGTTCAGATTGGAGGTAAGTGGAGCTTGGTTTTGAAGATGGAAATGGGTTTTAGTGATGAATATGGATGGTGAAGCCTCCTTGGATGAGCCCTCCCCCTTTACAGAGGTAGCATGCTGTATATATGGGACTTGAATATGGGAAATTCGTATGGAGCAATGCAATTGAGAGGTTGCTTTCTACTGCCTTTCCCTTTTCCTTAGCATGCTATACTATGTTAGTTGCAGTTAGTAGAAAAATGGAAATTTGAAAGGGACTGACGGAGAAAGACATTTGACTTGTTCTCTCCCGTAGCAATACTGCCAGAGCGTGCTCTCTAATAGCTGTGTGCATAGTCTGTGTGCTCGTCGTACTGTTTGCGAAGAAAGGAAGTGCACGAGAAAACAAGAAAAAGTGGCATTTGACTTAGCCTTATTCAACAATGTTGCCTTTCCCATTTTTTCACTATTTGGTGCTCTAATGCTCTGATCAAGAGCATTTGTTTTCCAATCTTCTGCAGCTTCTGTATTCTAGGCTGTTTAGCCTTGTTTAACCCTTTTCTTCTGACAAAGACCTGCATTGTTGTACAGTTAAATAGAGGTAGGGAGACAGTGATGGTCATGGTGCCAAAATAAATTGCATGATCTTAGTAGGAGAGTCTAGTCTTGAAGAAGAGTAATTTGGTTTCACTATCCACTATACTACTATAATGGTGATGGAATTGACCACTTGGTTCTGCTATCTGAGATTTAGATTTATGATTTAAACATCCAATCTGATATTTGTTGCCAATGTCAAAGTATGAAAAATTGATGTTAAAACGCTAAACATTATTCAATTGTGTAGTCGCATTTTAATTATTTCTTTGGGGGTTATGATTCCGTTTTGATTGTTGATAATCTGATTGGTAAAACATACCTGTGTTGTCAGGGTTGATGTTGTGCAGCGTGAGGAGATTTACACCATTTTTGCGTGATGTAAAACTGTGCCAGGAGGAGGGGTTTGGTTTCCTTGCCAAAAGAGGAGTTCAATGTGTCCTTTATGCCTTCTTTATTATTTTCGATTCCTTGTACTTGTATTCTTTTCATTTTTATACTTGCTTTATCTGTGTATTAATGAGCAAGCAAGATGGAGATGATTTTTTAGATTTTTGATTTATTGATTTTTGTTTTACTTTTTAATGGAAAAAAAATTGTAATAATAATAAAAAAAGACGGACAAAATTAGGGTATAACACCATCTATTTTATATAAAAAATGATCATATGATACTCTGCTCTGTACTGCACATGGTCATAGAACTCTGATAAATCTTTCTTGTCATTGATGATAAATTCGGGCTGAACAATGTCTTCATATATGCTGGTGTTGGGAAATCAAGAGATAGAATTTTAAAAATTCTTTTAAAATCAATCTCAAGAGCGGAAAAATTCCCTTACCAAGATCGCTTAGAACTACGAGAATCACAGGGATGTTGTGTTTACCTCTTGAAGCGTAGAGGAGATCGATCACCAACACCACGATCTTGTAGTGTCTCTACTCAGTCCACACGAACGGTAGCCTCGGAATGCGTCTTGCTAGTTGACGGCAACAGGAAGGAGGCACAGAAAGGTCTAAGAAGCTTAACCACTAGGGTTTTGGGGCATTAAGCTTATATGCTCCCTTCCTTTCATTCTATTGCCCTAATGGGCCTCATACAATATGAGCCCATTTCCTTCTTATTTAATTAAATCACTATTTAATTAAATAATTTGATTCCGATTAGACCGTTCCATCGTGTGACCCTATAGGTTCTCATTAAGTTGGCAATAATATTAAATATTAAATTAATATTAAATATTATAAGCAATGAGCGGCATCTAGCAATGCATCATTGCTACCCAATTAACGGGAAAAAACCGGTGATCCGATTTTAACCTTACCGCGACCAAGGTTACTGTGAAGTCGATGTCCCTTCGTCCATATGTCTTAATTGAACACGAGGCATAAATGCGTCATCCTAGTTAAGTCCAATCATATGTTCCTCGATACCAGAATGAACGTGTAATCACAAGCGGGCCCAATATCATATATTGACCCACTTCCGCGTACACGCATATTTCACGCCTCACTCTATCGAGGCCCAAGACATTACTCTGTTATGTAGGAGGGACGAATCTGCCTACATCACTCGCACCCTCAACATGATTCATTGAAGGCCCAATTACTATCTTTATGATCATCCATTACGGATGATGTTTGATAGCATTAAAGCCTACAACTCCACATGTAGGAATCGCAGTGACTTCAAGTCAAAGGACTACTTCACTATGGTCGCCATGAGGGGCAGCTATGACACACACATAACGATTATGAAGCGTCCTCATAGTGGGTCACCCAATATAAATATTACTCTTAATATTTATATCTGTGTGTCGACTTGATATCGCATATCTATGACCCATGAGATGTGGTCATCGATGCGCTCACACAATAGTCTCTATGCATTATTATCGTCCTAATTAACAATAATACTCGACTACGGACGCTTTAAGAATAACGTTCTATATGTTCAATGGGGTCTCACGATCAAGTCATACTTGATGTTCCATTAAACGAACAGTCTATTCTAAGGACTTTATTATGCTATAAAATAAATAACACAATAAATGAAATGCCTCATATATATATCAAATATATATAATCAAAGTCATGACACAAATAATAATCTACTAAAACTAGATTGGCCACTAGGGCTTACACCAACAATCTCCCACTAGCACTAGAGCCAATCGGGCATCAATCTAATACCCATCGATCTAGTGTGAGCATCATGCTTCTGCTGAGCAAGAGGCTTTCGTCAGTGGGTCCGCAACATTGTCCAAAGTGTAGGTACTGCATATCTTTACATCTCCTCTATCGATGATCTCTCGAATGAGATGGAAACGCCTAAGTATATGTTTGGATCATTTGGTGAGATCTAGGTTCCTTGGCTTGCGATTGCTCCATTGTTATCACAAAAGAGGTCAATCTGTCCAAATGCTAGGAACAACGCCAAGTTCACTAATGAACTTCCTGATCCAAACGGCCTCTTTGGTGCATTAGAGGCAGCTATATACTCACCTGTAGTAGAATCAAGAATCGCTCTCTTGCTTTGAACTCTTCCACTAATGACTCGCCATTTAGGCAAAATACAAACCCCGATTGCGATTGGGAATCATCCCCGCTTCGGTTTGGAAGCTAGCATCGGTGTAACCCTTTATAACAAGCTCTTCCTCACCGCCATAAACCAAGAACGAATCCTTAGTCTTTCTCAAGTACTTAAGGATGTTCTTGATACCGCCCAATGGCCTTCACCAGGGTCAGATTGATATCTACTCGTTACGCTTAAAGCATACGAGATATCTGGTCTAGTACACATCACAGCGTACATGATAGAACCAATTGCCGAAGCATATGGAACTTTACTCATGCGTTCCCTTTCATCTAATGAGGTAGGGCATTGTCCCTTGGACAAATACACGCCATGTGACATAGGCAATAGACCTTTCTTGGAATCTTGCATATTAAAGCGCCTAAGCACTTTGTCAACATATGTACTCTGACTAAGGCCGAGTAGCTTCAGTGATCTATCTCTATAGATCCTGATTCCTAGCACATAGGATGCCTCGCCTAAGTCTTTCATCGAGAAACATTTCCCTAACCATGTTTTCACATTTTGCAGTGTAGGGATATCATTTCCGATGAGTAGTATGTCATCCACATACAATACCAGAAAAACAATTATACCCCCACTAACCTTCTTGTAAACACAAGGCTCATCTTCATTCTTGATGAATCCAAACTGTCTTACAGTTTCATCAAAACGAAGATTCCAACTTCTAGAAGCTTGCTTTAATCCATAAATGGACCTTTGCAACTTGCATACCTTTTCAGCATTTTTTGGATCGACAAAACCCTCGGGTTGTGTCATGTACACATCCTCGAGAAGATTCCCATTAAGGAATGCAGTCTTGACATCCATCTGCCAGATCTCATAGTCATGGTATGCAGCAATGGCAAGTAGGATCCGGACGGATTTAAGCATTGCGACTGGGGAGAAGGTTTCATCATAGTCTATTCCATGAATTTGCTTGAACCCTTTCGCCACCAATCGTGCCTTGAAGGTATTCACCTTACCATCCATGTCAGTCTTCTTCTTGAAGACCCACTTGCACCCTATGGGTTTTACCCCTTTGGGTGGCTCAACCAAGGTCCATACCTGGTTAGTGTACATGGACTCCATCTCAGATCCCATGGCCTCTAGCCACTTCTCAGATTTTGTGCCAATTACGGCCTCCTGGTAAGTCACAGGCTCATCTTGATCCATAAGCAGCACATCACCTTCTTGAGTTAGGAGAAGTCCATATCTCTCAGGTTGGCGACGTGGCCTGCTAGACCTACGCGGATCTTGTGCTACTTGAACCATTGGTTGAGCCACAACACTTTGTGAAACTGGTTCTTGTTCCATTACAGGTGGTTCGGTATTTTGTGGGTCATGGATTTCTCCAAGTTCTACATTCCTCCCACTGGCTCCTTTAGAGATGTATTCCTTCTCAAGGAACACTCCAGTCCTTGCAACAAACACTTTGTCCTCGGAGGTGTTGTAAAAATAGTATCCCTTAGTTTCCTTAGGGTACCCCACAAATATACATTTATCTGATTTAGGTCCAAGTTTATCTGAAATCATACGTTTCACATAAACATGGCAGCCCCAAATCTTTAGAAAGGACATACTAGGTCTTCTACCGTCCATATCTCATATGGTGTCTTTTCAACCGCCTTAGATGGAACACGGTTAAGGGTGAAAGCAGCTGTAAGTAAAGCATATCCCCAGAAAGAGTCATGGAGGTCTGACCGACTCATCATAGATCGAACCATGTCTAACAAGGTACGATTCCTCCTTTCGGACACACCATTCCATTGTGGTGTTCCAGGTGGTGTGAGTTGGGATACTATCCCACACTCCTTCAGATAGTCATCAAACTCCTGGCTTAAGTACTCACCACCACGATCTGATCGTATGGCCTGAATACTCTTACCAAGTTGGTTCTCCACTTCGTTCTTGAATTCTTTGAACTTTTCAAAGGTTTCAGACTTGTGTTTCATTAGATACACAAACCCATATCTACTGAAATCATCAGTAAATGTAACGAAGTAGGGAAAACCACCCCTAGCAGTTTTGCTTAGTGGGACACATACATCACTATGTATTAAGCCCAAAAGATCACTAGCCCTTTCACCTTGTCCAGTGAACGGGACCTTGGTCATCTTTCCCAATAAGCAAGATTCGCATACCTCAAATGATTCATAATCAAATGAGTCCAAGAGTCCATCTTTATGGAGTTTGAAAATACGCTTCTCACCTATATGGCCTAAACGACAGTGCCAAAGGTATGTCGGGTTTAAATCATTTGGTTTGACCCTTTTCGCATTTATGTTAAAAATAGGCATATCAAGATCAAGGACATAAAGCCCATTACTCATAGGTGCACTAGCGTAGAAAACATCATCCAAATAAAGTGAACAACATTTGTCCTTAATAATAATATTAAAACCTTTCTTGTCCAAACAAGAAATAGAGATAATGTTTCTGCTAATTGCTGGAACAAAATAACAATTATCCAATTCCAAAATAAGCCCAGAGGGCAAAGTCAAAACATAAGACCCTACAGCTAATGCAGCAACCTTTGCTCCATTTCCAACTCGCAGGTCCACTTCACCCTTGGTCAAAGTCCTACTCCTTCTTAGTCCCTGCACATTAGTACAAATGTGAGAACCACATCCGGTATCTAATACCCATGATGCTGAAGTAGATAAATTAACCTCAATAACATAAATACCTGAAGTGGAAGTCTCACTTCCTTTCTTCTTCTTGCACTCTTCTAGGTATTTTGGACAGTTCCTCTTCCAATGTCCAGGTTTTCCACAATGGAAGCAGGAAGCATCCTTAGCAACCCTGCCTGCTGGCTTCTGGCTAAAAGAACTTTGCTTGAACTGTTTCTTGCCCTTGTCCTTCGTAGCCCAAGAAGCGGGCCTCTTGCCTTTTCCCTTTCCAGAGTTGACCATCATAATGGCCTTTCCCTTTCCCTTGTTAATATTTTGCTCAGCAGTTCTCAACATACCTGCAAGCTCTAGCAACGGTTTAGCAAAATTGTTCATGTTATATTGCATGATGAAATGGCTAAAGTTATCCGGCAATGATTGCAGGATAAGGTCCATTGCCAGCTCTAGGCCCAAAGGAAATCCCAGCCTCTCGAGACACTCAGTGTACCCAATCATCTTAAGTACATGAGGCCCTACTGGGTTTCCTTCAGCCAGCCTGCAATGGAAAAGGGCCCTGGAGGTGTCAAATCTCTCCTGCCTAGCTTGCCCTTGAAAAAGCATCTTGAGGTGTTCGATCATATCGAACGCCTCCATGTTCTCGTGTTGTCTTTGCAACTCCGAAGTCATGGTAGCTAGCATGAGACATCCAACATCTATGGCGTCGTTGAGGTGCTTCTGGTAAGCATCCCTCTCAAATTTTAGGGGCAGATAGCAATGGTGCCTCGTGCAATCGCTCATCAAGTGCATACAACTTCCTCTTTTGCTTGAGAACAATTCTCAAGTTTCGCTGCCAGTCGAGAAAGTTGCTTCCAGACAGCTTGTCCTTCTCAAGGACAGATCGCAATGACATGGTATTAGCGGTGTTTCCAGACATGATAATCTAAAACAAAATAAACATGCAGAGATAAGTATCATGACAATAACATATTTAATAAGGACTTTTATTAAATACGCTCCCACTATTTTACTCAAACCAATGACCCTCCTCATTGGCTCTGAAAATTCCGTTGGAAGATTTTCTAGTGGGCCAAGATCCATATTTCGCCACGTCCTGAGTCAGCTTTGGCTGATCGCCCAGAACTCGGCTATTTAGGTAGGAAACTATTTCCAATTGCATCTATATGCAACTCTTGGATCAGTTGGGTGAATAACCCTTTATTCTAATTCATCTTATGAATTAAAACCCAACTCTTGCCTCTAGGCCCATTTCCTTCTTATTGAATTCGGCCCAGTTAAGTCAAACCCAATGGTTGGCAGTTGGATATTTCACCTATCGCGCCTCACCAAGATAAAATAAGGTTCTCAGCTTTGGCATGATCCACACTTACTCTATCCTGGCCTTGACGAGTGCCACACATCGGAAGGCATTTCGACTTAATATTTCTTTGAGGGAATTTTATTGTAAATGATCTCACCGGCGTTGTATTAACATACAAGGTGTTTTGCTCTCAGCATACATGTCACACATGTCTATGTACATTCATCTAACATACAAAACATACAAGACATACATGCTCATACATATTTAAAACATTCAGATAATATATTTCATGCAACACTTGCGTAAATATAAAACGAGATATGATATTACGGTTATGGCCTTCTAAGAAAGAAAAAAAAAGTTAAACTATTACAATTCTTTAAGCTTCTCAAGCTCCTCCATATGGTGTTGCCTCCTCTTCAACTCTTTGAAGTAAATATTTATTTAAAAATAAATAAATAAAATAAAATAAAAGGCACGACACGTAGGTCGTATTTAATTTAAAACAAGTCACGACACGCAAGTCGTATTTACCAAAATAAATAAATACCATAAACTAAGGCCATAACCTTACACCACATATTTAAAAATATTTAACTACAAATAATAACAATAACCTTTATTATTATTATCATTAAATAATTTTAAACGTAAAATTATTCAAATATACGAATTAATTCAAATGCCTATAAATCATCACGGCTGGATTATATGGAATCCCAAAAACAAACTAATATTAAAAATAAAAGCTGGATAAAATTCCATTTTGAATTTAATTTGCATTACCATGAATGCAAAATTAACTCTTTTGCAAGCCAAAAATCATTTTTCAAAATTCAGTTAAATAAGCTAATCAATATCCCATACTGATTATTATATTAATAGAAAGCAATTGAATTTCACAAATATCTCGTATCCGTTCCAAATCGTTTCATAATTATTGGACTTTGAAAATTGAATTCATTGCCTTTTAAAACAAATTGCGATACCCGTATTTTTCTTTTAAAAAAAAACGCCAGGCTCTTAAAGCAAAAGAGAATTGTTTCAATTCATTAAAACAAAAACAAGAAATGCCCACACAGACCGTATTTGATTCAAGAAATCAACCAGGCTTAGCTCATGTATGGAAAGGATTCAATTTGGGTCTCTCTTGAAGCGTAACCATTTACGTTATACTAGCCAAATCATTCACGCAGACGTATTCCTGAATCAAATTCATAAAGAACTAACATATATCACATATATTGAAGATCATACAAGAGCTTTCACAGAAGGATAACATGTCAAGAAATTGAAATCATATTCAAAAGCAATAACATATGTTATCAATCAAGCCAAATAAGCACATAGGATTCAAGGTAACTAAGACCATGGCTCTGATACCACTGTTGGGAAATCAAGAGATAGAATTTTAAAAATTCTTTTAAAATCAATCTCAAGAGCGGAAAAATTCCCTTACCAAGATCGCTTAGAACTACGAGAATCACAGTGATGTTGTGTTTACCTCTTGAAGCGTAGAGGAGATCGATCACCAACACCACGATCTTGTAGTGTCTCTACTCAGTCCACACGAACGGTAGCCTCGGAATGCGTCTTGCTAGTTGACGGCAACAGGAAGGAGGCACAGAAAGGTCTAAGAAGCTTAACCACTAGGGTTTTGGGGCATTAAGCTTATATGCTCCCTTCCTTTCATTCTATTGCCCTAATGGGCCTCATACAATATGAGCCCATTTCCTTCTTATTTAATTAAATCACTATTTAATTAAATAATTTGATTCCGATTAGACTGTTCCATCGTGTGACCCTATAGGTTCTCATTAAGTTGGCAATAATATTAAATATTAAAATAATATTAAATATTAAATTAATATTAAATATTATAAGCAATGAGCGGCATCTAGCAATGCATCATTGCTACCCAATTAACGGGAAAAAACCGGTGATCCGATTTTAACCTTACCGCGACCAAGGTTACTGTGAAGTCGATGTCCCTTCGTCCATATGTCTTAATTGAACACGAGGCATAAATGCGTCATCCTCGTTAAGTCCAATCATATGTTCCTCGATACCAGAATGAACGTGTAATCACAAGCGGGCCCAATATCATATATTGACCCACTTCCGCGTGGCCACACATATTTCACGTCTCACTCTATCGAGAGGCCCAAGACATTACTCCTGTTATGTAGGAGGGACGAATCCTGTCTACATCACTCGCACCCCTCAACATGATTCATTGAAGGCCCAATTACTATCTTTATGATCATCCTGTTACGGATGACGTTTGATAGCATTAAAGCCTACAACTCCACATGTAGGAATCGCAGTGACTTCAAGTCAAAGGACTACTTCACTATGGTCGCCATGAGGAGCGCCTATGACACTTACATAACTATTATGAAGCGTCCTCATAGTGGGTCAGTCCAATATAAATATTACTCTTAATATTTATATCTGTGTGCCGACTTGATATCGCATATCTATGACCCATGAGATGTGGTCATCAGTCTACTCACACAATAGTCTCTATGCATTATTGTCGTCCTAATTAACAATAATACTCGACTACGGATGCTTTAAGAATAACGTTCTATATGTTCAATGGGGTCTCACGATCAAGTCATACTTGATGTTCCATTAAACGAACAATCTATTCTAAGGACTTTATTATGCTATAAAATAAATAACACAATAAATGAAATGCCTCATATATATATCAAATATATATAATCAAAGTCATGACACAAATAATAATCTACTAAAACTAGATTGGCCACTAGGGCTTACACCAACAGCTGGGTCCAACAACAACACAGAGATATTGTGGGGAACTTGTTATGAAACCAAAAAGAAATTGATGGTCCATTGGCACGGTGCTCAAACCACATTGGAATCCTTCTGAATGGCAAATGAAACTCTCTGTCTTCTTCACTCTCCGCATGCAATTTCTGTTAGTCGTGATCCATTCAAACATTTAGCAACGCATATATGAGTAGAGTATATAAATTCATCAAATTAAATATATAAGAAAACAAGAACCTCATACAGTAACATGCTTCTACACCCAAAACGAAAGTCAAGGGAAGCCACTTGCAGACAAAGTTCTTATGTTGGGTGGAATCCTCTAATTTGTTGAAGATTGTGGCAGTTATCCAAAATAAGTGTCCTAAAAAACCGACATACTTTGATGCATGCAGGAAGAAGTGTGAGGTCTAAATCTTTCAAGGATGTGCACCATCGTGCAGACAATGTTTTTAAGTTTGGAGGAATCCCACTATTTTTTTTAGACTTCTGCAACCATCCAAATGAATTTTGGTCAAGGAGCGACATTCTTTGACGCATGCAGGGAGAATTGTAAATTTATTGCGCAATAGGTACAAGTCTTTCACATTAGCAATCAAAGGGAGACCTGTTCGAAGGAATTCGTCTGATATATGACAACAACTGAAAGACCTAGATTTAAGGTGTTTTTAGGGACCACTGAGCTCACTTGTGCTTTACCATCATGCTCTTTAGGTAATAGCAATGTACATGCCCCAACAATCAACTCATGAAGTTCGCGCATCACAAAAATTTGATAGGACACGTGGTCCTGGTCCTAATGCTAAGAAGGAGAGTGGTGTGGGTTGGATTGGAGTCACATGCTATGGTTTATCTTTCAGTCTTCCATTGTAAGAGCTCTTGAGCTCATCTTCCTCGGTAAATAATACAATCACATACCTTGTTTTCTGCTTAATTCTTTATTCTGCTTGATTCTGTGATTCACGGGTTCTAACATTGGTCCAACCTGCCGGATATTTGAGAGAGAGCTAGCGAGGAACACAATCGTCCATGCCACCCAAGATGACTGACAGAGTGGACGCGTTGGAAGCAAGGATGACGTCGATGGAGAATTCGTTCTGGCAAACCATGGTGGAGTTTCGTCAATCCATAATGGCAGAGTTCGCCAAGATTGACACGGTGCGTTACAATGAGGGGGAGTATTCGCCATCGCACAGCGAAGAATCTGTATCAAAATTCAAAATGGCGGTGAAGAAGGTGGAATTGCTGCCATTTGACAGGGAGGATCTTGTGGGGTGGATCACACGAGCTGAAACCTACTTCGAAGTGTAGGGATCGTTGGAGGAGGTGAAGGTGAGGCTGGCGAAGCTGAGTATGGAAGGTGCGACCATTCATTGGTTCAACCTTATGCGTGAAACAAAGGACGATCTGACATGGCTAAAGCTGAAACGTGCCTTGATTGAGAGGTATGGAGGGAGGAAGAGTGATAATCCATTTGAGGAATTGAAGGATCTGCAACAAGGAGGAGATGTCGATGATTACATCGCTAATTTTGAGTATATGTCTTCTCAGGTGAGTCGTCTCGCTGAGGAGCAGTACTTAGGGTATTTCATGGGTGGGCTCAAGTTGGAAATTCGATTGAGAATGAGGACCTTCAACCCTAGAACTTGAGTTCAGGCGATGAAGCTGGCACGGGATGTGGAAACGGAGCTCTATGGGTCGCTGGCTCCTCGAGGAGGTACTGGAGGACAAGGGCGACAATGGAAAGGGGGTAAAGACTTGGATCATGGGTCAGCCCACAAAAACAATTCCGGGTCAACTTATAACCCGGGTCCAAATCGAGTGGGTTTCTGGTCTAACCCGATTGGAAATAATTCGCAAAAAGGGAATCAGCCCCATTCACTCGCGAACCCTAATTTGAGTATGGCACAGCTGAATTGCGATGAAGAGAGGAAAGGGAGTGACCAGAGCAGAGGGGTGAAGCATTTATCCTATTCTGAGTTAATGGAAAAGAAGGCTCGTGGCATGTGTTTTCGATGCGGTGATCGTTACCATCCTCTGCATCAGTGCGCTGAGAAGCAACTGCGATTGGTAATTCTTGGTGACGATGAGACTGTGAACGACAATGGGGAAGTGATAGCTTCGGAGCTGATGGACGATGAAGCCGAAAAGGAGATTGAATACAAAGCTTTGGGTCTGTTTGGGATGACTGAAGCGAGCAACACTAAGAAGACAAGGCCCACAACCTTAAACTAGAAGGGAATTTGATGGGTGTTCCCATTCTGACTCTGGTGGATACAAGGGTGAGCCATAACCTCATCTCACCACAGATGGCTACCGGTTTATGGTTGCAGGTGGTTCAAAACAGGGTTATGAGGGTCCGGTTGGGTAATGGCAATCAGGCTCCAACAATTGGGAAGTGTCCCAATTTGACAGTGCAATTGGGGAGCTTCTCTACTCTAGTGGAAGCATATGCGTTGGAACTAGGAGAGTTTGACATGGTTTTGGGAGTGGCATGGCTGAGAAAATTTGGGAAGGTGACAATGGATTGGAAAAAAATGACAATGAATTTCCAATGGCATGGTAACATGATAGAGTTACAGGGACAGTCTTCAATAACAGTGAATAAGGCTAATGAACCTGAAGATATGTTGACTACCCAAAAAGCTCAGGAGAAGGGGAACACTATTAAGCAGTGGATGATTAAGTGGAGAGGCAGGCCTAAAGAGGATACTGAAGGTGCAATTGAACTTGTACTTAAGAGTCATTGTCCTGACCTCAGCCTTGAGGACAAGGCTGTTTTGGTAGGGGGAGTAGTGACAGGACACGTGGTCCTAGTCCTAATGCTAAGAAGGAGAGTGGTGTGGATTGGATTGAAGGGAATATTCTAGAAGAAGGAAAAGAGGAGCAACTGAGAGGAGGGGAGGTTAGTTACGTGACGTGGCAGAGAGGAGGCACATAATTCTGTTAGAGAGGAGTATTAGGAGAGGGGTAGGAGGGGAGTGAGGATTCATTCGGGAGATTGATCATTTGGGTTGTTAGGAGAATCTCTCTGGTAGGAGCCATAGGCTCTGGTTTATCTTTCAGTCTTCCATTGTAAGAGCCCTCGAGCTCATCTTCCTCAGTAAAAATTACAATCACATACCTTGTTTTCTGCTTAATTCTCTATTTTGCTTGATTATGTGATTCACAGGTTCTAACAAAATGCTACATGGTAACTAAACAACTCCACAGCGAATCAGTACTAGTCTTTTAGCGGGGGTTTGTTACAGATTTTCCAAGGTTAAAATCATTTTTTTTGTGTAAAAAAACATTTTATTGATTTTAAGTGTTTGTTTAATATTTTTTAGAAAATCATTTTCTTAAAAAATGATTTTTAAGCTAAAAATGAAAAGCTAAAACTATCAGCTTTTGGAGAAAGGCCCATGGGATAGATGAGAGAAAAAATGGGGGAAAAACGCAAAAACACGGAACTTTAAATGACTCCTTTCTTTGTTTACTAAATTGCCCTTCCATTTTTAAAAAAATGATAGCCTTTGCCCTTGTTTCGTTTTAGGGTTCTCTTTCGTCGTTCTCTTTTGCTTCTTTCTGCGTCGTTCAGGTCTCTTTCTCCACAGCATCTTTCTTCTCCACGACGCATCAAGTAAGTTTTTGTGCACATTCTTTCAATATAATAAAAACTAAGTATGTCCAAATACTAATATTATCGTCTAATAAGCATCCTAACGACGAGAACGTAGATAGTCCTGATCGATAAAAGTTCTTTGCCAATCAAAAGTAATCTCAGGATTGGTGTTCACGAAGTGAGAAAATGTTGTCCTATTTTCTTTGATGGCAAGGACTCTCACAGCCTTCAAGTATAGATGTGATCCTTTTACTAAGGTTGGAAGCTCATCTAACATTGTCAAACGTTTAGCATAACTAACATTGTCCTCTGGTTTTGATCCCGTGACATTAGTATATGAACTTTGATCAATGAGAAGATCAAGAGATCTTTGAAGTTTCTTTGCTGTCCCTATTTTCTCTCCTTTCCCCAAATTCTTCATCTTTTTTAAATTTATATTTGAAGAACTTGGTGTTGCATTTGTTTGAACCTCATTCCCAACTTCAAAACTATGCCCTGCTATTGTCATGACCTCCAATATCTCTAATATCTTCAAAATGAGCATGTGATGACTGTAAAACCAAAATATTTTTTTTGAAAATTTGTGTTGAAGAAATAGATGCTGGTAATAGGCCAAGTTCACACTTCAGTAAATAAGGGTGGAAGAATATCACCGAAAAATTTGAAGAGAAAGCCGGTTATGCTTATGATCGTGCACAACTGAAGAATAGATGAGATGCATTAAAAAGGGAGATTTCATCATTTGTAAAGTTAGTTGAAAAATAGACCAGAGTCGGATGGGATCATGATAAACAAACCATTTGGGATGATGATAATTGGTGAACTGCTAAGAGTAAGGTATGGTTGTTTCTTGTATACTATGTATTAATATGACTTGTTTTTGTGATTATTTATTTATATGTTTATTTTTCAGGAGGATCCAGACATTTTGAAATGGAAGAATGGGGGACCTAAATTCCTTGAGTTACTTGAGAAATGTTTCAAGGGCACAATAGCTACTGCATTTGTTCTTTATAAGCCATACGAAGATCCACTCCCCCGCGAAGGATTAGATGCTCATTTTGAAGATACTGGAGATATTGGAGGTCATGACAATAATCCAATTATCGAGAATGAAGGAATAGGGGATAGTTCTAAAGCTGGGAATGAGGTTCAAACAAATGCAACACCAAGTTCTTCAAATATAAATTTAAAAAAAAAAGAGGAAGAATTTGGGGAAAGGCGAGAAAATGGGGACATCAGAGAAACTTCAAAGATCTCTTGATCTTCTCATTGATCAGAGCTCATATACTAATGTCATGGGATCAAAACCAGAGGACAATGTTAGTTATGCTAAATGTTTGACAATGTTAGATGAGCTTCCAACCTTAGTAAAAGGATTACATCTATACTTAAAGGCTGTGAGAGTCCTTACCATCAAAGAAAATAGGACAACATTTTCTCACTTCATGAACACCAATCCTGAGATTACCTTTGATTGGCAAAGCACTTTTACCGATCAGGACTATCCATGTTCTCGTCGTTAGGATGCTTATTAGATGATAATATTAGTATTTGGACCTACTTAGTTTTTATTATGTTGAAAGAATGTGCACCAAAATATACTTGATTCAAAACTCTCATATTCACAAACTTCTGCCAAACAACGAAAAAGAAACAAAAATAGAAATCGAATAAATAATATTAAAATGAATTTGTTGGTATAGAAGACAAAATAAAGGAACTTGTTATACTTACCTTTTGAGATAGTAGCAACTCCAGTGACATCAAGCAACTTTGGGGTAACTCCAGTATCAAAAGTTTCTTTGGATGAAAGTCAGAAGGTAGATGGATATCTCCACCATTCCAATACTCTTAAACTATTTGGAAGATGCTCGAGACCTTTGAAAAAACAACCTTTTCTAATAATAAGAGTTTTGAGGTTTTTCATCTCCTTGAAGGCTTTTTCATCCCATTCTATTACTTCTTCAAAACTGGGGACATCCAGAATTATGACTTGAATTCTACCAGTTCCCTTTGAAAACAAAAGCACAAGTAAACCACAATAAATATATACATGTTTGGAATTCGACATACATATTTAGAGAAAATTATAGATCATATAAGGAACAAAGGCATAAACATACTATCATCAAGGTGTCTAGCACATAATAATCAAAATATATAGTAAAGGTTAAATTTGAAAAAACAAAAACATCTATATCAGTCTTACAGTATTTTCTTCCAAAACTGGAATTATATCCTCGGGGAACCATAACCTACAACGTTTCCCAAGCTCTTCTGGTGATTCTTGTCGAACAATTTCTTTACCCATGTCTTCTATTCAGTCATGCAATGTCACATGACCACTCATATTTATCTTTATGAGAGATTTTTCAATCAACACTCCAATATCATATACTGGGCAGAAACCATGATGATTCTGAAGTATTTTTTTGACATATGGCAAAGCATATCCATTGAAGCCATCTGCTGATCTTCCTCCAAACAATCAAAACCCGAGCCCATACCCGTAAAGTGGGTTTTTATCCTGCCCATTGCGGGTATTTTTTTGAGGGTACCCAGTGGGTTTGGGTCCAATTGTCATCCCTAATCCCACGCTACCATTTCACACCTCACTTTTTTATTACATAATTATATTATATTATAGTATATATTAAATAATATGTTATTTATATGTTATTTATTTATGCATGAACTGAGTATGGTAGCGTCAGATTATATGTATTTATTTTTCCTCTCATTATTTTTTCTTTGTTTAAATTTTTTTAACAGTTTTTCTCTATGATTCCTTTATTTACATAGTCAGTTTTGTTCCATATTAACTTTGAGCTGTTTCTTTTTATTATTACTAAAATATGTGTTGTATTTTTTTCGCATATTTATATTATAAAAATTAAAATGTATAATAAAAATTTCAAATATCAAAAGTGTATTATAAATATTTTTCATAATAAACAACCTATTGCAACTAGTCATTTCTTATTTTTTTTATAAGGTGCAACTAGTTATTTCTAAACAAACCTGCATTGAAGATTGATATTAAAAACAAAATCATACACCGAATCAAGTGTTGGATGCACAGTTACATGTTCAGATATTCAACGAGAATACGCAAGGTGGTTAAATACGAGTGAAATGTTAAAGAAAATGTATATAAGATAGATAATATACTATCCTTTTTTTTTTTGACAATATATACTATCCTCTTTTGAATCACGATGTTTACAATATATAATTATGGTTAGCGATGATAGGTACAAAACATTTAATTAATGAAGATGTATACTCCCTCTATTCCAAAACTATTGATGTTTTAGCCTTTTGTTTTTGTTCTAAAACTATTGATGTTTTAGAAATCCAATGTCTAATTAATGCTTTTTTCCAACTATACCCTTAGTTGGGTGAGAGAACTTAGAAATTAGTAATGTAATTAATGACAAATACTAAGAGATTAAATAAGAATATTTTAGTCTAAATACATATTAATTTATTATTTCTTAATCTGTGGTAATGCAATTAATGACAAATACTAAGAAATTAAATAGGGATATTTTAGTCTAAATACATATTAATGATACGAGTTTGGACCTGCCACATGAGGTTCCAAGCGATGCTACTAGACTTGGGCCAAGTGAAGGGTCGAATAATGGGCCTGAAAGGCCACAACAAAATAGAAAAAGCCCAATATGGTTGGAAGATTACGTTTGAGCCTCAGCAATTGCTGAGTCACAGGATCATGCCATCAGTGTGTGATAAAACGAATATTGCCTTTGCATTTAGATTTCATTAGCTGTCAGAATATTCCCTAGTTTGTTATAGTATAAGGATCGGTCACCACTTGGCCAATGATCCGTAATAGTAGGAATTGTAATAGCTTATAAATTACAGTCCATTGAATAAAGAAATCAAGAAGAGAATCGGATAAATTTTATCCACCATTTTTGTTGTTTCCCTTCTCTTCTCCCTGCCTTCAAGGAGCCCCTCCAAGCTCGAATTGGAGATTCCCCATTGCCCCTGCATCATTGGTGCTTTCATTTCTTACTCCAATGCCTCCTAAACCTGACACAAAAGACAAAAGCATTGATGAGCTTACTACACAGCTCAAAGAAATGCAATGACAGCTACAAATACAAATGGAAATTTCAAACAAACAACAAATCCAGCTCCATTCTCAAATGGAGGCCTTGGCCAAACAGAATGAGGTTTTTCAAAATTTCCTAGCCAACTAACTACCGTCCCTAATTCGAGACCGGCTGCAAACCCAATCTACCAGATCCCACATTCCAGCCCTACCCTTAAACCACCTAAAATCACCCTTTCTTCCTTTGATGGCACTAAACCCTTGGATTGGATTTTTCAGGCCGAACGCTATTTCGACCTCCACCAAATTCCTCCATCTCAGCGCATGCCTTATGTGCCCTTTTTCATGCAGGGTGAGACTCTCGATTGGTACAAATGGTTGGCCGACAACCATCATATCTCCACTTGGGAGGCTTTTACCAAACCTTTGGAGCTCCGCTTTGGCCCAACGGAGTTTGATAATCATCAAGTAGCCCTATTCAAACTCCAGCAGAAGGGATCTGTTATTGAGTACCAGTAGTAGTTTAAAACTCTATCTAATAGAATTCTAGGTATGCCTTCTGACATGTTGCTTAATTGTTTCATTTCAGGTTTAAAATAAGATCTCCAGCATGAACTCTTCATCTTAAAACCCCATTCCCTTCCCCATGCCATTGGCTTATCTAAGTTGTTTGAAGCCAAATTTGCTACAACCAAGCCTTTTTGGAGTCGTGCTCCCAAACCCTCCCCAATTCCACCATCAAACTCAACCACCTGCCCCGACCTCCTAAAATAGCCACCCATTATAAACCCTTCCCTACCCATACACCGTTTATCCTCCCAAGAATATTATGATCGCCGTACTAAAGGACTATGCTATAACTGTGATGAAAAATTTAGTCCGGGCCATAAATGCCAAAAACAAAAGTTTCTTTTACTGTTAGCTGAGGATTTCCCTGAGGAGGATAGTGTTGCCACTACTTCAATAGATCTTATTGACCCCGGCCCCCCCACAGATGCACCTGACACTGAAGTTTCTCCTTCCCTTCCAGCAGAGCATTTCCACTTATCTCTTGCTGCCCTCTAGGGCCCTCCCTCACCCCGCACCTTGCAAGTTGAAGGTACTATTAAAGAAAATTCAGTCACTATCCTTATTGACTCCGGGAGCTCTCATAATTCCATTAAATCTACCCATGGTTGTTGTTACCCTATTCTCTGTTGTCATGGGTAACGACAATTCCATTAAATGTATGGGGTCTTGCACTGAGGTTCCTCTCCTTTTAGCCTCTCACGTGTTTAAGGTTCCCTTCTTTGTGCTTCCTATCCATGGGGCTGATTTAGTCTTAGGGGTTCAATGGCTAAAGACCCTAGGCCCCTTTCTCTCAGACTACAATGTGCCTTCTATTCAATTTGTGTACCACAACAGACCCATTACCATTACGGGTACACCCATGAGTTCCCCAACCCTGGCCACTTTTACCCAATTTAACCGGTTTGTGTTCACTAATTCCATTGTTTCCGCCCACACTATTACCATGGCTGCTGTAGAACCTGATCCTAGCCCTAATCCTTGTCCCACCATGGCCTCTATTGATACCACTACCCTAGACAGCACCCTAGCCTCCCAGCTCCACAAATTTCTTTAGGTTTTCAGCTTGCCTCAAGAGTTACCACCTCATAGGAGCCAAGACCACCATATACACTTACTACCCAATTCATCTCCCGTCAATGTTAGACCCTATCGCTACCCCTTTTGTCAAAAGGACGCAACGACAAAAATGATACAAGAAATGCTCCAGGAGGGTATTATACGGCCTAGCACTAGCCCCTTTTCATCACCAGTACTTCTTGTGCGCAAGAAAGATGGGACGTGGCATTTTTGTGTGGACTATCGTGCCTTTAACACTATTATCGTTAAGGACAGGTTCCTGATTCCTACGGTGGATGAGCTCCTAGATGAGCTCCATGGCTCTAAAATATTTTCAAAGCTTGATTTGTGCTCGGGATACCATCAAATCCTACTTGCACTAGAGGACACCTTTAAGATCGCATTCAGAACTGTGGATGGCCATTTTGAATTCTTAGTAATACCTTTTGGGTTGTCTAATGCCCCCTCCACATTTCAAGCTACTATGAATGTGGTATTTCGCCACTTACTCCGTAAATTTGTCTTAGTATTTTTTGATGATATTTTGGTATATAGTAAGGATTAGGATTCTCATTTGACACACCTCACTCAAGTATTGCATCTGTTGTCCCAACACCAACTCTTTGCTAAATATTTGAAGCTCAATTTGGAGTGACTCGGGTCACTTATTTGGGCCATATAATTTCTCAAGAGGGTGTGGCAGTAGACCCGGAAAAGATTCAAGCTGTCTTGGAATGGCCTACTCCTTTAATAGTGTCATCCCTACATGGATTCCTAGGCCTCACTGGCTACTATAGGAAATTTGTGCAACACTATGCTGCCATTGCTAGCCCCTTGACTGACCTCCTCAAGAAGCACTCTTTTGGCTGGACAAGTGAGGCTCAACAGGCCTTTGACTCTTTAAAACAGACTATGACTTCTCTCACTGTGCTAGGCATTCCAGATTTCACCCTCCCATGTAAGGTCACTGCCGATGCTTCAGGCACATCAATTGGAGCTGTGTTATCTCAAGTAGCCCATCCCTTGGCCTATTTTAGCAAGAAGTTGTGCCCTAAGATGCAGGTTGCATCAGCCTATGAGCGGGAAATGTTTTCCATCACCGTTGCTGTTAAAAAGTGGCAACATTACCTCCTAGGCCGCCATTTCAAGGTCTTCACTGACCAAAAGAGCCTCCGAGCACTACTTTCCCAGACAATTCAAACATCGGCACAACAAAAAATGGCTCACGAAACTTTTAGGGTTTGATTATGAGATTTTATACACACCTGGGAAAACCAACGTGGTTGCTGACGCTTTGTCCAGAGTCTCTGCCCCCTCAGAAGCTGTATTCTCTTCCATCTCTGTGTGCCAACCATTGCTATTTAGTCAACTCCAGGACTTTTATACTTCCAATGCCATTGGACTGGCCCTGGTTGCTAAGTTTGACCAGCCTGATCAGCATTCCCAGGACTTCACATTCCAATAGGGCCTTCTCCACTACAAAGGCCGCTTATTCATTCCCCTGGAAACAGAATTACGTCAATAGTTGATTACTGAGTATCATTCAACACCAGTAGGAGGGCATTCTGGGAATAAGGGGACTCTTACCAGATTGACTGCTGCATTCTCTTGGCCAAACATGGCCAAAGATGTGGGGGCATTCAAACCTGCACGGTGTGTCAATAGCATAAGTATTCGACTCACAAACCATATGGGTTACTTCAACACCTCCTAATTCCCCAATAGGTATGGGAGGACATCAGCATGGATTTCATGACTCACCTACCACTGTCTCATGGCAAGACCACCATTTGGGTCATTGTGGATCGGTTATCCAAGTATGGGCACTTCTTGTCTCTCCCTTCTCAGTTCACAGCCGCGAGTCTGACCACCATGTTTTTCTCAGAAGTATACCGGTTGCACGGCATGCACCGCTCTATTATGAGCGACCGCGGCAATGTTGTCTCTGAAGACAGGGGTAATGATACGAGGCTGGACCTGCCACATGAGGTTCCAAGCAATGCTACTAGACTTGGGCCAAGTGAATGGTCGAATAATGGGCCTAAAAGGCCACAGCGAAATAGAAAAAGCCCAATATGATTGGAAGACTACGTTTGAGCTTGAGCAATTGCTGAGTCACAGGATCATGTCGTTAGTGTGTGATAAAATGAATATTGCCTTTGCATTTAGATTTCATTAGCTGTCAGAATATTCCCTAGTTTGCTATAGTCTAAGGAACAGTCACCACTTGGCCAATGATCCGTAACAGTAGGAATTAAAATAGCTTATAAATTACAGTCCATTGAATAAAGAAATCAAGAAGAAAATCGGATAAATTTTATCCACCATTTTTGTTATTTCCCTTCTCTTCTCCCTACCTTCAAGGAACCCTTCCAAGCTCAAATTGGAGATTCCCCATTGTCCCTACATCAATTAATTTGTTATTTCTTAATCTGTGTGCATTAACCTTAAACATCAATAGTTTTGGAATGGACGGAGTATAAGATTGGCTTAAAAAGGGTTCACTCGTAAAACTTAAAAGTATCCTCGCATTGAAAAAAAACTGGGTAATTTTTGGGACTTACTTGCAACGACCCACTTAAGTAGACTTACTTTCAACATTTTAAGTCTGCAAATAAATTATTTTGTAAGCCCATTTTTGTGGATACCTGTTAAATGTGCAGAAATGGATGAGTCAAGTAGCCCTTCCTCCATCCCAACCATTGAATATTTTAACCATTAAATTAATGGCAATAACTACATTTGCCCATGTTGGGAAAATCTAGTTATTGGCCCTTGTTAAATGCCACATATTTTAGAAACAAATATATGGGTCGCGCGAATTGGACACAATTTGGCGATAACAATACGTGACAACATGTACAGACCGTATGTCCGTACATGTACGGAATTTTGTTTTTCAAAAAAATATTTTTTTTAAAATTTTTTCTTTTAATAAAAAAATATTACAGATTTTTTTATCTGATTAATCACGTTCACATATCTGGTTAATACTATTCATTATCTGGTTAATGCCAAATCCTGAAACTTTGGACATCCCATTTTCTTATCTGGTTAATCAAGTTCAAATATCTAGTTAATGCTATTTATTATCTGGTTAATGCAAAATCTGTGTTAACCAGTTAAAAAAAATCTAAAAAAAAGCAATATATATATATATATCCGTACGGATTCTGTACGGTCCGTACATGTCCGTACCGTACGAACATACGGTGTCCATATATATTTGTGTTCAAAAATCATTTTCCCGAATATATTGTGTTGTGATGTGTGGCAGATGGTCGGTATTGAAAATATCTCCCGACAACTCCTAGCATTTTGGATGATGCAAGTATTTGTCGAGGCTTACCCAATGTGAAGTTTTAGTCGTTAGAGTTATTTATTTATTTTTTCTGATGTGAAATTAGATTTATTTACTTGGGTATGGAGCTGTGAAAAATGTTTATGGGGCCCTTGATCAAGTGGAAGGCATTGAGGTGCCCGAAGTCAAGTTAGTCTCAGGAATTTAAGTGAAGACATTGTTCTTATCAATTGGCTTCATTCATGAGATTGAGTTGCTCATGATTAATTAGGATGAGGCAACAAAGCTTTTCTGGTGGCTGACATTTTTATAATTGCACACTATGTTGAAACAAATAGAGCTTTACAACAAAGCTTTGGGGATTCTACAACAAAAACATTTTTTTTATTCTTCAAAGTTGTTTATTCCTATGTAGTCTCCTAAATTAGTGTCAACTAGACCATGAGGAGCATGGTAGAATGTGAGAATATTATTCAAAGTATTGGGTTAGCAGCATGTTATTTGAGTTCTATTTGTGGTATGTGAGAATATGATTAAAAGTATTGAAATGCTTTTGTGCACGCATGAAATGCAACTTTATAATTATAGTATTTCACAGTGAAGGATGTCAATTGCAATGCAACACTCCACCGACCATGTAAGTAGAAGTGTAGAACCTGATTTTGGTCCAGTTTTGTTACACTCATGTGGCTAATGCACTTTCTGGTATTTAATGGGAGGAGTTTTAGTTAACCTTCAACATTGTTCTTCTGACATAACTCTTCTTGCACTCTAGGTCAAATCAGTGTGCTGCTTTTTTGAATAGGGAGTATAATTCTAGGATTGCTTTATGTAAATTCAATAGCCATATTCATTTGATCCATGCGGGTAGTATTTTTTTGGTTGGATGCTTTAGATATAACAACCTGGGGATTAGGATAAGTAAGGGAATCAGTAATCGTTCTTGCTTGTTGGTCTGTTTGCTTTCAGCTTTGCAATTCAATAAAAAAAAATAAAGAAGAGGAGAGAATCTTGTAGAGGCAGACTAAGGAGTAAAGACTGACTCTTTCTCTTCTATTCTATTGGAACACATTTAAAGACTGACTAACAGGAAGAATGACTCCTATTGACCGAAGGCTAAAGGACTCCTGAAAGAAAGTGACTCGACTGACGAGGTCTAGTCTTGATTCCTAAGAGGTATGAAACTGCACCATTCAAGATCAATGCTTGCATCCATCTTCATAGGAACTCTTAAACTTCGATCGCAAATAGCCTATGTGTAAAGAACCCAAACATCAGCCCCTCGGCCCTCAAGTTATGCCTTAATTGTAGCAGCTGACCAAGACAAATCTAGTAAGGAATCATGGAATGATATTAAACCATTGGAAGCAAATCTGAATAAATGCACAACCTTGATTCATGGAGTCAAATCAAATCATGGTCCGATTATGTAGAGCCTTGATTCTTGCTAATATATCTCCTTTTCTTATTTAGGCAAATAATACCGTTGGTGCTATGTGTGTATATATACACATTGTAACATCTGTACGATAAGCAATCAAGATAATTATCAATTACGTGTGTTCCTTCAAATTCATTATGGTATCAGAAGCATCATCCTTTTCCTCTGAAGAACCCAAACTCACTATTCAGTCTTTTCACCAATGTTCGAGCCCAATTTCAATCAAGCTATCCACTTCAAATTTCCTTCTCTGGAAATCCCAGATTTGACCTTTGATTAGAAGCCTGGGCCTTGAACACCATATTACCAACACTTCAAAACCAGATGATGAGGTCACCGATTCAGCTGGAACCAAAACAAAAAATCCAAATGCAGTGCAGTGGATACTGAATGATGGATTGCGCACCTCATGGCTCCTTGGAAAGATGAAAGAAGAAACTCTTAGCATGATCCTTGGAGGGGATACAACCTACTCTATTTGGAGTTCACTTCATGAACAGCTGTTGCCCAACACCGAAGATGGTGAAGCCCAACTCAAAAATAGCCTCTATGCTTTTTAATCGAAGGGGAGTTTATCCTTGGATGAATGCGTCAGAAAATTCAAAGAATTGTGTGACAAACTCTCAGCCATTGGAAAGCCACTGTCAGATGTCGACAAAGTTTTTCAAATTTTAAAAGGACTTGGACACAAATACAAGGAATTTCGAATTGCAGTTTTATCAAAACCTCCATATCCTTCCTTTAATCAATTTATTATGTCATTGCAAAACTTTGAACAGGTTTATCTCACTGAAGAAAAGTCTCCTGTTGATCACAACCCAAGCCTTTTTTGGGAAGAAACATGCGTGGAGGAAGAGGAAATTTTAGAGGACGTGGCTCACACTCCTTTATGCAAAATCGTCCAAATGACAGCAACCAAGCCTCAAACTCCACAGCTCTGCCAAAGTATAACAATAATTGGAGAGGACCCAAGACAACAAAACAAGGAACCTTGTCAAATATGTGGAAGAACGAATCATACTGCTCCAAAATGCTACTATAGGGCTTTTCCACTTATGGGGACCACTTGGTAGAACCAAATATGGTTCTCACTCTTTTCTTTGGGCTATTGAGTGGCACCAAGTGGGTACATCCATTGAGATTTGTGATTTGCTTTGTAAACAATATTGAGCATTTGTTTGCATTGATATGAATTGAGGCTTGTGACATGTGATTAGCTTGTAAACAATATTGGACCTTTTGTTTACAATACTATGATTTGAGGTATATAACTTGTGATTTGCTATGTAACATTGTTGAATTTCTGTTATATTGATTGTGGCTGAGATAAGTGATGGTGAGGGGTCCGAGAAGGACTCACTGAGATTTCTTAAATCTCACCCCTTTCCATTTAATTGTTTCAGATAAGCAGGTGCACGGAGACTGACCATAGCTGGAGTCCCTTAGAAGCTAGTCTTTTATATTTTGACTATGCGTTGTGCAAGGGTTTATGAACCCTACATTTTGTAATCCTTATGATCTTGGAATTGTATTTTGAGACATAAGTTTATGTACTTCATTCCGCTAAACAAGTACTTTGTATGGATTATGACTTGTGAACTATCAAGTTTTAATTTATTCACATTTGTGATATCTTGTAATATTTAAATGCTATGATTCGATGTAAAAATTGAATTAGGTGTTACATTATGGTATCAGAGCAGTTCGATTCTTATTGGACTGTGAGGTATTTAGGTTTGACTTAGCGTGTCATTTGGAACTGTTTATATTTTTCTACTTATTATGCTATGAGATATTAAGCCTGATCAACTCAATTCTTTATGCATTCTATGCAGAATCATGGCATCCGGTTCGAGAGGGCACGGTAGGCCACAGAGGAATGCCACTAGAGACACCAGGAACCCGCAGGAAGCCGAGCCTTGGAATGTCATGGCGGAGGCATTGAGGGTCAAACCGAGGCCGTTAATGTGCAAGCCCAAGCGACCAATGCATTGCTCCAACAAATTCTTCAAGGAGAAGGAGCCCCAGTTAACAATGCGGCACCGCTCGACAATCCCAACCGTGTGTACTCTAAATTCCACAAGAATGACCCTCCTTCCTTCAAGGGTGGCTTCGACTCATTTGAAGCGAAGTATTGGTTACAAGAAAATGGAGAAAATATTTGATGTGGTTGCTTGCACTGAGGAACAAAAACTGACCTTTGCCGCTCACTACTTGAAGGGAGAGGCTGAGATATAGTGGAGGGGAGCCAAAGCTCATATAATTACGCTTGAAACACGTTTGAACTGGGAGAACTTTCAGAAATTGTTCCTGGAGAAATACTTCCCTAAGAGTGTGAAAAGGATAAAAGAACAGGAGTTTGCTCACTTGACCTAAGGAAGCATGTCGGTAGCGGAATACATAGCCAAATTTGAAGACTTGGCCAAGTATTCTACCTATCTACGAAGCAAAGAAGATAATAAATGGAAGGCTCATCAATTTGAGCAAGATCTCCAACCGGAATTGAGGAATGCCGTGTGCAGATTTGAAGAGACTGATTTTGCCAAGTTAGTGGGAAAATGTATCATTGCTGAAGAAGCGCAGAATGCTTTGAGAATGGATCGTCAAGAGAAGTGGAAGAAAAAGAATGAGGAACGCAAGCCTAGTCAACCCTCCAAACAAAAGGGAAACCCCAACAAAGGAAAGCAAACTCAGTCTCCAGACACAGACAAATCAAAGACATGTTCCATTTGTGGCAGGTACCATAAAGGGGAGTGTTTGGGCAAGGACTATTGTTTCTATTGCAAAAAAAGGGGTCATTTTACGAATGATTGCGCCACACTTAAGAAGAAGAGCGAGAGGAGAGAAGCAACCAAAACCGGTGACTCTAACCAAAGACATGTTTTTGCTCTGGATGCCAAGAGGGCAAAGGGTGCTGACGGACTGATCAAAGGTACATGTCTCTTGAGTGACCGGCCTGTTATTGTCCTTTATCATTTCGGTGCCACTCATTCCTTCATCTCATATAAATGCGTATTAAGATTAGAGTTGCCTCTTACTTCATTACCAGTCCCTTTAAATGTCAGACACCCGCTGATGGCAACATCTCTACTTCCTTTTTATGCGAGAATTGTCCTCTCGAAATACAAGAAAGAGTGTTTATGGTTGATTTAGTTTATCTACCCTTGGAAGGTATGGATATTATTTTGGGGATGGATTGGCTTTCGACTAATCAAGTCGTTTTGAATTGTTATTGTAAAACCATAGAGTTTACATATTTGCAACCTCCCCAAAAGAATGTTCATCCTAGTGTCTTGGCCAGTGTTGCCCTATTAAACCAATGCCTAGAAGAGAGACAATTTGGCTATGTTCTGTTATTCTCTTCATCTTCAGAGGTTGAACTAGATTTGACTGCTATCCTGGTTGTGAACGAATACTTAGACGTGTTTCCTGATGAGGCGATGTCCTTACCTCCCGAGAGGGAAATTGAATTTTCCATAGATTTGGTTCCGGAGATGGGACCAATATCAATGGCTCCATATAGGATATCACCTGCAGAATTCAAAGAGCTTAAGTTTCAATTAGAGGACCTAATATCCAAACAGTTCATTAGGCCTGGTGGTTCTCCTTGGGGAGCGCCAGTGTTGTTAGTTAAGAAGAAGGATGGTAGCATGAGACTGTGTGTGGACTATAGGCAGATTAACAAGGTCACCATCAAGAATAAGTATCCGCTTCCCCGGATAGACGATCTTATAGATCAACTTAGGGGAGCTTTATTCTTTTCCAAGATTGATCTAAGGTCTGGTTACCACCAAATTAGGGTTAAGGCCAAGGATATTCCTAAGACCGCTTTCAGGACCCAATACGATCACTACGAGTATTTGGTTATGCCTTTTGGGTTAACCAGTGCTCCAGCCGTGTTCATGAGCTACATGAATCAAATCTTAGAGCCTTTCCTAGACAAGTTTGTGGTGGTGTTTATTGATGACATTCTAATTTATTCCAAGTGCTCCCAGGAGCACGAGGAACACCTTAGGATTGTGTTGGATACCCTTAGGCAGAAAAAGCTTTTTGCAAAACCTTCGAAGTGTGAATTTTGGTTGGAAGAAGTGAAGTTCTTAGGACATGTGATATGACACGCAGGAGTGTCAGTTGACCCCAGTAAAGTACAAGCAGTGCTGGACTGGGAAAGACCGATCACCATTTATGAAATCCGATGCTTTTTGGGTTTAGCTGGGTATTATAGGAGGTTCATCAAAGAATTCTCTCAGTTAGTACTTCCGCTAACTAGGATAACCTGGAAGGGATAGCCGTTTGTGTGGAGCAAAAGTTGCGAGAGTAGCTTCATAGAGCTCAAGATTAGATTGACCACTGCCCAAGTATTGATTATTCCGGATCCATCCTTAGGGTTTGAAGTGTTTACCGACGCTTCAATTAAAGGTCTAGGGTGTGTGTTGATGCAAAATAGGCAAGTGGTGGCTTATGCATCTAGGCAATTGAAATCCCATGAAGAGAACTACCCAGCTCATGACTTAGAACTTGCAGCAATTGTTTTTGCTTTGAAAATTTGGAGGCACTATTTATATGGTGTCCGATTTGAGGTCTTTAGCGATCATAAGAGTTTAAAATATCTCTTTAATCAAAAGGAACTCAACATGAGACAAAGAAGGTGGGTAGAACTCCTTAAGGATTATGATTTTGAGTTTAAATATCATCCAGGCAAGGCGAATGTAGTCACCGACACTTTGAGTAGGAAATCCCTTCAGGTATCCTCAATGATGCTGAAGGAAATGGAGTTGTTAGAGTCCTTTAGAGACCTAACTTTAGATTCCTTCTCTACTGGGCATAGCCTCATAGTGCATCACTTACAAATCAGTTGTGACCTTAAGGCTCAGATTAGACAAGCGCAGTTTATGGACGAAGAACTATAATCTAGGAAAAATCAACTTGACTTCTCCATAGACAATGATGGAACCATTCTCTTTCAACAAAGGATTTGTGTCCCTAAGAATTCAGAACTTAAGTGGCAGATTTTAGAAGAAGCCCATAGGAGTGTATTTACAGTTCATCCCGGTACAACCAAGATGTACCATGATCTTAGACACCTATACTGGTGGCCGGGGATGAAGACTGATGTAGCTGAGTTTGTAGCCCGATGCCTAGTGTGTCAGAAAACCAAGATTGAGCATCAGAAACCCTCTGGAATGCTCCAACCCCTGGAAATACCCTAGTGGAAGTGGGAAGGAATATCCATGGACTTCGTTGCGGGATTACCCCGTATTCAGTCCGGACACGACTCAATTTGGATAATTGTGGACCGATTGACCAAATCAGCCCACTTTATACCCGTTAAGACCACATACTCCACCTCTAAGTTGGCAAAAATCTACATCCAGGAAATAGTCAAGCTTCACGGAGTTCCTACTAGCATAGTCTCCGATAGAGATCCCAAATTCACCTTTAGATTTTGGAAGGTTTTTCAGCAAGCTATGGGTACTAGGCTAAACCTTAGCACGACATACCATCCCCAAACCGATGGTCAGACCGAGAGAACCATTCAGACCCTAGAGGACATGCTTAGAACATGTGTCTTAAAGGATGGTGGGAGTTGGAGTGATGATCTACCTCTGGCGGAATTCGCTTACAACAATAGTTACCATTCAAGCATAGGGATGGCACCCTATGAAGCCCTTTACGGTCAAAAGTTTAGAACACCTTTGTGTTGGTATGAGGTAGGGGAAAGGAAGTTAATAGGTCCTGACCTAGTTCAGGAAACTACCGATAAGATTCGAATGATTAGGGATAAGCTTACGATCGCTCAAAGTCGGCAAAAGAGCTATGCAGACTTAAAATCTAGACCACTTGAATTTGAAGAGGGCGAACATGTGTTCGTTAAAGTGTCTCCTACAATAGGCATTGGAAGAGCACTAAAAGCCAAGAAGTTGCATCCAAGATATATTGGTCCTTTTCAAATCTCGAGTCGAGTCGGTTCTGTTGCATACCAACTTGCACTTCCCCCCTCTTTGTCCAATTTGCACAATGTGTTTCATGTGTCTCAACTTCGAAGGTATATTCCTGATCCTTTCCAACCCTTAGCTCATGAGTTTGTACAATTAAGATCGGACCCAACGTACCAGCCTATGCCGGTCCAAATCGTGGATCGGGGCGTAAAGGCACTAAGGAACAAAGACATCCCTTTGGTTAAGGTCATCTAGGAAGGATCCACTCTGGGAGAAGCCACTTGGGAAATGGAGGAAGAAATGCGGAACGCATATCCATGTCTGTTTTACTAGGTATGTGCGTCTAATTTTTTAGGGCAAAAATCCTAAAAAGGTGGGGAGTAATGCAACATCCCACCAAATTTGCATAATTTGCATAAATTGCATAAATTGTATGATTTGCCTAAATTGCTTAACTTGATTAGTTAGTTTCCTAAAATTAGGATCTATATGTTATGTAATTAGAAAGTGAATACACTATAAGAAAACACGCATATACCGACGGCCTTTGACCGTCGGTAAAATCGCGGGATTTCCGACGGCTTTTACCCGTCGGTAAAGAGAGAATACGACACCATGGTTCCCGCTTTTTTAAATTACCGACAGCTTAGCCGTCGGTAATACCGTCAATGAACCTTTAACCCGTCGGTAATGTTAATGAGCCCGTCGGTATGTTTTAAATACAATCAGAAGCCCTCGCCCTTCGTTCCACTTTCCCTTTTCGACTTCTCCATCTCTTCTCTTCTTCTCCATTTCTCGTTCCTAACCCTACCTCCGCCGCTCTGCATTTTCTCATTTTCTGCCTTTCTAAGTTCATGAATCTCTCTCATTCGGGACATCATTTTCTTATCCGGAAAAACTAAAACGAAGAACCCTAACCCAAAATCCCCAAATCAAATTGTTCAAGTTCCACCAAATCACTGTGATTCTCCTTTCTCTTATTTAACTAAGAACCCTAAATCACTGCTTGTTTCTCGTATCTTCTCTAATTGTTTAGTTCTTCTTTATGAGGGTTGCCCTGTGTCCTATATCACTGAGCTTAAAAGAACTTCACAAAGGTACTGTTGCTATTTCACTTGCCGAATTTTCATTTTCCTTTCGTTGTACCTAAATCACTGAGCTTCCACGAGCTATTGGTTGTTTATGTCATTTCTTAGTGTCATCGATTTTTCCATCCTTCAGATTTTGACCTTCTTAACTTATTATGTGATGTTTTGATTTCGGGTTCTATTTGCTGGTTAATGGTATTTGCTGAATGAATGGCTTTAATGTTAGCCATTTGGGTTTTGGTTGTCATGTACTGATGTCTTCATAACATTCTGCATTATGTAATTGGCAGGGGTAGGTTCCTACTTTTGTGGGTACTTCCTCTTTGCATTTAAATGGGTTTAATTCAATTGCTTAGTTCATTGCATTTGTGTGTGTGTGGTTGTGTAATTACAGCTCTTGGACAGGTCCCTGTTTTAGCAAGTGATTTTGCGCATTGTACTTTGCATTCTAAGATAATTTACGTTGATCAATGTTAAGAAATTGTTAACTTTAATTACAGAGTTGTTTTATTCCGTCCCTATGTTAGTGTTAATTGTGTGAGGAAGAAACACTTTTTCCCCTAAATATAACAAATGGTTCATTAATCTTTGCCCCTTCCTATGCAATTGTCTGTGTTCTTAATTATGGCACTCTAATTATGATATAATAGACAAGTTTATTAGTAAGTTGTTTGCTAAATATATTTCGTTTGGTGGTATGTCAACAATTTCAGTGTTGCATGCTTAGATTTAGAGTGTGTCAGGTAATTTTTTTAATAAAAATTTAAACAATTTTCAATTCAAAAAAAAAAAAATTTACCGTCGGAAATGGCCGTCGGAAATGTCAATTGTTGTAGACTCGGCATTACCGACGGGTTAAAGCCGTCGGAAGTTACCGAATGATTGTACCGACGGGCCAAAGCCGTCGGTACGCATTTGCGACGCGCGTTTTACCGACGGATATTAGCCCGTCGGTAATCCGTTGGAATTTTTGGATTACCGACGGCATTTGTGGATTATCGACGGCTTTTCCCGCAATTTCTTGTAGTGATAGAGTATGTGGGGTGCAATTCAGAATACTAGGGGTGTAACTAGTAGACATAAGTGTAGAATTGGAACTTAAGTGAGGGCAAAATGGTAAAAGCCACATCACAACCCTCTTCTTTACCCTAGGGCTCGCCTCAGCCCTCATTTTCTCTTCTCTCTCTCGATAATTTTTTTGAAGAAAAAAGGAAGAAAGGGAAGAGAAGAAGAGGGAAGAGCTAGGGCTTGGTGATTGAAAAGGAGGAAAAGCTAAAGCAAGAAGGTTTCATCTATACCTTGCTAAGAAAGAGGATTGGAACTGTTGTTCTCTTGATTTTGAGGTGGATTAGAGTTGCTCTAAGTGAGCAAGAGGAGGAGCTCGAGTTGGAGGAAGGAAAAATCAGAAATCTCTCAAGTTACAACCTTCATTTCTTTTGATTAAGTGAGTTCTTCTTCCTTTAGGTGTGGGCAATCATAAGACCCACCTTAGGGTTTCTATTTCCCTTTTTGTATGTGACTTAGTTGGTCTAAGATTGAGATTGTGGTGTGAGAGTTTGATGTTGAATCTAGAAGAAGTTGAGTTCCAACCTTGTGAACATACAAGCTAAGATCCTTAGTGGTTGTGGTTCTTTATATGTCTTTGATTCTTAGTAAATGTATGTGAATTCTTGCCATGAATCTCAGTTGATTGAACTTTGGAATGGTTTGGTTTTGATTGGAATTGGTTTGAATCAAGATTTGAGAAGTTGGGAACCCAAAAACCCAATTTCTGCATAATTCTGAAGATCATGCGCTGACGCACCTCCTGGTGCTTGCGCGATGCGCAAACGAACCAAAATACCAAGATCTTGGCGTGGCGCCCACAGGTGCGCGTGATCCCCCTGTCAACTTTTATTATTTTTTTTGTTGCTTCTAAGGCTTAGGGGCTTATGTTACATGACTTTTGAGTTCTTTTAATCACATTATGATATTGATTGATTGAACATTGACCTTTGAATGTATTATTGCTTAATTTCTCTTGATGGAATGTGTTTGTGTTTGAGGATGTTTGCGTTCGTACTGCAAATCCATCTTGGTCATTTTAGGGCTTTTCCAGTGACGGGGACCCCTTGGTGGAACCAAAAATGGTTCTCACTCTTTTCTTTGGGCTATTGAGTGGCATCAAGTGGGTACATCCATTGAGATTTGTGATTTGCTTTGTAAACAATATTGAGCATTTGTTTGCATTGATATGAATTGAGGCTTGTGACATGTGATTAGCTTGTAAACAATATTGGACCCTTTGTTTGTAATACTATAATTTGAGGTATATAACTTGTGATTTGCTATGTAACATTGTTGAATCTCTATTATATTGATTGCGGTTGAGGTAAGTGATGGTGAGGGGTCCGAGAAGGACTCACTGAGATTTCTTAAATCTCACCCCTTTCCATTTAATTGTTTCAGATAAGCAGGTGCACGGAGACTGACCATAGCTAGAGTCCCTTAGAAGCTAGTCTTTTATATTTTGACTATGCGTTGTGCAAGGGTTTATGAACCCTACATTTTGTAATCCTTATGATCTTGGAATTGTATTTTGAGACATAAGTTTATGTACTTTATTCCGCTAAACAAGTACTTTGTATGGATTATGACTTGTGAACTATCAAGTTTTAATTTATTCACGTTTGTGATATCTTGTAATGTTTAAATGTTATGATTCGATGTAAAAATTGAATTAGGGTGTTACAATGCTCACGTTCCTTTAAAATTTTGGGTTGATGCATTCTTACCTGCTGTTTACCTTATGAATCGGTTACCTCTCTCGTCTACTGGTAAGGAAACTCCTTACTCTAAACTTTTCGGTAAGAATCCTGATTATTCTTGCATACGTATTTTTGGTTCTCAATGTTTTCCATATTTAAAAACACCTACATTACATAAATTTTCTAGAAAAACCATTCCTTGTGTTTTTATAGGATATATTCCTCTTCATAATGGTTATCGATGCCTAGATCCACACACTCATCGTGTATATATTTCACGCCATGTTGTTTTCAATGAAAATCATTTTCCTTATTCACCTCAAAATAACCCAATGCCCACATCCTCCCATGACTCATCTATCACTACTTTTCCTGAGTTTGATGAATGGTTTTCTGAAAGAACGAAGGATGTCTCTATACATGAAGACCCTTTGGATGACCTTTCCAAACACTTGGACTTGGACTTGGACTTCCCAGACACACCTCCACCTACTTTAGCCCCTTCCTCCCCATCTTCCTCATCCTCTACGTCCATACATGATCCAAACCCAAACAACGATTCCTCATCACCAACTGACGCTACTAACTTACCCATCCCGCCACCTACTCGATCTATTCGAGACAAACGCCCTCCATCATACCTAAAAGACTATCGTTGTCCCTCTATTCCTAACCTATCACCATCCCGTAATGCCCTTATTGTCTCCATTGAAGAACCTAAAACCTACAAAACTGCTCTTAAATACTCAAACTGGCAGGCAGTCATGCAAGATGAAATTGATGCCCTCTACTCTAATAACACTTGGACTCTTGTTTCACGCCCTCTTGATGCAAATATTGTAGGATCGAAATGGATTTTTTGAACTAAACTTAACGAAGATGGCAGCATTGATCGGTTCAAAGGTCGCCTAATAGCCAAAGGCTACACACAAATTCCTGGTCTTGACTTTGGAGAAACGTTTAGCCCTGTTATCAAGGCTCCCACCATACGCGTCGTCCACTTCAAATGGCCTATTAAACAATTAGACATCAAAAATGCATTCTTGCATGGAACACTGAATGAACATGTTTACATGGAACAACCACCAGATTTTGAACATCCATAACTCCCAAATCATGTTTGCCAACTTCACAAATCTCTTTACGGTCTTAAACAAGCCCGACGTGCTTGGTTTGAAAAGTTGTCCCCTTGTCTCATTTCTCTTGGTTTTATTTGTAGTAAAGTTGATTCTTACCTATTTATTCATCGCCATGACACTAACTTCACTCTTTTACTTGTTTATGTAGATGACATAATCCTCACCGGCAATGCTCCTTCCTTCATTTCTTACCTTACCAAACAACTTCACGAGAAATTTGCTCTAAAAGATTTAGGGCAGCTCCATTATTTCCTTGGCATTGAAATTAAGCATTTCTCTGGTGGTATCACCATTACCCAAACAAAGTATGCCCATGACCTTCTAGAAAGAGCACATATGCTTGACGCCTCAAAAATCAACACTCCCATTGCTCCAAAACCAAACCAACTTCCAGATGATGACAAGCCAGTTGACCCTACTGAATATCGTCATTTATGTGGATCTCTCTAATATCTCACTTTCACTCGACCCGATCTCACCCATGCTGTCAATCTTGTGTGCCAACACTTTCAAAATCCAACCCAAAGAGACCTTCGAGCTGTCAAACGCATTTTGTGTTATGTAAAAGGAACATTAACACATGGTCTTCGTTACTTAAATCAAAGTTCTCTTAAACTTAATGCTTTTTGTGATGCAGATTGGGCGAGTTGTCCAACAACTAGAAGAAGCACCACAGGCTTTTGCATCTTTTTTGGATCACTTTGTATGTCATGGGCTTCAAAGATACAACCCACTATATCTCGCTCAAGTACTGAAGTTGAATATAGAGCTTTAGTAACCACCTGAACTTACATGGCTTCAATATTTACTACATGACCTCGACATCCAACTTGAACATCGTCCACTCATTTTTTGTGACAACCAAAGTGCCATTCACATGTCTCACAATCCGGTCTTCCATGCCCGCACCAAACACATTGCCATTGATTATCACTTTATCAGAGAAAAAGTTACTACCTTTGTGATCTCCGCCTGCGATATCTGCCCACGACTCAACAAATTGCAGATGTGTTCACAAAATCTTTGCCAAAGGATTCCTTTGCTTCCTTTCATCACAAGCTTGGCGTTCATTCTCTATCACTGCCAAGCTTGAGGAGAGGTCTAAAGAACCTAAACATCAGCACCTCAAGCCATGCCTTAATTGCAGCAGCTAACCAAGACAAATCTAGTAAGGAATCATGGAATGATATTAAACCGTTGGAAGCAAATATCAATAAATGCACAACCTTGATTCATGGAGTCAAATCAAATCATGATCTGATTATGTAGAGCCTTGATTCTTGCTAATATATCTCCTTTTCTTATTCAGGAAAATAATACCATTGGTGCTATGTGTGTATATATACACATTGTAACATTTGTACAAAAAGCAATCAAGAGAATTATCAATTAGTGTGCTCCTTCAAATTCATTACTATGTGTGCGGGACTGGTAGCGATCTACCAGTGATAAATAGCTGAGAAAGGAAGCTTCATTGGCTAAACCCACGAGCCAGAGACAAAATTCATAAGTTGAATGGCAAATCACCCATTTTTGTACCGATTCCATTGAGCTCTTTTCTACTACAGTAAACTTCACTCTAAGCTAATCCAGTTCTCTGCCTAAAGGTTCACTTAAACATACCAAGCCCAGCATTTGCCCGCTTGACGGTTGGAGCGCATCATCCTTTATAATGATCAAGACTGGTTAGCCCATCGGTCCACACAGTTGTCCATGTCCCAGTGGAAGATTTGGAAGCTACCGTATCACCTGCTTCTTTAGGCGAAACTCCTGGTTGAGGAGTTACTCGAAATGTTGCGAAAGGGAGATGAAAAGGAAAATCAAATATAAAAGCACTAAGAATCCCAATCCCAAATGACCTAGATAGCATACAGTGAAGTAGATGCTGAAATTTTTTCCAATAAATAGGTACCCGTTACCATGTTGGGGGGGAGTTCGATACAATACAAAACACCCATGTTATTTGTCGTAGGGTTCATCTTTTTGTTCACCATAGGAGGACTCACTGGAATAGTCCTAGCAAATTCTAACCTAGATGTTCACCTTTCTAAGTCAAGTAATGGTGACCCGCCGAAGACTGGAGCCTTATAACATGTTGATGAAGACCCCCGAACTGAGGGTTCGATCAGTAGAGGGGACGAATTTGCCTCCCCAGAAGAAGAATAGCCCCGCTCTCTAGTTGTCTCATTTTCCGAAAAACCAGTCATACTATTCCACTTTAGCTAAGCTAATGATGAAACAGGATCTGGATTTGTCTGCAGATGATGATGTCTACTCCTGGCTCGATGCGCTTTACAAAACGGAACGAAGTCTCTAGATTAATTAATAAAGAATTTCCTTCGTCATTAAGCAGCATCCTTTAAGTGAGTAGGGGTGCGTGGCTTTTTAAGTTCCCCGTCAAATCCCAGGGCTTAACCCTAGATAGGTGGTGAAAACTACCACGCTAGAGTACGGTAGGGGCAGAGGGAATTTTCAGTGGAGTTCAGCTTTAGTTGGAGAAGACTGTGTTTCAGTTAAGGTTTAGGGCTAGTGAGTTACTAGACGTTCGTGAAGGCAGACAGGCGCTCGTAGACAAAAAATCGTTTTCGCAGAGCGACTAAAAAAAAACAAACCACTTCTTGTTTTTGTTTTGAAAAGCGCTGCGTACAGTTCTGGGGGTTGTGGAACAACTACTTATTCGCCGTTCTTTTTCCGTTAGCCAGTATCGAGACTCTAAGACTCCTTCCGCTTAGCCCACCGCAGGTGCTTTGATAGAGAGTCATTTTCGGGTTATAGGGCGCAAGGGGATCTTGAATCAGTTCCCTCTTTGCCAGTAAAGCAGCTCAAACGAGGAAGTGGAAACTTCTTGATCTACGCCATTGGGCGATCTCTCTTTTGGTCCGATGGAAGTCAAAGTGGATGGCAAGTCAGCAAACGAACCCAGGAGCTAGACACCACTCCAAGCGGGAGAAGCTCAATCGAAAAGGAGAAGTCAGGGTCTTGTACTAGTAGCTTCATCCCATAACCCCGTAAGAAAGCTCTTCAAGCCCCCACTTCTCTTATCTCGCTTGTCGGAGAGTGCTTTGGATGTTGTATTCGACTTGATTGATGCTTTAAATAGCGCAATTTCTTTTGTACCCAGAATCTTTAGAGATCCAGTTCACTTTCCTCTCTTTTTGCCACGTATTGAATTCATTCTAACTACTGAGATCTCTCACTCTCAGGTACGAGAAGTTCAAGGCCGTCTATCTACTTTCCCTTATTGTAGAGCCAAGTCCCTATGGAGACTACTAGTCCTGTTCAGTGGGCGCTTTTTCATAGGCCCTTTCAAATCTCGAATTACTAAAAAGTACGTCCGCCTAATCACAAAAATCATCTGCCCGCCTCCTGAGCAGATTAGCGGACGGAGCATACCAGTTCATGCCACCAATCCTCCTTTGCTTTTTCTACTGATGACATTCTCTTAGAAATGAGTCTTTATTATGGATGCTATATTTTGTCTCTGTTTTTTATTTTGCTTTTTTATCATGATCTAATACTTGGCCAAAATAATCAAGACAATTTTCTTTTGGGTTGGAAAAAAAAAAAGACAACTTCCTTTTCATATATTGAAATATAAAAACAATTGCTTTTACGACCAGTTGTTTTGTCGATGAAGCCAGTATGAAGAATTTTATCTATTCTTAAATTAAGCAAATTCGAATATTCTTAAATGTTGATATATTTGAAAAATTATTAATATAAATCACTGATAAAAATATAACACGGGGAAAATTTAGATTCAATTTGTATCTTATTTATTTTAACATTTAATAAGCTATTGAGAAATTTCTAATTCTATAAACAAAGCGATTTTAGGCAAATACCTAATTGGCTAATACTGTACATAAGTGACAACACAACAAATGTACTAGGCAAGTTTCTCCAACCAAATGCTGACAATTAAGACACGCGTAACAATATTGTTTCTTTTATAAAATATGGTTTACTAAGGTTACTTAGCACCCCATATTATTGTTAATTATGTAAACTTTTTACATAATACCCCATATTATTGGCCATATAAATTGAACGAATGCTTTTTAGTAGATATCGCGTACTTGCTGCACATTATTATATAATAAATCCAACAAGCCAATATATAATATTTATTTTTTAAAATATGGTTTACCAAGGTTACTTAATACCCATTTTATTGTCAATTATGTAAAACTTTTTCATAATACCCCATATATTATTGGCCATATAAATTGAATGATGTTATAAAAATAAGTATAAAAGACTAAAAGAAGATAGAGAAGAACTATATAAAAGAAAGCATAAAGAACTCAAGAGATAAAGGAGAAACTAGAAAAATAAAGAATATTTCATTCTATTCTTGTGTGTTAAACTCAAGTGGCTTACACCTTCTATTTATAGTGTCAATACTACATGAAGTAATACTACATGAAGTTACAAGCATCATCATAAAGAAGAATAATACACATTAACATCCACATAAATGAGTGTCTCCTAATATTCTTTATACTATGTAACTCTTGGACATCTATATTCAATATTATTCATAACACTCTCTCTTGGA
The DNA here is from genome assembly GCA_037113605.1 of Calophaca sinica. Lineage (NCBI taxonomy): Eukaryota > Viridiplantae > Streptophyta > Magnoliopsida > Fabales > Fabaceae > Calophaca > Calophaca sinica. Next base: position 53,092,560 of record CM073737.1, read on the forward strand.
TGTCCATTAAGGATATGTCTCATTAAAACCTTACTAGAAAAAAACCCAGTGGAAAAAAAATCCTAGAGGAAAAATAGTACAATATCCTCATTGTGGGAACTGTCTCGTTAAAAACTTTATCAGGAAAACCCAATGGGACAAAACCACGACGAAGAAAAAAAGAGTACAGTTTTCTCCCCCTGTTAGAAGCATCACCTAAGAATATGAATTCCAATATTCTGATTTTCTCCTCTTGAAGCATTTGAAGCAATATACTTTGCTCTACCACTTGTGATATATCCTCTTTTCAATTGAGTTTTGCAAGTTGTACTATCTTCAGAACTTCTTCATCGAATTGTTATTATTTGAGCATGGTATCAAGATGTGATAGCTTTAGATTGCCTTGTTGATCATAATGATGTATCAATACCTCCACATGTAAATAACAACAGATTGGGATATGATTTCATCTCAACCAGAAAATATCTTGCATCTGCATGGTTAATTTGCTGAACATATATTCATAAAATAATTGCATCGATTGTATTGTGAAAATATAAAAGAAATATATATTTCACTTTGTTCCAATGCCTTTTGGTTGGTGATCTTACTAACAAGTATCACAAAATATTATTATATCAAGCCATATAGCATTTAATAATACGCGCGTATGCTTTTATAGCACAAAGTACGTATGGTCTTCGGGACCAAAATATTTGTTATCTTCTAGACATACAACTCATGCACTCAATTGATATAATTTATCATGAGTCACTTAAGAACTGGTTCTTTATAACTTGTTAGAAAAAAAAATTCAATTAGCTAATTGTTCGATCTGCAGGTCGAGACAAAACTTTATCTTCCAAGAATATTTCATTTAAAGATATTTCTTTATATTTTTAATCCTTCTGCGATTTCCCATATAGAGGTCATTCTCGGGTTCGACCTTCAAATCCATTACATGTAAATTAAGGTCTTTCATTTGCTTCCAGACCAATTAAGTATCAAAAAATACTTGCATGCACCACAAGTGAATATGTCTCCTCAAAATCAATGTCAGGTCTTTGAGAAAACTCTTAAGCAATAAATTGAGCTTTGTATCTCACTATTTCACCATTCTCATTTCATTATCGCAAAAGCTCATTCGTATCTAATTGGTTTCATGCCTTCAAGTGTTTGGACTACAGGTCCAAAAAATTTTCACTTGCAAAGTGAGTTTAATTCCGCTTCGATTGCTTTTTTCCATTTTGGCTAATCGTGTTGCTTTGTCTATAATCCTTAATATACTTTGGTTCATGATCCTCATTATCATTTATCACATTTAGTGCTATATCATATGCAAAAATATCGTTAACGTTGACTTTGTTTTGGTTCCATCATATTTCATTCATGACATAATTCGTCGAGATCTCTTCATTTTTACAAATTTCAGGTACCTAATCAGTCTCTTCTAGAACTGAAATATTAATTTTGTCTAATGACCCTTTTGGAGTTTCATATCCTCACTTGGGCCATCTTTCTTTTTAGCTCCTTTTCTTGTTTGAGGATTTTTATCTTTGGAACCGATAAGTCTATCACACTCCATGCATGGTTAAGACTCATTTTAGATTGTCCAACAGGGACATCAATTTTGATTGGAGCATTAGCAGCTGATGAATGCGTTTGGTAACTGGTTTGCTATGATTTGCAAATGAATTGTCTTCTGGTTCACATTGTTTTTTATGAGGATCAATAAGAGATAATGATAATGCATTCTAATTAATCTCCTTTTTCAACTGCTTATTCTCTCTCCCTAATATTGGGAACACTAATTCATCAAAATAACAATTAACTTACTGAGTTGTAAATAAATATCTCCTTGTTCATTCAAGATATTTTACTATAGATAGAGATTTCATATCCAACATATATTCTCAAACTTCTATGAGAACTCATCTTAGTGTGTTGTGGTGGAACAATTTGAACATATGCAATACATCAAAAAATTCTTAGATAAGAAATATTAGGTTTATAACTAAAAACCATATGTTAAGGGGAGAACTTACGATAACGTGTTGGCCTGATGCGAATCAATCCCGCAGCATACGAGATTGCATGTCTCCGAGTAGAAATTGGAAGTTTTGATCTCATGAGTTGCAATTAACTTTAGACGTTTAATGAATGATTCTGCATGTGTATAAACATGTGCTACAGGATGTTCAATATCAATCTAATACACGTACAATACTCGTTAAATGCCCGAGATGCAAACTCAACAGCATTATCAAGAAGTATTTTCTAAACTAGATAATTGTGACAAATGAGCTCTTAGACAAATTAGTTAGGCAAGTAATCTCGCAAACGTCTGATTGCAGTTGACAACAAACAAACATGTGACCATCTAGTTGATGCATCAATTAAAACCATAAAATATCTAAATGGTCCACATGGTGGGTGTATTTGTCCACAAATATCACCTTGTATACGTTCTAAAGATTTGAGTGATTCACTTCCAATTTTTATTGGTGATGGTCGAATTATCAACCTCCTTCGAGAATAAGTGGTACATGAATGTTTCGCATCATAAAGACTCGGGATGGCCCAACCGGTCATGCCATACAATAAACTTCTTATGATCCATAAACCTTCCGGTCTATGATAATATGTGTTCCGATTATACTAATATGTGTTTAGTACAAATTGGAGGAAAACAAATAATTTTTCCAATATCCATTTTTTATCATAAGTCTCGTAATATACGGATATTCAATATTTCTTTCATTTGTTGTTTCGATCGGTATCCATTTAGACGAATATCCTTGAAACTTAATAAGTTTCTATGAGACTTAGAATATAATGCACTATTAGTGTGCAACTTTGTTCTTCCAAGCAACAGTATATTAGCTCGTCTAGAGCCTTTAATTATATTTGCAAACTTCTGGTTGTAAGTTGATAATAAGTACAACCGTGACGATATGACTTCTTATCATTACTATATAAATAGTACACATGATTTATTATAAATTGCACAAATATCATCTTAAGTATATTCCAAAAATTTGGAATAGTTACCAAATAATAAATTTATTTAGACTAGTAAACTTCAGGTTTACAACAATATAGTACTTTTTGTGTGTGCATGCAAACTTCTGGTTTACCTTATATAATTTTAATTGCAGATATGTCTATGTGAATTGATAATGAATAAAAATAATTTATTCAACTTTGATCATCCAAATAACAAAATATAGAAACTATTCTAGAGACTTTATAACCTTTAGCATTACCATGCACATAACAAATATTACCATTTATATATAAAGAATTGGGAAAACACTATTTTCTTCAACAAATAAAACTTTAGAAACAATATATATATATATATATATATATATATATATATATATATATTATTTACGTAGTTATAAACTAAATCAAAATAAGAGAAAATGTGAATGTGTTCATTTGAAATTGCACCAATAAACAAAAAATAACTTGTAGCTCACCTGTAAGATTTAGGAGACAAACATTCATATTTACCTCGATTCAAACCCATTTGTAATTCTTAGCAAAACTTTGACATGTAATAGATATGAACAATGTCATTTCATACATGCTACAATATTAAGATAACATGAGAAGAGAAGATGATTAGAGGTTAGGACAAAGAAAAAAAAACAGAAGTGTCTAATTCTTTATGAACTAGTCATACGATAAATTTTTTCTTGTTCTTTCTTTAAAATGATATCTTTACATAGAATTCCAAGTATAAGTAAGGAGAAATGTTACACTTCTTATAATGTATGAATTACTAGATCATTAGGAATAACAAATGTCATAACAACAAATCATATTAATGACATTTAAGTAGGATAATGGTAACCTTTACCACATCAATGACCATGATCACAACTTTTGTTGTACCCAAAATTATAATGTAATTCATTCACTTCTGGGAATGAAGTTTAATTCATCGAGTGGCTTGTGATTCTTATTTCAATCACAATAATGCATAAGCTTAATTCAAAATATTCTTGAAAATATTTTCTCATTTTTGCTACTCCAGGAGCATTGAGAGACATAAAATATATGATTCTTTTCTCACTTTTCTTAGTTTCAAAATGTACTAAATAAGATCAAATAGATCTTCTAAATTTCAATCATGATCTAAAGGGTTAGTTCTTCAAGAACTATACCACAAATCTTCATATAAAAGATAACCAAGAAAATCATAGTTTGTACAATCCTACATGAATGCATGAATATTACATTCTTCTAGAATTTATCAATAATAATCAAAATATAATTGTGTTAGGTAAACAAAATTCACAATAAAATTTATATACATACCATATAAAAAGATTAACATGGAAATATAAAGCTGCAAGAACATGATCATGAATTTAGATTAACCAAACAATATGGAGAAAGAAGCATTCTTGCAATATAACATCCAAGCAGATTAAGCCATCACTCATATAGTAGAGACTAGTGCTAATAACATGTTATAAAAATAAGTATAAGAGACTAAAAGATAGAGAAGAATTATATAAAAGAAAGCATAGAGAAGTCAAGAGATGAAGGATAAACTAGAAAATAAAGAATATTTCATTCTATTCTTGTGTGTCAAACTCAAGTGGCTTGCACCCTCTATTTATAGGGTCAATATTATATGGAGTTACAAGTATTATCATAAGGAATAATAATATACATTAACATCCACAAAAATGGGTGTCTCCTAATATTCTTTATACCATGTAACTCTTGGACATCCATTTTCAATATTATTCATAACAAATGAATGCTTTTTAGTAGATATCGCGTACTTGCTACACATTATTATGTAATAAATCCAACAAGCCAATATATAATATTTATTTTATAAACTATGGTTTACCAAGGTTACTTAATACCCCATTTTATTGTCAATTATGTAAAAAAATTTCATAATACCCCAGATTATTGGCCATATAAATTGAAAGAATGCTTTTTGGTGGATATCGCGTACTTGCTGCACATTATTATATAATAAATCCAACAAGCCAATATATAATATTTCTTTTATAAAATATGGTTTACCAATTACTTAATACCCATTTTATTGTCAATTATGTAAATTTTTTTCATAATACCCCAGATTATTGGTAATATAAATTGAAAGAAAGCTTTTTAGTAGATATCGCATACATGCTGCACATTATATAATAACTCCCAACAAACTAATTTGAAGAAATTCTTTTTTTTTTTTGGGACAAAAATTAGAAGAAATTCTTTAAAATTGCATATTTTGCTTATGGATAGCCATGGATAGGATGTAAACTCCTCATTTTTTTTATCTAAAATCTTTCTAATAAAACTAAAATAAATTTTGTTGCGCTTCTCTTGAATTATGCTAACATAAGTATGCTAAAATAAATAAGTATGCTGAAAATAATGCTCACTTCTATATGACTATATAATTGACTTGCTAATTGTGTTACCAGTTACCGACTATATCCCATAATCTTAGGTCTACGTTGCTTCCATCCACAACAGCACTAACATTGAGGTGAATAAAATGCAAGAGTGTAGTTCTTATCAAGCACTGTGTAACATTGTTAATCAATTAGTTTTCAAATTTCACAACTAGAATTAAGTGATTTAGAGACAAATTTTAGTGACGGAAAATAATAATTGGTCTCTAATTTCGTGGTCGCAAAACTTAGTGACGGACATAATTTTAATTCCTTTTTCAATATTGTTTATATTCATCTTCTAATGTTTTAATACTTCGTTCTACTATTAAAATTCTATCTTTTAATTCTTGCCAATTTTCAGTAGTTAATCCTTCGGGCCATTGCATATAATAATCAAAAGATCTATACAATCTTTCTAATTCTATTTTTTCACGTTGTATTTAGTTTAAAATCATTTCTAATTTATATTTTCTTATTTCTTCATCAGAAATACCATATTTATCCATAATAAATAATTCTAGAATCTTAGTGCTCTGATACCAGTTGAGTGCGTGATTTCCACTGAGTCAATAAATCCAGATAAATCCATTATTTTACCTAAATCTATTCTATTTTCTAATAAATTATTTGAATAATTTCCTAAAATATATTTTAATTCTTTAATCTTCATCTGGAAACCAGTCATCATCTATGTCTAATTCTGCAAAATAAATTCCTATATTATTCTCTAAGTTTTCTTTTTGTATTTCTTCTTCTCTTGGTAGGTTTAGGTACCACAGTTCTTCACTTATTTTATTTTTGTATACTATCGATTGTGCACATAGCCTTCCATATTCTTCACATATTTTTGTTTTTATTTCCTTTGGCAATTCTAATGACCATATATATTTTAACTTCTCATAAAAATCCTTATCTTCATTTTCTATTGCATCTATATGTAATATACTAAGTTTATCATTTACTTTTATTTCTATTTCTATTACTTTGTCCTTAATAAAAAATTTTGCGGTGTTCATCTTTTTCTCTTCTTAGATCTTTCAAGATTTTCTATTTTTACCAATATATTTTCTTTTACTATAAGTATTCCTTCTATATCTCTCCTATTTCTGTCATTTAAATTTCTTTTTAGATAATCCTTTAATATTCTATGAAAATTTTTAATTTCATTTTTAACCTCTTCCTTTCTTAATTCTAAACTATTCATATTCTATTTCTTACATACAAATCTAGTTCTTTTACCTGATTAGCTATTTTATTTATTTTGTTTTCTTCATTTTCTTCTGGTTCACAAAATCCAATCGGTTTTGGTGTTAATATTCTTGGTTTTCTTATAAGAGTTCCTAGATATGTAATTTCATTTTTCTTAGGATAATAAATCTTTCCTATATCTTCAAATAGGCTTGGGATATCTATTCTATCATTATTTCTAAAGGTAATACTATGATGTGAATTTGTTAGTGCGTAATTAACACAATAAGTGACCGAGAAGATTTTATCTCCTGTTTTCATTAAATTTCCTCTTAGGAATTTGTGTTCAAGTGTTAGTGATTGATCTAATCTTTGAGTACTTAAAGGTATTCCAATATTTGGATGGATCTCAAACTTTAGCTTAACATAAGCTAAGTTTCCTTCTATAACTCCTAATATTTTGTCTTTTGGATCAGTGATTCTATCATCCTTTAATACTAATTCTATTGGTGAATTTATTCCTTCCTGAAAAGTTGCTTTTATTAGAACTTGTATTGTTCCTATATGAATATATCCTATTTTATCACTATGTTCTTTTTTCTTTATATTTCTTTTTAATTCCATAAGTTTTTTCTTATTTAATAACTGTATACAAGTATTTCCTTGAGCATCTGCTATGTCTGTTGGTGCTTCATTAATTATTTTCCCATAGTATATTATATTTTCCTTTTGGTTAAATTTTTTCATCAACCCCTTAAATCTTTCTTTTCCTTTAACTCCTTTCATGTTTGCATCCTTTGACAAATCTAAATCCTCTTGTTGTATCCTTTGAAATAAAGTTGGGTCTATCAAAATATTTCCTTCATAGTTTCCATCTTTTTCAGTAATATGTAAGTGCTCTATATCATTATTATCTATTTTTTCTCTTTCCATTTCAGTTTTTATATAAGCAAAAAATAACAATAGTACTAATAACAACAATAATTAAATTATTCAAGAAGAGTAAGTAAGTATACCTGACTATGCTTCTGAATCTTTGATTAAGTAAGCCCACTGCTGCTTCCGTAGTTCTCCATTAGTTGTTGAATATTTAACAAAGTTTTGAGTAAAGAAAAAAAAAATAAGTCAAGAAGATTGAGTGAAATGAGTGATTTTATTCATAATAAGTGGTAATTTTACAAGGATAGATGGACACACTTTCAAGTATCCGACTAGCTCCTAAAGAACTAGCACAAGTTTTCCTAAGGAAAACACTTCTCAGAGAGAAATTTCATTCTTCAACTTTCTCTCCTTACTAACTGAAGAAATGGCCTTATTTATAGCCTAATGGCCTTCCACAATTTACAATAGTAATATAGCACTACATTAGTGCTTTACATTGTGACTTCAATAATTCTACATTTTCTAGTGCCTTCACGTGAACACTCAGAATACCTTCAAACTTTACTCTTCCACTATTGCTTCAAAGTCTTCTTTCTCCTCTATTGCTTTGTCAGTAATATTCTTTTCTTTGACACATCTTTCACATGCATGGTCCTTACTTTCCTTGATCATAGAGCATAAATTATTGAGGACAGATGGCCTATATTCCATTAGGGGTCCCGATAGTGAGTAGAAAGCTGCCTCAAAATTTGTCAGAAGACTCATGTCTTTTTTCTTTATTTCTTTATTGCTTGTCTTGCTTAAAAGCAGAGTGTAGGGTCCTTTGTATAGTACTTTGATGTAAGAGCCTTTTCCAATGGCTTGACATTGAGTGAAAATACTTGCCAACTGATTACTTATTACTTGAGTCATTAATTCTTCCCCATAGACCATGTCATTGGGTTCATCCTTCAGAGGAAAATTATTATTGCTTATTCCAATAAAAATAAAATGCTTAGCAGGTTGTTTAGTAGTAAAATCTGGATAAGCTGAGTAAAATTTTAGAAAAATATTTTTCTCTCCTGCAATATTCCTTTTAAAAGCTTGAACTGATTCTTTGAAATAATAGGGGAACAAACTAATTTCTTCATGATTTGAGCTTAAATAAAGACAATCAATAAGACCAAACTGGAACATATTGTATGTTAAATTTGAAGGTGCTCTAGGAAGAATAATTGTCTTAATTCCAAAAATCTTTCTATCAACCATGTAAAAACAATTGATTTTTTCTTTTTCAGTCCAATTCCTTAATCTATCAAAATTTTCCCAAAAATTCTTTTCTGAAAATTGTACTTGTAGTTCATGATCCTTTCTTGAAGTAATTTGAAAATCATCTAGAGAAAAAGGAATTTTTCCTAGTGTTTTAAATGTAGATGATTTTACTGGTGGATTCTTTGTTGTTTCTGAATAAGTTTTTGGGCCAAGATATATTTCTTTACCTTTCTTTTCTTTTTCTTTTTCTAATTCAAGATGATTTTTTAGTGCTTTTTCTGCTTCTTCTTTTGTTGCAAATCCTTGGTGGTAGACTCCTGGAATCTTTTGACAGTGTGCTGCTTTGTACCAATCATCATAAATTCCTGGAAATGGTCCATTAAAAGCGTGGTACCACTTTTTAGGCTTCACCTCTTCATCTGGAACTGATTCTTTTGGAAAATTTTCTTCTTCTCGTTGCAACCTTAAGAGCTTTAATTCTGCTTCAATTAACTCAAGTTCTTTTTCCTTTTGGGCCTTTTGTGCTTCCTTGATTGCTATTTGTCTATCTAACATTTCTGCTTTGCTTCGTTCCATTCTCTTGAAAGTATGTCTGCCAGCACGTTCTTTTCTCCTTTGATATGTGAAATTGAATAATTGTATTCAGCTAATTTCATTTGCCATCTTATCAACCTTCCTTGCTTGTATGTTCCTTTGTGGTTGATATTCTTGAAACCTGCAACATAAGTAGAGTCTGTTCTAACAATAAATTCTTTATCTAGCACGTATATTCGATGTTTTTCTAACATTCGAATTAGTGCTAATGTTTCTTTTTCATGTGTTGGATAATTGATTTCACAGTCCGAAAATGTTCCAGACATATATCTACATAGTAATTCTTTCTTTTGTCCTGGGGGTTTTGCTTTCACAACTCCTCCCCAATATTCATTTGACGCATCAATTTCAATAATAATTAAATCATCATCTGATGGATGATATAATTCAGGAAGATCTTGACATAAATGCTTTAATTTAATAATAATTGCTTCATCTTCTTCGGTCCAAGACCAAAGAGCATCTTTCTTTAATTTTTGTTGAAGTTGCTTTCTTTCTGCAACCAGATTCTTTATAAAATCCTCATTAGAAATATAAGTTAATAATCCAAGAAATTTTTGTAAATCTTTTTTATCCTTTAACTTAGTGGGAAAGTTTTGAAGCTTTTCTAATACATGTTTCTGCATTACTATTTTTTCTTTTTCAATTTCTAATCCTAAATAATTAATTTTATTTTGAGCTAAAACAACCTTTTTCCTACTTAAAACCACTCCATAATCAAGACATTTATTAAGTGCTAGTTCTACCTTCTTGAAATGATCATTTAAATCTTTATTGGTAAAAACTAATATATCATCGATATAAATAAGACAAAAATCTTTAAATTCTTTGAGTATTGAATCCATTCTACGTTGGAAAATTCCTGGTGATTGCTTCATGCCCATTGAGAGTACATTCCATTCATATTGTCCTTGAGGACAACTAAATGCTGTTAATGGTTTAGATTCTTCTGTTAACCTTATTTGGTAAAATCCTGACTTACAATCAAAAGTACTAAACCAATTCATTCCTCTTACTCTTTCAATAATTAGGTCTTTTCTAGGAAGAAAATATGCATCTCCCTCCATTGCATCATTCATTTGTTTATAATTAATCACCATCCTTCTTTTTCCTCTTTTTATTTCATTATGATTTTCAACATAAAAAGTCGGAGTGATTGCTTACTTTTCGATGGTCTTATTAATCCTTTATCACACATTTGTTTAATATCTTCTGCAAATTCATCTCTATCTTGTTTTGTGTAAATCATGGGTTTACATTTTACTTCTTTTGTAGGATCTTTTAATTTTAATTCTACTAATTCCATATCTTTATTATTAATTTTTGGATCTAGAGGATTTTCACTACAAACTTTATCTAATAGTTCTTCAATATGGGCTGGAATTTCTCTTCCTGGTTCTAAATTTGTTAGTACATGAAAAATTTTTCTACAAGTTATTTTTATTATCTCACCACGTTTCAGCTTGCTAAACTCTGATTGTTTCTTAGAGTAAGTACTTTATGAATAATGAACAATTGAAATATTTATTATTTCTCTTAATTGTTTTCCTCTAATATATGGAGTCTTTAGTGATATAAATTCTAAATTTTGGCAAAAAGGTGCATATAATCTCAAAAAATTATTTCCTATTATCATATCTAATCCAGTTTCTTGTTGGTAAACTGTAGGTACTATAAATAATTTATTTTGAATACTTAATGTAATTCTTTTGGCTACCCATAATAATAGATGTATCGATCCATCTGCAATTTGAATCTTTAATGGTTTTTCTAATCTTTCCCATTTACTAAATAATGCTCTTGTTGCTAAACAAATGCTTGCCCCTGTATCTATGTACACTACAAGAAATAGTTAACATACCGACGGACATTCACCGACGGCCTTAGTCCGTCGCTAAAAAACCGGGATTTCCGACGGTCTTACCCGTCGGAAAACACGACCCGTCGTATTCTGTATATTACCGACGGGTTAAGCCGTCGGAAAACCGCTTTTTAGAGACGGACACATACCGTCGGTTAATGTCCGTCGGTAAACCGTGAATTTTGGAAAATTCCCGCTTATTTTTGAATACCGACGGTTGTTTACCGACGGTCATACCCGTCGGTAATTTTAAAATGGCCGTCGGTAAGCTCTTTATTTGGCCAGAACAGAATCCTTCTTCTTCATTCATCTCCGCCGCGTAGATCGCTTCTTCATCCTTCTACCCTTCTTCTTCATCTCCGCCGCAGCCCCCCTCCGCCTCCCTTCTTCATCTTCAGTCGTCGCATTTCTCCTCTCTTGTCACGGCTTCGCAAGACATTCGAGAAGCTTGGAGCCACAAGCTTGGAGCCACCGTCGGTTGCAAGAACCACGTGATTGGAGCTTGAAGCTGAAGCTTGGAGATTGAAGCTTGAAGATTCGAGAAGCTTCAGCTTGGAGCTTGAAGCTTGGAGCCACCGCAGACTTCTCCATTGTTTGTGCTCGTCGTCGTTTTCACAGCGCGGTCGAGGTCGCCCTCCTCCTTCAAGCCGCCGCTGCCACCACTGCCGTTCGTCCTCCTTAGGTAAGTTTGTTTTTGTATCCGCCGTCACCGCAGTTTTTTTTTTTTTTATGATTTGTTTGTTGGTGTGGGACTCGTCTCTGTTTGATGTTTGGATGGTTTAAAAATTTGTCAACTTGTGGATGTGGTAGGGTCTGTGTCGAACCCTAAAAATAAATTTGATTTGTAGTCATCTTTTGTTCAGTACTCCATATCTTATTTTTGCCTAATTGGTCGTCCTTATCATATATTTCATATGGAGATGGTGGTTTCAAGTTAATTGCTCTGAGGTTATCTTTGATCGGTGGATAAATCTTGTTGATGAGAAGGAATCGTGTGTGTGGCACCCTTTAGCTAAGGCGAGTATCTAATTAGCTTATCTTTAAGGTAATTAATTCAAATTGAGATTAGCTTATACTGTTGTTGTGGTGGATGTGAACTTGATTATGATCTTATAAGCTGAATTGCAATTACATTCTAGGCATTTATTTACATTATGTCAGATTTTGTTTCTAACCAAAATAAATGTTAATCTGATTTGGAACTGAAAATATCTCAGCCACAACCCACATGTGGTACTTTTTAACAATCTTCACTAGTTACTTTTATATTTAAGATTTAACAAATAAAACATATCATCAATTCTCATTCATTTGTATAAGCATTGCATTTAATAGCAGCAACTTATTAAATTAGATGGATGCTGCCTCTCATTTTTGTAGTATGTTAACTTGCCAAACCAGTCTCATTGCATCAGTATGCCTTTATTATGATTCCCAATTACTAGGCCGCATCACTTGGTAATCCAACAACTATTGGTTTTGCAATTTGATGTTATATGATGTCCTGTTTGGTATAGCTTTGCTTGTCCTTTACCTTCGTGAGATTTGTGCCTTTTCCCTTCCCTTTCATTATAGCAAAACAAGTTTTTTTTAATTTTGTTTGTGTGATAGTTTTATTTGAGGCAACCATCCTTGTTCGCCTCATCTCCAAGACTTTCTTCTTGCAATCGAAACTTCTCCAAGTTCAATGTATCTTCGTAGCCGGACCGTAGCTTTCTCCTGAACATCTTCTGCTTCAGCTATTGGATGCATTTGATTTTCCATGTTTATGTCACTTGCATGACTATCTCCTTCCAATGAATCATTTTCAAGCTTGTTGTTGTGTTGTTGGAAACTAACCATGTATATTTCTCCTCAGTATCTTTGGCTTCAGCTGTTTGAATTTTCCCTTTTACATCATTTGCATGACCTTCATCCCGTGGTGTATGGATGATTTTGATCATCCATGTAAAATTATTTTATTGATTCTATCCTATATGTTTAATCCACATTGAAAAGCCAGGCATAATTGTTAAAACTCGTTGCCTATGTATATGCTATTTCCTGTTCAAACAGCGTTACTCTTAGAGATTTTGTGCGGTAGCTCCTGAACTCCGTTAGTAATTCATCTATATGTGCTGCCTTTCATATTTGTCATTCTAGACATTGTGTTGCTATTTGTCTTGATGAAGTTCTCTAATGAAACTTCAAGTATTTTGGTTATGTAGATATTAAAGTTTTGCAAGAAAATTTAGACAAAATTGATTTGTTTCTGTGAGGAAAAAACTACATCAACAAATGCAACTTCAGTTTGTAAAACATTGAGGAGCCACAATAAATAATTAGGAGCTACTTTATCAATGTTATTAACCAAAAGTCGCATTAATTCTTGCTTCAATTGTGGTGACTTAATTTTTATGATATATGATATTTTATCAATTCTGTGTCCTTTCACCTTTTCCTTCTTTCGACTTCGCTTACTACACAGTGGTTGGTACATTTATTCATGTATATGTATACTATATATTATTACAATATAAGAAATCTAAGGCCATTCATTTTGTGACACTTCTTGCGTAACCAAAAGCGGTGATTCAAGTTAAGAAGCAAGCCTTTGGAGAACTTCTACAACATATCCGTGCAACAAGTAAGTCCTAATCAATATTTACAAGTTCATGTACCTCATTCTCCATATTATATGAACATACAAAACATTTGAAAATTGAAAGAGGGACTGAGCAAGAAAAATAAATGTGCCAGGAGAGTAAGTGTTAGTTATTTGTGAGATATATCTTGAGTTATCATTAGTTATTTGACATGGATCATGCTCAAAATAAAACAAAATTACAAACCTTCACCACCAATGGCTACTGCACCATGACCGTGTGTGTTTTCATCATTTATTTGTTCTAGGTCTGAAATTTATTTGCATACATTTTCAGTTTATTGGAGTCTCATTCCAATATAGTGGTTGCATTTGAATATATGTTGAGCCAACATAATAGTTTTCTGTCAGGCATTTAGTTTGAGTCTTAAGACTCATCACTCTATATAAGATTATAAGTACGCGATGTAGCCCTGAGCAAGCTCATGTGCCAATAAGATGTTATCGCATACCTCTCCCTGCAACAAAGGCACTTTGATTGGGGTCTATGATATCGAGCAGATAAGTTTTAACGTGTTGGCAATAATTTTAGTAACACATTTGTAGACCACGGCAATAATTTTAGAATTTTTTTATCTTTACAAGCAATTAAACATGTACAATTTTTTTAAGACAACAGTGAAAAATGTAGACTCAAAACAGCCATATCAACTAGTTAGCTAACCCAAAAATCTATAGTCAAACTTCCGGTTTGAGAATAGAGAAGTCTTTATATACTATTATCTTCGTTGTAGCCGCAAATAAAGGAAGTGGGTACCTTGCAACTTAGGGTAGAAAAACCAAGCGTGCCACATTCTATGACCAGGTAACACTTTCTAAATGAATCCTTTGATAATTTGCTCAAGTTTGGAACAAATAGATTTTGGAATCAAATCAGCTTGATATGAAACATTAGGAATATCCAAATGTAATATTGTAAATGTTATTTGTATTGAGAAGAAAGATCCAAGCTATAAGAACATATAAATTTGACCATGATAAGAACAATCACTAATATTAACAAGAATTTCATGATCTTGGACAATCAAAAAGTAATATCCGAATGCTTATCTTCAAAATGATAGTTTGCCGCATAATGTTGTTGTTTGGGGAAGATTTCACTATGAGAATTTATAACAAGCTTGAGTTGAAATTTTAGAGTTTGCCTCCAAAAGTGGCTGATTGTATGCAAGGTGTGGACTTAAATCATGTTATTATTTATATATGTTCTTAATATGATTGTTCTTGGTTTTTAATTTTATTGGTGTGGTTTTGATATTCTTGTTTATATTTTATTAGTTTCTGCTAACACAAAAAGCTCTGTTTCATAGGCCTCTGAGTTCGCCACCTCCACCCGATTCGTCACTTGTACCACTAGGTATGCACTCTAACTCATGTCGGTTAACTCATTGGGTGGAAAAAGGGTTGTCTGCTGACCCCACAATCGACATGTTTATTTGTTTTCGTTCATAGTTCTCTCCACAGAGGAGATTTTGAAGTGTATTGTGTAATTGTCTAAATGATATGTACTGTGTAATTGTCTGCCAGTTCTGCTATCACTCATCAGTCACAATGCTTGTGAGTAAAGAGTGCAATTTTAATTTATGCTTGCCATTTCATTCATGGATATGGATATTGGTGATGTTGCTTGGCTACAATTTGCTTTGCACATCTCTCTGTACTTCTTTCCTTTGCCACTTCTGCTTGTCTAATTCTATCATCTTTAAATGACCAAGTCGATTTTCTAATTCCAGTGTTGTTAATCGAGGATCGCGAAAAATAGCGTAAAATTGGTAGGATAGCGTAAAATAGCGGGCAGATAGCGTAAGCTAAATAGCGAGTGAAATAAATAAAATTATAAAATTATATATTAAAAAGTGACATATAATATTTAACGTTCAGCACAAAATCTGAAATGACATAATAAAATATTTATTTAATGAGCTATTTTTAGAAATTTAAGTGATTATTTATTCATAAATTATTTTAGAGGCTTATTAAAATAAAATGAAGAGAGTATATGAATATGTTTTATGTTGATATATTTGAATATTAATATCAGCATTTATTTTAAGTGATGTAAAATAAGTTTAAATAAACCTTGAATGAATAAGTAGCTCTTCCGTCTAAAGAAAATAAAATATATAAATTAAAATTGCAATATTGATTGAATTGTTAATAATTATTATTTATTGAAAAATAAAATATTTTATTTTATATATGGCGGATGGCGTAGTGGCAACTAAATGATTAACAAAACTACACACACAGGAAATGGAATAATGCTCAAAGAAACAAGACAGATTTGAATTGGAAAGGACAAATAATAATAGAATTAAAAATAGATTTAAAGATAAAAAATAATTAAAAAGCAGAATTTTTAAGAACAATAGAATAAAAAGCAGATTTTAAAAAGAAAGAAGAGAATAACAAAACGAAATTAGATAGAATTGAAAAATAACATAATTAAAAATTAGAAGGATTCAAAAACAGAATTGAAAAATTAATTAAGAGATGAGCAAAATTAAAAAAAGAGAAACAAGGGAAACAATCGTTAAAAATATGATATAACAAAAATGAAAAAAGATCTCAAGAAGAGAAGAATTAAAAATTTCAATAAAAAGAAATAAAAATAACAACATTAAAAATTATCATATAAGAAATTAAATGAAAAAGGAAAATAAAATACTTTTTATTATATATATATATATAATAAAACTAATTCTACCCTTGTCACTTCTGCTTGTCTAATTGTTATGTTAATCATTGATCGAATGGATGTTTGATATTTGTTATTAGTATCGGAGAGAAGCCTTAGCTTCCCGTTTGAGGTTTAATATATTATTGAGTTCATATACTCTTTTAGGGTACCATGTGCTCATTGTATATTGAACCTTGAATTGTCCAAGTCGGACAGTTTTGGAAAAAACTTTTTCTTTACTCGTATAATAGTTGTTGCTTAATTCTCGTATCTTTATATTTGATGAAATTTCGGTTCGATTCATTTCCTTTTGTTCTCTGGGTGCATACTTGATTGCGGTGTTCATAACTGCGTTCATTTTGTGTACTCAGAGACCAATGGGAAATGCTGCCGAAATTTTGTCAAGTATAAGATACGAGAATTAAGGAATGATTATTATACGAAGTTCAAAAGTTTTTTCTCGAATGGGATAGGTCATACCATTTAAAGAAAGAGAGCGGTTGTAAGAACGTCGTCTTCTTTGAAATTGTCATTTTTTTTGACATGCAGAAGATGGAATATTTTCTTTCGAGTCGTAGTTGGATGTACGATAGGTTGTATCCGGGGAGAGGGGGTTTGAAACCAGATTTTTGTGCTGGGGTTGCGTACTTTGTCCAAGTCGCAACAGCACATAAAGATTTCAAAACTAATAGAGGGATTAGATGTCCGTGCTTTAATTGCGATTGCAGAAGGATTAAGAGCCCAAGTGAGGTCACGCACCACCTGTATTCAGTTGGATTTAGGCTTAATTACTGGATTTGGACTACACATGGTGAAAAGTTGCCTCACGTTGATTTAGGGGTTGGTGATAATTGCGAAGGTGCTTCAAGCGATTCGTGGGTCGGGATGCGGTGAGCGATTGAATTGATGCAAGATATGGTTTGTGATGCCTTGGGGGTGAACGTGTTATTCGAGGAGCAACAAGATGATGACACAGATGAACTTCCAAATGAGACAAAGACAAAAATTTTATAATCTATTGTTAGAAACAAACAAGCCGTTGTTTGAAGGGTCTACAGACTCTAAGTTATCAATGTGTGTGAGGCTCTTAGCTCTTAAGTCCAACTGTGGTGCTACCGAAGTGTGCTTGGATCTCGTAACGAAAATGATGTTGGACTCATCACCTATCAGAGATGGTTTGCCAAAAAGTTATTACGAGGCTAAAAGCTTAGTGTCCAAGTTGGGGCTGGAATCTAAAAGGATTGATTGTTGTGTGAGAGGGTGTATGTTGTATTATGACAATGAATTTGGTAAAAACGATGGTGCGCTAGTTGAATGCAAATTTTGTGGTGAGCCTAGGTATATGTCACATACTAATAATCGGACGGGTAGACAAAAACTAGTTCCGATGAAGGCAATGTTTTATTTGCCAATTATTCCAAGGTCAGCAGAGAATGTTTGCATCACCACGCATCGCAGACAAAATGACATGGCACTATGAGAATAAAAGCACTACGGTATGTTGCGCCACCCTTCCGATGGTGAAGCTTGGAAGCACTTTGATCGTGTGCATCCCGATTTTGCGCAGATCCACGTAATGTACGACTTGGCTTATGCTCGATGGTTTTACCCGTATGTTCAATCCACGGCGAAACCTTATTCTTGCCGCCGATTATCGTTACCCCATACAATCTTCCTCCCGAAATGTGCATGTCTAAGCCTTATATGTTCTTGACTTGTGTTATACCGGTCCGTGATAATCCGACAGATGGTATTGACATCTATTTAGAGCCTCTTATTGACGATCTCAAAAGGTTGTGGAATGGTGTTGTGACGTACGATGTTGCACGAAAGAGGAATTTTACAATGAGGGCAGCGCTGATGTGGACCATTAATGACTTCCCTGCATATGGCATGTTGTCTGGTTGGGGTACTCATGGTAAAATGGCATGTCCGCATTGCATGGAGCATACAAAGGCCTTTACCTTGAAATTTGGGGGGAAGAGTTCTTGGTTTGACTCACATCGCAGGTTTTTACCCGATGATCATGCATTTAGACGGAATAAGAACGCTTTCAAGAAGGGGGAAGTTGAATTAGATGGCCCGCCCCCAAGGTTGACACCAGAACAGATCTGGGAAAGGGTTATGGAACTGTCCAAAATCACAGATTTTGGCAAATTGGATCGATTTGAAGGATATGGACAATGGCATAATTGGACAAAAGAAGTATTTTGGGATCCGCCATCTTTGGAGAGATAATTTATTGAGACACAACCTTGATGTTATGCACATTGAGAAGAACTTTTTTGAAAATGTTTTTCTCACGATGATGAACGCCGAGGAAAAACAAAAGACAATGACAAGGCGGACTAGACTTACCACTTTCAGTAGGCGAAAGGACTTGCATTTGACGAATCGGTCGGATGGGAAGACCACGAAACCCAAAGCTTTGTTACTCTTTAACTGCCGAGGAAGCCAAGTCAGTCTGTCGGTGGATAAAAGAACTTCGGATGCCAGATGGTTATTCTTCTAATTTGGCAAGATGTGCCGATGTGAACAAAGGAACCATGATTGGGATGAAAAGCCATGATTGTCATGTATTCATGGAGTGTTTACTTCCTATTGCATTTAGTTCCTTGCCGTCAAATATTTTAAATCCACTGACTGAACTCAGCCAATTCTTTAAAGATTTGTGTTCTGCGACATTGAGAGAGGATGATCTCATAAGGATGGAACAGAACATACCAGTCATTCTTTGTAAGTTGGAGAGAATATTTCCCCCTGCTTTCTTTGATTCTATGGAGCATCTAGCAGTGCATCTTGCACATGAAGCTAGGCTTGGTGGACCGGTTCAATACAGATGGATGTATCCATTCGAAAGGTACTATAATAAAGTATTCTCTAAAATAAATATTTATTTGAAGGGTTAAATGTATCAAATTTTATCATCAACGTTGTTATTTTGTAGATTTATGGGTGACTCAAAACGGTCGGTGAAAAATAAGGCCAGGGTTGAAGGATCTATTTGTGCAACTTACTTACACCGTGAGACAATCCATTTCTGTTCCTATTATTTTACGAACTTCATGTTGACACCAACAAATAGTAGGAACGAAGTAGAAATTGAAAGTGAAAGACACCCGCTTGCCTTATCGATATTTTGCCTTTCCTAGTCATGGTGGAAAGGAGGTGGATAATTGGATAACGGGCGAAGTGTGGAAGTCACCACGTTCACGTGTTGATCAACCTGCGTAAGTATCACCGTATCTAACGTATGTATCATTTTGACCACTTTCAATTTCTTTAATCCACAATTGCTCTTGATCATTTGTTTGATAATGACTTGGTCGTGGCATTCTTGTTAACTAAGCCCACAAGCGTACAAGACTCTTCTCGCCTATATTCATGAATATTTCCCAACGTGGTTTAGGAACCAGGTATGTTTTTGAGTCGTCATATATATATTATTATTATTATTTATTGTTTGAAAATACAAAAATATTGTTTGAAAATAGGAACCATAATTTGTTTGCACATGGTGTGTACACAGGTGTATAGCGAGGCAGAATCCCCTAAAATCCAACACTTGAGAAATTTATCTCATGGTCCTAAATCACGTGTAAAAGAATGGCACACATTCTTTGTAAATGGATACAAATTCCAAACCCAGTCAAAAACAGAGGGGAAAAAAACAGTTAACAGCGGGGTTTATGTAAAAGGTGCCACAGATGGAGGTGAAGATGACTTTACGGTGTGATTCAACATATATATGAATTGACGTACAATACTTTAGACTATACTGAAAAATAGTGTTATTTTATTGTAATTGGTTTGACCCGTCATATAGAGGCACAAGAGTGGATCGAAAATATAATCGTTGACATACACATGAGCGTAAGATACCAAATGTTTGATCCGCTTATCATGGCACAACATGTAAGACAAGTGTATTATGTCCCTTATCCATCAACTCGAAGGGACAAACAAGGTTGGTGTGTCGCAATAAAGATAAAACCACGGGTCGCATTGAAGCGGATGATACGAGGAAGAAGTGGCTTATCAAGTGGATGAGATGTCTCATGTCAATGTAGTAAATGAAGTGGAACCCATTACTCGACTACGTGACAATCCAATCACATATGAAGATGTAGATGGGGATGAGGAATTAAATGAAGAAGTGGCGTAACCATCGAGGATCTCAAGACGATGCCGAAATTGAGTGGGCGAATGGGCGATTGAAATTGTTTAACTTTTTACAATTTGAGAAATTAATGTGTAACAATATATTTTAATTTGTCGATTATTTTCATAACTTGTTTATTTTTATGGAATTCATTTGTAATATTGTTATGTTTAAATATAATATTTCATGATCAAGTTATTATTCAATTGCTCTATAGACAGATATGGCATCGGGAGGTTCAGGAGCGGACCCCCGGACCACCCGGTGGTGGTAAATGGAAGGGGAAGGGATCGCCCTCGACCCCTCGTCGTCGAGGCCGACCATCATTAGGCGTGACCTACCGGGTTTTCGGCGTTGTCATCTACACGTCGTCCTAGTACATCTACGCCGAGACGACTGATACACCTCCTGCACCTAGACGACCTTACGCACCACCTACGGACTCAGGCACATTCGACACCGGCGACACGGACTTCGGGCACGTTCGGCACCTTTGCCTCACATTGACATGATCCCCACCGGGGTTCCAGCAGCCACATGGCGCTCGAGTTCCCATGTTGTGCACGATCCGGTGGTCGATGCTCATCAACCGACCATGATTATAGTATCGGGCCATACACCGATGACACCGATGTTGGGGTGACGGGGAGGAGCAGGAGGTTCAGCAGGAGGAGGTTCTTGAGCAGGGGAGGCCGGGAGCCCGACACTCTTGAGATGTTGTATGATGGTCGAAGTTCTTATCGTGCCATCTGGTAAAGGGTAAGTATTTGCAATTTTTTCGAGTTATTAATAATTTACATGTATATATATATATATTTTTTTATTTAACATGTTTTTATTGTTCAGGTTTCTTCCCTCAAAGCCTGCTGCGTTAGCTATCACAGCAACAATTGAGGAGAATTACCAGGAGTTTTGGCCCACCTGGGGGACACTGAAGGATTTTGAGCGGGACCATATGTTTAATTCTTTCAGAGTAAGCTGCAATTTTTATTTTATTGCATATTATTTTATTTTTGTAAATTTCAATTATGTTTAATAATGTCTTATATTGATACAGACGAGGGTTGCTTGGGAGGAAAAAGATGAGGAGCTGATGGAGAAGAATTTTCATATGAAGGCCTCCCACCGCCTTTCTGACATGCTTCGAGATGCCCGCATCAGGGATCGCCAGCCCAGTTGGATAGGGGACGAGCTCTGGCAGCAGCTGGTAGCGCACTGGAACTCCCTTGAGTTTCAGGCGACACAAGGCCAAGAAGAATAGGGCCTTCGAGAAGGGTGGCGGCTTGCACACCTGGAGGCGATGTCGGTCAAAGCGCAAAGACGCAGCTAGACTTGTACGTGTTATAAAATTGTTATTATTATTATTTTATTATTATTATTATTATTATTATTATTTATTTAAATTTTTATTAATACAATCTCGATCGAGGAGGTTGGGAGAGAAATTCAGTTGCACGAGCTTCATCTTGCAACTCATACGAAGAGGAGTACTGGTGATTTCGTTGATGAGCGTTCAGCGGACTCGGTAATTATAAAATATAATAAATATTTTTAATAATGTTTATATTGTTTTGTTAAAAAAAAAAGATTTGATTTATTTGTTTGTTTAACAGGAGGAGTTTGAGGCGAGGATGTCTCAGCTTAGATCTCAAAGCTCATCATGTTCTCCATCTCAGAGCCCTGACGATCTATCTACACCGCTGACGGTTTGGGCGTAAGTGGTTGGCGGAAGAAGAAGGGTCGGCTATATGGTGCTGGCGACCTTGCCAGCAACTACAAAAAAGGGGCCCGCCGCCTACACACTGGAGAGTCGTCGAGTAGTAGTGCTGCCACTGGTCGCTCTGCCGCGGATGACCAGGAGATAGCCGAGTTGAAGCGGACCGTGGCCCAGCAGCAGGAGCTTATGACTCAGTCTTTGGCGCGACAGAGCAGATGTACCGATTGCTAGCTTCGCCCGGCGACCTACTCGCCTCGGCCTCGACCTCGCCTCGCCTCGCCTCGCCTCGCCTCGCCTCCGCGTCCTCATGGTCATGTGGATGATCCAGATGATGTAGAGGATCTCGATCATGATCAGGAGTACCAGGACTATTAGTTCTATTTGTACTTATATTGTTTCATATTTTTGGATATCACTTTTTTTTCGTTTCGGATATTAGGTACTGATTTTTATTCGTTGAATTTTTATTTATTATGTTTTCTTTTTAATTTGCTTTTTAGTTTTCGTTATCACATTTTTATATATGGAAAATCAATTAATAATTAAATTAAATTAAATTACAAGTAATTTTTAATTAAATTAATAAATAAATATTTTTAATATGAGAGTAAATTATTTTTATAATTAAACAAATAAATAATTAAATTAATTAAAGAATAAAATTAATTTGGTTATTAATTAAAATTAATATATTAATAAATTTTATTTAAAAAAATTCGACATCGGCCTAGCGTCGGAACGCTTCAGATTGACCGACGGTCACGTCGTCGGAAATTTAACGACGGCTTTGCCGTCGGTGTCGACGTCATTTACCGACGGGTGTAACCGTCGGTATTAATCGACGGCTTTGCCCGTCATTAATCGACGCCATTTATCTGACGGTATAACCGTCGGTATTACCGACGGCAAAGAAGAGTCCGTCGATAATCCTTTGCGACGACCATATTTCCGACGGGTTTTAGGCCGTCGGTTATCCGTCGGTAAAATTGGGTTACCGACGGCTTTTATAGCTTACCGACGGCTTTAGGCCGTCGGTAATCCCGTGTTTTTTTGTAGTGGTATGCCTCTGTTTCTTTATTCTCTTTTTCAATTCTTATTTTAATATAAGTACTATTCGGATTCTGTTTCTTCTGAAGATAATTCATCTTTTGAATATTCATATACACTTTCATTGGTACTACTTAATTCTTCTTCTAATAGCTCTAAGTCATATATTCTATACATTCTTTTTATTAGTTTTGATTTTTCTTTAGAATCTTTTTCCTTTCTTTGTGGACATTCATTTGCATAGTGACCTTCTACATTACATATCCAGCACACACATTTCTTTTTTCCCTTTGGACAATATTTTTTAGGTGTTTGTCTTTTTCTTCTAAAATACTTTTTCTTAGAATCTTTATAAGCTTTTTTCTTTGGATAGGTTTTCCTTAGTCTAGGCTTTCTTTTATAATACCTTTGTTTTCCCTTTTGCTGATTACACCCATAATTTCCTGGTTTTTCTATTTCTGGTATGTCACAACAAACTACATTTCTTCCTTTGTTTAATTGCTTAATTGTTTCTCTATTTAAGCATTGTTGCTTTAATTCATTATATAAGATTTGTATAATTCCTCCTAAGGTATCACCAGTTTCAGCTGGTCGTATTTGCCATATAGATCTTATCTTTTCATTGAGTGGGTATGGTAATTTATCTATGAATATTTCTTTATATACTTCCTTTACTTCAGCACTTAATTCATAATAGTATTTTTGATATTCGCATATAAAACTTTCTACTTCACACATATTACAAATTTGTATTCCATTTAAATGTGCTTTTGCTTTTTCTTGTAAAAACTTGTTTACTTTTTCTTTATGTTCAAGGATATTATACCCTATGAACTCTAAGTAAATCAAATTCATAATAAGTCTAGCAAATTCTTGATTATCTCTTACATATCTAGCATAATGTTGCCAGTCTTGCTCACTTATACTTGTCAAATACTTTTGTACATTTCCTGTTGTCTTATAAATTATTAAATTTCTAACACTTGGTAAGTCTAATCTAGTAAATCTTTCATCAGTTGCTATTAGTAACGTTATTTCATTAGTCCATTGTAATAACACTTCCTCTTTATTTCTTGCACAGTCAATATTTAGTATGTTACCTTGTCTAATATTTTCATAATGTGGTTTATATTCTTCTTGAATTTTAGTCCATTTACCACTCTTTCTTGAATATCCTTTTCTATTCATTGTTTCAAATTCATGTTTTTCCCAAGTATTATCTGGATTCCAATGTTCTCCCCATTTTCTTTTTGTATTGCTTGTTTCTCCTTTTTCCATAAATATTTCATCATAATCCGATTTTGATTCTCAAGAGTGTAATTTAATATTACCTCTTCGATTTCCTTTAGTCTCTATTTGCTCTACTTTTTGTATTTGTTTATTTTCTTCCTCAATTATTGTTAATTGTTCTAGTAATTGCTGAATTTCTTCAATATCATTTGACCTTTTTAGGGTCTCCATGTATTCTTCTTTTATCCTCTCCATGATGACACCGGGTCTTAATAAACTTGAGGAATCATATCTTATTATTTCTTTAATTTCTGATTTGTGATTTATCAGTTCTTCTAAATCCTTTATTGTTATACTTCTATTACTTTCTTCATATTCTAAGAGATCTTCTAATTGCTGGAGAATTTCTCTAATTTTATTAATATTTTGGTTCTCATCAACTACTTTTCCTTTATTTATTTCATCTAATGTACTTCGTATATTATTTATTTCGTCTCGTTCATTTTTTATTTTATGACATGTATAATTTGCAATTCTATCAGTGTTTTCAATCAATAAGTTTATATTTTTATTGATTTCTATAAGTGTTTTATTTAATTCTTTATACATGACTTCTATTTCTTCAGATAAAGTCATTTCCGTGGCTAATTCAACTTTTCCTAGTAGTGTTTTAATGATTGCATTTTTGTTATGCAATATTACTTTACCTCAAACATGATATGCCCGTGCATTTTACACGGGTACACGCACTAGTTTTGATGAAAGAATGAGAAGACATAATTTTTATTTTATTTATTTTGCTTTTGGATTTCAGCTTTCTGAAAAGGGAACGGTGACAGTTGATTATTTTAATGGAATACCAATGATATCTATATGAGAATACTACAGCAGAAATGGCAAGGAGTATCCAACCTCAAAAGGTACATTAAATCACTATCTCTATTGCTTAATCTCTCTCCATTGTATGTTTATTGAAGGCCGCACTTATAATGTAACTCGACTTTCGTCTTGAAATCTTTGTTGGATTTTTTTATTTTTTATATAAGCTTTCCATTTTGCTGGAAAAATAAAAAATTTATAGTAAAGAATAGAAGTCGTAGGTAATTCAATCAATGTATTAGGATCACTTAACTACAGTTAGTTAGTCACAACTGCCTCTAGTTACGGTTAGTGAGAGTTAAGAATTAGTTACAGCAACTGTGTGTGTATATAACCGATTGTATTCTCAATATTCAGTCAAAGGAATCATTTCATTCATTCTTAATCTTGTAATACAATGTCCCTTTGAGTGCTAAAACAGCTCTGGGGGAACCACTTGGTCAAAATGGTTTGAAATCAGCCAATGATGCAAGACGATCTCATCCAAATCTTGCACCAAAAATGGATCCTTCTCTTTCATCGATCAATATTTGTGTGAGCTTATACTTGAAGGGAATCCAACAAATTGAAGCTAAAGCATTTTTGTTTGTTCTCCTATCTTTTTTCCATTTCGTACTGTTGGTTCCTTCTTTTAGAAATAGTAAATTCAAAAAGAAATAAGGGAGGAAGATGCCACTTAAATAAAGAAATAAGGGAGGGATTTTTTTTTTACTAAAGAAATAAGGGAGTTGAGTGCAATTTCCCCTTTTCCTTATGCAAAATAACCATCTCTAAATATTCACTAAAACTAGTGATAAGATTTTACAGAGTGATTTCAAATTTTAGGACACTTACAGCAAATACACTATCAATTAATTTAGTTACTAATTTTGTGTTGTGATGGATTCCATGTAAATTTATAATATTATAATTTAATATCACTAGGCAAGAAAAAAATTCTCCACAATGGGTCACTAAAACTGGACGAAAATATGCTTGGGGATGCATAGGCCTACTGGTAGAATTTTCAGAACATAATAGAATTTTGTGTAATTGGATGATTTCATAAATCCCTTTATGCAAATATGTTAACAAAAGCAGTGGGTTGCACCCCATCAATCCTGCCCATCCTTTATTAATATTCATATATCAATGTCAAAATGTCCACTGCCCCATTGTTGGGGAAACTTGTCACTGTTGCATGCTCAAGTCTGAGAACCTGAAACATGGTAGACGTAGTGTTTTATTTTTCAATTTTTATTCTAAATAACAATTATGTGTTTTTTTTATTTTAGTATATTACTGTTGTCTTCTCACCAGTAAAATATAAAAATTGTGGCTTGGACATCTAACTATCACGTTTTCTTCTCGAGTCTGTAACAGAGGTAGCGCGCATAGAGATTGGAGTTCCTCGTTAATGGTTTTGTTGGGACATGGTTTTGGATCGGTCAATGTCCAAACCACGAACAACCCTAATCTTCCCAACAATTTGAATTTGTGTTCAAGTATTGTATTGTGGTTTAGGACATCTTAGTGGCTAAAATTGTAGTAGGAATTTGTTTCATGGCATGTGCTATACTTCTGAGCTTTCTATTGAGTGGGATTCGACGCTATGTTCATAACTGTAATGGAGATTCTATTAAAAAAATACATGGCTTAATTTCTAATTTATATATTTTAAAAAAAATACTTTCTGCACTCAACTACATGTTAGTATTTAGTAATATATATGTGTGTGTGTGTGTGTGTGCAGGGTACTATGAATTAAAATTCATTCTGTTGTTATCAGTTGGTGGCTTGACATTTTTTCTTAATTCTTATGCATTTGTTGTCTCAATAATTAGTATACCATACATATATGTCTTCTTACACCAAATCTGAAACATTTCTTTATTTTAACTTTAAAAAATTAATGCTGATATTTTATCACCATGCTATACAGAACATGAGTTCTGATGCATATCTTGTTTTAACCGTATACAATACAATGTGTTCCGTTCTGAACACAAAGATTATGAGAGAAAGAATGCCTCACGGTGGTGGATGATGGAAAAATGTGGTGGTCACGGTGGTGCTTCGAGCTCCGGTGGAAGATGTTGGTGGTGGCCACCTGCAAAACACTCCGACGCTCAAGTCAGTACATGAATGAGGTGGGTGATAGGGCTAGAATGAGGCATACCTGAATAGGTGACTATATTAGGCTTATATAGCCTTCCAACAAGGGTTAGCTTCTATGAGAAGTTATGTTAATTGGGCCATCTTAGTTGGGGCCCATTAAATAGTATTTGAGCCTTGTACAGGTCTGGAACACAACAATGCATTCAAAATCAAAAGCATTAGCCATTGCTATAGTAGGTTCTATTTCAAATGCCTTCACTTTTAGTTCAGTTCAATTTAGAATTTCTCATCCATGTTTATGAATTCTAATTTTTCCTTTTTTAGGAATAAGTTTGACTAAGCGGCAGTGGTCAATTTTAAGGAACAATGTGTCTGCAATAGAAAAGGCCATTAAGAAGGTCGAGTTACGCAACAAGTGAGGGTGTGAGGATGCGCAACGGCACATCTTTTTTATTTCTTTTCTTATGTCAGATTTTACTAGACATGGTTTCTTTGTTATTCTGTCTGTTTTTTTGTAGTAGTTTTGGGTTTGATTTGGTACTAATATGTTACCAGACTACGACCCGTGCATTGCACGGACAGAGTACTATTATTAGTATTATGCAATCTTAGAGATAAGATGGCTCTAATCCTCGGTGTTTTGGTGGATGAATTACTAAGGAAAATTTTATTATTAATAGATTTGGATGGAAAGTCATCAGGGGTGGTCATTGTTTTAGCCCATATGCATATGTTGGAATTTCTCTATGCAGAACACCTATCAAGCCAATTCTGTTTTCAACTTGGGTACAACTTTTGCAGTAAAATTTAGCAGCTTTATCATTTTGTCTTGTGAATTGTTTCTGGCTATCTTGGGTACAACTTTTGCTTAAGATTTTCCCAATTAATAAAAATATTTGCCTATAAAAAAGGGAAAGAAAAAAAGGTGGAAGAATGGATCAACAGAATCAATGTGCCACATGCAATCTTTACACACAGTAGGATTTTGACTGTAAACTCCAACATTTACTTATTTATGCCAACTCATTTGTCCTAATCAATCAACACTACCTAGATTAGTATTCAGCTACAATATTCCTCTCATCAATCAAACAGCATGGTAGTTAGTTTGAGTGAACTGTCTCCATCTCAATATTTTTCTGCCAGATAACAATATGTGGATATTTCAATCCGATTTCTACTCATCTCCATACTGCAACTTCTTTGTTTTTTATCTTCAAGTTTCCTTCTCTTTTAGGGAATACTCATTAATATTGCCATCCGATCAAGAGAAACTTCCAAGCTTCTTTGCCAAAAATTGTACTGTGTAGCTCAATGTAGTATAATATAACAGAAGACAACACGCCAACACTATATGCCTTAGAAGGAAAATCAAGGGTCAAGAATTTGTAATGTGACATTCTGATGTCTGACCACATTCTGCTGGCAATGATTTTCTAACGACCATGTGCTAAGACAAATCTTAGGACTGAATCCCATATATGGTGATAGGACCCCAAATGAGAAGATAGGCTCAAAGGGGTAGTTAGCACATCAGTTGTCTAGGCCCATAGTGTGGAGAGTTTATGTCAAGAGAAATAGAGAATGGCAGAATGGGAATACCCACGTGAATGAGAGTGAGAGGAGAGAAACATGGATTGAATTGTGTAAGGGGAATTCTGTTATAAGGATGCTGAGTGGAGAGAGAAAGGTATCCAGTAGAATTGTTAGAAAGCATATTTAACATGTGCTTATTATACGTGCTGATAATTAGGGATATAGTTATACAAATCAAGGATTTGATTTGATCTTTTGTAATTATTATACGATTGTATCCTATGATTATAAATACAGTCTGTGTGGTCACATAAGACACACAACATTCTAATATTCTTATTTATTCTTTCAATGAACGGACCAAACACATAGAGATAGACTGCCACTATGTAAGAGAAAAAATGCTCTCATGGGAAATCACCACCGACTTTGTCAAGTCTGAGGACCAACTGGCTGACATGTTTACTAAGTCCCTCAAAGGCTCTCGAGTTGATCATATTTGTAACAAGCTTGGTTCATATAACATATACGATCCAGCTTGAGGGGGAGTGTTAGAAAGCATATTTAACATGTGCTCATTATACGTGCTGATAATTAGGGATATAGTTATACAAATCAAAGATTTGATTTGATCCTTTGTAATTATTATACGATTGTATCCTATGATTATAAATACAGTCTGTGTGGTCACATAAGACACACAACATTCCAATATTCTTCTTTATTCTTTTACAAGAATCATACAGTTTTTTATGGGCAAAGAGCAATGGTTCTCTAAAGAAGCTTAGCTATGTGGACAGTAGGATATTTACCCTTCTGTATTTTCCTTTTATTTTCTGAAATAATATACTCTTTGTTTTCCATTATTGATTTGTTTCAAACAAACACATGAAGCTTTCCCTGTGTTTGTGCACACCTAATGAAACTTTTGCAGAACAGAACCCAAATACACCAGTTAGTTAGAATACATATATGTGTTTAGCAGCTTGAGCTATTATCAATTAACATTATATATATCGAATAAGTTGAATTGATAATCAATTTAAAAGTGCTTTAACTGGTTTTGAAAATTAGAGTGGATATACTGTGCAGCCAGTCACAGTGGACTGAATGTGTTACACATGGCTCAATTTCAATATTGATGCATGTCAAATCATCGTCAATTTCAATATTGATGCATGTCAAATCATCGTTATAATAACAACAACAATAATAATAATAATAATAATAATAATAAATGTTCTTACAAGGAACTAGGTTGCTCCAGCCCTTAGCTACAAATGAATGCCAAAGACTAGGTAAACCCTAAAAGATGTAAGTTGTTTCTCTAAACAGTAACTTGTCCTATTTATACAGACTTAGAAACCCTAATATGTGCTCCTCTAGGGTTTCTTCATGCAGCCAGGGAGGACATCTTGGGGAGCGTGAGGGAACATTCTTCTGATAGATACTGAAAAGGGAGACGCGCCATGTACGATTCTGACACATCATACAATTACCGCAGATGGTGGGGGGGCGATTGAGTACAACGAACAGGAACCAGTCGGCCTATACGAGCTAAAACCGGCCGGGTATATCACACAGTAATCGGTCGGTTACACAGAGGAAGTATCTGCGCTGGAGTTAGTTTAACTGACATGTGTATAGATTGGCCGGAATCATATCCACTGCTCCAGGTTAGAGGGTTGACCACTCTAAGGTCGGCCCAGTCCAATTAAATTCCCATCATCTTGTATTTCTCCCCTACCAAACCCATCTGAAATACCAAAATCTGAGACTATGAAAAACAATTCTACAACAAGCAACGACCTGATAGCATGACACACAAACACTGGATATATCACTAAAACTGGTGTCTCAATTGATCTTAAAAATTGACACCCTACACTCTGATAACAAAATAAATTAAAGAAGGGGAGTGGGTTTACCTTCCAATTCTCCAAGTACATAGGCTTTTTTTTCCTGACATAATTGACATCATTGGGATCCAAGCATGTGTAAAATTAAAACCTGATTTTTTTTTTATAACGGGTTGGTTGGTTAGTTGAGAGTTAAATTGGCATTTAATATAAGAAGTAACAATGTGAAAGAATGGGCTAGTGAGTGGGTTTACCTTATGCCGTTATGGAGTAGCGCAATAAAAGGCAATAAAAAAGAAAATGGAAATATATACTGGAAGAATAGTAGTGAATTAAGGGTGATGTGCCTTAGTCGCAGCAAAGAAGAGATGTAGGTGTGTTTTTGAAAGTGCCACCTCAGAATATGTGTGATGTGGCAACATTTAGATTACATGGCATATGAAGAGATGATGTGTCATCGTGATAATAAACGACTCTGTTTTTATATATTATAAATAGAAATAGATTAGTAAGTATATATTCTATATCTTGAGTTCTATTTTGCTTGGTTAACAAAATACGTTTTTTAAGTATGCTAAATATTCAACTATTGTTTTCCCAACAGTTGAAATTTGAATTTTGTTTAAATGCAGTCCCCAACAAAAACAAGATATGTACTTTGGAGGATGATCAGGAGGGGGGAAGCTGGTCATGCCGTCTCAAGTGGATAAAGATTGGCAAGAAATGAATGCGTGTTGACTTCTGGATGAAAGACATTTGCGAGAGCTAAAGAATTAAAGAATGGTAGTGTGATAAGACATAGGGTATCTAGATATGATCCAAGTAGGATGACTGTTGTGATTATTGGGGGTTAGTTATGATTACGAATAATTATAACATAACAACATTCTTAAATGTAATTTTACCAATATCTTTTTCGGCGACTTCTACCGTGCACAAGCCAGTTAGGTTGTGCACGGTACACAAGTTTTTTCGAGCGTTTGATTAAGTTGATTCACGGTTTTAACTGTGGGCTATCTACACAGAATCATCCTCCTTTCCATCCCAATTCTTACTCGCGATGGTTGGTGTTAACGGGGAAGCCACCGCCTCTGCATACTGAGAGAGATAAAACTTGCAAGGGAGAGAGAAAGATAGAGAGGAAGGAGAAAGAAGAGAAAAATCGAGATCTGCTGCTTGTGGCGGCGGTGGGTGGTGGTGAGGCGACCATGTAGCGGCCATGGCCATGGAGGAGCTCTGCCGACGGAACGCTCGAAGATCCGCGCAACAGTGCGGCTGAGGGAGGGTGTCGCATCTTGTGATAACGACGGGTCAAAAACGTATCCACGGCGAAGTGCTGCCGAACGCGGTGGTTGACAGTCTCTGTCTCTTTTTCTCTGTCTCCTCCCTTATTTCCTTCTTTATGTTTTCAGCTTTTGTAGGATGATTTTTTCTTCTCTAATTTTTGTTCATATTTTGAGTTCTTGTTTTGTTTTTGGGCCGATTGTATTCTCTTGACTTTTGGGGTTAATGATGGTACCGAGAAGGTGAATGAAATGACGTTGGTTTTTTGTGGGAAGGACACCAACGATAACAAGAGTGGAGGAAAAGAAAATCAAGTAAGGTGGGAAGGATTCCAAAGGGGGCAAGAGCCTAGATTCAGCCACAGCTCACAATAACACACCCTGCAAAATATTTTTAAAATTTGTACAAAAATTAACTAACATCAATGATATAAGTATAATAGGCAAAATAATGCTCATGAATAAAAAGCAAGAAAAAATAACAGTAGAGGAAGAGATGACCCAGGAGGCTGTTGGCAGAGATAGATCTGGAAAGGAAAGGGAGGGGTGGCAGTGTCGCAGTGGGAGGGGAGAGGAGAGATGGAGAGAAAGAGAGTTGTGATCTAGTGTGTGCAATGCATAGTAGGATCTTTGAGCTTAATCATCCAATGGTTGAAAAAACTTGTGCACCATGGTGTTACCTATGTTACTTGTTCACGGTAGAACTTGCCATCTTTTTGACTTGAACTTTACCAATATTGGGGCTTTTGTTTCATTTTACCAATATTTTTGTTGATCAGCATTTTACCAATATCATGTCTAATAAACATAACAAACATTACATTTTTAAA
Organism: Calophaca sinica; assembly: GCA_037113605.1. NCBI lineage: Eukaryota > Viridiplantae > Streptophyta > Magnoliopsida > Fabales > Fabaceae > Calophaca > Calophaca sinica. Next base: position 53,125,714 of record CM073737.1, read on the forward strand.
AAATTTATAAAATTATCCATAGGGTTTACATACCCGTGCTTGACACGGGTTAGAATACTAGTTATTAACATATACAATGCTTTAATGTATTAAATCCTAGATAACATAACTTTACTACGAATAATAATTTTATTAAATTTTAGTTTTCTACAGGATCCTAGTTACATGACAACCAACTGAAAAAAGCAAAGGTATAAATAAATACTTACATAGAAATAAAATTAAGAAAAGATGAAATTGAAGGCAATGAATTTCTTGTCGAATTAATCACTGGCATACGTTATGCAAAATTGAAGGTCTTTGTCACAAGAGTTCAATATTCTCCGGTCACCTTGGTGAGAAGCACAAACAAATTTCAGCTGCTCCTGTACGTCCATATCACAAAAACACCCTCCTAATAGTTCTAGCAGCAGCCCGGGATACAAACTGTCTAACCAAGTTAGCTGGCAACTGAAGTAATTGCTGCTGGGATTCTGGTGGTAGCTGACATTTACTTAGATAGTCATGCTTCAGCAGAATATCAACATGCCAAATTGCTCATGGCTTATGACTTGCACTTATTAGGGAAAATATGGTTGAATAGCTACATATCTTAAATAATATGCAAATGCTTAGATTTACCTCAGGAATGATAGAAAGAACAGGAAGAATGTTTTGAGCGGATTCTATTTGATTTAAAACTAACGACAGCTCCTCCATGTACAGTATTTGATTCTGGTCAGGACTAGCTTTTCTGTTGCCCTATATGACATTGACAGAAAGTTCAAATAATTAGTTATAAACAAATTCAAATTATCATCCATTTACCCTTTGAAGTATCATATATTTATTGTTGGAATATTGACTTGTATAGTCAGGGTATAAACTTTCCACATACTGCAATATAGAAACCAAAAAGAAAACATGCAATAGGCATCAGTTATATGAGCACAGGTTCTGAATTATGGTGGTGAAAGAGGCTATAGTGTTCCTCAATGTGATCCTGTAAGAAACATACTGAGGTTTTTGTTTCATAATAGGTTAAACTTGAAGTCAAGATTTCAAATGGCCCTAAAGAACGAAAATCCACAATGATACAAAATTTTAACAATGCATAGATGTAGTTCTTTTAGAGTAAACTACAAATCTTACAGTATTGGAGTCCTCTTTTCTTCTGGTCCCTGAAAGTAATAGCATAAGGCGTTGGAAGGTTCTTAAGTTGACTATATCTTCTTCAGTCATTAAAGACGAAAAAAAGAAAGCACCGAAAGGAACTCTTGTAGCCGCTGTTTCCAAGGTTGCTAGAGCAAGTGCATCTAAACCCTGCATTTGGATTAAAACCAATTTTTAACACACGGAGGGGTGAGGGAATTAAGAAAGAAGGAAAATGAAGTTAAAAAGATTAAACTAATATCCTACAGTAGCCTACATTGCATGAAGAGCCACAAACATGGCATAAACCCAATATGGATTAAGTTCTACTTTATGGGAGCTGCTCAACTGAGATCAACATTTGCTTCTTAACTAATGAAAAGTTCTTATAAGTATATAGGTATTTATAAATAAGTTAGATGAGGGAGCTTGGGAAAATATTGAGGTGCAGAAGCTGATTTTAATTTATGGAAGAAACTATTAATTAAAAAGACTTGTCATTGTAAGATCATTTCAACTTCGCTTTTCCTAAAAGTGTTTGTTGAAAAATTTATCCAAACTGGCTCTTAATGATGAAAGCCAAAACCCCATTGCATCAGGCCACTGTTATTGTTTCCTTTCTATAGTCTAGAAAAAACACTTGTTAGAAATATAATTAAAAATCATTCACGTGTCTTTATCTAACAAGTTAAGCTATTGGCATGGTTCATGACATGGTATTGGAGCATCTGGTTTAGAGCTCGATCCTTGATGCCCCATTCTTCTAATAAAAAAAATTGCACAAGATAAGTGAACTTGTGCATTGCCCACACTTCAAGCCCAAAGAGCTTGTGTGTGGGATCATGTTAGCAATACAATTGAAAATCATTTATGTGCCATCACCAAATAGCATAAGCTTTCAGGATAGTTAGTTTATGACAATACTGACAGACTGACGTGACAGCAAAGCAATTGCAGTAAACTACAAGAATAATAAAAAATAAGGTCAATATTGTAGCTAAATTTTATCGTGTTTCAAAATGTCCATAGAGATCTTACCATAGAAAAATAATACTTGTGCCACGAACTGTAGAAAATATATCTGAATAATATTTCATTAACTTAACTTTGAATACACACACTAATGTTATTATATAGACTACGCTAGACTTAACCTAATGGGCCTGAACAATGGACCGAATAACTAAACTAGGTTACAGTACAAAAGGTAAATATTTACTATTTACTCTAATTATTTACAATACTCCCCCTCAAGCTGGTGAGTGGATATCAATCATTCCTAGCTTGCAAGTAAGTTGGCGGAATCGGTCTGTAGATAGCCCCTTTGTAAGCACATCTGCTAGTTGGTGTCGAGGAATGTATGGCGTTGTTATCGATCCACAATCTAGCTTCTCCTTTATAAAGTGTGCAATACATCTCAATGTGTTTGGTCCTGTCATGTTGTATGCGGGATTATGAGCAATGCTGATTGCTGATTTATTGTCACAAAACAACCTCATTGAGCCTTCATAATTCACCTTCAAATCATCAAGTATAATCTTCATCCACAATAGCTCACAAATTCCATGAGCCATTGCTCTGAATTCTGCCTCAGCACTTGATCTGACCACTACATTTTTTTGCTCCTCCATGTAACAAGATTACCACAAAAGAATGTGCAGTAGCCAGAAGTGGACCTTCTATCACTCACTGAGCCTGCATAATCTGCATCAGTATAGGCTTCCAATGTCAGTCTTCCGCCTCTTTTGAACAAGAGACCTCTTCCTGGAGTCGCTTTAAGGTATTGCAAAATCCGCTCTCTTTGCTGCAAGTGCCTCATCCTCGGATCATGCATAAAGCTGGGTGACTAAACTTCGCATAAGCTAAATCAGGTCTAGTGTGTGCCAAGTAAATTAGCTTCCCACTAATCTACGATCTGAGGCTTGTCGACTCTAGCACTCTCTCTTGATTGCTCATTTTATGATTTTGCTCTGTGGGAACACTGCGGGTTTACACCCAGGCTTGCCGGTTTCGTGCAGAAGATCAAGACTATATTTTCTCTGAGAGATAAAAATTCCTTGTTTTGAGTAAGCTACCTCAATCCCAAGGAAATACTTGAGAGTTCCCGGATCTTTCATCTCGAACTCTGCGAGATAATTTCTTCTTGAGGAGTTGTCTCTCAACCAAGTCATTCCACTGTAACAATAATATCATCAACATAAACAAGAAATCTTTGTTAGTTTTCCTCCATGTGAATGTTTGAAGAAGAGGTATGATCTCCTTGACTCTGTTTGTAACCAAGACCCAACATAGCCTTTGTAAATCTTCCAAACCATGCCCGGAGACTGTTTTAGCCCATACAAGGCCTTTTTCAATTTACACACCTTATTAATCCCAAGGGTTGGATCAAATCCGGTGGGATGTCCATATACACTTCCTCCTCTAAATTTCCATGCAAGAATGCATTTTTAACATCAAAGCGATTAAGTTCCCACCCGAATGAGCCAAGAGATAGTAAGATACTGGACGGTGTTCATCTTAGCTCTGGTGCAAATGTCTCCTCATAATCAATGCCATAAGTCCAGGTGTACCCCTTTGCTACTAATCGGCCTTATATCGATCAAGAGTGCCATCGATTTGTACTTGGCGGTATAAATCCACCGCAACCAAGCGGCTTCTTGCCTCTTGGCTTCTCAACTATCTCCCAAGTTCTATTCTTTTCAAGGGCTTTCATTTCTTCATTCATGGCTTTGATCCAATTTTCATCTTTAAGTGCCTCTTTAACAGATCACGGGTATTCTTCTGAGTCAGCTATTGTCATAAAAGCCTTATCTTTGCGGGGAAACATGGTTAGATGAAACAAATTGAGAAATAGGGTATTTGGCACACGACCTTTTCCACTTTTCTCAAGGCAATAGGTAGTCAGTGAATCAAGATCAAGTGTATCGGGAATAGAAGAATCGAAGCAAAAGGGTTATTTTCGATTTACCTCCGGCTCAGATGGTTGGGGTTGTGTCTGGACGAGGTCGGGTTTTCCTCTCCTCTGATATGTCAAAGTTGGCTCACTAGCTTTTGTCTTTGCTGGTGCTGAAGGTGCTGTTTCCTGCAAAATAGAAGGTAAAGGAGAAACAATAACAGGTGACTCAGAAACAACTGGAGACTCGGGAGGTAGTAACTCGGGAACAGCGACAGGAGACTCAGGGATAGGAGACTCAGAAGCAACAGCAGACTCGGGAGGATCAACTGACAAAGATGGTGACTCAGGGTGCCACGGACCAAGGAGAAGAAACTCGGAATCAGATTCCAAATCACTACTATTCTCCCCCTGAAGCTGAGGACGAGTGAAGAACGGGACATGTTCATGGAAAGTGACATCCATAGAGACAAAGTGTTTACGACTGGAAGGATGGTAACACTTGTATCCCCGTTTGTTAGGCGCATAGCCCAAGAAGATGCATCGAACAGCCCGCGAATCCAACTTATTGCGATGCTGCTTGTGGATATGAACAAATGCAACACAACCGAAAATTCGGGACTCTAGACTCTGCATGATAGGAGCAGACGGGTAAAAAGATAACATAGATGAGCAGATCGAGATTACCTAGAACACGGGATGGAATCCGATTGATGAGATAAGCAGCAGTGAAAACTGCTTCTCCCCAATACGAGTTTGGAACTGATGTTTGGAAGAGAATGACACGAGCAACCTCAAGTAAGTGACGGTTTTTTCTTTCTGCAACTCCATTTTGTTGTGGAGTATCAACACACGTTAGTTCATGAAGAATACCATTTTTACTAATAAATGAAGAAAGAGATTGGTTGACATATTCTCGACCATTATCCGACCGTAGTCTTTTAATGCATTTGTCAAATTGAGTTTTTATCATGTGATAAAATTGAATGAACAATTGAGATACTTCAGATTTATCTTTCATTAAGAATAGCCAACTAACGCGAGTACAATCATCAATAAAAGTAACAAACCATCGCGCACCCGAAATATTAGAAACAGGGGCAGGCCCCCAAACATCAGAATGAATAAGATCAAAAAGTTCAACACTTCTATTATAACTAGAAGGAAAAGACACACGTTTGTGTTTGGAAAATTGACAAACATCACACTTAAAAGACTCAACAGACTCTTGTAAAAACAAAGCTGGAAACATAGTTTTAAGTAAGGAAAATGGAGGATGTCCTAGACGCTTATGCTGAAGCCAAACTTGAGAGGAAGTATGCTGAGGCTGGGCCGGAGGAAAGCGGCACCTTGAGACCATTCTCTTGTGCCAGATACAAACTATAACCTTCCCTGTTCCTTAGCAACTCCAATCGTCCTCCACGTGGTAAGATCCTGAAAAAGACAATGAGTAGGAGAAAAAGTTATTGTGCAGTTCAGATCCTGAGTAAGTTTGCGAATAGAAATTAAGTTATTTGAGAGTCCAGAGCATAAAGCACACTTCTCAAATAGAAAGGGTGTGGAGATTAATATCTCCAAAACCTACAACAGTGTGAGAACCATCTGCACTTGATAATATAGGGAATGCTTGAATGAGGGTTATAAGTGGAAAACAATTTAGAGTTAAAGGTCATATGGTTAGTAACACCAGTCGAGAATCCATGCATCCTTAGGAATAGTACGAGGCGATAGCGATCGAGAACATAGAGCCTTACCGGTCATTGTCGGGGAACTAGAATTAGAAGGCTTACGCAAAGAGTCGAAGGCTCTATGGCGGTCCAAGTCTTAGGCCTTGAGGGAAGGTGCGATTGGACCAGATAGAGGATTACGAGCAGTTAGTCCCTTCCATAACAACAGATCGGCGTAGTAAAAAGCAGGCAACGAACGAGCGAATGAGCGTCAAATAACCCACAAAAATGAAAGTTCTCGGATCGGAGAGTGGACCCCCAGCGGAAAGAGGAGGTGCCGGGATGCTCTGTTGAAAAGCGGCGTCGAGCGGAGTGCGGATGGCGGCGCGTGAGCCACACGCGCCGTGAGGTGGCCCAGCGGTGGCGGCGCGTGGCGGCGTGGGTGGGTGGTCGGACGGCGCGGTTTGTGGGGCCTGGCTCGGAATTCTGTGCGGCGATGGTGTGGGTGGTGAGACCAGATCGGCAATAAATGGTGTGGAACAAAAGCAAGCAGACGATGGCGGTGTGTGGTGAAGCGATGCAGTGCAATCCAAACAACAAAGCGCAAAGGCGACAAACGAAGGCTGCGATGGGGAGCAAGGAAAAAACAACCACCACAATAAAGGTGGCGGCTAGGGTTTATGCGAAGCGAGGCCTCAAGAGCGAGCTTCGTGATACCATGTAAGAAGTCAGGCATCCGAATGGTCCCCTCAAACCAAACATGAGGGGGTGGTCTACCTAGCTATATAAGCAACGGCCAGACTCGTTAACCACCCGATGTGGGACTCGCAACACGCCCCTCGAGCCTAGGCTCGTCACCACAAGCGAGGGCTAGCGGCACTATCCACACCACCGGGCAGAACGTGGCTCTGATACCATGTAGAAAATATATCTGAATAATATTTCATTAACTTAACTTTGAATACACACACTAATGTTATTATATAGACTACGCTAGACTTAACCTAATGGGCCTGAACAATGGACCGAATAACTAAACTAGGTTACAGTACAAAAGGTAAATATTTACTATTTACTCTAATTATTTACAATACGAACACAAGTTAAGTGACATCATGATATCAGTTGAGATCCCACTCTCAACAATATGGACATTATTAGTAATGTATTATGTATCTCTGAAAAGTCATGCAATGCAGGACTTTGGAACTATCCAGTGAAATGCCAACAGTCATGCATGAATATAGCCAATAAATTTCTATAATAAACATCCAAATTTTCATTTTTCATATTCCTCACTGCTATAGTAATTATAATAAACAACTAAGAAGACACATACTTTGGCGAACTCTTGAACAATTATTTTCCTCACAAATCCACCCTGCAAAGATTATCAGGAAACACATGTAAGGAAGGAAAAGTCAAATGCAGTTGCAAAATAGAATGTATATTGGGAATGACAAACAATATGTACCTTTTCTGTTAGCGTAAAAGAAAGGATTTCCTTCATAGCCATTCCTGAATCTGCGCCTTCAGATGGTTGCTTCACTAAGGCCTTTTTTGTTTTGGCACGGAGAGACTGCCATGAGAACTTATTAGGATCGGATTTTGAAAATATTCGGCAAGAAACAGGAATTACTGGGAAGAAAATCGAAAACATCATTTAATCATTATGGCATACTGCACAAGATAGCTTTTCAATGATGCATTGGATCGAATATCTCCCTAAAATTGCTCCTTTCAAAACAGAAGGATGATTCTACAATTGGCATTTCTTTAGCAGATTTCTCGAAAATACCAATGCAATCAACCAAGTATTTTGTTTAGATATACCAATATATGGATGAAATCCAGCCTGAGGATGAGAACTCAAAACATGGATAAATTATTGCACAGGTTTTGTCTCGGTTGCAGTTTGCACAGGTTTTGTTTTAGCTGCGGTTTGGCACTGATTTTGTCTTAGATGCGGTTTGAAACTGGTTTTGTCTCGGTTGGGGTTTGGCACTCGTTTTGTCATGCAGTTTGGCATTGGTTTTGTCTCTTTGACACTGGTTTTGTCTCAGTTGCGATTTGGTACAAGATTTTTGTCCCAATTGTGAAGTAATTTGGTCTCAACTCTTGTTCTAGATCTGATCTAGCCTTACCAATATTATTTGGTTATTTTTTCTCTTCGTCGATTATTGGAAATAACACGACACTAATAGATAACTAGTTCCAACCTGCTTTGGAACCTTAGTATTATAGGTTTATGCAGGTAAGGGTCACACTGATATTATTGGATATTTAAATGCAATCTGGGCTAGAGATTCAAGTGATAGGTGGTCCACTTTGGGATACAATGTTCTTATTAGATTGAATCTAATCTCATGGAAGAGGAAAATGCAATTGGTTGTTGCAAAGTCAAGTACACAGGCTACATATCGTGTTATGGCTCACATTAGTGAATTTTTGCGGTTGAAACACTTGGAAGATCTAAAGTTTTGCAAGATACGTTCTATGGAGCTAGTTTGTGATCACCTATACATTTTATACATCTCCAATCTTTTATGAAAGGACTAAACATATTGAAATTGGTTGCCATTTTTATTTGGACAAAGATTTTTGTATGCATCATCAAGACTTCATTAGCGAGTCCCATGATCAACTAGTAGACATCTTCACCGAATCTTTGTAGAGTCCTAGGGTAACATATATATAACAAGCTGGATATATGCTACAATTTGAGGAGGCGTGCTGATATCTTTCTGTATTTTCTCTTATTCTTTTTTCTTACCTTTTTATTCCTTGATACGATTTAGTTTCCTTGGACACACTGTGATCAATCCCTACGTTTTGGGGATTCCCTTTTTCATGTACACTTTATACACACACACACACACACACACACACACACAAATATATATATATATATATATATATATATATATATATATATCATCAAATAATATAGATCAGGATTTCATCAGTTTCAAGTGAACTTTTTATAATATGTTGGAGAATCAGGCTCAATCCCGATAATATTCTCCTAGATTTTATTTTATATTTATTTCGTCAGATTTGATTGTATTTTATTATTAATTAGTATCTTCTATTTTAAGAAATCATTAATGTATTTCTTTCTATATAAGCAGCCTTAGTCTGCTGAGTAATACAAGAAAGTATTTTCTTTCCTTGTTCTCTACATGGTATCAAGAGCTCTCGATCTTGAGGGTCTCACTTCTGCGTAAAACCCTAGTGGGTCTTTGTTCATTCCGTCTGCAGTGACCTTTATTCATTCCGTCTGACCTTCTGTTCATTCCGTCTGGCGATATTTTGATCGAGGATTACTCTTTCTCCTTCCTCATGACGAAAAACAACTCATGGCCAGGCTCTTCTACGAGGAGCGTAATGATGATGGATCCATCATCAGCGGCCGAACGCCGGTGGCGGAAGTGGCGGCCAGGCATTGCGCATGGCGGCGCGGTGGCGTGACCAGGCCTCGAGGCGGCGGCCAGTGCGGCGGCGTGGCGTCGGCTTCGAGGGCGGCGACAACGGCCTTTGGAGGTCTTTGGCGGCCCAGGAGGTGGCTTCGGCTTTCAAGGAGTTTTTCCCTATGGACATTCAACCCATAACCCTTTCAACAATTATGAGGGATCCTCCAACTCCCTTAAAGTTGATGTTCAACGTCTCAATGGGAAAAACTACACAGAATGGTCTCAAACTATGAGATTAGTGCTGGATGGCAAAGGAAAATTTGGGTTTCTTACAGGAGATGTACCCAGACCTGCAGAAGTAGATCCAAGCTTTAGGGCTTGGAAGTCTGAAAACTCCCTAATCATTGCTTGGCTAATTAATTCCATAGAGCCAACAATTGGAAAGCCCTTCATGTTCTTGCCAACTGCTAAAGATGTTTGGGAGGCCGTCAAAGACACTTATTCTGACATTCAGAATTCTTCTCAGATCTTTGATCTCAAATCAAAGTTATGGCATGCCAAACAAGGTGACAAGGATGTCACTACTTCTTACAATGAATTGATGACTTTGTGGCAGAAACTTGATCTTTGCTATGATGATCACTGGAAATGTACTGAGGACAGTGTATTGTTCCTTAAGAGACAGGAGAATGATCGTGTTTTTGTCTTCCTAGCCGGCCTTAACAAAGACCTCGATGAAGTCAGAGGTAGAATTCTAGGGAAGATCCCGTTACCAACAATCCGGGAAACATTCTCAGAAGTAAGGCGAGAGGAGGCTAGACAGAGTGTCATGATGGGAAAGACAACTCCTATGGCTGAGGTGGAAGGATCTGCACTTGTCAGTAGGAATTCCAATGAAGAAGGGAAGAAAGACGGGAAAAAACCATGGTGTGATCACTGCAAACATCCCTATCATACACGAGAGACATGTTGGAAACTCCATGGTAAGCCTCCTAACTTGAAGAAGAAAGGGGGAATGAAGGCGTGCTCTTGAGGCTAGTACTTCGATCGAGGAAGCGATCTCCTTCAAGCTCATTTCCATTCACCAAGGAACAATTAGACCAACTGTACAAGCTTCTTGAATCTCAAAATCATTCTTGTGCAATAGCTCGGAGAGGTAATTTTCTAAATCTTTGCTCTCCTTGAGTGTCGAGTCCAGTCATGCTTGGATCATTGATTCAAAGCTACCGATCATATATTTGGAGAGTCGAGTCTGTTTTCTTCATATAGTCCCTGTGCAGGTAACCAGAAAGTTAAAATTGCAGATGGCTCTCTTTCAGCCATTGCGGGAAAAGATTCCATAGTTCTATCACCCTTATTAACTCTTAAGGATGTCCTACATGTCCCTAACTTGTCTTGTAATCTTTTGTCAATTACTAAATTAACTCGAGATAGTAACTGTCAAGCTAACTTTCTTCATTCTTATTGTGTTTTTAAGGATTTGAACTCGGGGAAGACGATTGGCAGTGCTAAAGAGAGTGGGGGACTCTACTACCTTGAAGATGGAATCGACTCGGACCCTGAGTTCAATCTATAAGTTCCTGTTTTGAATCTATTTTTGTTTCTAGTAGTAATGATGACATTATGTTATGGCATTTACGATTGGGACATCCAAGTTTCCGTTATTTGAAACATCTTTTTCCAAAATTGTTTAATGATAAAGACCCATCTTTATTTCATTGTGAAACCTGCGAGTTTGCAAAACATCATCGTTCTTCATTTCCTATTCAACCTTATAAAGAATCTAAACCTTTTGCAGTTATTCACAGTGATGTTTGGGGTCCAAATAGAATAAATATTCTTTCTAACAAAAAGTGGTTTATAACTTTTATAGATGACCACACTAGGCTTTGTTGGGTATACTTGTTAAAAGAAAAATCTGAAGTTTGACAAGCTGTCAAAAACTTCTTCAAAATGGTGCAAACTCAATTCCAAACTAATATTCAAATATTTAGAAGTGACAACGGGAAAGAATATTTCAATATGATTTCAGGAGATTTTTTTCTTGGAAATGGTGTTGTGCATCATAGTTCTTGTACTAATACACCCCAACAAAATGGGATTGCGGAAAGGAAGAATAGACACCTCCTTGAGGTGGCTCGTGCCTTACTCTTTGAAAATAAGGTGCCAAAATACCTATGGGGTGAAATTTGTTTTTGCTTTGCATATTTAATTAACCGTATGCCATCCAAAGTCTTACAATTTCAAACTCCTCTCAATGTTTTCAAAAATTGTTTTCCCTTGGCTCGTGTTTTAGCTGATTTGCCATTGAAAATCTTTGGGTGTACTACTTTTGTTCATGACCATAAGCATCTAGGAAAATTAGAACCACGAGCTATAAAATGTGTTTTCATTGGTTACTCCCCTACCCAAAAAGGTTACAAGTGTTTTGATCCAAAATCCAAAAAGGTTTTTGTGACTATGGATGCCACATTTTTTGAAAAACAACCTTATTTCAAAGGACATTCATCTTCGTGGGGAATCCAAAAGAAGATTCATTTGAAAAAGATTCGTTTGAAAACACCATTTTTTGGATAATGTTTATTTGTTACAAGAGCACGAGGCTGATTGTGTTGCACCAAAAGAAAATGCCCATGAATCCTTCAGGAACCCATTCCCACTATGGAAGGGGTTCTCATTGACTCTGAGGCGACATCTTTAAATCAAAAGTATGACCAACAAGCCTGTGAAACTGGTGATGAATCAACCGTAATGCCACAACAAAATGATTCCCATAAAGAGACAAGAAATAGGTTCAATGATGGTGACAAAACTTGGAAGGAAAGGTCTTGAAGAAAAACCATAAGAAAGGAAATAAGGAACTCACTCTCCAAGATCGCCAAGAGTCCGAACCAAGAGAAAATTCACCTAGTGAACTCCGACAGGTAAGTCTTCTTAAACCTATAGGTCATGATGAATCTTCTGCAATAGATCTCCTATGGCGCTTAGGAAAGGTATTAGATCTTGTACTAAGCATCCTCTATCCAAGTATGTGTCATATTCAAATTTGTCATCCTCTTTTCTTTGCATTTTCCTCTCGGTTGTCTGTGTAGAAATTTCAAAAAATGTACAGAAGCTCTAAAAGTTCCAAAGTGGAAGGAAGGCTGTGTTTGAGGAGATGAGAGCCCTTGAGAAGAACAAAACTTGGAGAGTTGTGGCGTTACCAAAAGGAAAGAAAGGCGTGGGTTGTAAGTGGGTTTTCACCGTGAAGTACAACTCGGATAATTCAATTGAAAGGTACAAGGCTCGGTTGGTGGCTAAAGGCTTCACCCGGACTTATGGCATAGACTACTCAGTAGACTTTTGCCTGTTGCAAAGTTAAACACCGCCGTAATTCTTATCTCTTCTTTGCCAACTTAGGCTGCCCTTTGAATCAACTTGATGTGAAGAATGCCTTCCTCAATGGTGACTTAGAGGAAGAAGTATACATGGGTATCCTCCTGGCTTTGAAAGAAAATTTGCGTCAAAGGTGTGTAAGTTGGAGAAATCACTCTATGGCCTTAAACAATCTCCAAGAGCTTGGTTTGAAAGGTTCACCCGGTCGATAAAAACAGGGGATACACTCAAGGACAAGCAGATCACACATTGTTCACAAAATTTTCTCCTAATGGAAAAATCATTTGTTTTGATAGTCTATGTAGATGACATCATCCTCACCGAAATGACACGGTAGAAATGGAGAGATTAAAGAGAAACTTAGCGTGAATTCGAGATCAAGGATTTGGGAGCATTGAAATATTTCCTTGGCATGGAGGTTGCTCGCTCAAAGAAGCGGAATTGTAGTCTCCCAAAAAAGTACATTCTAGATCTCTTGGAGGAAAGCGGGATGAGTGGATGTAGGCAGCCAGACACTCCCATGGATCCTAATATGAAGTCGTGGGAGAAGGGTAGTGTTCAGGTTGATATTGGCGGATACCGAGGCTAGTTGGTAAACTAATTTACCTATCTCACACCAGGCCCGATATTGCATTATCTGTGAGTGTTGTAAGTCGGTTCATGCACTCTCCCATGAGGAACATCTTGAGGCGATATCTGAGGATCTTAAGATACTTAAAGACCAACCGGAAGGGCTTGTATTTTAAAAAGCGATGAGAAGAATGTTGCCATCTTCTGAGATCTGATTAAATTTGGTTCGATTATCGACAGAAATCCTGGCCGGATATTGTACCAATGTGTGGGAAAATCTGGTTACTTGGAGAAGTAAGAAACAAGGAGTTGTTGCTAGAAGCAGTGCAGAAGCCAAGTTTAGAGCAATGGCTCAAGGTATTTGTGAAGGCTTATGGATTTACAGAGTCTTAAAGGAACTTAGAGCGACAGTTGATCTACCTTGGAAGCTCTATTGTGACAGTAAGGCCGCAATAAGTATAGCTCATAATCCTGTTCAACATGATAGGACCAAGCATATTGAGATTGACCGCCATTTCATAAAAGAAAAACTGGATGTTGGAATTATCTGTTTGCCTTTTGTGACTTCTAATCAGTAAACTGCGGACATTCTGACCAAGAGCTTGGCCAGGCCCAATTTTGAGCGGTTAATAGGCAAGTTGGGGCATGACAGATATCTATGCACCAACTTGAGGGGGGGTGTTGGAGAATCAAGCTCAATCCCGATAATATTCTCCTAGATTTTATTTTATATTTATTTCGTCAGATTTGATTGTATTTTATTATTAATTAGTATCTTCTATTGTAGGAAATCATTAATGTATTTCTTTCTATATAAGCAGCCTTAGTCTGCTGAGTAATACAAGAAAGTATTTTCTTCCCTTGTTCTCTACATAATATTTTAACTTTATAAAGAAAATGGTAAAAATAAGAAAGAAAATTACAAAATTTTACCTCTGTCAGCAAAGACTCAAGACGGTCTATTCTGAAAACACCATCCTACAAAAGAGGTGTGGAGTCAACAAAATTAAGTGAATAATATTTGAAAAATGTTCCAACATAATTAGATACGGCAATGAGGCACAGTAGGAAAAAGTAAACATGGCTATGAGAATCAAGATTGCAGGTCTACTATGTTTACCTTATAAAGAAGATTCTCCAAAGAAGATTTAAGCTGAGGCGAGCTGTCAGTAAGTACTTTTCGAGCAATCCAAGGATAAGTACTACCCAAGACTTTGTACTCCGGGTTAAAGCCAATTGCAATTCCTTCCAGTACAGCAAGGCTAGTGACAGAAGATTTTGTTTAGGATTTTATAAAGACATTAATTTAAGGCTTGTATGGAAAGCACTACCTTCGGATGACAAGTGAGAAGTATGAAGGTATCCGAAATTTGAATTTATACCTAAAAAAAGTAAGAGAAAAAGATTATACATAGCATGTCAAAGTGAAATACAAACAATGAGACCACTAACATCAGGAAGACAAAATAACAGAATAAAGAATATGTTTTACGTACACCAAAAAAAAAAAAAAAAAAAAAAGAATATGTTTTGAATTAAGAGTTTATGAATCCAGAAATCTCTATTATAATTTAGTACATTACAACTATGTCCCATGTTGGAGTTCAGCTTAGAAAATTGTTGATGATATGGTATTCAATTTGAAAGAAGTATTGGCCACAAAGGTCAGTTTTGATGTCAACTTTGCGATACAGATGACAATTTCAAGCCTCAAATTTTGACAATTGTTAAATATATGAAAAATATCTCATAATATTTGGGTTGTATCTTAGAGTAATTTAGTAATATCTTAGGTTATCTCTTAGGATGTGTTTACATATTTCTTTATATTTCATGATTAGTTTCCTTATTTAATTAAGATTAGGAGTCTAGTATTAGTATAAAAAAAGGGGTTAATGTTAGTATTTTGTATAATATCAAACCATAATCACAATTCAATGTCTCTATTATTTCTCTTCCCTTCTTCCTCGTCTATAAACCTTATAATTTCAGCATGATATCAAAGCAACATCATCCTACATGACCTATCCTATCACCAATGTGTTGCCTAGTTCCCCGAAGTCTACAAGTCTACTATGATAATGTCACTATCTCAATGATTATTTCTTCTCGTTGGCCATGCACAAATTCTGGCCATCCATTCTCTCCTTGTTAAAGAGTTTTTCTATTTACCACTTCTACAATCTGTCTCAGTAGTATTGGGTCAATTCATCTCACTGTCATGTCCTTCTGATAGTCTCTTACTACCTCAGATAAAGGATGGAGCTGGTTATCCCACATGCAAGCAAGCCCTGGTTATCCCAAATGCAGTTTGGCCTTGGCCATTCCAAATTAGTGACTCTTAAATTTGGGCTTTAGGCCTAACTCAACCGCACAAAACCGGTTTGTAAGGTGCGGATTGCCTAAGCCTTATAAACACCACTCAGGCCATATCTCTAGTCGATGTAGGACTTTTAACACACCCCCTCACGCTCAAGATTGGATATCTGAAGTGTGGACTAATGTGGGTGGAATAATATAATCTCAACATCTCAACACACCCCCTCACGCTCGGGACCGGATATCTGTAGTGTGGACAAATACGGGTGGAATAATAGAGATCATGGCCCAATAACAGATCTAGAATAGGCTCCGACACCATCTTAAATTTGGGCTTTAGGCCTAACTCAATCCCACAAAACCGGCTTGTAAGGTGCGGATTGCCTAAGCCTTATAAACACCACTCAGGCCATATCTTTAGTCGATGTGGGACTACTGGATGCGCCGCCACACGGGGCGGCGGCGGGCTGTTTGGATGAAAGCCGCGAAGAACAATTCCGGCACGTGAGAGCGCGTTGCAGGGCCGCCGACGGTGGGGTTTTGGTGATTGGCCGGTCTTGGAGAGCCGCTTCTGATGGTGGTGTTGGTCGCCGGAAAAGGGTGGCGGTGGCGGCGGCAACAGCGACTGTGGGCGAAAAACTACCGAAATTGAGTGCCGAAATGGGTCACAGCAGTGGAGAAGGGGGCAAACCGGAGTTAGAACACGGTTTGCCGAAAAAAAAATTCTCACCGGAGAACAGTGGGTCCACCGGGCAAGCACGATTAGGGTTGCCTCTCTTTAGGCTCTAATACCATCTTAAATTTGGGCTTTAGGCCTAACCCAACCCCACAAAACCCGCTTGTAAGGTGCGGATTGCCTAAGCCTTATAAACACCACTCAGGCCATATCTCTAGTCGATGTGGGACTTTCAACACACCCCCTTACGCTCAGGATTGGACATCTAAAACGTGGACTAATGTGAGTGGAATAACAGAATCTCAACAGTGACAAATTAACTGTTACTCATACCAACCATGATTTCGCCTACCTCATTGATGAGTCATGCCCGTGATGAATTATTCATGGTTTTGCCCACTACTTTTTCCAGATTTATTGGACTGCTTTGTAGGATAAACTATAGACTTACCTTATTGTATTTCACATACTGTTTTTTTTCTTACCAGACAAAACTAACCTTCAAATTTTAAACTATATATTTAATGCATCAGCAAAGAGCTTACATGGTCACTCCTAAGTTTCCTAGGAGGTCTCCAAAGCTGATATTACGAACTCCTTTGGAAACAGCATTTTGGAAGACACCTACACACAGCAATGCAAGCGAGAGAATTAGCAAATATAACCTCAAGAAAGGAGGAATGCTAACTGCAGCATATAGTCATAACTATTAAACTGCAGCATATATTCCAAAAACAGCATTTCGGAATTCACCTAAACACAATAAAGTAAAAACCTGTCAAAGCCTTTGTAACAGCTTCTTTCTCTGCATTTGGTGGAAGAAGCCTGATAAAATTACAAGCAGGCCAATCTTGTAGCATCCGAAATGGTAATTTTAATAACTAAAATGGAACATAAATAAACATAAATACCCAAGAGTGACAAAGTCCGTAGCCAATGCATCAAAATCACGATTTACAAGATGTAGACAAGCTTCAATGAATCCGTCACGCAACTCTTGTTTGAATTCCCCTGTCATACCAAAATCTGGCGCAAAAGGGAGGGATTAAAAATAATCTTGTTGGTATCTTTACCTCCACATATATATCTTCTAGAATATACGAATACACATAATATAGAAAATAAAACTAAAGTAGAACATAACAGACATAAAATAGGCTACAAAATATAACGTAACCTAAATATGCATGTGTAGTACCACAAATAAACCCAATATCAAAACTAGACAGTAAACAATTCTTCTCCGTATGCTCATTTTTCCTTTCTCTTTACTGCTTGTAATAAATGGACTCTCGAGTATTTTGATAGAAAAGCAAGAGTTCATCAAGAGAGACAAGGAAAGTTATAGAGAAAATAATGAAATAAACACACTGTTAAAATATATCTGGATAATATGTTATTAACTTCACTTTGAATACACACACTAATGTTATTATATAGACTACGCTAGACTTAACCTAATGGGCCTGAGCAATGGGCCGAATAACTAAACTAGGTTACAGTACAAAAGGTAAATATTTACTATTTACTCTAATTATTTACAATACTCCCCCTCAAGCTGGTGAGTGGATATCAATCATTCCTAGCTTGCAAGTAAGTTGGCGGAATCGGTCTGTAGATAGCCCCTTTGTAAGCACATCTGCTAGTTGGTGTCCAAGAGGGAATGTAGGGCGTTGTTATCACCCACAATCTAGCTTCTCCTTTATAAAGTGTCTGCATCTCAATGTGTTTGGTCCTGTCATGTTGTACAGGATTATGAGCAATGCTGATTGCTGATTTATTGTCACAAAACAACCTCATTGAGCCTTCATAATTCACCTTCAAATCATCAAGTATAATCTTCATCCACAATAGCTCACAAATTCCATGAGCCATTGCTCTGAATTCTGCCTCAGCACTTGATCTGGCCACTACATTTTGTTTTTTACTCCTCCATGTAACAAGATTACCACAAAAGAATGTGCGATGGCAGTGGACCTTCTATCACTCATCGAGCCTGCATAATCTGCATCAAGATAGGCTTCCAATGTCGGTCTTCCGCCCTTTGAACAAGAGACCTCTTCCTGGAGCCGCTTTAAGGTATTGCAAAATCCGCTCTCCTCCCTGCAAGTGCCTCATCCTCGGATCATGCATAAACTGACTGACTACGCTTACTGCATAAGCTACATCAGGTCTAGTGTGTGCCAAGTAAATTAGCTTCCCCACTAATCTCTCGATCATCGAGGCTTGTCACAACTCTAGCACTCTCCTCTTGATTGCTCATTTTATGATTTTGCTCTATGAACGCTGCAGTTTACACCCAAGCTTGCCGGTTTCTGTAGAAGGTCAAGAACATATTTTCTCGAGAGATAAAAATTCCTTGTTTTGAGTAAGCTACCTCAATCCCAAGGAAATACTTGAGAGTTCCCAGATCTTTCATCTCGGTCTGCAGATAATTTCTTCTGAGGAGTTGTCTCTCAACCAAGTCATTCCTGTAACAATAATATCATCAACATAAACAAGAAGTACTCAAGTTTTCCTCCATGTGAATGTTTGAAGAAGAGGGTATGATCTCCTTGACTCTGTTTGTAACCAAGACCCAACATAGCCTTTGTAAATCTTCCAAACCATGCCCGGGGAGACTGTTTTAGCCCATACAAGGCCTTTTTCAATCTACACACCTTATTTATCCCAAGGGTTGGATCAAATCCCGGTGGGATGTCCATATACACTTCCTCCTCTAAATTTCCATGCAAGAATGCATTTTTAACATCAAACTGGTTAAGTTCCCACCCAGAATGCGCAGCAAGAGATAGTAAGATACGGACAGTGTTCATCTTTGCTACCGGTGCAAATGTCTCCTCATAATCAATGCCATAAGTCTGGGTGTACCCCTTTGCTACTAATCTGGCCTTATATCTATCAAGAGTGCCATCTGATTTGTACTTGACAGTATAAATCCATCTGCAACCAACTGGCTTCTTGCCTCTTGGCTTCTCAACTATCTCCCAAGTTCTATTCTTTTCAAGAGCTTTCATTTCCTCATTCATGGCTTTGATCCAATTTTCATCTTTAAGTGCCTCCTTAACAGATGCAGGGATTCTTACAGAGTCAACTGCTGTCATAAAAACCTTATGCTGCGGGGAAACATGGTTAGATGAAACAAATTGAGAAATAGGGTATTTGGCACAAGACCTTTTTCCTTTTCTCAAGGCAATAGGTAGGTCAACTGAATCAAGATCAAGTGTATCGGGAATAGAAGAATCAGAAGCAAAAGGGTTACTTTCAGTACTTACCTCCGGCTCAGACGGTTGGGGTTGTTTCTGGACCAGGTCGGGTTTTCCTCTCCTCTGATATGTCAAAGTTGGCTCACTAGCCTTTGTCTTTGTTGGTGCTGAAGGTGCTGTTTCCTGCAAAATAGAAGGTAAAGGAGAAACAATAACAGGTGACTCAGAAACAACTGGAGACTCAGGAGGTAGCAACTCAGGAACAGCGACAGGAGACTCAGGGATATGAGACTCAGAAACAACAGGAGACTCGAGAAGATCAACTGACAAAGATGGTGACTCAGGGTGCCACGGACCAAGGAGAAGAAACTCGGAATCAGATTCCAAATCACTACTATTCTCCCCCTGAAGCTGAGGACGAGTGAAGAACAGGACATGTTCATGGAAAGTGGCATCCATAGAGACAAAGTGTTTACGACTGGAAGGATGGTAACACTTGTATCCCCGTTTGTTAGGCGCATAGCCCAAGAAGATGCATCGAACAGCCCGGGAATCCAACTTATTGCGATGCTGCTTGTGGATATGAACAAATGCAACACAGCCGAATATTCGAGACTCTAGACTCTGCATAATAGGAGCAGACGGGTAAAAAGATAACATAGACTGAACAGGACTGAGATTACCTAGAACACGGGATGGAATCCGATTGATGAGATAAGCAGCAGTCAAAACTGCTTCTCCCAATACGAAGTTTGGGCTGATGTTTGGAAGAGAAGAGGCACGAGCAACCTCAAGTAAGTGACGGTTTTCTTTCTCGCAACTCCATTTTGTTGTGGAGTATCAACACACGTTAGTTCATGAAGAATACCATTTTTACTAATAAATGAAGAAAGAGATTGGTTGACATATTCTCGACCATTATCCGACCGTAGTCTTTTAATGCATTTGTCAAATTGAGTTTTTATCATGTGATAAAATTGAATGAACAATCGAGATACTTCGATTTATCTTTCATTAAGAATAGCCAACTAACGCGAGTACAATCATCAATAAAAGTAATAAACCATCGCAAGACCGAAATATTAGAAACAAAAGGTGCCCCCAAACATCAGAATGAATAAGATCAAAAGGTTCAACACTTTTATTATAACTAGAAGGAAAAGACACACGTTTGTGTTTGGAAAATTGACAAACATCACACTTAAAAGACTCAACAGGCTCTTGTAAAAACAAAGCTGGAAACATAGTTTTAAGTAAGGAAAATGGAGGATGTCCTAGACGCTTATGCTGAAGCCAAACTTGAGAAGAAGTATGGTGAGACTGGACGGAGGAAGACAGCACCTTCAGACCATTCTCTTCAGCAGATAGAAAGTATAACCCTCCCTGTTCCTTAGCAACTCCAATCGTCCTCCCCGTGGTAAGATCCTGAAAAAGACAATGAGTAGGAGAAAAAGTTACTGTGCAGTTCATATCCTGAGTAAGTTTGCGAATAGAAATTAAGTTATTTGAGAGTCCAGGAGCATAAAGCACACTTCTCAAATAGAAAGGGGTGCGGAGATTAATATCTCCAAAACCTACAACAGAGTGTGAGAACCATCTGCACAAAGAATATAGGGAATGCTTGAATGAGGTTATAAGTGGAAAACAATTTAGAGTTAAAGGTCATATGGTCAAGAGCACCAGAGTCTAGAATCCATGCATCCTTAGGAATAGTACCAGGCGAAAGCGATCGAGAACATAGAGCCTTACCGGTCATTGTCGTGAACTAGAACTAGAAGGCTTACGCAAAGAGTCGAGGAGGCTCTGCAAGCGGTCCAAGTCTTGGCGCCCAAGGGGAGGCGTAGTTGGGCCGGATAGAGGAGCAAGTGTGGGAGTAGATGCTACCACATGTGCTTCGAAGTACCTTTGAGACCTCCAATACGGTTAAGGACATTGTCTTTCCCATGAAGTCTAAAACATCTCATCCTTTGTATGCCCCGGCTTCTTACGGTGTTCACGATGGCGGTCCTCCCTCCCAGGCTCGATGATCCTTGTTTGCCTGTCTTACTGGCAACTAACGCAGATCCTTCAGAAGGTTTGGGACCTAGCATGACACTTCGACGACTCTCTTCACCCCGCACAAAATAGAACACTTCATCAAGAGAAGGAAGGCTGTCCTTGCCCAAAATCTGTAGTCGAACAGGGTCATACTCACTATTCAATCCAGCCAAGAACTCAAAAATCCGATCAGTTTCAATGCAAGTATTCAAAGCAAGCGTGTCATTGGGAGTCTCCATCTTGAGAGTCTGATATTGGTCTAACTCAATCCAGAACCCTTTCATAATGGCAAAGTAATCAGAGACAGACATACTTCTCTGTTTAGTATTGAAGATCCTGCTCTTCAAATCAAAGCGGGCAGAGAGATCCTTTTTCTTGGAGTAAGTCTTCTTTGAGGCTATCCCAAATTTCCTGGCGAGCAAGAAACATATAATTCGCCGATCTCTGGAATCATACTGCTCCACATCCATGACATAATGAGAGAGTCTTCATTGTCCCAAGTAGGGAATCCAGATCGCAAGGCGGGAAGAGGAGTCCCTTCAATATGATTTAATTTTCCACGACCCTTCAGATTCGTGCGCATAAATCGGGCCCAATTGAGGTAGTCCTTCCCATTGAGGCGATAACTGGGATGCAGCGTTGGCAGAGCATTAGAATTCATCAAATTTGACGAGTCCACAAGAGGAGGAGGAGGAGGAGGCGGTGGAGGATTACGAGCGATTCGGCCCCTTCCATAACAACAGATCGACGTAGTAAAAACAGGCAACGAGCGAATGAACGCCAAATAACCCACGAAAATAAAAGTTCTCGGATCGGAGAGTGGACCCCAAAATGGAAAGAGGAGGTGCCGGTCTGATACAACTGGGAAAAAGCGGCGGCGCGAACGATTGTAAGGCGCGTGGCTGGACCACACGCGCCCAACGGCGATTGGAGACGAGCGGCGCGTGCGGAGCGACGGCGGCGCGATTGCGAGGTTGGCGGTTTGGCGATCCGAACTCGATGGTGGGTCAGGTGATATTCGCATGACGAGGCGTTTGGATGGAAACAATCCACAACAGAGGATGAACAAGACGCGAATGGAGGTTGAAATGTGTCGCAATGAAGGCAGCAAGAAAGAGGAAAAAAACAACCACCACAATGAAGGTGGCGGCTAGGGTTTATGCGGAAGCAAGGCCCTCAAGAACGAGAGCTCGTGATACCATGTTAAAATATATCTGGATAATATGTTATTAACTTCACTTTGAATACACACACTAATGTTATTATATAGACTACGCTAGACTTAACCTAATGGGCCTGAGCAATGGGCCGAATAACTAAACTAGGTTACAGTACAAAAGGTAAATATTTACTATTTACTCTAATTATTTACAATACACACACACAAACATGTGTTGGAGGCTGCAATGAAGGCAGTCCATGGTGGCCACAATGAAGGCGGATATGGTTACCATCACACCACCTCAAGCCTAGAACTAGACATCTGAAGCGTGAACAAATGCAAGTGGCCCAAAAACAGATCGAAGATAGGCTTTGGTACCATCTAAAAACTTGGATTAGGCCTAACTCAACCCTGAAAGCTAGCTTAAGAGGTAAGGATTGCGCAAGCCTTATAAGGACTACTTTGACCATATCTCTAATCAATATGAGATGTCAACACACCCCCTCAATGAAGGCATTCCAAGGTATTCTCAATGAAGGTGGCTAGGGTTTCCAACATACCTCAAGCCTAGGACTAGACATCTGAAACGTGGACAAATACAAGTGGCCCAATAAAAGATCTAGGATAGGATCTGATACCATCTTAGAATTCAGACTAGGCCTAACTCAATCTCAAAACCTAGTTCAAGGGACAAGAACCGCTCATGCCTTATAAGGACAACTTTGGCAGTATCTCTGGTCGATGTGGGATCTCAACAGATCCCCTCACGTTCAACAAATGCTGGAGGCTGCAATGAAGGAAATTCATGATGATCTCAATAAAGGCGGCTACGGTTTCCAACAACCAATAAGAAACAAAAGGGAGCTTCAAGAAAATAGGACATACTATAAGTTTTTTTTTTTTTTTTGGTAATATCTTAATATAATCTGAGAGCATTTTAGATTATCTCATAGGATTAGTTTCAAATCTTAAAGCATCTTTAGATTATCTCTTGAGATTAGTTTCCATATTTCTTGGTTACTATAAAATGTAAACTACACACTAACCCTTATTTATACTAACACAAGACTCGAGTCCAAATTAAATAGGAAACAAATCATGATAATAACTAAGAAACATGAAAAGTAATCTTGAGATAATATAAGATACTCTAAAATAAGAAACAAATCCTGAGATAATTTAAGTTACTGTAAGATAATATCAAGATATTATAAGATATTTTATATGTTCTAACAAGACCAATGAAGATTGAGGATAAATATTTTTCTTAAATAAAAGGAGATTCGTTATTATTAGAATTTTAGGCCTAACTAATATTTACAAAACCGGTTTGTAAGGTAAGGGGTGTCCTTTGGTTATAAACTTTTTTGAAGCCTTACCTCTAGTCTATGTAGGACTTGAGTTTTTCCTAATATACCCTCTCACGCCCAACCAAGGTAGACAAGAGCGAGATCCTACGTAGGAGAGGGGAGGGGTCATAGGAGCATAAAACGTGGGTTCGTGGCACGGTTCGTAAGCTCCTACCAAAAATATAAAATACATTTTAATATAAATATATGAAAATATACATAAATAATTTCTATTATATAAACAATATATGTATATGTTTACAAGTATTTATATTTTTTAAACAATATATGTTTATATTAGTTTAAACAAATAAATTAAATGAATTTTATATAGTTTTTTTTTTTTTAGCAAAAATGAATTTTATACAATTAAAACACATATATTGGTGTTAAAAAAAAAAACCTCTTACTGCCTATTACTATTGGGCCTGTTTGAGGGCCCAATACCAAACCCTAATCCATGAAACTATGTAAGTCGCCCCTTCTGCTTCTTCCTCCTTCGTGCGGCTTCTGCTTCTTTCTCCTCATCATCCGTTCGTTGCTTCTTCTTCCTCCTCATCTTGCTTCTTCTCAAACCTTCTGTCGCAGGAAGAAGGAGGGAGAGCTGCGCAATATATGAGTTTTAAAAGAATCGGGTCGCGAACCCGACCCGGTAAACGCCAAACGCTGCGTTTCGCATTTTTTGCAGGTTCGCAAGTTCGTCAAGATCGTCCGCTCCTGCTCCGCTCCAAATGCGCTTGCTCGCCGGGAACGTTGCTCCCGCCCGCGTCCCTGCAAATCGCGATCCTGCGTAGGTGCGAGATCGTTAAGAGGTAGTAGGAGCCATGGTAGACAAGAGCGCGCTCCGGATCGTAGGAGCGGACGATCCTACGCTCCTACTACCCCTCAGCGATCTGACACCCACGCAGGATCGTGTTTTGCAAGGGCGCTGACAGGAGCGACGTTCCCGCTTTCAGGAGCGGTCGGAGAGGCGTAGGAGCGGTCGCTCTCGACGAACTCGCGCTCCTGTAAAAGCCCCAAAATCTCTGTTTTTTGTGTTTTTGGGTCGGGTTCGCGACCTGGTTTCCTTTAAAACTCGGATTTTGGGTGCGATGGAGATGAAGGAGATGGAGATGAAGGAGAGGATGAAGATGAAGGAGAAGATGAAGATGAAGGAGAAGATGGAGCACGAGAGGATGAAGATGAAGGAGAGGGTGGAGATGGGGGAGAGGATGGAGCATAGTTACCTGGAAGAAGGAAGAACACGCAGGAAGAAGAAAAGAAACACAGGAGTCGAACAAGCGCCGCCGCCACCCCGAAGTTCCGCCACGCCGCCGTCGTGGGCCGTGGCAAAGACGCTTTTGGCTGATGTTGCCTCTCGCTACCGCAAGTCTTTGCGTGCTTAGGGTTTCGAGAAGAAGTAGTAGAAGGGATGAGGCTTAGGGTTTGGTAATGGGTTATGGGCCTTAAAATAAGCCCAAAGAAGAATAAACTAGTGACACCTACCTTTTTGTACAACACATATAACAATTTATTTGTTTAATCTATATAAAATTCATTTAATTTATTTGTTTAAACTAGTATAAAATTCATTTAATATTGCTTAATACATTATAATAAAATTTAAAAACTATAAATACTAGTAAATATAAACATATATTGTTTATATAATAGAAATTATTTATGTATATTATTATATATTTATTTTAAAATGTATTTTATTATTTTTGGTAGGATCTTCTGACAGGTACTCTGACACGCACGTTTTACGCTCCTATGACCCCTCTCCGCTCCTAAGTAGGATCTCGCTCTTGTCTACCTTGGTAGGAGCGTAGGATAGTCCGCTCTTACGCCCCGGATCGCGCTCTTGTCTACCATGCGCCCAACAGTATTGGGCATGATGCATGCATAATGTGGTTGGTGGTCCAATGGATCAAGGATAACTCTAATACCAAGTTAGACTCAATCTTAAAACCAATTGGTGTTAAATGGAGTTGCCAATAGGTATACAAACTGCACCGACGGAGATGGGCTTTGACTCTGATACCAAGTTAGAATTTTGGGCCTAACTCATCCTTATAAAACCGGCTTGTAAGGTGAGGGGTGTCATTTGCTTATAAACTCTTTTGAAGCCTTATCTCTAGTCTATGTGGGACTTAGTTTTTCCCAATAGTTATAAACAAGAGAAAGGCCAATAGTACTGCTTTAGTAAAGGATAAGAGAAATATGGAAAAAGTACTTAATCAAAGAAGACTATAAAGGCAAATGCCAAAAGCAAGAATATTGCTTTAATTTTAGAGGTTAAATCCCATGATTTGTGGGATGTCCTAACTGGCTAAGGAATATAAATAAATAATTGTAGAAAACAAAGGGAGAATACTTGTTTGTATTATTCTGCAGACTAAGACTGCTTATATAGGGAAAAGTACAATAAGTGTGGTCCCTAAAATCAAGGACTAATAGAAGATACTAATAAATGACAAAATTACAATAAAATCAAACAGAATAAAATTGGATAAAATCTAAGAGAATAAAATCGGGACTGATTTTACAACACCCCCCTCAAGTTGGTGCATAGATATCTGTCATGCCCAACTTGCCTGTTAACAACTCAAAATTAGGCTTGGCCAGACTCTTAGTCAGAATATCCGCAGTTTGTTGATTAGAAGTCACAAAAGGTAAGCAGATAATTCCAGCATCCAGTTTCTGTTTTATGAAGTGGCGGTCAACCTCGATATACTTGGTTCTATCATGCTGAACAAGATTATGAGCTATACTTATTGCGGCCTTGCTGTCACAGTAGAGCTTCAATGGTAGATCAACTGTCATTCTTAGTTCCTTCAAGACTCTGTAAATTCATAAACCTTCACAGATACCTTGAGCCATTGCTCTAAACTCTGCTTCCGCATTACTTCTAGCAACAACTCCTTGTTTCTTACTTCTCCAAGCAACCAGGTTTCCCCACACATAGGTACAATACCCAGTTGTGGATTTTCTATTGATGACTGAACCAGCCCAATCTGCATCTGTAAAAATAGCAATATTCTTCTCATCAGTTTTCTTAAAGCACAAGCCTTTTCCAGGGTTGGTCTTTAAGTACCTTAAGATTCTGTATACTGCCTCAAAATGTTCCTCATAGGGAGAGTGCATGAACTGACTTACATCACTCACAGAGAATTCAATACCAGGCATGTGTGAGATAGGTAGATTAGTTTACCAACTAACCTCTGGTATCTCCCAATATCAACAGGAATACTACCTTTCTCCCACAACTTCATATTCGGATCCATGGGAGTGTCTGCTGGCCTACATCCACTCATCCTAGTTTCCTCTAAGAGATCCAGAATTTACTTTTTTTGGGAAACTACAATCCCTTTTTTTGAGCGAGCAACCTCCATGCCAAGGAAGGATTTCAATGCTCCATCCCAAATCCTTGATCTCGAATTCTGCTGCTAAGTTTTTCTTTTATCTCTCCATTTCTACTATATCATTTCCGGTGAGGATGATGTCATCCACATAGACTATCAAAACAACAATCTTTCCATTGGTGGAAAATTTTGAGAATAAGGTATGATCTGCTTGTCCCTGAGTGTATCCTTGTCTTTTTACAGACTGGGTAAATCTTTCAAACCAAGCCCTTGGAGATTGTTTAAGGCTATAGAGCAACTTCTCCAATTTACACACCTTTGATCCAAATGTGTTCCCAAAGCCGGGTGGACAGTCCATGTATACCTCTTCCTCCAAGTCACCATTGAGGAAGGCATTCTTCAAATCAAGTTGGTTCAAGGGCCAATCTAAGTTGGCAGCAAGAGATAGGAGAATTCTGACAGTATTCAGCTATGCAACAGGAGCAAAAGTCTCTGAGTAGTCTATGTTATAAGTCTGGGTGAAGCCTTTAGCCACCAGACGAGCCTTGTACCTTTCAATTGAATTATCCGAGTTGTACTTCACAGTGAAAACTCACTTACAACCCACAGTCTTTTTTCCTTTTGGTAACGTCATAACTCTCCAAGTTTTGTTCTTCTCAAGGTCTCTCATCTCCTCAATGACAGCTTCCTTCCACTTTGGAACTTTTAGAGCTTCCTGTACATTTTTTGGGATTTCTACAGCAGACAACTGAGAGGTAAATGCAGCAAAAGAGGACGATAAATTTGAGTATGACACATATTTGGATAGAGGATGCTTAGTACAAGATCTAATACCTTTCCTAAGCGCTATAGGGAGATCTATTTCAGATGATTCATCATGACTTATAGGTTTAGAAAAAGCCTTACTTGTGTCAAGTTCACTAGGTGGATTCTCTCTTGGTTCGGACTCTGGCAGTGCTGGAGAGTGAGTTCGTTATCTCCTTTCTTATGGTTCTTCTTCTCGAAGACCTTTCCCTTCCAAGTTCTGTCACCATCATTGAATCTGTTTCTTGTCTCCTTATGGGAATCATTTTGTTGTGGCATTACGGTTGATTCTTTATCATCACCAGTTTCACGAACTTGTGTGTCATGCTTTTGATTTAAAGATGTTGCCCCAGAATCAGTGAGAACCTCTCCCATAGTGAGAATGGGTTCAGATAAGGATTCATGGGCATTTTCTTTTGGTGCAACACTATAAATCTCAGAATCTTGTGACAAATAAACATTATCCAAAGAAATTATATTTTCAAATGAATCTTCTTTTGGATTCCCCCCAAAGATAAATGTCACTAAAGAAAGGTTGATTTTCAAAGAATGTGACATCTATGGTCACAAAAACCTTTTTTGATTTTGGATCAAAACACTTGTAACATTTTTGGGTAGGGGAGTAACCAATGAAAACACATTTTATAGCTCGTGGTTCTAATTTACCGAGATGTTTATGTTCATGAACAAAAGTAGTACACCCAAATATTTTTAACGGCAAATCAACTGAAATACGAGCCTGGGAAAATCAATTTTTGAAAATATTAACGGGAGTTTGAAATTGCAAGACTTTGGATGGCATACGGTAGTAGTCAAAACAGCTTCATCCCATAGGTATTTTGGGACCTTATTTTCGAAGAGTAAAGCTTGAGCCACCTCAAGGAGGTGTCTATTTTTCCTCTTCGCAATCCCAATTTGTTGGGGTGTATTAGCACAAGAACTATGATGCACAACCCCATTTTCAAGGAAAAAATCTCCTAAAATCATGTTGAAATATTCTTTCCCATTGTCACTTCTGAAGACTTGAATATTAGTTTGGAATTGAGTTTGCACCATTTTAAAGAAATTTCTGACAACCTGTCCAGCTTCAGATTTTTCTTTTAACAAGTATACCCAACAAAGTCTAGTGTGATCATCTATATATGTTATAAACCACTTTTTATTAGAAAAAGTATTTATTCTATTTGGACCCCAAACATCACTATGAATAACTGCGAAAGGTTTCGATTCTTTATAAGGTTGAATAGGAAATGAAGAACAATGATGTTTTGCAAATTCGCAAGTTTCACAATGAAACAAAGATGGGTTTTTATCATTAAACAATTTTGGAAAGAGATGTTTTAAATAGCGAAAACTTGGATGTCCTAATCGTAAATGCCATAACATAATGTCATCATTACTATTAGAGACAAAAATAGATTCACAACCAGAACTTATTGATTGAGATTGCGGTCTGGAGTTGATTCCATCTTCAAGGTAGTAGAGTCCCCAACTCTCTTTAGCACTGCCAATCATCTTTCCCGAGTTCAAATCCTTAAAAACACAATGAGAATGAAGAAAGTTAGCTTCACAGTTACTATCTCGGGTTAACTTAGTAACTGACAAAAGATTACAGAACAAATTAGGGACATGTAGGACATCTTTGAGAGTTAATAAGGGAGATAGAACTATGGAACCTTTCCCCGCAATGGTTGAAAAAGAGCCATCTGCAATCTTAATTTTTCTGGTTACCTGCTCAGGGACTATATGAAGAAAACAGACTCGACTCTCCAGTCATATGGAAGGTAGCACCTGGATCAATAATCCAAGCATGACTGGGACTGACATTAAGGAGGGCAGTATTTAGAAAATTACCTCTCTGAGCTATGGCACAAGAAGGAGTTTGAGACTTAGGTAGCTTGTACAGTTGGTCTAATTGTTCCTTGGTGAATGGAAACACGCTTGAAGGAGACTGATTCCCTTGATCATAAGTACTAGCCTAAAGAGCACGACCTTCATTCCCCTTTCTTCTTCAAGTTTGGAGGCTTACTATAGAGTTTCCAACATGTCTCTCGTGTATGATAAGGACGTTTGCAGTGATCACACTATGGTTTTTTTCCGTCTTCACACCAGGCTTATTGACAAGCGTGGAACCTTCTACATCAGTCATAGGAGTTGACTTACCCATCATGACACTCTGTCTAGCCTCCTCTCTTCTTACTTCTGAGAATGTTTCCCGGATTGTTGGCAACAGGATCTTCCCTAGAATTCTACCTCTGACTTCATCAAGGTCCTTGTTAAGACCGGCTAGGAACACAAAGACACATCGTTCTCCTGTCTTTTAAGAAACAACACAGTGTCCTCAGTACATTTCCAGTTATCATCATAGCAAAGGTCCAGTTCCTGCCATAAAGTCATCAACTCATTATAATAGGTAGTGACATCCTTGTCACCTTACTTTGCATGCCATAACCTTGATTTGAGGTCAAAGATCTGAGAAGAATTCTGAATATCAGAATAAGTGTCTTTGACGACCTCTCAAACATCTTTCGCAATTGGCAAGAACATGAAGGGCTTTCCAATTGTTGGCTTCATAGAATTAATCAGCCAAGCAATAATTAAGGAGTTTTCAGACTTCCAGGCCCTGAAGTTTGGATTTGTTTCTGCAGGTCTGGGTACATCTCCTTTAAGAAACCCAAATTTTCCCTTGTCATCCAACACTAATCTCACAGTTTGGGACCATTCTGTGTAGTTCTTCCCATTGAGACGTTAAACATCAACCTTAAGGGAGTTGGAGGATCCCTCATAACTATTGAAAAGAGCATGGGATGAATGTTCGTATGAAAAACCGCCTTGATAGCCGCCAGAGCCTCCTGCGCCGCCTCCAGCACCGCCGGTGCCGCCGCTAGAGCCGCCATGCGCGGTACCTCCACCGGCGCCACTGTGCGCGATGCCTGGTCCTCCGTCGGCGCTGCTGCTGTGCGTCGCACCTTGGCCTTCGTCGACGCCGCTGTGCGCCGTGCCTGGGCCATCACCGGTATCTCCCTTTGCGTCGTCGCTAGTGATGGTGGACTCGTCGCTGGTGGCGGTGCCTGTAAGGGCCTTCTTCCACGCGTTGTTGCGCGTCATGAGGAAGGAGGAAGGGGAATCCCTAGATCAAAAAACTAGAGCTACTGATACCATGTAGAAAACAAAGGGAAAATACTTGCTTGTATTATTCTGCAGACTAAGGCTACTTATATAGGGAAAAGTACAATAAATGTGATCCCCAAAATCAAGGACTAATAGAAGATACTAATAAATGACAAAATTACAATAAAATCAAATAGAATAAAATAGGATAAAATCTAGGAGAATAAAATCGGACCTGATTCTCTAACAATAATTTTAGTTGTTAGGGATACAGTCTGTATCGTCATAAAAATTTCCTAGAATAGCTGACTGAGTATAAGTTTTCCATATATCCTTATTAATTCTAGAATTTTTGGCTCTTATAAGAAGCTAAGATTGTAGTAATCTGTCTTTACTGTTCTATGGTGTTAATGCCTTGAAAAGGATGCTTGAATATTAAGGGCATTTCATGGATCAAAGACTACGCTTAGGTTAGGTTTAATTTTTCAGCTTGTCTTTACTTTTCTGTTTTTCTGTCCTATTAAAAGTGTTTCCTTGTTAGACATGTAGAAAGATTGGCATGCCTTGTCACATGACTCAATCTCAAGTTCTAGGTGTTTTCTTTCATTGTCTTCTAGTGAGGATGTCCTGTCCTCTTCTTTTCTCTTCTTGCCCAATAAAATTTCTTTTTCCATCCAAGTAAAAAAGTACAAGAACAGAAGATATCATCTTAAAAGACAACCAAAAAAAAAAATGCAACTATACAACTGAGACTCCAATTCTGACCAAAAGACAACGAAGACTAGTTAACTAACAAAAACAAAGCTTGCCAATCTCTCTACATATCAAACCAAGATATTATTCTGAAATAGGAATTAGTTGAACACCATAGGTAGGATAAGACTACTTTATCCATTGTCTAGCAGCACCATTTATCCTTCAAAATTTTAGCATTCCTTTACAACCATAAGCTGTAAATCAAAAGCATACATTTCTTCTGTGTTCAGATAGTAAAACCTGTTTAAAAACAAAGGAGGAAAAGAAATCGTCCAAAAAGTGGGGAGGGGGGGAGATCAAGGTACAACTGAGATGAGAGAACAAGAAATAATAGAATGTATTGTGCAGCAAAACTAAACCAATCTCTATACATGTCTAAAATGGCCATTCT
Source organism: Calophaca sinica (assembly GCA_037113605.1). Lineage (NCBI taxonomy): Eukaryota > Viridiplantae > Streptophyta > Magnoliopsida > Fabales > Fabaceae > Calophaca > Calophaca sinica. The sequence continues at coordinate 53,157,921 of CM073737.1, forward strand.
CTCAAACATTAGAAGAACACCAAAGAGAGGTCACATACAGAATCCTATTTCGTAATAGAGAGTTACATAAACACCCCAAAAGATGTGAGCATTCCACTCCAACCATTTGCACCAAACAGATGCATAAGTTGTGCAATTTGCAACAAAATTTTTGCACCCTTAATGAAGCCTTTATCTAACCAACAGAAAACTTCAAAGTACAAGGACACACCCAATGCACATCAAAATCCCTAAATAGTTGTTCCATAAGAAAGTCGTCACCTTATAGGGCACAAGCAGCCATTCGATTGTGTCTAAACTAGAGCAATACATAATATGCAAATCAGGAAAAAGAAAAGCGTGAAGGCTTCAAAATTGTGAAAACTCGTTTGTATTAATCCTATTTGGTACCACATATCAGGAAATGATCAAGCTATTCCTAGAGTTTAACTTAATCATTAAATCCTAAAAACAAGACAAATTTGTGTAAACATCAACTACGAATCCAAAAGAATAGATGCCAGAGATAATAAAATATAATATGCACTTGAGAGTAATAAGGATTCGGAATATCAAATTTATAATCTTCAATTACCTAAATAAGCTAATTTGCCATCATATGTCCGAAGAAGATTTCCTGGGTGTGGGTCTGCATGATAGAACCCACACTCAAGAAGTTGATTGAATGAGCAGTAAACTCCTACCTAATCAGCATCAGGAAATACAAAAAACAATCAGCACCATTATGCAAAAACTAAGAATTGTACAGATTAAAATTTTGAATAACTTGTTTGCAGCTAGTTTCACAGATGACCTCAATCAGGTAGAGATCCTTCACTTCTGACAGCTTTTTCCCCTACAATAGCGATAGTAAGCTAATACGTCAGCAGAAATCACAATTTTTTTCAGCAGGCAACAAAGAGAAAATGGCCCTATGCACCATATCTTCATATCAATGGAGAGACACTTGAGGCAGATATCCAGGAAATAGATCTAAAAAGGCACACCACATCAACTAGGAAGACTATTTCCTGGTGATATATAACACAGTTGTTTCTCTAGGTAAATATCGAGTTCTAGTTCAGACCATTACAAAAGAGGATATTTGGTATATTTTCCAAATAATTCAAGAATTGTCCATCTCATGCACTGGGATATATCATATACTTATCTTGGGTATCTAACCTATACAGGCACTGAACTATTCTTCCAAAAATACATTGATCAAACAGCAAACAGTATGATACCTCAATCCATTCCATAACAAGGACCTTGCGAGTTGTGTACTCCATGTACATTAAAGGAACCACCACATCTTGTATAGAACCATATAAATCCCTGCCCACACACAACAAATAACAATGCATTCATAACACATTAATTCATGCTAAATGAAAGCACGATACATCAAATTTGCATCTCTAGGAAAGGGGTCTTATGAAGTTGTGATAACATTTCTGTGGCTGGTGTTAAGTCATTTCTCTGGACCAAACTCCAAGAACTAAGGCATACTTCCACAAAATTTTTGTTCATTTCTTCTCCCAAAGTCTCATAAGTAAATTAAAAAGAAAATTTCAACCTTTGACACAAAACCCATAGCCCATTAGAAATACAAAAGTGTGTGCTTCCATTTCAATTCCTGTCTGTCTCAGAGTACTAAAACTTGTGTTATACATGTTTTAAATTTTATAACTAGTTAACTCAACAAAATCAAACCATGTCGACACACTTTCAGACCATATATGATACAACTTTGAACATAGGTTCAAAGAGTGAATCAAATTTTAAAAACCTCGATAGCATGCACTTACCTGAACTTGATACCATTGCTTGCTTCATTATTGTAGTCCATCTCCTGCATTCAAGCCTGTATTCAATTTGAATTTCTAAGAATTTTAAATTTGAAAGATTATATATAAAAGTAATAGGTTGGACATCTTATCTTCTCAAAAATCATTAAGTAGTTTTTGACAGCGCTCAGTAGCGAATGAGAAAGAGTGGGAAAGTAAGAGAAAGTGAAAAAAGAAAATACAAAACGAAAAAAGAAATTACAGAGAAGCAAAACTCCTCTTCCCTATGGTAACAGCCACCACACAATTACCCCAATATTTGCCTACCCCTTCTGACCCCCACATACTCTTCATATACTCGTACCCCCTCATGATTTCTAGCATCCTCATCCCCCAATCTCCTCGTGACAGCTGTCCATTCTGTTATACCCCTCCACTCCTTGTCTAACAGAAATCTCATTTGGTTGGAGGAGGCCCAACTGTCGTAGGCCCATCAATGGTCTGATGATCACAAACTGTGAGGCGAACAAAGGCATGGTGAGGAGGTCAGCATGTGAGCAAGAATATGATGAACCGTCAGGCTATTCTTGGGCACCTTTTCCCCAATAAATGTTACAGGAAATAAATACTGTAACATTTTATATTTTTACTCTATAGTTTTACTTTTACAGGATGTGCTTCTGTTTTCATTTAGATTAGATGATGTGGCACTAGCGAGTGAGTAAGGTTGTTAGAATATTCTCTCAATTGTAAGGGCTTATGCCTATATTATGACCAATGGTCCAATGAATGAATCAACCAACATTTACAGAAAAACTATCTTCTCTCTAAACTCTAATTCTCTCTACACACACTTTCTCTTTTGCACCGGATTCTATTCTAATTGTTGGAGTCCCTGCTTTTGAGAACTGAGTTTTATCGGATTTCTCCCTAAAATTCAAATTCCTGTCTCAATAAATAAATAAATAAATAAATCAAGATCCATGAGCTTTGTCCTTGAATAAAGATCAAGATTGTAATGAGACTGTGCTGAGATTGTCACACAACAAGAATGGAGTGAAAGTAGACACATATAGCTCATGCAATAAAGACTGAATCCACAAGATCTCACTAGTTGTATCGGGTATGCTCCTATATTCAGCTTCAAAGATGGATCTAGCAACCCAACTCTATTTTTAGAACACATCACATAGTTTGCATATTATTGCATCATGCAATCACACAAACTCAAGAACAATTCTAGTGAAAATACGAGAAAACCAATGCATACCCGGAAAAGACTTGATGCCCACTCGTCGACAACTGCCTGCATATATACAATGCCATGCTCAACAAACTGATGTGATATGGAACAGCAAAATATAACATACAGGTGCATACATGCAGATAGATATAAAGATTGATGGATATGACATGAGTGTTTATGATACAGGCAATATATATTATGCCCCCTAACTTCTATAATTTATAGAAAAGTAATAACTCCACATCAACCAGTCTTGAAGTTAAGAGGCATTAGTGGCAACAAAAACCATTTTGGCGCTAATATACACTAAATTCTTAAAGTTGCAAAAATTCAATTTTATTCACATTGCAACATCACCTGCAGATCAGTATTCAGTTTTCCTGCTCTCCTAATCAGCCCTGCCATAAAACGCAAGATTAATATGTCAAGGGAAATTGCTGCTTGAACCCCTGGTCTTTGCACTTTAACAGCAACAACCTGTCCTGTTTTGCGAAGCCTAGCTTGATAAACCTATGCTTCAGAAACAGAAGTTCCAATTTTCAGGTAACAAAATCTAAAATTAAAAAACATAGATGTCATCTCAAAACTCTGCAATCATCAGCAAGAAAAATACACCAATATGGCCAAATAAATGAACCTGCCCAAGGGAAGCAGCAGCAACAGGCTCGGGTGAAATCTCTGAGAAAAGCTCAACCAAGGATAAACCAAGTTCTTGTTCAATCATGTTGAAAGCAACTTCAGTGGAAAATGGACTTATTCGATCTTGCAGCAGTGAGAGCTCATCTAGATATGATGGTGGAATCAAATCCTACAAGGAAAGTTTCTTTGGAATTGTATATCTTACAGTAACTGGAAATTAAAGTAGCATAACATTAACAGAAAATGAGCATAAAGTTACATTTTAACATAACATATATAGGCATCTCCAACCATGTGCAGGCAATAAACAGCATATGGACACTAAACCACAATTGGAAAAAAAAATTATAATTTAATATCCAAATAAGTGACAGAATGGAATAACTGCTCGAATCATAAACCCAAATATCAATAAGATTCATTTAAAAACCAGATCAGATAATCAAATTATAAATATTTTCACGTATTTGTGTTTAGGACATTTGATTCAAGATGTAAGGTTTGAAATACAAATATTTGGAAATATGGCACTCCAACTTTTAATGCTCAATTAACTTTCAGATCTTTCATTTTTTTTCTTGTTCCCCTTCTTGAGGTGTGTCCTAAAGGAAAACTACAATGTAACCATAAAGGGAATAAATAAATAAATAAATGGCCTCCCACTCAATGATGTTTATGTTGTATGTTAAAAATGAAAGGAAGCTTGAATACTACTTATATTGTATGTAGTTTTAAACAGTTTAATGAGGATGGAAAAACAAAACAAGCTTTGTCACCAACAAGCAAATCGCAGTGTTTCATGAATGCCTTCACCTATACTCTTCTTCTAGGTTGCAATTGACATATGATGAGAGGAAAACCATAGAAGAAGAATCAAAAAATGAACAGAAACAAACAAAAGAATGTGAAGATAAGATTTAATAATGTGACAGATAAAGCAGAACTTACAGCACGAGATGATATAGCCTGAGCAATTTTGATATATGCCTGCAAGATAGTATAAAACAGTAATCAAATAAGGTATTTTAGATGATTTACCAAAATCCACTAAGAAACTAAATTATCATAATTTAATCCAGCATTTATAATGTCCTTCATAATATTAAAGACTTCTGAATTTTAAACATCAATATCTAACCTAGGATAGAGAAAATAACTCGTACTAAAGGCTATGGGGCGGGGAAGGAGAACAACTTATGTGGATTCACTGGCATAATTAATAAGACTGTTGAGGAGTGTTAATAGATAGCTCTCAGGTAGGAAAAGTCAAATTTATCATGTTTAACTAAACACAGTTTAGACGATATGATCCAAAAGACCCTTCGGTTTAGATGACCAATATCTAGCAAATCAAAACATTGATTCATTCTCTCCCCAGCTATTCAACAAACTAGAAAGAAGATAGAATTAATATAAGACAGAGAAGGAAAATAAAGATACAAGAAGTTAAAAGGGAAATTCGCTGGGAGGGAACTATGGTGAGGATCAATTTGGTATCCCTATAAAGCCACGGGTGAAAACTTTTGAAGTTGGTTTGTTATTTAAATTCAAAACTCATTTCTGAAATTTTGGCGACCATTTAAATGTTATAACTCACATCAACTGTTGTTCACATTGGATGCAAACCCAACAAATTCATTAGAATAAAAAAATATAAGAGAAAGAACGGTAACAAATTCAAAACTGCAGCCACAATTTTTTTTTTTTTTTTTGATAGAACTGCATCCACAAAATTAATCAATCCATTTTATGACATATCTGAGAATTGATAACATCAATGACCCTTACCATTACTCAATCCTACGACATAAAAACACCAAGTTCCAGGACAAAGTACATCAAGAAAAAAAAGAGTTAAAGACTATCATAAAATAATTAGCATGACATACCGGCCCAAGTTCCACCAATATCTTCCTTAGCTCTGCAGCTCTAACCTGCAAAACCCAACAATAAAAAGGAATAATTTGTTTTTTTTTTTTTTTTAAAAAAAGACATTTCTATTCTTTCAGTTGTGTTATTTATACAATCAAATGGGACACCAAAAATCGACAACTATTTTACTAGTTGATGCAGTTCACAGGTTAATGAAGTTTTGAACTTAATTAATGGATATACAAGATGTTACATTAACCAACAAAATAGTTATCGATTTTATGTGTCCCACTGTGCAAATATCATTTCTCTTGCTCTTTTCATTGCAAAAAGCAAATCAAAATTCTGAAGATTCTCCACTCTAACATTGACAAATCACTTCTTTCAAGGTTTAAAAGATACATTCCAGGCTAACAACATCAAATCATTTTCCTCCAAATGTTTCAAAAATTCTTAATTTCAACAATATCTACCATTTCATTCACACACACAAAAAAAAAAAAAAAAATCCACACTTATGAAATCATTTGTTATTATTATTTTTACTGTTTAATGTATAAATATTTAAAAATAAAAAATAGGATAAATTAAAGTTTAAATTAGACTTCTCTTCTCTCTTCTGTATTAAAATCTATATTCCCTTAAAATAAACTAAAAGTATAATATATATTTAGTGCTTCTCGAGAAAGAAAAGCGGAGATTTTTAACTTTTTAAAAATAATTTTCTGTTTTAAAAAATTTAACAAAAACAAAATTTATTCTTTATTTATTTTTAAAAATAAAAAAACTATTTTTAAAAAGTGTATCAACCATTCCCTTATCCTTGCTTATCATAAAAGGAGAGTGTAATTCAAGTGTGGAAAGTCTATTTTTGTTAAAATTTAAAAGTAAAAAATAGAATCACAAAACAAGTGTTGAGAAGATTCCAACGCTGAATTCACCAAAGAGGATGCTAAATTCGCCACAAAAATAGAGAAGCAGAGGAAGAAGGAGAGTTTTGAAACCTGAAACAGGTCGTCGGAGCGTTCGAAGAGAGCGTCGAGGTAGCGGTTACCAAACCACTTGCCGAAAGCGATTCCGGTCTGAAACAATCGGCGAGCCACAACCAGAGGCTTTCTGTAATAAATGGCTGCAATTTTCGATATACTGTACTCCGCCAGAGAGTCCGCCTCCGTCGCACTCAGCTCAAACAGGTACCCGGACTTCGCCGTGAAAGTGTCGCCATCGCCGCCGCCGCTTGTGGCGGAGGCGCATCTAATGGAGCAGCGGCGGGAAGAGAAACGGTTATGAGGTTGAAATTGAAGCGAGGAGTTAGAGTGGATTGGGATGAGAGAAGGGGAGAAAAAGAGGGAAGGCATGGAAAGGAGTTGCATTTTTCTTTTTTTGGGTAAGATTTCACTCTTAACAGTTCACAAAGTTTTGTTTTGAAGTTTCAAATGAGACGAAGTTTGTTGTTGGATTGGCGAGTGAAACACTGAAACAGAACTTTTGCATGAGCTAGCGTTGTGGTTGTTGTGAAGTTTTGGCTTCTTCGTGACCTCAGAATTTTTTTGTTGCGGGAAATGTGATAAAAGAGGAGCGCTGTGTAACGTCTTTCATGTGGGGTTTGGGTTTATCAGGTGTGCTATCGTTATTTATGGGCAGTGATTTTACCACCACCCTTCATTAATTTTCACACCTCCCATATTTTTGAAAATTCAACTTTGCCCTTGCTTAAAATATTCATCTGAACATGAGGACATTCTGTCTCACCTCCCTCACATACTCCCTCAACTTGAAGCTCTGCATCAGCTTCATCACTTGCAGATTTTGTACTGAGAGTGAGAAAAATTAAGTCTCTGCTCTGCTCCTACTACTTCTTCTCTAATAGTCGTTGCTACTACAAAATCTGCTTTATACAAATTAACAGCTCTCTCTCTGCTTTGTACAAAATCTGCTCTGCTCCTTCTCTAGTTTCTCTCTCGCTTTCAACCACTTGCTGGAAATAGGCACTACAACCAGAAAAAAGTAAAAAAGGAGGTGATGAATAGTTGTTGGAAATAGGCACTACAACCGGTACGCAGGGAAAACACAATTTCAACATCTCTCGGATTCTTGTTTCCGGAAATTTTCGGAATTTTGAATCCGGGATATTTAAATTTAGCAAAAAAGGAGACGAAACACTATTGGATTTTTATTACCAGGATATTCCGGAATTTAGAATCCGGAAAATTCAAATCTAGCAAAAAGTCAACACTTCCGGATTCTTGTTTCCGGAATGTCCTGGTAATAAAAATCTGGTAGTGTTTTTGAACAACGTTGTTTCACCTCCCTTTTTCCTAGATCTAAAAAAATTAACACTTCCTTGTTTTCGGAATGTCCCAGCAATAAGAATCCGGAAGTGTTTTTTAAGAACACGTTGTTTCACCTCCTTTTTGCTAGATCTGAAAAATTAACACTTCCTGATTCTTGTTTTCGGGACATTCCGGAAACAAGAATCCGGAAGTGTTTTTAAATAATGTTGTTTCACCTCCCTTTTTTGCTAGATCTGAAAAATTAACACTTTTGGATTCTTGTTTTCGGCATCAAACTCAATTAGTTACGAAACATTTAACAGATGATCAATTCCACATGTAAAAGAGAACAGATTTGGTAACGTGGTGCAAGACTAACTGGATAAAAGCATGAAGTTCCAGATCTTAAATTTTTTTTTTTGATGAGAAGGTAAAGTTGCTTCTTTATATTCTTATCTTCTTCCCCAATTGCATCTTTTGTCGTTTTCACTGCATGTCTCAGTTATGGCTGCCTTTCTTCTCAAAACAATTTTCAAAATTTGCAAAATGAATTTGCTTTGAAGAAAAAGGGACAGAGGGAGTGAAGATTGAGAGAGAGCGAGTTGGAGAAGAAGATGGTAAAATAGGGATTTTTGAGGGAGGGGAGGTGAGAAAATTAAATGAGGGAGGTGCCAAAATCATGGGCCGTTATTTATCCATACACCAAAAAGATGATCTTCTTTCGGGCTTTGTTATCCCCACCTCCCCCATTTAATTTTGCCACCTCCCCTCCCCCATGAAAAGTCAATTTTACCCCTACTAATTCAATATCTTCCTCACCTCCCCTCTTTGTCTCACCTCACTTCCTCCCCTCACTTACCTCCCTCCTGCTGGCTCACTTCCCCTACCTTCTTTCACTCACATCTCCCCCTCCCTTCCCTCACCGCCAAGACCCATCGCTGTCTGAAACGAGAATTCATTGTCATCCTCCCTTAGCCGATTGCTCACTATCAACCACTTAATCCTTCTCAAACATTGCTCTCGTCATCGGAGAAGGTATACCCATTGCGCTTAATTTTTTTCCTGTAAATTTGAACTGCGCATCAACAAGTTGACGCACGAACGCGTTAACAAGTTGACGCATGTGTTAATTTGAAATATGAAAATTTTACTTCATGCGTCAACTTGTTGACGCGGAACCGCATCAACTTGTTGACGCATGAAGTAAAATTTTCAGATTTCAAATTAACGCATGTGTCAACTTGTTGACGCGTTCGTGCGTCAACTTGTTGACGTGCATGTTCAAAACATGAAATTGTTACTGATGTTGCTGCATAATTTGCTTTATGAGACTGTGTAATTGTTTGCGTCTGACGACTTCATTGTATACAGATATGGTACGCACTAACGTTCAACAAGACTGCATTTCGCCAAGACCGACCGTGACGCAAGACACAAGGAGCTCCAGCCACGGCACTGCGACGATCGTGAGGAGGTCACCCCTGCCCCTCACGATGATGTGCCTATACATGAGGCTGCCCCTGCCCCTCATGATGTTGTGGCTGAGGCTGCCGCTGCCCCTCATGATGTTATGGCCGAGGCTGCCCCTCATGTGCCTCGGCCTGAGGCTGCCCCTCACGAGCAGGTGGCCGAGGCTGTCCCTCATCAGTAGGAGGCCGACGATGCTGTTCCTGATTCGTCCCCAAGAAGTCTAGAGGACACAGCAGTCCTAATCTCGTATGGTGATCACGTTGCCACAGACTTGTGAACCGGCGAGGTTAGTAACAGATCAAGTTATTATTACGTTGGTTTCATTTGATATTTGAATGCAAGTGACACGTGTGTTTCTTGATTCTAGGATCGCGACGAGCTGAAGATCATAAACCACGGAAAAACCGTGGTAAAGCTAGTGGCTGTAAAGGAGATTAAGGGTGTTGTGGAGGAGTCTAAACTAATGTCATTTTGTGGCATTAGCTAGAAGACTGTAGACAAAGGGCTGCTCAGTGCATTATAGAGATATGGCAGCCAGACACCTATAGCTTCCACCTGCCAGTCGGGGAGATGACGATCACCTTGGATGATGTCTCCCAGCTTCTGCATATTCCAGTGAGGGGGACGTTTTTCACCATGTCGGCCTTGGACAAGGCGGAAGCGGCTCACTGGTTGCACACCTTGTTGGGCGTGCCCATGGATGAGGCACAAGAGCAGACAGATAAGGGACCACTGTGCAGCCTCATGTGGCTTCGATCTGAGGTATACCCGAGGTGCTGTAGGGCACAGCAGTGGGACATGGTAGCTAGGGCTTTCCTGCTACACCTAGTTGGCAGCACCATTTTTGCTAGTAAGAACCAGTCCCTGACGCGAGTAGCCTACATAGACATGTTTAGGGACCTTAGTTCGGTTTGCAACTATGCATGGGGTGCCATGGCCCTTGTATTTATGTATGATCAGCTCTGGGAGGCTAGCAGGGCGAAGACGAGGCAGCTAGCAGGCTATGCAACGCTGTTACAGGTACAAGTTTATATGTTTTAAAAATATTTAAAATTTAATATGTAATTCAAAATTACATAAGTTAATATTTTCCTTACATGCATGGATATACGAGCATTTCCGGAGTGTTGCATTCGGATCTAGGGAGTGAGATCCTATTTACGTCGAGGAGGCGCCCCGAGCTAGCCGGTGGAGATTGATTAGGGGTGCCGGTCTGGTAGAGCCATATCGCCACGTGTTGGACAGGCTGACAGACGACGACGTTACATGGGACTCGTACGCAGAGCATAGAGTTGAGAGAGCATGGAAGCCGATAGCATTGTATAGGGGATTCATCCGGTTTGGTCCTACGATGGTCCCTTACCTACCAGATAGGGTCTTGCGGCAGTTTGGACACGTACAACACATTCCGAGGGATCCGCGTGATATCCGACAGCAGCCTGTCAGTCCAGAGGTGATGGACGGTATGTGGTTTGCCTTTTATTAGCACCTAATCTAGCTTGGTCACCAGGTGGTGCCTCACCTGTCGGCAGTGGAGCCTGGGTACATGGAGTGGTTCCGTAGGATCTCCCACCCATACATCTACCCAGCAAATGTACCAGGTGGTCCAGCACCAGCTACTGATGTAAGTTTGTATGAAGTGTCTGTTTATTCCCTTTGCTAGAATAATATTTTTAGTTACTAAATTTATTTGTTTTTATTGTATATAGGAAGCGAGATGGGAGAGGGTCTGTTGGATCGCAGACGTGATGATGCAGGAGCATTTGGTAAAGCCTGCTACACTTGGTTGGTACCTGATGCAGGAGTTGGCTAGATTAGCCCTTCCACGTCCCCCACTACGCGCACATATCAACGAAAGAGAAGCAGGGGGTCGGCCTCTACATCGACGCAGTAGTTTATTTTTAGGGTTTAGGGTTTCCCTCATCGTGTATTGAAGACAACTTATTTATTTATGTCGTTTTGTGATGTATATTATTACGTTGTCGCATTTAATGGATGACACAGTGTCTACAACTTAGCTTATAATGTATATTTTTATATCTCGCATTTAATGTTGTCTGTTTGTGACTGAAATATGGAGTCCTCCATAGTAATCAAACTGCACCACAAAATAAAAGTTGGAAAATTCAAACCTGACACACCCGCATCAATTAATTGACACAAACTCACGTCAACTTGTTGACGCATGCAGTGGTGCTCGTTGTTGCAAAAGACACTATCATCACCTTGTTGACGTGCAAATTCGTCAACAAGTTGACATGGTATATTAATTTAACTAGGGGTAAAATTGTCAATTAAATAGGGAGAGGAGGTGGCAAAATTAAAGGGGGAGGCGGCGATAACAAATGCCTCTTCTTTCTATCTTTCAATCTAATCTTTCTACCTAATAAAGTAAACCACCACTGTCACAAAAAAAAAACGTAAACCACCAAACTAGTCCTTAAAATTGTAGAAATTGGACAACTGAAAATAAGAAAAATTTAAGATAGTCTCTGATTTTGTAAATCGTCAATTAAGTTAGTCCCTCTAATTTGCACATTAAACTTGCATGTTCATCGGTTACGTGTTCACCCACATGAATGCAAATGTACATCCAACCGAGTGGGGACTATTTTGATGGTTATTCATTTCGCTTATTTTATTCATCTCTCTTCTCCCCCTTTCTCTTACCTTTTCCCCTTTCTCTACAACCGCCCCTCCTCTCCCTCTCTCTTCTCCTCTATCGCTCCCCCTCTCGTGACCGCCTCCCTTCCCTCTCTCCCTCCATTCCCCTTTCCCATCGTCACCTCTCCACCCTCCCTCACTGTTCACCCCCTCCCCCTCTCTCACCCTCCCTATTTTCCTATCTACCCCTCCCCATTCATATAATCATGCTTGAATCTTTATTCTAAGGATCAATATTTGTACTAGGAATGTCACTACTCCTAGATGCATCTTGGTCATTCCTAAGACTTCCCAACTGGGCAAAGTCATATTCTCAATTGAGCAAGGTCGAATCAATATCAGTAACATGTTACCCTCCCCAACTGGGCGAGGTTACCTCCTTAACTAAGCAAGATAACTTAAGTAGCATCGTCTCCCCTACTGGGCGAGTCACCTCCTTAATAGAGTGAGCTCATAATGCAATAATGCATATGCCATTGTATGTAATCATCCTCAAATCTTTCGTTGTCTTCTGGTCTTTGAGCCTAGTATCTCCACCTTTCTTCACCACATATAGTGACACAAACCCACTTAGGGTATCTCTCAGTTTAATCAATCCAATTTTTATCGTTAGGTTAGATACCACACTTATCCTACCAGTCAAGCATACCACGTGTATTCGATGATCAATATCAGACTAAGTATTCAGTCTTATTAACATGTTATAAGCATACTCGTCAAACATATAGAAATATCACCAAACATGTCAATCAAGCCAAAGCACAGCTTCAAATAATCAAACATAACATGTTATCAAACAGTCACATGTAGCAATATTAGTTTGTTAAACTTACAATGCCTAAACCCTAATTGATACTACCTCACTTCTAGTCTCCAAAATAGGTTATGTACTATCAATTACACAACTCACGAAGGGTTATAGGTTTCCCATACGCCACATTAAAATACTACATCTACTTTTCGCCTCCCTGACGATAGTAATCTTCCTCTCCACCTTAATGACGATTGATTATGTAATCTCCAAGTAATTGAACGGTCTCTGTTACACCTCGAACATCCATGATTCCACTACTGGTCCACCTGTCTCTAATATGAGTTCAACTCCAAATCGCGTTACAATCACAGTTACATTTTTGTTAATTCGACGGTTAACCTAAAATGCACTAAAATCGTGATTAAACTTGAGAACAATAACGATCATGATACATTATCCACGAGCTCATTTTTATTTCACCATGGAAGGCTATTGGTCCATACCTTCCCTAAGCATATGTCGGTTCGATTTCTATTCCAAATTCAATTGTTAAGCTGAATTCACGCTGGGATACATAAAATACGTCTAGGATGATGTTAACATTCAAGAATATTAAAGAACATGAATTTAGGTCAATGAAGTTAGTAGCATTCCACATTAAATAACTACTTGTTGGTCACTTTGGTACATGAGCTCGAACCAAAAATTGATTATAATAACAATTACGTACTCGAAACGCCATCAAAAATCATAAAATGATAAGGAAACAAGATTACAACCAAGAATCAATGAGAAATCCATCACATTCTGGTCAAAGTATGCAACTTACCACCTCAATATACTACTGATCTGTGAGGTTCAAACAAGAATTTGGCACTACCCTTGGTTTCAATCGCAGCTATAAAATCAAATTTATACTGAATGACCTAAAATAAGTCAAGAACGAGATTAAAACCATGGTTTATGAAGAACGTCATATGGAACCTCTGAAGTCATAATAGATGCATGGAGAAAATTTCCTCCTACCTTGAAGGAAATTGAATAACGTTCAATTATAATCAAAAAAGAAGAAGATACGTGTCAATTTGTGGAGTAGGGATTCAAGGTATCATCGGCCAAGAACTTGTTACCAATTGACTTCAAACACAAGAGGGGGGTGAATTGTGATAGCGGTGCTTATATAAAAAATTACAGAAAATAAATGACCGAATAATAAATAAAGAACAAAAATAAATAAAGTGCTTGAATGATAAAGAGACAGAGAGCAAAGAAGAGCACGCAGCAATTTATACAGTGTTCGCCACCAAACACCCTGCGGGCCTACGCCTGTCCCCAAAGCAAACCACTATGGGATTTTCACTAAAACACTAGCTTTTAAATCAGTTCACTAGAAACCTTTACAACTCTAAACCAGAGCAATACGCTCAAGAGATATCACCTCTCTATGAACACCCTTGGGATTCCTACCCAAAATAAATGATTTTCACAAATAAAAATGAGATTTAAAAAGATACACTCAATAAAGTGCAGATATAACAAATTGAAGCTCAAATAATACAACTCAAATTTTGTAGAATAAAAGACTCTCAGAAAATTGTGCTCAAATAAGTTGAGTTGATGAAAATATTTGATGTAGTTTTTGGCAATAAAAATTAAGCACTCAAGGTTGTTATTGTTGTTTTTGTGTTTAAGAAAGAGCAAGGCGCTTTATTTATAGACCACCGAGGAGCGCCTCGCTGAGTTTTGATTTGTCCGCTGGAAGATTCGACCGCTGCACAGTGATCTGGCCTGCTGAATTTGTCCGCTATGCTTGAATATTAAAAGGATTTGTCGCTGCAGAAGACAAATAGCAGACGACTCAAGACAGACGATTTACTCGACATAGCTTCTATGATACGACTCCGGTCACTGAAAGGATTCTCGACACGCAAGATACGACTGGTCAAATGATACGACCTCTCATCGCCTGGCCCTCATAATCTAGCGAATTTCACCGACACGCGACTCACGCGACCATCACCGACATACGACTTCCTGAGCTCAACATCCGACTTCCTCCTCACCGACATCCGATTTCCTCAGGTTCGACATCCGACTTCCTCACCGACATCCCGATTTCCTCGAGCTCGACATCCGACTTCTCACTTCGACATCCGACACGAGATATGCATGTCAAAATATTTGTGCGTGCGTGATTTAATTTTAATTCATAGCTTTTTATTACTACTTACAAATTGTCTTAATAAAGATAAATAAATACCCAAAACCCAAAGACTTGAGAAACTATCATTCTTGATACGCTGCCTTGGTATTCTTTTCCACTTTTTGCACTCATGACTATTTGCAAAGCTCCCTTTGTCAATCATCAAAATCATCCTCAAGGCATGTATTCACAGACTTCTCTTTTTGATGATGACAAACATCTCATGGAGGGATTTTAGTAAAATATAATCAGCGATATAGCAATGAGATATAAGCAAGGTTTTTCAATAAAAGATATCGTAGTTTAAGCACGATTTTAGAAAACTCCTCACAATATGCATTGTTTTTCAATAAAAGATATCGTAGTTTAAGCACAATATTTAGAAAACTCCTCTCACAATAGTAATACTTAAAATATCACTTCAATCATGCATTCATGTAACTCTCCCTTTCGCAACATCAAAAGTGGGAAAGACAAATAAAGCAAGGCATATATTCAGGAATAAACAAGAATATTTTGAGCAGTTACGTGATACCAAGCTTCGTGTGATGTGATGAGCCGTTGGACATGATTAGCTAGTTGCATAAGACAAATGCGCCACCCATTCATTATTCCGCATTTAAAGAAAATGGAAGGAAAAGACTGCAGATAAACTCAAGTAGACACCTAAACGCCTGCTAGAATTTATTCAAAAGAAAATGCAATCACAAAAATACTCAATGCATGATTGGTCTAAAATTCCCTAATTCAGCTTCTAATAAAAAGAAAGTTTCCTTTAGGCAAAGGTTTAGTAAAAATATCTCAAGTGAAGTTGTTTAGATGTTTCACAAACTCAATCACACAATCTCCTTTTTTGAACATGATCTCTAATAAAATGGTGCCTAATCTCTATATGTTTAGTCCGGAGAGTTGATAAACCGGATTTTTAGTGAGGTTTATGGCACTAGTATTGTCACACTTTATTGGAACAAGCTTTTCAAATTAATCCCATAATCATTCAACCGTTGTTTCATCCAAATAATTGCGCAAGAATAACTACCGCCGCCACATATTCCGGGCTCGGCAAAGGGACAAAGCCACACTCGGCTTGCTTCTTACTATGCCATGAAACCAAGGCATTCTAAGTAAGTGACATGTCCCACTAGTGCTTTTTCGTCCATTTTGCAACCCGCAAAATCAATCCAGTACCCAATAAGTGTGCACAAGACTTTGGGGGTACCATAAACTCATGGCTCAGGTGCCAGCTGAGATATCTCATGATGCGCTTTACCGCTAAGAGATGTGATTCTCAGATTTGCTTGGAAAACGTGCACACATACAAACACTAGACATAATATCCCTGGACGACTAGCAAAGTGCGAGATAGAGAAGAGATCCTCTATCATACCTCTATACTTACTTACTTCGACCGACTTACCACCTTCATCTTTGTCAAGATAGCACGATGTGCTCATCGAGTCGAGATTTCTTATGTTGTCATTCC
This sequence comes from Calophaca sinica, assembly GCA_037113605.1. NCBI lineage: Eukaryota > Viridiplantae > Streptophyta > Magnoliopsida > Fabales > Fabaceae > Calophaca > Calophaca sinica. Next base: position 53,174,294 of record CM073737.1, read on the forward strand.
AAATCTTTTAAGCAACTCCTTGCAATATTTGGATTGATTTATAAAAATTCCTTCTTTTGTTTGTTTGATTTGAAGACTAAGGAAGTAGTCAGCTCTCCCATCATGGACATTTCAAACTCACTTTGCATGATTTTGGAAAATCTTCACACAAAGACTCATTAGTAGCACCAAAGATGATATCGTCAACATAAATTTGAACAAGTAAAATGTCATGATTTTTGTGTTTAATGAAAAGAGTTGGTATCAACTTTTCCTCTTTCAAAACCTTTTTCAAGTAAATATTTGCTCAATCCTTTCGCACTAAGCTTCCTGAGCTCGCTTTTAAAACCATATAAAGCCTTTTTCAATTTGAAAACATGATTTGGAAATTCAAAATTTTCAAAACCGAGTGTTGATCAACATATACTTCTTCTGAATAAAGCCATTAAGAAATGCACTTTAACATCCATTTGAAAAAGTTTGAAATCCATGATGATTGCAAATGCGAGAAGCATGCTAATAGCTCTAATCTAGTTAATGTGCATAGGTTTCATCGAATCTATGCCCTCTTGTTGATTATAGCCTTTGCAACAAGTCTAGCTTTATTTCTAACAATGATACCGCTTTCATCAAGCTTATTATAAAGACCCATTTGGTCCCAATGACTAGGTGATCTTTGCCTAGTGGACAAGCTTCCAAACATCATTTCTCTCAAATTGATTTAATTCCTCTTCAAGATAGCAAAGGTCCAATGCTCATCAAAGATGGCTTCATTGACGCCATTGGTTCAATTTGAGAGACAAAGGCCATATGATGACATGCATGATTAAGAGAGTTTCGAAGTCAAGTACCTCCTTTCGAGATATCACCTATTATGTCACAAGAGGATGGTTCTTTGAGACTCTCCATTCCTTTGGAAGATTTTGAGGGCAGAAAGTTCTCGAGAGGGTCGAGGCAAGGACTCTTGATCCTCCTTTGAACTTTTGATCTCTCTTGTTCCTCTAACAGGTATCTCCAAATACTTCGCAAGATCATCAACACTTTCTTCATCAAGATTCGGGGTTAGATTCATCAAAAGTTAAAACATGCATGTATTCTTCAACACCCAAGTTCTTTTTATTAAAAATTCAAAAGCTTTACTAGAAGTGAATATCCAAGAAATAAACCTTCATCGCCTTTAGCATCAAATTTACCAAGGTTATTCTTACCATTGTTAGACAAAACACTTTGCATCCGAAACGTAGCGTGGGAAATGTCAGCTTCCTTCCTTTTGTAGAGTTCATACGGTGTTTGCTTAAGGATCGGCCTTATAAGAACTCGATTCATCACATAGCAAGCGTGCTCACTGCTGCCGCCTAAAAGTACTTAGGAAGGTTAGTCTCATCGAGCATCGCCCTTCAAGCTCTTCAAGAGACCGATTTTTCCTTTCAACCACTCCATTTTGTTGGTCCTCGGAGCGTAAAAGTTGTGGATCGATGCCATTTTCTGCGTAAAATGCTTCAAATGCTTCATTCTCAAATTCCTCACCATGATCACTTCGAATGGAAGCAATGTTAAGTCCCTCTCATTTTGTATAATCCCTTGCAAGTTTTCAAAAGCATTAAAAGCATCATTTTTGTGAGAAATAAATAAAGTCCATGTATAGCGAGAATAGTCGCCCACAATAACAAGAGCATAGTAATTGCCACCAAAGCTCATGGTTCTGTAAGGCCAAATAAATCCATATGTAAAAGTTGTAAAGGCCGATTTATTGAAACAATATTTTTAGATTTGAAAGAAGTTTACTTGTTTTCCCTTTTGACATGCATCGCAAAGTTTATCTTTTTCAAAACGAATCTTTGGCAAACCAATTACTAAGTCTTTACTTAACCAACTTATTAAGACGATCCATGTGAATACGAGCCATTCTCCTATGCCATAGCCAAGATTCATCCTCTTTACTAATAAGACAACATGCATCATTTGAAGGTATTTTATCTAAATCAAGCATATAGATATTTCCAATTTAGGTCCAATTACAATAACATTTTCATTTATAGAATCCATGACCATGCATTTTGAAGAATCGAAACCACTTTTGTTTCCTTTATCACAAAGTTGACTAATGCTTAGCAAATTATGTTTCAAACTCTTCCACATACAAGACATACTCTATAATGGGATTAGACTCTACCAATAGAACTAATCCCAAGAATTTTACCTTTGTTGTTGTCACCATACCTGACATAACCACTATTCTTAGGTACCAATGAGAGAACTTGCTTTTGTCTCCTCGTCATGTGCTTTGAAATGTACCGCTTATCAAGATACCAATTTAAGTCCTTGGCTTTCAAGCACACCTACAACAACAAATCATATTTTAACCTGGTACCCAAACCATCTCGGGTCCATATGAAGTTAGTCTCGGGCAAGGTGCCCTTTGGAATCCACATATTTTTGCCAACTACATTTTTATTCTTTCTAATATTGCAAATAGAGGTGCAGACCATTTCTACCACAAGGAAAGCATTTAATGAAAGGACTACTGAGGGTTTGTTGTGATTGAAGAGTTTAAAAGATTTTTCATGAATTTTTGGATGATAACCTAAACCATTTTTCCAAAAGTACCTTTTGGTTTCCTAACATAATGTTTAGATTATCTCTTCCCATCGTGAATTTTGCAAGAGTGTTATTTAAATCCTTAACCTTATTTTTCAAAACACTACACTCATTGCATTTTAAAACTTCATCCTTTTTATTTTCACAAGATACGGGAGTGAGAGTTTCAATAAAGAACTTGTTTTTCTTTAAGAATCACTATCTCTTTGTTTTTAAAATTTCAATTTTTGATTCAAGAGAAGAGATGGTTTTCTTAGAAGAAAGAACAATTTTTTCCAAGTTTAATCGTTTCATTATTTAATTCTTCACAAGCAATAAGCAGCTCATCATAAGTTAAAGGAGATTCGAGTTCAAGAGCATTTACCTCATCCTCCTCGTGTTTTGCCACGAGACATAAATTGGCCTCGTAGTACCTTCTTCATGGGTCAATAGAAGTGGTGTCCCACATTTCTTTAGCGCCTTGCAATTTGAGACCCTATATAACTCATCGTAGCTTAAAGTAAGTGATGATGTTCTTAGCTTTCAAATCAGTATCGACCTTTTTCTTATCATCTTCTATTCAAAGTGATCTTGGTTTATCTACCATCGATCATTAATTGATTGAGTGGGGACAAATGGACCATTTTCCACAGCATCCCAAATATCAAGATCAACACCCTCAAGAAAGATTTGCATTCTATCCTTCCAATAACCATACCCCTCACCATTGAAAAATGGGGGTCTGTTCATGGAAGTTCCCTCGTAATTGTTTGAAGTCATTCTCTTGAGACGGTTAAGTTCTTTATACAAGATTCTAGCTCTGATGCCAATTGAACTAAGGTCCTTAAGGTCGAGTTTACAGAGATTAGGGATGAATAACTTCGTACAAAAATGAGTTATAAATGAATTAAGACCTATTTATGTTTTTGTATCAATGCTTAAGCATCCACTTCCTCTACATTTAAGCGTTGTAATGCTTTAGTGTTCTAGTCTTCCATGTTTGAATGTTGATACATTTTTAACTGTGCATAAGATTTCTTGTGAATAATGCTTATATGTACATACCAACACTCCATGCTTAAACATTCACTCTCTCAATGTCAAAGCGTTGGCACACTTAAGCATTTGTATAGTCCACGCTTGATCGTGCTAACCAAACCCTAAGTTCTTCTTTTAATCATTCCTAACCTCAACACTCATCAAATCCTTAATCTAAATACGTAATCAACGCATGAACAAGGTTTAGAAAAATCAGGATGTTACATTGATAGTGTAAAAGATTTTTATACAGAGTCTAATCACATCTCTCCATGTAGATATTGTGCATGTATTGTACGAAGTAATAATACAATGCGACATCACGATGAAGTGTGATTGAATGTCTTTGTAAAAGGTTTTTTACATTGTCTGTGCATAATTATTAAACTCATATCTCAGACAATGAAGAGAACAACAAATTGAAATGAAATAGAGAATATCAACAATTAAAATACAAGATTCACCATAACTCCCATGACTCTATCTATATGATTTAGATATATCCTTGTTTAAAAAAAAAATCTAAGTGAAAGTTTTACAAAGAAGAGATAAAAAGATAGAACTCCTTTCACTAATGGTGAGATCCCAAGATTTTCAAAAACATAAATCACTTATCCCCATCTTAAAATAGAATGAAATAAGAGTAACATAATATATAATATAATATAATATTTTTGATGATGTTGTATTTTTTACGTCAAAATTTTAGTTTTGAGAATGCTTGATGGCATCAAAATGAGATATGATTTTATCTTTTAAGTTAGAAATCATTCTTAGAGAAATCATTCTTAGACATTTTTGTGTGTAAGTCAACACACGACCATACTCATAATGGGTCCTTACCCCATGCTTGTTGCTATTTTTCATCCGAGTTTGTCCAATTCCTTAATTTTGTAATAACAAAGATAAAAACTAAACTAAAATCCATCCAAAACAATCAATAAAAACTTGAAATTCCCCCTTAAATTTATTCCATGTAGATCTACACATCTCCAATTTATCAGCATTTTCAAAAAGAATATAAATTCTTTCCTAGTTATAATAGCTTAATTTTATCATTATTTTTAAAAGAAATATCAAAATGAGCCTTCTTTTTGTTGATTAAACCACTCAATTGGTCCCTGAAATTGTAGGGGCTGGGCAGATTGGTCTCTGATATTAAGAAAATTTCAAAATAATCCCTGGTTTTACAAACTACCAGTCAAGTTGGTCCCTCCATAAACCATAGTCATCTAATGGTGTAAACAAAAATGACTTGACATGTGAAGTGCTTGGGTGGACGCCACAAAGGATCACATGGCTACCACCTCATGAGGGCCAAAATGCCATGAAGGATTTCTTTATTTCCTCCAATGCTCTCCCTCCTAGCCTCCTGTAACATCCTAATTTTATAAATCTTAGTTACGTGTGATTATATGTTTGATTTTGTGCTTAGAATGTGTATTAGAATGAGTACTAAACCTAGAATTGACTAAGAGAAGAAGTAAGGTTTTGGACAGCACGGTCAAGCAGGGCCCTAGTGGACACTTCAGTGATAACACATTTAAGCGTGGAGTTATGGAACACTTGATCATTGGTACTGACCTGTGTGGAAAGTTAATGAAATACATATTGTTAGAGCAAAATGAAAACTTGTGTCTGACACTCTTATAGTTTTGATGATAACAAAGATGTCATAAGAGTGAACAATTAATCTTATGAGTATTTAACAAAATTGTTAAGTGTGCAGGAAAAACTTATTAGCAAATACAATTTGCATTGTTTAATTTTGTTTTCTTTAATTTGTGGGATAACTCTAAGAGTTAATTGCATCTGTTTTTTGTAATATAGTGTCATTATAGGTATTTATACTATTTGTTTTTACGTCATTGTTTGATGACATGCTATTGTCTGACAATATTATTTTGGGTGTTATATTATATTATATTATATGTTGGAACCTAAACGATTGAGAAGTTTAGACCCTCATTAATTTTGATGATAACAGAATATTTCTCAAGAGAACAATTTATCTTCTAACAAATCTTTGAGTGTACAGGTATCAAAAACTTCATTTATATATGTACAAATCACTCAAGGAAGAAGAAGAAATATACAAAAGAATTGAATACAATCCACTAGTGTCAGCATCCGAACTCACTTCAGCGTCTTGCTAACAAAGAAGCGTCGGCCAAAGATGTGACTTCTTGACACGTGGAACACTCAATTGCTGCGAGCGTCTGTCCTCTCTTCTGAGCGAGCGTCTGATCTCTTTAATGAAGCACGTGATGATCACGTTTTTGCTCTTAGCCTCAGACTGTTATGGAACGGAATTCAAATTTGATTTTGTGCGCTCATTTTGATGTACGAGGAAGCAAATGTGACACCTTTAGCATAAGACAAAAATCGTACAAGGCAATTGCAAATAGCAGATAGTACGAAAACGGTAATGTGTACTATTCTGATATTCTCTAGAAAGGAAGAAAAGGACTACATTTCAAATTACCTCACTCAATGGAAAGGAGATATTTTTACTGCAACGGTAATACCCTTGAAGACTCCTATAAATACCCCAAGGTATTCATTGAAGAAATGTTGGAAAAACTGTGAAGAAACTTCATCCTGAAAGCAATATTACTCAAGTGAACAATCAAGTTTCATACCAAGTTTCTGGTCTAAATAGAACTGAACTCAGCGTCTTATACTTTCTTTTAGAAAGCTATTCTGTTTTGAGCTTAATCTTTTCATCCTTTCTGTGAGAGTTATTTTGATTGTTATCAAAAGCATAATTGTTTTTTGTAAAACTGTATTTGGCCTAGTTAAGGCTCTGTTGCTCAAAGGCTCGACTGTACTGAGTCGTTTTGAGAAGTTGAGAGTATTGTCAAGTTTGTGACAGAAGAATACTCTTGAGGAAATTGTAATAAGTTGATTATAGTGGAAAATCCTTCAGGAACGAAGGGACTAGACGTAGCTACCAGTTGGTGGTGAACTAGTATAAATCTCTGAGTCTCATCCTTTACTGCTTTACATTATTTATCTTTACCTTGCTTAGTAAAACAAATTTTTATAAACTGTTTAAATTTCTGCATGCGGTCCTGTTTAATTCTCTGCATCCGATATACAAAACAGTTTTGAACAACTTGTGTTGAAGTTTTTACGTATAGTTTGCGAAAAGTTTTTAACACAATTCAACTCCCCCTTCTTGTGTTCACGTTCAGTTGGTACCAGAGCTCGACCTCTTGGTTGAGCACTTAACAGTGTTAAGAGAAAAGATCCTATCTTTGTGAACATGTCTCATCAAGGTGGTCATATGAACCGTCCTCCTCTATTCGATGGAGAAAAATTTGATTACTGGAAAGATAAGATAAAAGCTTTCTTTGAGACACAACAACTTGAGTTGTGGGATATAGTTCAAAGTGGTTACATTCCTCCCACTAATCCTCGTGGTGTTGCTATAGCCAGAGAAGATTGGAATGATGAACATAAAAAGAGATATCAAATCAATCAAAAGGCTAGATTCATTCTTATCTGTGCTATGATAGAAAAAGAATATGATAAATGTGGCAAATTTGATACTGCCAAAGAAATCTGGGACTCACTTGTTTTATCTTACGAAGGCTCTGCCCAAGTAAGAGAAACCAAAGCTAGCATGTTGGTTCGCCAATATGAGTTATTCAAAATGGAAGATGGTGAAAACATTGAAACCATGTTTGGAAGATTTCAAACACTTGTTCATGGGTTACAGGCCCTTAGAAAAAGTTACACTACACCTGACCATGTTAGAAAGATCTTAAGAAGCTTGACTAAGCAGTGGAGACCCAAGGTCACTGCTATTCAAGAAGCAAAAGATCTAAATGTCCTACGACTTGAAGATCTTATGAGTTCGTTGAAAGCTCATGAACTTGAGCTAAATGAAGAAGAACCGGTCAACAAGGGCAAGTCTATTGCTTTGAAAGTCTCTCAACATAAAGTCAGTTCTTCCAAATCCGCCCGGTGAAGAAGAAGAATCGGGAGATGAAGCTTCAGAAGGAGATGTTGATACATCAGAAGATGAGCTCGCGTTTATATCCAGGAAGATACAAAGAATGTGGAAGAAGAGAAACTTCAGGAGGAAGTTTCAGAAGAAAGATACTAAGGACAAGAAAGAAAGCAAGGACAAGGCTCAAGTCATTTGCTATGAATGTAAAAAGCCTGGACATTTCAAGTCCGAATGTCCTAATCTTAAGGAGAAGTCCACAAGAAGTTCTTTCAAGAAAAAGAAGAAGAGCCTCATGGCTACATGGGAAGATCTAGATTTATCCTCATCTGAGGAAGATAATGAAGTAGAAGCAAATCTCGCTCTCATGGCAGACACTGACCTTGATTCAGAAGAAGAAGTTGAAGAGGTAATAGTATATGATTCCTACTCTGAACTTCAACTTGCATTTGATGATCTTCTTAAGGACTCTGCCACTCTCTCTGTTGAGTATAAGAATTTGAAAAAGAAATTTTCAAAATTATCACAAGACTTTCAAGCTTTAAACAAAGAAAAATCTGTACTCAACAAAGAAAATCAGAAGCTGAAAACTGAAAATCAGCATCTGATGGATAACCAGCGTCTGATCGCTAATAAGCAACTGTGGTGAGAGCTCTCAAGCTGAAAGCTCTAAAGTTACAGGCAATCCTAAATGCAAATCAAATGATTATGAATATGCTTTTCAAAAGTTTCTTGCAGAGAGTGTAACTCGAAGCAAGCAAGCTTCAATGATTTGGGGTGTCAGTAAAACGATAACTCATGGTCTTGTTTATATATCAGATGAACCTCTTTTAGAAAATGATTCAGAATCTGATAAATCCAATAATCATAGTAAATGCTTGCATTGTACTTACTGCAATAAACCTGGTCATTTGAAAAGTGCATGTACTGTTTTTAAAACTGTGAAGGATAAGCCTCCTTCAAGAACTAACAAGAAATGACCCAAAAAGATATGGGTACCTAAAGATAAAATAGTCTATGTTGCAGACATGCTTAGCAACAAAGTCAACACACCTATCTTGATACTTAGATAGTGGATGCTCGCGTCACATGACGGGAGAAAAGCATATGTTCCAAGAACTAAGACCTAAAGAAGCTGGATTCGTTGGTTTCGGAGGAAACCAGAAAGGTAAAATAGTTGGAATTGGTCGCATTGGTAAAGGCTCTCTTCCCTCTATTGATAATGTACTATATGTTAAAGGAATTAAACATAACTTATTGAGCATAAGTGAATTATGTGACAATGGTTATGAAGTCATCTTTACAGAAACTGAATGTCTAGTAAAAAGCAAGAAAGACGGCTCTACTTTCTTTATTGCTAAGAGGAAACAAAATATTTACAAAATTGATCTCTCTGAACTTGCAAAACAAGATGTCAAGTGTCTCATGTCTGTTGACGAAGAACAATGGATTTGGCACAAGAGATTGGGTCATGCCAATTTGAGATTAATCTCAAAACTAAACAAGCACAGTCTTGTCAGAGGCTTACCAAATCTTAAGTATCAATCCGATGCTCTCTGTGAGGCATGTCAAAGAGAAAAACAAGTTAAAAATTCTTTTCATTCAAAAAATGTTGTTTCAACCTCTAGACCACTTGAGCTTTTGCATCTTGATCTTTTTGGTCCAACAAGGACAGCCTCTTTAACTGGAAAGAAATATGGGTTAGTCATTGTTGATGATTTTACCAGATGGACATGGGTTAGATTCCTTGCTCACAAAGATGAGTCATTCAAGGTATTTACTGTATTCTGCAAAACAGTTCAAAATGAAAAAAGGAATTTGCATATCTTCTATTAGAAGTGATCATGGGGGAGAATTTGAAAATGAAAGCTTTCAAAAATTTTGTGATGATAACGGCATCTCCCACAATTTCTCCTCTCCTAGAACACCTCAACAAAATGGTGTTGTAGAAAGGAACTATGACAGTGGAAGAATCGATTCATGTCAAATTTGATGACAAGAAGCCTGACACAGCCATGTCAGAGCTAGATGAATTATTTTCAGAGTTAAATATAGGTAATACTACAAATAGTGAACCTGCATCTTCATCGTCCGGTGGTGACCAGACACAAGAATCTTGAGTGAATTGAGCCAATTTGGAAGTACAAAGCCAATCATCCTAAAGATCAAATCATAGGAAAACCTGGAGATAAAGTAAGAACCAGATCCTCTTTTAAAGAGCATGCGGATATGGCACTACTCTCGAAATGGAACCTAAAGCGATTGATCAAGCATTGAAAGATGAAGACTGGATTACGCCATGCAAGAAGAGTTGAATCAGTTCAAAGAAACGATGTATGGAAGCTGGTTACCTTACCAGAAGATAAGCAAGCTATTGGTACTAAATGGGTATTTAGAAACAAGCTTGATGAAGATGGAAAGGTTACGAGAAACAAGGCAAAATTGGTTGCTCAAGGGTACTCACAGGAAGAAGGTATTGATTTTCTTTGAAACATTTGCACTGTTGCAAGGTTAGAAGCTATCGCATTTGCTTTCTTTTCTTTGCACATCATGATATAATTCTTTATCAAATGGATGTGAAAAGTGCTTTCTTGAATGGTTTTATAACTGAGGAAGTCTTTGTAAAACAACCTCCTGGATTCGAAGACATTGAATTTCCAGAACATGTCTTCAAACTCAAAAAGGCCATTTATGGTCTTAAGCAAGCTCCCAGAGCTTGGTATGAAAAACTGAGTACATTTTTGATGAAAAATGGCTTTACCAGAGGTCTAGTAAACACTACTCTTTTTAGAAAAACATCAAACAAGCACTTTATAATTGTTCAAATATATGTTGATGACATTATTTTTGGAGCTACTAATGAAAGCCTTTGCAAAGAATTTTCTAAGCAATGCAGGCTGAATTTGAGATGAGCATATTGGGTGAACTGAAGTTTTTCCTTGGAATTCAAATCAAACAATGCAATGATGGTATATATATATACATCAAAGCAAATATATCAAGGAATTGCTAAAGAAATTCAAAATGGTGGATTGCAAACCTATGTGTACTCCTATGCATCCCACATGCATTCTTGGTAAAGATGAAACTGGTAAAAAGGTAGATCAGAAGATGTACAGAGGTATGATTGGATCTCTACTTTATCCTACAGCTTCAAGACCTGATATTATGTTCAGCGTCTGTCTGTGTGCTAGATTTCAATCAGATCCTTGAGAATCACACTTGAGTGCTGTTAAAAGAATCTTTAGATATTTGCAAGGATCTACTAATCTTGGTTTGCTTTATAAGAAATCAAAAGATTACAAGTTAGTAGGTTTCTGTGATATGACTTTCTTTGGAGACCGAATTGAAAGAAAAAGCACGATGGAAGCTACCAATTCCTTGGAGCAAATCTTGTATCTTGGTCAAGCAAAAGGCAAAGCACGATTGTACTCAACAATGAAGGTTTGAATATATTTTAGCGACAAGTTGCGGTCTCAACTTCTGTGGATGAAATATCAACTTGAAGACTATCTGATAAAAGAGAGTAACATTCCTATCTTCTGTGATAATACTTCTGCAATCTGTCTTACTAAAAATCCCATATTGCATTCACGAGCCAAGCACATTGAGATTAAGCATCATTTTATAAGAGACTATGTTCAGAAGGGTATTCTAGAAATAAAATTTGTAGACACTGATCATCAGTGGGCTGACATATTTACAAAACCCCTTGCTGAAGATAGATTCAATTTTATAAGAAGAAATTTAAACTTTCATCTTATAGAAGAATGATTAATCTCAGCGTCAGATAATATGCACAATCTCAGCATCTGGTATGACATAAGCATATATATGAATAATCATCTTATTTGTCATATGCATCATAACTCATCGTCTGGTGAATCGGTTGCGTGCGTCTGAGCACACCCACACGTGTCACACGTGTTAAGGACTTAAGCGTCTCATCACATCTACTGAGTCATAATTATTTATGTCTTTCGATAAAATCTTTTTCTTGATCTTACTTTTCTTTTGGCGTCTGCATTTAATGAAAAGGCGAATCTTTATTTTCTTTTCTTTTTGATTTAATTTTTATGTGGAAATACGAAGCGATTTTTTGAAAAAGGACTGTACCATTTTCTATCAACTTTCCCACTACTCCACATTTTTCGCTCCATCACTTCACTCTGCGTTTTCTTGCAAAACTGTTCTCTTTCTCTCTGTTTCTCTCTCTCTCTGTGTGTGTGTGTGTTTTCGAACCCTAAAACCTCCATCACCTTCTCTTCAACTGCTACAATGGCCGACAGAAAGGTTGGACAATACACTGCTGCCTTCGACGTCTTCTCTGAGGCAAAACTTCTGAATGAGAACCAGGTTGATTTTGAGAACTTCAAGCTATACGATTTTGATTTTGAAGAAGGTCTTGAGAAACTGGGCTGGAAAAACTACTTCTTCTGGGAACCAGTTGACGTACTGAGCTACGCTATTAAGGAGTTCTGGGGGAATGCGTGCCTTACTTAGGAAATCATAGAAGGACACATCAGAGGCTTCAAACTACGCTTCACCATCAACTCTATTGCTCAGACGATCAAGTGTCCGTGTGAAGGAATCAGTTACCATGCAAACTGGGCTGATGCTTACAGAGGACTTGAAAATGTCAACGAAGCCCTGTTTGAGAACTACCGTGAACTGAAGAAGAAGAAGAAGAACATTACTCCCCCGGCCAAAGACTTGAAAAGCCACTACCGAGTACTGCACAAAATCATCGCCAAGAGCGTGATTCTGAAGGCTGGCTCAAGCGACATAGTGAACTACGAGCAAAAGTTCATTATGAGGAACTACATGGATGGGAAGAAAATTAATCTGCCAAGGTTGATTATCAACAATCTGATAAATGCCCTTTCTTCTCAAGGAAGAGTGTTGATAAGAGGAATATTGTCAAGGTAATCCCTTATGGAGTTCTTCTCTCCATTATGATGATTAAAGACGGCGTTGTGAGGAAGCTGACTGACTCCATCAACACAGAAGAAAAAGAAAAATATTTTGGTGTTGGCGCTGTTGTTCGTCCAGAAGTTTTTGGAGTAAACAGTTTGGTCAGAATGCAGCTAATAACTGGCTCTATGATCAAGAAAGTGAAAATAGAGCAACAGGAAGGAGAAGCTGAAAAGGAAACCACCAGAAGCTCAATGACTGGTGTGAAAAGACCTGTTGAGTCTCCTTCAAGGGAGACAAGAAGAACAAAACAGAAGGTGGCTCCTGCACCTACTGTTGAAGAACCAGAAGATGAGGGTAGAATTCCCATCAGAAAGGTCTTGGAAAAACAGTTTAGGCCAGCAGCTGAAAAAGATGCTTCAGCGTCCGGTCAAGGGAAGCAAATCCCTCTTCCTCCTCCTGCTGTTGTTGTCACAAGAGGATAAAAAAGAATGTTGGTTAAGTCTTCAGAGGTTAACCCAAAGGTACTCGATTTTACTGCTGATGAATCAGTATCTGTCTTTGATGCTCATGATGTTATTCCTGCACCCCCATTGTCTGTTTCACAACCACAAACACAACCACAAACCAAGAAAACCAGAATGAGCCTCCGAAAAACCTCTAACCTCCCTAAACCTACCCAACCATCATCCTCTACACTCAACCTTGACCTACCACAAAATTCCTCAAATACTTCACTTACCACATATATTTCCAAACTTCACTCTCATCCCTTTAACCTATTATTCAAAGTACCTCCCGTTAATCCCTTCAAACCCTACACACCTAAAACCTATAAAATCACCAAAACCACTCCCACCTTACTCACCATTACCCATAAACCTACAGACTTTGGTGGAAGGAAGAATGTCTCATGTATTTACAAACCACAGTTTGTTAAGTATGAGATATATCATAGCATCTACAATCGTCCCTCTACATGGCATTTGAAAACCTTCACCTCTGGAGCTGCCAGAATGGAGATTGCCTCTCCAATGAGTGCTACCTTCAAGGATGGAGAAGACCACTTTCAGATGTCATTTAAAGGAAGATTAAGACCAGCATTTGGTAGCAGAGCAATTCCCTTCTCTGTTGACCTTCCTAGATCCCTACCACAAATTGAACAGCTCACATTGGAAGAATGCGGAAGGTGGATCACAGATGAAGAAGCTGCCTTCATGGCACACTGTCTTGAGATGAAGAAGATTGAAGTAATCAGACAGTTCAGGGATCCTTCGTCTGTATCTGTGAAGATTGTACCAGACAGACAAAGGTGGCTACCTTGGTCTATCCCTGGGAAAAGGAAAGAACCTGCTCCTGGCAAGCAGCCATTCAGCAAGATCGGGCTCACGGAGTATGAGAAGGCTCCCAAGAAGTACAATCTTAAGGAATTCTCTAAGCTTCCGATTGCCAAGATCTCTGAGGATCATGCCAGAAGGTTTTACCTGAATTCTCTGAAGGAAGATGAATGGAGAACTGGCCCCTCAAACTGCTGCAATGCCGAGAAGGCCACTATTCCAACAGTTGGCACTATCAGCAGAATTACTGACATCAATCTGGGAACAGTCTACTTTGATGATATGTTCAGATGCTCAGTAATCAGACCACTCGACTGCATGAAGACTTATGTCTAATGGGTTGCTGTGACAAAGCACTTTGACATTGGATTCACTTGGAGTCAATGGTCGAAGACATGGAAAGACAAAGCTTTGTTACCATGCCTCGTCCCCCTGGTGCTTACAAAAGATGACAGGGAAAATCTGAGAGGATTATACCTGGCAGAAAATGAAGGAATCTCTTTTGCTTCTGAAGCGTTGACTGAATTCATTAGAAGGATATGGGGAGAAAAAGCTGGGAATAAGTTTGATGCTTTCCCGACGACGTGCTTCACGCATAGGAAAGCGATCTTCATGGATTTCTTTGTATCCGTAAGAGGTGGAGAAAAGGAGAAGAATTCAGTCGAGAATCGGCGGAGGAAACTTGGAAGTCTCATCAAATGGTTTATACCAAATGATGCATTCTTTCAAAAGGCTCAACAAAAGAATGACTTGAGGCTGAAGCTTTCCAGCTGGTGCTAGCAGAGCATCGTAAGATGAAACTGCACGGAAGCTGGACCTTCTACTTCTACTCCTGCAGTTGAAATGGTCACAATTCCTAAAGCAGAGTTTGAAGAAATTAAGGCTACTAATCTGAAAGTCACTCAGCTGGAGAATGCACTGAAACTTCTATATGAACGTCTCAACATCCCTCCTCCACCACCAAACCCTTAAATTTTTTTTTAATTTTTTTTGTGTGATATATATTTTTTTGGTACTCTCATATTTTATATATATATATATATATATATATATATATATATATATTCAGTGTTTTTCTGATTATTTGACTATACATACCTTTATCTGAGTATCTGCTTATATATATTCAAATTTTTCTAAGCCATTCTTTGAATATGATGTACTTTACACTCTTTTTGTCTGATGACAAAAGGGGGAGTAAAAGAAAGGTTTGATGAACACGTGAAAATCTGATTAACAAATTCACTGTCCGATGAATACACTAAAACTGAATTTATCATGCATATCATTTCATACATAGCATTTGTATGGTTATTCATTGCTCTAATATCTATTAACTGCATTGATATTCATTGACCCAATAATCTAACAATGATCAATATAATTGATAATATGAAAATCTTTTTGATAAAATGAAAATCAGCATCCGATCTCACTTTGTTAAAAATATGCTCTAATCCATCTATGTATTTTTGCGATCACTTAAATGAATTTGTTTATCAACAATCGCCTTAATACTAGAATTGTCTTATATATCAAAATTGTTAAATTCAGGGGGAAACCCTTGATGTTATTTTGAAATTAAATTGTTCATCAACCTTTGATATTTGTCATCATCAAAAAGGGGGAGATTGTTGGAACCTAAACGATTGAGAAGTTTAGACCCTCATTAATTTTGATGATAACAGAATATTTCTCAAGAGAACAATTTATCTTCTAACATATCTTTGAGTGTACAGGTATCAAAAGCTTCATTTATATATGTACAAATCACTCAAGGAAGAAGAAGAAATATACAAAAGAATTGAATGCAATCCACTAGTGTCAGCATCCGAACTCACTTCAGAGTCTTGCTAACAGCAAGCGTCGGCGATGTGACTTCTTGACACGTGGAACACTCAATTCTTTGCGGCGTTAGTCTCTCTTACGGCGAGCATCGATCTCTTTAATGAAGCACGTGATGATCACGTTTTTGCTCTTAGCCTCGGTGTTATGGAGCGGAATTGAATTTGATTTTGTGCGCTCATTTTGATGTCACGAGGAAGCAAATGTGACACCTTTAGCATAAGACAAAAATCGTACAAGGCAATTGCAAATAGCGAGATAATGCAGCGGTAATGTGTACTATTCGATATTCTCTAGAAAGGAAGAAAAGGACTACATTTCAAATTACCTCACTC
Source organism: Calophaca sinica (assembly GCA_037113605.1). NCBI lineage: Eukaryota > Viridiplantae > Streptophyta > Magnoliopsida > Fabales > Fabaceae > Calophaca > Calophaca sinica. Next base: position 53,190,274 of record CM073737.1, read on the forward strand.
AATGGAAAGGAGATATTTTTCTTTGCGGTAATACCCTTGAAGACTCCTATAAATACCCCAAGGTATTCATTGAAGAAATGTTGGAAAAACTGTGAAGAAACTTCATCCTGAAAGCAATATTACTCAAGTGAACAATCAAGTTTCATACCAAGTTTCTGGTCTACATAGAACTGAACTCAGCGTCTTATACTTTCTTTTAGAAAGCTATTCTGTTTTGAGCTTAATCTTTTCATCCTCTCTGTGAGAGTTATTTTGATTGTTATCAAAAGCATAATTTTTTTTTGTAAAACTGTATTTGGCCTAGTTAAGGCTCTGTTCCTCAAAGGCTCGATTGTACTGAGTCATTTTGAGAAGTTGAGAGTATTATCAAGTTTGTGACAAAAGAATACTCTTGAGGAAATTGTAATCAGTTGATTATAGTGGAAAATCCTTCAGGAACGAAGGGACTAGACGTAGCTACCAGTTGGTGGCGAACTAGTATAAATCTCTGAGTCTCATCCTTTACTGCTTTACATTATTTATCTTTACCTTGCTCAGTAAAACAAGTTTTTATAAACTGTTTAAATTTCTGCATCCGGTCCTGTTTAATTCTCTGCATCTGATATACACAACAATTTTGAACAACTTGTGTTGAAGTTTTTACGTATAGTTTGCGAAAAGTTTTTAACACAATTCAACCCCCTTCTTGTGTTCACGTTCATTATATAATCTTTTTATTTTCAATACATGCTTTATTTCTCTTTTGGTAGTATCATTTCTCTTTATCTGAATCTTGTTGTTTGTTTCCATTATGTGTGTATGAGCATATAGGTTATAGGCCATCATTTAAAAACCATCAGAAATGACATCCTTCTGTCATAACGATGTGGATTTTCGAAAAACTCTAGTTCCCATATATGTTTCGTATCACTTCTTTGACGATGAAATCTATATTGGTGAACCTCATGAATCGTGCCAATTAGTCTTAGTCTCTTTTCTCTTTGTTCATTCCTAACTACTCGTTACCTCCTAATGAGTTGCGGTTTCTCAAGTGTTTTTCCTATAAATACTTACCATCACCCTTCATTCCTCCTCACTAGCTTCAATCTTCTTAACACTCCTAGTCCTACCCTCCTCACTTAGAAAAGTCCCTCCCTTCTCTTCCCATCCTACTGGCTTAGTGGATTCTACAAACACCTGTAGTGTTCTAACTCCAGAAGAATGGAAAGTTTCCGTGTGTACCTACCCCTCCACCGAGGATAGCTGCCATGGAAGAAGGCGTACCCCTAGTTAGGAGAACTCGAGAAGACCTCCTCGAAGAAGAAGATCTAGAAGCAAAGATTGGAAAACTGTCAAGTTATCTTGTAGTCTGCGGTAGAAACCCTTAGGATTTTCTACAACCTTTTTTTGTTTTTAGATTTTTCAGTTCCTCTTTTTCTAGCTGCCTAAGGCGGCTAGTTAGTGTATGCATCTCATATTCGTCCTAGGTTTTTCTTTTCTTAGGAGCATCCAGTGTGTGAGTATGCATAAATAAGGATCTAACTCCAGATCTTTATTGTTGTCTAGGATTTTCTTTTTAGTTTTTTTGTTGTTGTCTAGGATATTTTTTTTTAATTTTCTTAGGTAAAGACCCTGCATTTGCATTTGCATATTTGTAATATTAACTGTTCAGTTTAATACTACAATTGTTTGTGACAGTGTTGTGTTATATTATGTTCTTGTTTACATATTTCTTTCCTTTTCACTTTTTGTATAGTTTTACTATTTATATTTTTATCTTCAATTGATATTTTCTTTATGCAGTTAGTAATCTAACTCATTAATAACAAATTGGTAAATTCAATAAACAACTACCTTTGATATTATGCCGTTTCACTTTTAGGTTTCACACATTTTTATTGATAACAAACAGCGAGGAGTAATAATGAAATAATATGAATAAAATTGGTAATGTAATGGACTTAAAAGAAGTTAATCAATTTGGTAAAAAGGGCAGGACTAATAACTTCAAAAACTTGTATAATTTGTACTAATAACTTTAATAACTTGTATAATTTGTATAATTGGTAAAAAATGAACAGGATTGGTAAATTTGGTAAAATAAGCAAGATTAATAATTGGTTAAAACTGACATAATAATTAGCGATAGGATAATTATAAAAACAACCCTTTGTCTTATGTTTATAAGCTATTTAAAAACTCTCGAGCATTTACTTAGGGGCTTTTTAAATAGTGAAATGTATAAGATAAATTATTCATATTTTTCATAGGCTTATCATCATTAAAAAGGGAGAGATTTTAGAGCAAAATGAGCAATTGCGTCTGACTATCCTAAGGTTTTGATGAAAACAATGAAACCATAAGTATGAACAATTAATCTTGTAAGTATTTAACAAGTTTGTTAAGTGTGTAGGAAAGCTACTAACAAACAACAGGAAAGAAAGAAGATCGCTTCTACTTGCAAGAAACAAGTGTCTACAAGAAATAAGAAGATGAACAAAGTGTATACAAGAAGCAAGTATATGATGTGTCAAAACCGCAAGTGCACGGAGTTGTCGTCAAGTAATAAAATATCGATCACACAGGCACTGCTTTTACGCTTATTAAATTAATTCAAGAAATAGAATTTTATGTTGTGACAGAAATAAAATAAATTAAGCACAATGTAATTGATAATTTTAATAATAAGGAAAGGATTCTAGGATCCGAGGGTACCACAATGATGCTCTGAAATCCTAATTGAGTACTCTCTTATGAATTCAATTGAAGGCAAGCTATCCTAAATTAGTAAAAGTACCATCTCAGCATACAAAAACCGTGCTTAAACGATACAACTCCTACTCTCGTGGTAATTGAAATCGAATTAAACCCATTAAGAAATGTGATAGCTTGTTTTATCCTCGAAGGACTAAAAACTACTCTCGTGATTTCAATCCTAAGTTCCATTCTTATAGTTCCGACAACTAGGTTCACCTCTCAGTTCATCCCTGGAAATCTAACACATATGAACACGTGGCCATCGAATTCATAAGCAATATTAACAACGATAAAAACAGAACCAAATTGCATTCAAAGTAATAAGAGAGTCTAACAAATATTCATTCAAGAGACATCAAAGGGCATAACCCCAAATCCTAGAACAAGGGAAATGTAACACCCCAGACCCATATTAGACCTGGCTATGCCCCGGCATACGCTGTCCACTGTCTAGGCCCAAATTAGACACTAGCCCAGCGACCCAGCGCCCGAGTTTACTCACAGGACTTCCCCACGGTCCTTTAATGGGGTTTTATGCCTCCCCAGGAATCGAGCCATGTACCTGGACCTTAAGTACAATGGTTTTTTATTCCTGGTACCGCAAACTCATGCTCGATTCCTGGGGAGGCATAAAACCCCATTAAAGGACCGTGGGGAAGTCCTGTGAGTAAACTCGGGTGCTGGGTCGCTGGGCTAGTGTCTAATATGGGCCTAGATAGTGGACAGCATATGCCGGGGCACAACCAGGTCTAATATGGGCCTGGGGTGTTACAATAAAAGGCGCCTTTTATTGTGACTCCCCGGATTTACCACAGGCTTTTTTGAGCACAAGGCTTTACCGAGCATGCCACTCACAGGACACTCCCGCAGCCACTTGCGGGGTTTTTGCCTTATGCAGGGCTCGAACCCGAGCCCAGTGGCATATAGGCCACGGGAAGCACTTGCTACTACCACTAGACCAGATGGGTTGATGGTACCAAGAATCAAAAACCATTGTACTTAAGGGCCAAGTACGTGGCTCGATTCCTAGGGAGGCATAAAACCCCATTAAAGGACCGTGGGGAAGTCCTGTGAGTAAACTCGGGCGCTGGGTCGCTGGGCTAGTGTCTAATATGGGCCTAGACAGTGGATAGCGTATGCCGGGGCACAGCTAGGTCTAATATGGGCCTGGGGTGTTACAATAAAAGGCGCCTTTTATTGTAACAGCCCACCCTTCTTCACGCATATAAGCGCTTACGGCATGCTTTGCTACTCGAGAGGACACTCCGCGACCACTTGCGGGGTTTTTGCCTCACGTGGGACTCGAACCCACACCCAGTGGCATATAGGCCACGGGAAGCATCCCACTACTACCGCCTGACCAATTGGTCTGGTGGTAGTAGTGGGATGCTTCCCGTGGCCTATATGCCACTGGGTGCGGGTTCGAGTCCCACGTGAGGCAAAAACCCCGCAAGTGGCTGCGGGAGTGTCCTGTGAGTAGCAGTGCCATGCCAGAAGCGCTATATGTGTGAAGGGTGGGCTGTTACAGGAAACTACTCTAACATGGTGAATAAAGTAGAATCCATAGAAATAAACATTCAAACCAGGAAAAATCGAGAGAAGAGACGAAGATATCGTTTCCAATCCTCCACCGTGCCTCCAAGAATCAAAGTTCGAACCTTTGGCAAATGTTTAAAGTGTCTATTTATAGTCTAGGGCAAAAAGGGGTGAAAAACAAGCCAAAAACCAAGCAAAACGCGTAACAGCGCTAAAATCTGCGCACAGGGCTTCCGCAGCACGGCCCGTGGTGTCAAACACGGCCAGGCCTTGCTTCTCACTGGCTCTCGCTGAAACGCGCACTGATTTCTGCCTCGAATCACGGTCGTGCTTCAGCACACGGTTAGGCCGTGCTTCACTGTAGAATGTGTAGAACAGGATGAAATGAGGCGGGGGCCGTGCTTCACTGTAGAATGCGAATTTCGGTGTTTTTGGCTCCCGTATTGGTCCCAACGCCCGTCCAAGCAATTTTTCTCCATTTCCTAAGGTCAAATACCTTCCTTTAAGCACAAAAGAACTAACACCAAGTGCATTATTCAAATCAAACAAAACGCATAAATAACATGGATTAAAATGGCTAAAATGACTAAGATGCAATGCAAAACTAATACTAAACTATATGCTATTTCGAACACATCAAATTACCCCAAGCTTAGAAGTTTGCTTGTCCTCAAGCAATTACTGTGGCTAAAGATAGAATGGGAAATAAGGGATGCAATAGATAAGGAACCCGAGATAAGAATAAGATCATGCAATAGGCCAAAGGACTAACAAAGACAATAGAGAGAATCAAAATTCAAGTCCAATTAGAAATTTAGGCTCTCTAAAATCATGTCTCTCGCTGATAGGGGAGCTCTCCTTACCACTCTCCAAGTATTTAAAGGTTAAGACAATTCGTTCATCAATGAAAGTGCTCTACCATAGGCTTGACTATTAACCAAATCTCAGCAAATAATTAATGAAAACACACAAGAATCAAAAGGTGTTCAAAAGGTTGAACGTGGCCATGGGATTTTAATTGTAAGGTGGAATAAAAAAAAGAAAGGGGGAATTCAAGGGCTATCAACATGGACAATTAAAGCAACCCTTTTAAAGCAGAATAAGTGGAGCAATCCATTTCTCCCTTTTTGCTTTCAAATTTTTTTCATTTTGCTCCTCTTCTGTTGTTTTTTTTTTCTTTTCTATTTTTTTATTTTTATTATTATTATTATTATTATTATTATTATTATTATTATTATTATTATTCACCCTTATTTGAGATTTTGCAATAATTATTGGGGAGGAGCTAAACAACAGAAGAGATCCCAAGATTAAGTATCAACATTCGAACAAGATCAAACATCCAATTGCTCCCTTAAACATACTCTAAAAAGGTACCATAAACATTTGACGAAAGCATGGGTACCAAGAAAATTTATTTCAATCGAGGCTCAAAAGGGGCAACTAGAGGAAGCTTTCATTCAAAAATCAGAGGCGTGAAATAAATTGCCTAAAATGCCTTAATCATATTTAAGTGTGTAATAAAAAAATTTCAAGTTTTGAAAAGGTTTCAAGTCAAGTTCTAGAGAGCACAATCAAGAGGAACAAACTCATACAAGGAGAAAGGGGCATAAAAACATGATGAAGTACAAGCCCCAATACAAGCCCAAATCTCACATTTAGAAGTTAAAACCAGTGAGAAACATCAAATCAGAGTGCCACATGCTAATTCTCAACTTATCAGAAAATTATCTCTATGTACAATAAAAATCACTACCTTTAAGCCCATCACAAGATAAAATAATTGGGTTTCAAATCATAGCAATCTTCACTTCCAAAGGGATTATAAGGCACACATTAACAACAGGATAATTTGGGGGATAAAATGATGTGACCAAAATCAAAATTTAACACAAAATGCAGAAATTAAAATGAGATGCAAGACTAAATGCAAAAATGAAAATGAAACCCCTTACCCCAAGCTTAAAAGCTTACATTGTCCCCATTGTAAGGAATTAAGTTGAAGCAAGGATGAGAAGAAAAGAACTTACTGAAAACTTGGGTTGCCTCCTAAGAAGCGTTTGTTTAAAGTCACTAGCTTGACCCTTGTAAGTGCTCAGTCCGGTTCCAACTTGGGGGTGGCACTCCCCTTCACCTTCCAGATTATAAGGATTCTTGGCCCCTTCACCTTCCCCTTTGTATTTGAAATTTTTCCTTTAGCATCAAGGGGCCAAGGGAGTCTCGATGGAAGTAGCTTCCTACGAGCACGCTTCTCAGCTTTGAACTTGGCCTTTTTCCACTCTTTATCAGTCCCCTTTGATGGTTGGGGTTTGTCACTGATCACATGTGGCGGTGAAGGATTCTCTACGCAAGGATCCTTGGGAAGATCCTTGATAGGCTCCTCTTTCACATTTTTAGGCACTATATCAACCCTGCAACAAGAAATCTCAAGAGAAGGTTGTTCAACAGATTTAAACACATCAAATTCAACCTTTTCATTCCCAACAGTCAAAGATAATTTGCCATTCTTGACATCAATGATGGCACCAGCAGTGGCCAAGAATGGCCTACCAAGAATAATAGGGATTTGCTTATCTTCATCCATTTCAAGAACAACAAAATCAATAGGGACAAAGAATTTCCCCACTCTAGTAGGAACATCCTCCAAGATGCCAGTTGGGTATTTCACGGATCGATCTGCCAAAGTTAGTGAGAGTCTTGTAGGCTTTGGTTCGCCTAGGCCCAATTTTTGGCAAATAGAAAGGGGCATGAGACTCACACTAGCTCCTAAATCACAAAGGGCTTTGTCAAAATTTGTGTTGCCTATAGAAAAAGGGACAGTGAAACTTCCAGGATCTTTTAGTTTAGGGGGCAACTTATTTTGAATTACAGCACTATATTCCTCAGTCAAAGCCACAATCTCATCTTCCCCTAGCCTTCTTTTTCTTAGACAAAATATCTTTCAAAAATTTGGCATAAGCAGGCATTTGTTGCAAAACTTCAATGAATAGGATATTAATATGCAGCCTATTTATAATTTCCAAAAATTTCCCATGTTGCTTATCAAGTTTGGCTTTGACTAACCTTTGAGGGAAAGGGACCGAAGGTTGATAAGGCTTTGGGGGAGTATAAGTAGACACCACTTCATTTTCTTTTTCTTTCAAACTCAAATTTGGTGTCTTAGCATTTGCTACATCTACATCCCCTTCTTCCTTATCACTCTCTTTCCTAGGCTTAGGGTCTTTTGTTTGCCTACCACTTCTGGTTGTTATGGCATTAACTTGCTCATTTGGGTTGACTTCGGGCTTACTGGGAAGTTTACCTTGAGGGGCACTAGAGGAGCTAACTAATTGGGCAATTTGGGTTTCTAACATCTTACTATGAATAGCCAAATTGTCTACCTTAGATGTTAATTCCTTAATAGCTCCAGTTATAATTTGCCCATGTTGCCTAAACCCTCATTTTGCTTCATTTGGGATTCCACAAAATTTTCCAAAAGAGATTCAAGTTTAGATTTTTGTACTTGAGGTTAACCTGTAGAAGGTCTACCATTACCTTGTCCAGCTTGGTATTGGTTGTTCCGGTAAGAAAAATTTGGTTGATTTCTCCTACCGAGATTGTATGTGGAAGAATAAGGATCATTTTGCTTCCTTTAACCAAAGCTGCTAACCGCATTCACTTGTCCTTCCGGCTGCTTAGTCCCAAATTGACAATTCCAGGTAGAATGTCCTAGCTTACCACAAAATTCACACAAAACATTGAAGGCACTCACTGCACTGACACTGGCTTTACCTTTCTCAAGCTTATCAAAGCGTTGGTTCAAGGCATCAAATTTTGCCATGATCAAGTCAACCCCTTCAACTTCAAATTTCCCCCCCGCAATCTTTTTTGGGTTGTTGCTTCTTTCACTGCCCCATTGAGAATGGTTAGCGGCAATGTTTTCTATTATTGCAGAGGCTTCGTTGAGTGACTTGTTCATGAAAGCTCCATCTGTAGCGGAGTCCAAAGTCACCTTTGTAGGATATGTCAGACCATTGTAGAATGTGTGGACAAGCAACCACTTAGGGAGTCCATGATTGGGACACACCTCCATATATGCCTTGTACCTTTCCCACGCTTCCGACAAGGATTCCCCCTCTTTTTGAGTGAAAGAGGTAATATGAGCTCTGAGATGTGCAGTCTTGGAAGGTGGAAAGAACTTATCAAGGAAGGCTTGTTCCAACTGAGCCCATGTAGTAATTTTATTTGCAGGTACCGACTTCAACCAAGCCTTGACTTTGCCGGTTAGATAGGACATGAACAACCTGAGACGAATAACATCAATTTCAGCACCTTGGATTCTGTTGGTGTCACAATTCTCCATTAAGTTCTCAATGTGGTCAGTTGGGTCCTCAGCAGGCAAACCACCAAATTGATTCTGCTTATCATGGACAATAAGATCGTTGGTATGGTGAACTGGGTGGCTGTAATTTCAGGCCTTGCAATCCCCGACTGCAAGCCTCTAGCTGTAGGTGCTGCAAATTCTTTAAGCGGCCTGTTATCATCATTGGCCGCCATGGTTGTATCTTGTTGCTCTGTTTCAACTCTTCTTTGCCTTTGTTCTCTTCTTAGAATGCGAAGGGTCTTTTCAATTTTTGGGTCAGCCTCAACAATGTTTTCACTGCTTCGAGTTCTTCACATTCAAGAAAAAATTAACTGTTGACAGGAAGGCAAACAGATCAAAGCACCAAAATAAAAGAAAAAATAATATAAATAAAAACTAAAACAATAACTGTATATATTTTTTTAACAGGAATTAATTTAAAAAGCAATAAGACGCAGTCCCCGGCAACGGCGCCAAAAACTTGATAAGTCAAAACCGCAAGTGCACGGAGTTATCGTCAAGTAATAAAGTGTCGATCCCACAGGGACTGCTTTTATGCTTATTAAATTAATTCAAGAAATAGAATTTTATGTTGTGACAGAAATAAAATAAATTAAGAACACTGTAATTGATGATTTTAATAATAAGGAAAGGATTTTGGGATCCGGGGTACCACAATGATGCTCTGGAATCCTAATTGACTACTCTCTTATTAACGAATGAATTCAATTGAAGGCAAGCTATCCTAAATTAGTAAAAGTACCCTCTCAGCATACAGAAACCGTGCTTAAACGATACAACTCCTACTCTCGTGGTAATTGAAATCGAATTAAACCCATTAAGAAATGTGATAGCTTGTTTTATCCTCGAAGGACTAAAAACTACTCTCGTGATTTTAATCCTAAGTTCTGTTCTTATAGTTCCGACAAATAGGTTCACCTCTCAGTTCATCCCTGGGAATCTAACACATACGAACATGTGGCCATCGAATTCATAAGCAATATTAACAACGATAAAAACGGAATCAAATTGCATTCAAAGTAATAAGAGAGTCTAACAAATATTCATTCAAGAGACATCAAAGGGCATAGCCCCAAATCCTAGAACAAGGGAAACTACTCTAACATGGTGAATAAAGTAGAATCCATAGAAACAAACATTCAAACCAGGAAAAATCGAGAGAAGAGATGAAGAGATCGTTTCCAATCCTCCACCGTGCCTCCAAGAATCAAAGTTCGAACCTTTGGCAAATGTTTAAAGTGTCTATTTATAGTCTAGGGCAAAAAGGAGTGAAAAACAAGCCAAAAACCAAGCAAAATGCGTAACAGTGCTAAAATATGCGCACAAGGCTTCCGCAGCATGACCAGTGGTGTCAGACACGGCCAGGCCGTGCTTCTCACCGACTCTCGCTGAAACGCGCACTGATTTCTACCTCGAAGCATGACCGTGCTTTAGCAGACGGTCAGGTCGTGCTTCACTGCAGAATGTGCAGAACAGGATGAAACGAGGCGCGGGCCGTGCTTCATGGCACGCACAGGCCATTCTTCACTGCAGAATGCGAATTTTGGTGTTTTTGGCTCCCGAATTGGTCCCAACGCCCGTCCAAGCGATTTTTCTCCATTTCATAAGGTAAAATACCTTCCTTTAAGCACAAAAGAACCAACACCAAGTGCATTATTCAAATCAAACAAAATGCATAAATAACATGGATTAAAATGGCTAAAATGACTAAGATGCAATGCAAAACTAATACTAAACTATATGCTATTTCGAACACATTAGTATACAAGAAGTCCCTACAAGCTGCCAAAAGCCCACAAAAAGTAAACATCTACAAGTCTAACTCAAGCATCAGTTGAAGCAAGCGTCTGCATGCGAATATATCCTTAAGAAGGAAAGAAGAAGCTAAAGAAGACATAACTTATTTGAAGATTTATTTGTTGCATTTGATCAAGATAAGCTTAAGGTGAAACTGAAAAGAGAGAGATAAAACCCTGAATGAAGAACATACTCTCAAGCATCAAAAGGAGAATAAACAAAGCACCAAAATGTAAACATCCAGACTGAATGACAAAGATGAAGATCATATAGAAGTCTGAGCTATATACCTCCAAGACAGATGAAAAATGCTTATGTATCAAGCATCATTTGAATGAGCTATAAGAAGATTGAAGAAGCTCAAAGATTATATCAGGCAATGTGTGCTCAGTAACAAATCAAGTGTTGCGTCTGATATACAGAAGTATTGTGTCTGACTAGGATAAGTTATGACACATACTTATGTGTCTTATGACTTATTGATGGATACTCCAAGATAATCAAAGAGAAACATCTATCCACTAAGGGATATGCATGACATAAAGAGACATTATGTTATTGGGTATTGTCTCATGAGAAAATGAGAAGAACTACTGTCTGTATTCAGAAGGAGAACATCCAAGAAGAAATCTTCTTCACCACAAAAGATTAAAGCTATGAACAAACTTTTGTTAGTACGTAATCTTGGACCTTATTAAGAGTATGGCACACTTCAATATAATGTCATTTGAAATATTACAAGAAGATAAGATGAATGAAGTAAGGCAGAATCTACATAACATATTGTTGCAAACAAGACTTCATGAGCGTCTGGTCACTTGAGATCAAGCAGCGTCTGATAAACCATCTCAAACATCTGAAGAATGACATGTCCAACTATATAAATGCATCAAAGCCACATCAACATTATCTACACTGGAACTATGGGATACAAAAAAGAGTCATCTGAAGAAAAGATCAATGACCTCTTTTTAAAGCGAGTATTCCCAAATAAAGTTTCCTTACTTTTGACAAGGTATAAAACAATTTTATATTCACCTATATTTTCCTAAGTGCAAAAAGGAAAACTTTGAAAGCAAGTGGTTCATAATTGAAAATGTTCAATTTTTTGACTTTTTAGATTTTTTTTATGTGCCTTTTTGAGTTTTTTTATTTGTAATAGTTAGTTGTTACTTTTGATTATTTTTTATCCATAACATTTGCTTTTTTTATAGATGGTAGACAATGATAACACAAGGGGTAGAGGAAGAGGTAATCGTCGAGGTATCGGTAGAGGTAGGGGAAAAGTGAGAGGTAGGGGTACAACTACTTTGCCACAACCTTCTGTTTTGCAACCCACACGGCATTCTACAGGGCAATCCACACATCCGTCCACTTTTCACACACATGTGGCTCCCCAACCTCCCCGATCTACACCTAGCCCTCATCCTTCCTTCACAGATATGTTGCATTCCTCAGCCAGCCCTTCTACACCTAGCACGCATCCAGCTGATGATGCATCTGGTGATGACCCCCGTGTGTCATTATCATCCCATGTGGATTCATCTCCACAAATTGGGACTAGAGACACCGATGGACGTATGTGGATTCATCCAGGTCCAGGGAACACGTAAGTAATTATAATTTTTTTCTTTAAGTTATAAAATAACTTATATGCTTGTGACTTACAAGTTGTTTAATATTATTGGCATAGGTTCGATCCTCCCATTCAACCAACGCGTGAAATTACAAGGATAATTAAAACTAAGTTTGAAGGGTACTGGGAAACATATGGAGAAGTGAAGACCAAAGACAAACAATTAAAAAAACTGTGGTGGGGGGAGTTTCAGGTATGAAGTGGAAGTATTAATATTTGTGTAACTTGATATTTATATTTTCTTTTCATCACACTGCACTCTTATAATATTATTCTAACTTTAGTTAAATTTCTTTGCACTACAGAGGAAGTTTAAGTGGCTACCGGAACATAAGGCACAGATTAAAAAAAGATATCATCATAAAGCTTAGATGGGTATTCTAACGCAATGTATAAGTGCGACGTAAGATAGATTCTGGGAGATGGATTCCTGCTGAAATGCGTGAGAAATTGGAACAAAAATGGAACACAGATGATTGGAAAGGAAAGGCGATAGTTAACACTAACAATAGAAGCTTATCTGATGGTTCCCTACATACAGGAGGGTCAATTCCAACAACTGAACACTATAAGAGAATGGTAAGCAATTGAGTTATATATAGTTTTGTATTTCTTATAACACATTTTAGTTGACATTAATCTATATTTTTTTTATAGAAAAAATCATCAGATCTACCTCCAAGTTGTTGGGATCTATTCCAAAAGACCCACAAAATAAAAGGCGATGCAGTAAAGTGGGTATCTTCTAAGTCAGAGAGTATTGCTGTAAGTAACTTCTTAGGCGTGTTGTGAATTGGAAGAAACTATTGTGAGGTTGAACTGGAAGAAATTACCAGTGTAATTAAGTTAAAACTTAAATCAAGTGTTGGTAGATTGTAATGACTAATTATCTCAATTTTGAATGTTTATGATTTGGGGATTACTGATCTTAGGAGTAATTCTGACCTCAGGAAATTGTTGATTGTTCCATACTTTTTGTAGTTTTATAACAATGTTTTGATTGGTGACTGGTTCAATAAAATTAATTCTAATTTTGATCTACTACTCAATGAAAAATTATAAGGAGCTTGTAAGTGTTATATTATTGAATTTTGATACTATTACTCAATCTTATCTTTTGAGATACTTTTTGGATTGAAACCTATATAAATTATGAAAGACTAGAATATTGTAGTTTAGTCTAGTTCACCCCTGTTATGTAAATTAAAGTCCTACAATTTTGCAATTGAAAGTTTAGTCCAGTTCAGTCTAGAGTATATATGGTTGAAAACAACCCCTCAACCCCAATTCTATTTATTATTTATTTTATAATTAGCTGGGCTATTTATTTTACCAATGGTAGCTCACTTATTGTTTGGTCTCTTTTTTCCTGTAATGAAGTGATAATGCTGATTTTAAACCATTGAATGGCATAAATTATGAATGATTTGATTACTAGTTTGACCCTTCTAATGTGCTAAGTGTTTTTGTCATCATCTGATTGGTTATTTGGTTAAAGTTTTATTGTTACATAATCTTTCAGAATGAGTATGAAAGGCGCATTCTTGAAAGGGACTCTCAAGAGGCAATAGGGGATGATGTGTCCAGCTGCCAGTCCGACAACAATATCTTCTTAGATGTTGTTGGTGGTGTGGACAAGAAGGGGAGAATTTATGGTTTAGGACCTGAAGCTGCAAAATATAAACCTTCTTCTTCCACATCATCGATTGGGATCTCGCCATCTGAATATGAAGAGATGAAGACTCAAGTTTCTAACCTTACGGTGAAAATAAAGCCCTTAAGGATAAATTGGATATGCTTCTTTGCAACTCAGGAACAAATGCGCCAATTTATGGAAAGTTTTTCATTAACTCATCCATCTCCATTGGTTCCGCCACCACCTCCACCTCCACCTCCGCCTGCACCTACAAATGAGGATGATCAACAAGGTGATGATGAGTTATATGATGAATTGGGTGCAGATGTTTGATTTTCATCAGCTTTCTGAGGTATATTATCCAAATTGTTTCCTTATAATTTTTATCTTGTCATTGTTGTTTCATGTCCTAATCCAGTTTTCTTTGCTCTTAATTCCCCTGCTTTATTAATCAGTTATTGTTTTATTATATGATTGCTCTTAATGATTGCTCTCATATTTAATTGCTGTGAAAACAATGAGGAACAAAATCAAACTTTCTGTTAATTACCTTGAAAAGGATTTGGAGAATGCTATTGCTAAATTATAATGGGTTAATCTTGATTGGAATCTGCTCTCTATTTTTGATATGATATATACTAATATACTAATATTGTACCGACTGATCCAGTATTGTGGAAGCTATATATTGCACATTATCTACATATAGAATTGTTTTCTGCTTAATACCAACAACAACAACAAAAAGAATTGTTTTCTACTGTCCCTTGTTTCTTTTCTACACTGAAAGGTTATTGGATGATAAAAGTATTGTGGATGGATGGTATTGATATTATGGTGAAGGTAATGCAAAATTGGTCAAAGACTATAGTCTCTGGGAAATGTAAATTTTAGTGTGGGCTGACATCAAGTTTCATTAATTATACAATTTAAAGTGATTTTGTGTGATTTGTGTTGAGTTGTGTGTGTTTTGAAACTGATAAAGATATAATTTTGCTTTCTAAAATTTATTATCTAGGATTGAGTTGCCATCTGATTATTGCAAAGGTGTGCTTTTAGTCTATGGGTCTTTGCTTACAAGTTATGGATTGGGAGCCCAAATGACTAGCAACCCAAGACAGTGATTTCTCTCCACGTGATCCATATTCCCAAAGCAACCAGGGTGTTCTTTTAGTTCAATTTTTTTCTTTTGGGGTTGATAATATGACTGACTGAATTTTTTTAGGCTTATTTGACAAGGATAGTAGCTAAATTTTCTCTTAGTATGTGTTTACCTTTAGAAAAATTTTGTTTAGTTTCATTCCTGGAATTTTTAATCGTTATGACTGAATTTTTTGGGCTTAAACCAAGAAGTTTTTGGGCTTATTGAACTTGAATACCTCAGGTCTTGGTTTTATATCTCCTACTTAAATTTAAATAAATGGGCTATTATATATGTCATCCCCAACTTTGGAGGACTAATGTTGATTATATGACAGCCACAACCTATTGGTCCTGCTTTCTCCCAACTTGACTATGCCAATCTTTTTGTTCTTTAAGAAATTTGACAAGTCAAGTTGTTAGTCTTTTTCTTTTTATATATATTATTATTTGCAATTTTCTTGTTGATCTATCTGTTTCTGATTGGCCATGCCTTATACAGTGGTGTACTAGGATATTCTTGATTGACCAACCCCATCCCTATTGTATGTGACTATTTTGTTCCAAATTTTTGTGATGCATCAATAAGGAACTGATCTTTGGAACTCATCCGTCATCCGTATGCATTTTCACATACTTGTGACTTTTATTTGAATCTCTATTACCTATTTTGATGTGTGGATGTGAAGCTTTACAAATATTAAATTATTATAATGTTAGTAGTTATTTTTTGCCTGGAATAAAGCTTATGTTGCTGAATTTTTTCTCCCATATATTTGGCACATAGTGTTATAGTTTGGGAATTCAGTAGTAACAAGTTAAAATAAAGAGGGGGGAGTGGGGGGTGTCCTCTGTTTCTTAACATAAATTTACCCTGCTGCAAAAGAAAACCGCACACACCATTTGTAAGACTTTCTTGCCATGTTATCTTGTGTAAGTTACTCTATCATAGTGAGGTTATCAAAGAAAGACTACAACCTATAAACCTTATAGGGTGGACTTGATTGGATTAATTGTCTTGCCTTTGTATTCAGAACTATTGAGATGATGCTATTGCTATCGTGAATCTTTTAATTTTTCTTTTTATTTGAACTGCGATTGCAATACAAGCCTCAAGCAGCTCATGAGGTTAGGTTTAGTGACCTTCAAATAAGAAAGTGAGTGCTTGAGGTTTACTTATTTTCTTTGTCGTCTTCTACATTAATGTTATACACATGAGATTGTTGCTACTAAATTCAACTTTAAAGAATGTACAATTTTTTTCTCACATAAAATGGTGTAGTTTGACTCGACTTTCTACTTAGTGACGGAAAAAATCCCTCCTTCATTTTCTTTATTTCTATGTTTATGCCATGTTCCTCCACCATTTGTAATATTGAATCATTACATTGCGATTTCGATTGTAGTTTTGCAATATGATTGTCCTTCTATTTGGTGCTTGAAGAAATAAGAACAATCATATTGTATTGCCTTCAATAGGCATTAGGTAAACTTCTATGTTTATGCTATATTTATAATTTTGTATTGCCTTGCATTTTCTTATTTGCAAATTTTTCCAAACTTGGCAGTAGTGAAATCTAAGTCATATTGCAGGTACATGTTATGCATTTTTTATTGGGCCATGTTGGATTGGTGTCTGGAGACCAGATGCTATACATTATGAAGATCAAAAGGCTTAGTGCTCTTATACTTACCATAATATTTTGATATATCATTTCAGGATCAAGGTTGGACACATACAAGTCATATTGCATATTTTGGGGAAGAGAGAAGTGTATTCCAGCAGATGTGTGAACAATGATAATGTATGTTTTCAGATTTTACTACACTTGATTGGTGTAAAGTTCAGTGCAGATTTTAATTGAATTATGTAGTGATGTGCAGTTTACCCTTGATAATGTGCGCATGAGTGTTGTGCTGTTTGCAGGTTTTTAGATTATGTAGTGATAATTAGTTGAATGGTTCTGGTTGTTGTTGGGTTACTGTTAATTGAGACATTAAACTCCTTGCTTAATTCGTTAAATGCCTAATGGAATATGAAAGCACATTTTGAAATGCCTAATTTTTATTTGGAAAACACTCTTGAAATGCCTTATGAATCCTACAATAGAATCAATGTTAGTCTTATGCATGTTGGTTATGCATATGACAAGTTGCAAATTGCAAATAGCTAGGTTAATGAATTATTAATTGTTTCTGCTCCTTTAGTATCTGATATACCAAATCAAGTGGCTACTTTTGTTTTTTCCTCGATTAGCTTAATAATTGAATTCTTTTCATAAGTATTTGCCTTTGATTTTGAATATAAAAGGATCATTGCTCAAATATTTGCTTTTCCGAAAAACAAAACAATTAATATTCATTTTTAGTTTTAGAAATATTCGTAGTAACCAACCTGACGCGTCCCTTGCGTATGCACGCCCATAGGACTAGTTTATTTTTAAAGATTTTGTAGTAGGTATTTTATTTTAAAAAATAAATTCTTTAATTAGAAAAAGAATGTAAAAAAAATGGTAATTTTGAACCCAAAAAAAAAAAGAATAAATTCGTAATTTAGAGAAGGAATTTGTCCCTCACAAATTAGGAAAGGTTTATTTTAACAAATCCCTCACTAATAGCTAGGGAAAATACTCCTCACAAATCCCTCACAATTAGCGACGGAAAACATCCCTCACAAAGGGGAAAAATCCCTCGCAAATAGTGACGGAAAAATTCCCTCGCAAATAGCGAGGGAAACAATCCCTCACAAATAGCTAGGGAAAATACGAATTTTTATTAATCTGTTCGTATTTTTTAGCGACGGAAAATATAAATCCCTCACAAATAGTGAGGGAAAAAATCCCTCGCAAATAGCGAGGGAAAAAATCCCTCACAAATAGCGACGGAAACACATTTTTTGCTCTAATATGTTTCTATTTTTTGCGACGGATACAATAAATTTGTGAGGGACAAATTCCGTCGCAATTTGCGACGGATTTAACTTTCCCTCTCTAATTTTTTTGCGATGCCAAAATCAGATACGAATCTGTCTCCGTCACAAAATTCCGTCACTAACAGTTTTGTGACGGATTTTTAATAATTTAGTGAGGGATTTATTCCCTCGCTAAAACTGATTTTTCTAGTAGTGACTCCCAAGCTCTACAATGACTACATTTCAACGGGAAGAAGACAAAGACAACAGATAGGTCATCTTCGCATTTGAAGATTTGAATATATCTTTCTCAACGGATAGAAGCCAAGCACCAACGGTCATAAATTTGTCTCTACATATATATTCCAAAAGACTGAAGAAAAAAAGAAAAAAAGAGAGAATGTGTGTGTGGATGAGCCATTTCAAAGGAGCGAAAACTCTCCTCAAATCTTAACTCATCACCCCACCATGAACTCATCATATACATCCTCTCCATGAGAGTTATTCAGGAGAAGAAGAAGAAGATGAGCAAAATTTAAATGTCCTCTAGGAATAGAGTTGAGAGAAAACACCAGAACTTAATGTAATATCCTCTCTAGTATGAGCTTAGTGTGTCTAGTTAAAAAGCTCTTTCAATTTTGAAAGTAGCGATGTCAAACACCTTTTTACAAAAGGATGTTACCGTAGAAACATGAGAGTCTATTGTGTGCTTAGTAAGATACTTGTGTGTATAGCCAGGTCGGCAAAAGAGACACATGAGGATGACCAGGTAGGCCCCTTCTAAAAAGGAACAAGGATATTGTGGTTGTCTAAGAAGTTGTGAAGTACAACCAGGATTGGTTAGTAGGTACTCACAAAGTTTGGTCTTGAAAAGTCTGTATGTATTAGAGGCGCTTAGGTTTTTGTCGTTCTAAGGAAGTGTGATGTAAAGCCATTTAGCAGAAGATACACATAAGGTTGTAATCAATGTCGGTTATAGTGAAAATCCTTCAGGTTGTAGGGACTAGATGTAGCTATCATGTCAATAATGAACAAGTATAAAAATACTCTGTGTCATTCTCGAGGCACGGGTCGTGCTTCATGGCACGCCCAGGCCGTGCTTCACTGTAGAATGCGAATTTTGGTGTTTTTGGCTCCCGAATTGGTCTCAACGCCCGTCCAAGCGATATTTCTCCATTTCATAAGGTAAAATACCTTCCTTTAAGCACAAAAGAACTAACACCAAGTGCATTATTCTAATCAAACAAAATGCATAAATAACATGGATTAAAATGGCTAAAATGACTAAGATGCAATGCAAAACTAACACTAAACTACATGATATTTCGAACACATCAGTATACAAGAAGTCCCTACAAGCTGCCAAAATCCCACAAAAAGTAAACATCTACAAGTCTAACTCAAGCATCAGTTGAAGCAAGCGTCTGCATGCGAATATATCCTTAAGAAGGAAAGAAGAAGCTAAAGAAGACATAAATGATTTGAAGATTTATTTGTTGCATTTGATCAAGATAAGCGTAAGGAGAAGCTGAAAAGAGAGAGAGATAAAACCCTGAATGAAGAACATACTCTCAAGCATCAAAAGGAGAATAAACAAAGCACCAAAATGTAAACATCCAGACTGAATGATAAAGATGAAGATCATATAGAAGTCTGAGCTATATACCTCCAAGACAGATGAAAAATGCTTATGCATCAAGCATCATTTGAATGAGCTATAAGAAGATTGAAGAAGCTCAAAGATTATATCAGGCAATGTGTGCTCAATAACAAATCAAGTGTTGCGTCTGATATACAAAAGTATTGTGTCTGTCTAGGATAAGTTATGACACATACTTATGTGTCTTATGACTTATTGATGGATACTCCAAGATAATCAAAGAGAAACATCTATCCACTAAGGGATATGCATGACATAAAGAGACATTATGTTATTGGGTATTGTCTCATGAGAAAATGAGAAGAACTACTGTCTGTATTCAGAAGGAGAACATCCAAGAAGAAATCTTCTACACCACAAAAGATTGAAGCTATGAACAAACTTTTGTTAGTACGTAATCTTGGACCTTATTAAGAGTATGTCACACTTCAATATAATGTCATTTGAAATATTACAAGAAGATAAGATGAATGAAGTAAGGCAGAATCTACATAACATATTGTTGCAAACAAGACTTCATGAGCGTCTGGTCACTTGAGATCAAGCAGCGTCTGATAAACCATCTCAAACATCTGAAGAATGACATGTCCAACTGTATAAATGCATCAAAGCCACATCAACATTTATCTACACTGGAATCATGAGATACAAAAAAGAGTCATCTGAAGAAAAGATCAATGACCTCTTTTTAAAGCGAGTATTCCCAAATAAAGTTTCCTTACTTTTGACAAGGTATAAAACAATTTTATGTTCACCTATCTTTTCCTAAGTGCAAAAAGGAAAACTTTGAAAGCAAGTGGTTCATAATATAGTACACCTACTCTGCAAAGGCTATCACTGCTCTGACAAGTCTACGGAAATATTATCGTTCACTCCCAAGCTCTACAATGACTACATTTCAACGGGAAGAAGACAAAGACAACAGATAGATCATCTTCACATTTGAAGATTTGAATATATCTTTCTCGACGGATAGAAACCAAGCACCAACGGTCATAAATTTGTCTCTACATATATATTCCAAAAGACTGAAGAAAAAAAGAAAAAGAGAGAGAGAGAAAGAGAATGTGTGCGTGGATGAGCCATTTCAAAGGAGCGAAAACTCTCCTCAAATCTTATCTCATCACCCCACCATGAACTCATCATATACATCCTCTCCATGAGAGTTATTCAGGAGAAGAAGAAGAAGATGAGCAAAATTTAAATGTCCTATAGGAATATAGTAAAGAGAAAACACCAGAACTTAATGTAATATCCTCTCTAGTAAGAGCTTAGTGTGTCTAGTTAAAAAGCTCTTTCAATTTTGAAAGTAGCGATGTCAAACACCTTTTTACAAAGGGATGTTACCGTAGAAACATGAGAGTCTATTGTGTGCTTAGTAAGATACTTGTGTGTATAGCCAGGTCGGCAAAAGAGACACATGAGGATGACCAGGTAGGCCCTTTCTGAAAAGGAACAAGGATCTTGTGGTTGTCTAAGAAGTTGTGAAGTACAACCATGATTGGTTAGTAGGTACTCACAAAGTTTGGTCTTGAAAAGTCTGTATGTCTTAGAGGCGCTTAGGTTTGTGTCGTTCTAAGGAAGTGTGATGTAAAGGCATGTTAGCAGAAGATACACATAAGGTTGTAATCGATGCCGATTATAGTGAAAATCCTTCAAGGTTGCAGGGACTAGATGTAGCTATCATGTCAATAATGAACAAGTATAAAATTACTCTGTGTCATTCTCTCTTCCCTACTTTCTTTAATTTTGTCTTTATGTTTTATCTGTTTGCTTGAGATAGAACCACTTAAACATAAACTATTTTAACTTAACTTTATAAAAGTTTTAAAACCTCATAACGTCAAGTCATCTTGCGTCTGGCTATAGTCACTAAGTTACACATACACTTAATGATCTTTGAAACATACTAGTCCTTAAGTATGATCCAAACTGAATTAAGTGATATGGTTTTTATAACTTGTTTTTGGTTAGAAACATTTTTGTGTGTCTAATGTAAAGTTTTATAAAACCTTTGGACACCAAGGTTGTGTCTGCATCTGATTGACTTAGTGTGTCTGCACTATCAAAACATAGAACGAGCATCTAAAAAACACAATCCAACTTTAAAACCACAATCCAACTTATCTTTTTGTGTTTTCCTGGTTCTTCAGGAACATCCTTTACTCGTCATCGGTGATTTTGAAGAAGAGTCATAGACATATACTTTCAACATGAAAGAGTGCCTAGACCAAATACACTAACTCTCAACAGAGAGGATACATACTTTAAGTATATGACTCTTTTACAAAGAGGATATTGAGGTTGCCCTTGTGTTATTCTAGATGACTCTCATTGACAGGATATGTATGATAAGCTCATGATGGAGTGGTGAGTATCTGATTTGGGCAGAGCTTCTGCTTCTTGAAAATTTTGTATTGCCTCCACATCCATGCGATCTTCTTAAGTCTTATGGAATATATAGCCAAATATATCTGTTGATGTTTGGCTTCTTCCTGTTGTGAGACATGCTGAGATATTCAAAAATATTGTTAAAGAACATTTATTTGTTGGCCTTGTCTTCTTCTCGTTGAGATTTGATCATTTTACTACATAGGGTTGAACGATAAAATTTTCATACACTTGTCAGAGCAGTGATAGCCTTTGCAGTTGCAGGATGCTTTACATAGTAAGTGTATTGATTTTGAATAGTTGTACTGTACTCTGTACCACTTGCTTTTTAGCTTTGCTTTTTGTTCTTTGGCCAAGATAGATGAATATAAAAGTATTTTATTCTTTCCAAAAACAATGAAGCTTTATATCTCAAAATACTCAATCTTAAAGGAGTCGTTGATCTTTTCTTTAGTTGACTCTTTTGTATTCCTTATTTCTAGTGTAAGAAGACGCAGATATAACTTTGATGCATTGTGTACACTTGGACACATCATTCTTGAAAAATATTGAATTGGTCTATTAGATGCAAGCTTGTTCTCAAGTGACCAGACACTCATGAAGACTCGCTTGTGATAGATTATATTTTGATTCCGCCTTGCTTCATTCTTCTTATCTTCTTGTATTCTTCCAATATGAGGATATATTGAAGAGTATATCAATTCTTAATACATTCTTCAACAAATGTAGCCCACGATTGCATACTGACAAAAGCTTTGATAAGCCTTCAATCTTTTATGGTGTTGTAGAAGATTTATTCTGAATGTACTCCTTAAGTTATGGATGCAAACAATAGCTTTACTCGTGTACGTATGCGAATATATCCATGAGATCTTATTTCCCAGACACAACCTCTTTCATAGGTAGATATTCCATGTGATGATCTTGGAGTTTACATCAGCTCGTCATAAGACGCATATCCATGTATCACGATATATAGCATAGTCGGACATTTCTTTTTTTGATCAGACACTTCAGTTGATTTGATCTTGAGCACATGTTGCTTCTGACTTGGATCTTGAGCTTTCTTCTTTCTTTCCTTGTAACTCTCTTTCATGGTGAATGCTTTATGATCAAGCCTTTTCCATCCGTCTTGGGAGTATAGCTCAGACTTTCTCCATGATCTTTATCTTTGGGCATAATAACACACATGCAACATTCAGATGCACTACTGGTTTAGCCTTTAGATAAAACTTCATAATGTCTGGATAAGATATTGTTGAGCGCTTTTATATCCCTTTCAGACGCTAGAGATAATATTTATCTTTTATTGTGTTATCTCTTTCTTCTGGTTTGTTTGTGCTAATAAGACTTTTCTGCTAACATAACAAACTTGTTAAATACTCATAAGATTAATTGTCCATTCTTATGACATCTTTGTTATCATCAAAACTATAAGAGGTCAGATGCAATTATTCATTTTGGTCTAACAATCTCCCATCTTTTGATGATGACAAACCTATTAATAATAATAATTTATCTTATACCTTTCACTATTTAAAAAGCCGCCTAGAGCGAAAGCTCTAGAATTTTTAAATGGTTAGTAAAACATAAGATATTAGAGTAGATACTAGAGTGTGTTAGTCTTTAATTATACTTCATTTTATTAATTCATATTATTTCACCCTCTGTTTGTTATCAACAAAAGGTGAAAGTGTAAAGATGAAATAATATAATATCAATGGAGAAATATTGGTGATATTAGAAAAAACAAAAGAAGATTATGTTTAATAAGATAAGGCAAAAAGACAAAGAAAACCATACAAAGATAGGAATTTAAACATTTATAAGCATAGATAAGAGAATCGAAATTTGACTTTCTATTCTCTTATAAAAAATGTACAATCAAAACAAAACAAAAAATATCCGAAAAATGAAAAATAAACAAACAAAACAAATAAAGATCTGAAGCAAGATCTTTATTTATGAAAAAATGAAATGCATACAAATAACATTTCATGATCTTAAGACACCTATTCTAACCTAAGATTAACATGAGATGCATGCAAAAAGGAAAGAAAAACGAAGAAAATGAAAGGATGTAAAATGTAAAATAAACTAAAAACAAAATGTAACTTAAGAGTAAGAAAAAGCTAATAAAAGAAACTGAAAAACAGAGAAAAGGTAACAGAAAATCATAAGGGTTCCTAGGGGAGACTACAGAAATCCTCGACAATCTTCGAATTTTTGTTTCTAGACCTTCTTGTTGAAGGAGGTCGTCGTTGCCAAACGAGTTATGTTGATTTCTTCTGACACGAGATTCACCTTCTTCCATGGCAACTTTCCTATGTGGAGGAGTAGGTATACATGGAACACTTTTCATTCTTCCGGGTCGAAAGCACTTTAAGAGGTTGCAGAAGGTGGCTTCACCACTAGGATGAGAAGAAAAGGAGGGCTTGCTAAGGGAAAGATGATGAGAACGCGTTTTGAAAGGGAGTTGTGAAGAAATGATAGAAAAATTGTGAAGAGAAACGAACGAAGATGTCCTAAATTTATAGTAAAACATCTGAGAGACTCTATGTAACACCCCATTTCTGAAGCGCTACTAGACTAGAACTTAACTCTACATGCAACGATCTTTGCAAAATAGTACTCTTTTTGTCCTTTGAAAAATGCAGTAAATTTTTTTTTCTTTTTTACAAATGTCTTTCGCAAAACACAATCAGAGTATCTACAGCGTTTTAGAAACATGATGAAATTCTACCATGCAAAAGACAGATGCAACTGAAATACATACATATTTACATTTCCAAAAGATATACAACTAGTTTGTACAAAATGCAAAAGTAAATAAATATCCACAAGAGGAATACACCTAAAGTATGAAGACCCTAACAAGAGTAGTCATACTTCTAGGGTACTCCCGGCAGTTACCCATGCAGGGGGCTGCTCCAAAAGTAAAACCTCCAGACCTATCCAACCACTACCACAAAGACTAACAAGTCAACAGACTGGTCACCAACTAAAACTATATACAATATAAACAGACGTCAACAACTACACCAACTACACCTTAATACCCAGGTCCTCTGACGGGTCCTCCTCATCCTCCTCCTCCATCAGGTCATCCTCCTCATCCCTGGTCAAATCAACAAAAAGGTACAGAAGCAGGTACTCCCTCTAGTCTAACCTCCTCCACCAGTACGTCGTCAATCCATCCCACGCCACTGCAGCCAACCTCACCACACATTCGACAAACAGAAGGAGGATCCACAGGTGGAGTGGGTATCCTGATATGCAAAGGTGGAGTCGGAACATCCTCCGACTCGGGCTCCGGATCCGCTACTGGGCTAGGTGAATCTACCGCTGCACGTGAAGTAGAAGCTCCCAATGCCCAACGTCTCATGCCAACACTCTTACGAGCGGTCCTCTTAACCTTCGTACCACCAGGAATGGGTGTGTAACGATAAGTCGTCTCCCTAGGGATCTCAAGGGACTCGTCAGCTGAAGTAGTCGAAGTAGTCGTTAACACTCGGTCCTCCTGAGTGCGACGCCATCCATCCACAGTCTGGTCTACTAGGACAGGAAAGCTCACGGTACGCCGAGAGATCTTCTGTCGAACTGCCAGTCCATCTACGCGAAAGGTCTCCATTACATCCCCTGTAAATACAACCCACCCTGAAGTGGGATCGAACTCCATAGCCGAGGGAATCTCCATGTCAGGGAAGTCAAAGATCGCCTCCGGCGACGTCGTCATCGCCGGGATCTCCACCGCATTTGCCATCCTCTGGGTTACCATCATTAATTGATGGAACCACGGGCAAGGGTCAACTTCTTAAATAAAACATATAACACAATACAACATAATATACAATTCAAGAATGCACAAATGCTCTGCAAATGCAACTACATGCCACTATTTATGATTCCGGAATACCCTGCAATGGTCAATCGTTGGTACGCCATGGTACGTCACCAATGCAATACTATTCCATGCTAAGGGTTAAACGAACAATGCCCCTGAACTCCAGCCTTGGCCTTGGGCAATCCTTCACCTCGGGATATTCAGGTCGAAGTTACCATAATGCATGACTATGCATTTCGCCTACTCCCATGAACATATCAAATGCGTATGATATTCCAATATGGCATAATCAAATAAATATTCAATTATCCAGCACCAACCCAACAGTATACATAACCACATGATCGAAGCATACATGCAACATATCATATAGTCAATTCAGCAATCCAACTAATTTGCATCCACATATCGATTTTCAGCAAACATAAGCATATAACACAGTCCCCATTTCAGCATATAAATATTAAAACTCTAGGTATATCTAGAAGTAGCCCTTACACCTACTATACAAAACATAAACACATATAATGTGAAGTGCCCTTACCAAAGACTATCAGCTCACGTGTCAACGCACGCTACCGTCCTACTCAGCATGAACTCAATCCTCAAAGATTCCTAAACAACACACCAAACCTTAGTACACTCTAGTTCACCCAAAAATAATTCCCTAGGCATAGATTCAATTCTAACCCCTAGATTACTCAATCCCACAATTCTTTTTAATGAAACACACTCACTTGAAATAATACACAAGTTGGAAATTAAATGTTTTAAAAACTCAAATTCTTTTTCTTTTGTTTTTGGAACATGAAACAACACTAAAATCAATTTCTTTTCATAACAATATAGAATCAAGGCTCAACTTGGTTTTAGGATCACAAAGAATCCAATTCACCTAAGTGTCTCATTGCCTTAAAATCAAAACACTTCCAATCCAATCAAACTCTTTCCAAAATTTTCCAAACTTAAACAACAACCCAATGTAATTAATTCAAGTAAAAAATACAAAATAATTTTCTTCCCCAAACCCCTTGGAGCTCTCGGCCACACCCTTCTTTTTAGAGAAAATTTGCAAAACTTTCCAATTAATCAAAACCACATCATTCAATCACCTAATTCCTTTCCAAAACCAAACCATCACTCAAACACATCACCCTATCATGTCTATTCAAGCATCAAGGGTGTAGTACCCTAATTTTGTCCGGCCTTTTTATTTTATTTTATTTTATTATTTATTTTAATTTTTTTTAATTAGTAGTAGTAATAATAAACAAAATAATATTTTGGTTTTATAATAAAGAATAAAAAGTTTAAATAAGAGAAAAAAGAAAAGAAAAGAAAAAGGAAAAATTATTTTTTTTCAAGAAGGGAGGGTGCCAATTGAAATGTGGGAGGTGCCAAAAGCATTTGGCCAAAGGATGGCCCAGCCCAATACTCCTCACCTAGCAGCCCACACATGCACCCCCTCTCTTCTCTATTTGCAACCCCCAGCCTCTCCTGCGTCTCCCTCTTCCTCATGCACGCAACACACACCCACGCGGCCCAATAAACTCACGCACAGCCCAGCCCATCCTTTCTTTAACCTAAAAACCAATAACCCTAAAAAAAACCACACGCCGCGTCCTCCCCTCATCCTTCCCTTCTCTCCCTTTCTTCTTCCCCCGCGGCATTCCTTTCTTCCTTCTTCATCCTCTTCTCCTTACCCCTAGCTCCCTCACGCCGCATCTCTCTCAACCTCCTCTCCTTCCCATTCTCTCCTTCTTCATCCTTTTCATCTCCCCTTCTCCCGTAACCCTAATTTCCCTCGCCTTGGCAATGCCACAAATCGTCTCCCTTTCTTTCCTCTTTCATTCCTCCGCCAATCCCTCCATCATTCACGCTCCCTCTCCCACGTTTCCCTCATCTTCTCTCATCTTCTTCGCCTCCCAAAACCCTAATAGCCGCGGCAATCCTCTCCTTCTCCATTCCCCTAAATCACAGTCTTACCCCTTCATCTCTCTCACCAAACCTTTCCCGGGCCAGCCACTCCACCAAACCCTAAACCTGGTAACCCTAGCCGAATCTACACCCAAGATCTCGCCCTAAACTATCCCTTATATCTCTCAGATTTCCCAAATCCCACAAAACCGAATCCTATCCATCCCCATCTCTATCAAATCGCATCAAGATCTCCACGAGGATCCCAGATCTACGCGTGGAATAAGGGGAGTTTCATTCCATTCATTTAGTTTCTTTCCATCTTTCTTTTTATTTTTATTATTATTCAAATATTTGCACTAATTTGGTTGGATTTTCTCGCAGGTATTTTGGCTATAAAAGCCACACAAAACACAAGTCAAAGGGGGCCGAACCCTAAGGAAGAAAACAGAGAGCGAGAGAGAGAGGAAAGAATCCAAAAAAGAAGCAGCAGAAGCAAAGCGTATGGTAGAAGAGAGAGACCCAAAAAAAACCAACAGTATAGGTTTAGGTTTCTTTTTCTTTTTCTGATCCCTCTTTTGATCTTCTCTGTAATTTTCTGGGAAAGAGCACAAGAGTCCAGGTTCCCATCTTCTTCTTCGTTCTGATATTCTCTGTTACTGTAGCCATTTTTTTGTAAATTGGACTGTTGTTGCAATTATTCGTGATCATTGTTATTATTGTTGTTACTGAGATTGTTGTTGTTATTACTGTCGTGATTATTGTTGTTGCTGTTGTACGAATCTGGAACTAGATTAGGGTTAGGGTTTGGTCTTCCAATGGGACCAAACCCAAGCCAGGGACTTAGTTGCAATTTACTCCTTTTTTATTTCATAAATCATTATAAATGAATAGGATATTAATGAGGGGCTTAAAAGCAATAAAAAAGAGAAGTTTCTATTTTTATCTATATGTGTTTTTTATATCAATATGATTAGTTTTTATTTTTAAATTTTATCTCATATTTGTTATTTCTGTTATATAAAAAGAGAATAGATAAATTAATATAATCATATTTTATTTTCTTTACTTCTAGACTTAGGGCCTCTAATTTAATTTGCACGCAAAGTGGATTTCTGACCCATTTGGCCAAAAAGAGTTAAAGGCTGGCTTTATTAACTTCATAAAATCAAATTGGGCTTTTTGACCCACTTCTCATCTCTTCCAACTTCTATTCCATGTAATCACAATCATTTGGGAACCCTTTTTTTCTTATCTCGCACATAAATGAAATCTTTAGCTAAGAACCCTAAAATGTCATTTGCATTCAGTTTATGGTTTTCTTCCTTTCCTTATAAAATAAAATAAATAAATGTGATTAAGAGATTTATTTTTAAGGCAAACATGTTTTTTTAAAACAATTAAAGGTACCATTTTTATGGGCGTTAAATTCAAAAAAACAGGTTTTCCAATGTTTTCCTAAAAATAAATATTGGTGGCGGCTCCATTAAAATTTTAAGGGTGGTTGTCACAAAGGGTTCCTCAAATTTACAACTTTCCTTTGATCAAATCAAAAATTAACAACACCAACAACTTAATCAAGTATTAAGGAGTAAGAACCCCAAACTAATTGCTTGATTCACTTGAGAAATCACAAAGCCCCTTTTCCTTGGACCAATCGGCCTAGGGTTCCCAAAATTTGGGGGAAACTTTGATCATCTAACTCATGATCATAATCAACCATACACAAAGCATTAAACAAAGCAAGAAGCAAAAAAAAAAAAACTCCTACACCTATATAAAGGGCTCATGGTTTTGAGCTCAAAAATGGACAAGGAAGAGTTTATTCTCATGCTTACTTACAAGGTGAAGAAGATGGTAACAAGAAGAAAAAGAAGCTAGGAGCAAATAAGGTTGAGGAATGGAGGTGAAATCATGCCAAGAAGAAAAAGATGGAAGCCATGGATGAGAGCTTGAGTTTCTCTCTCAAAAACTAAGTGAGAAGAACTGAAATGAGGGTGAGACTAAGGGAGGGGGTTCACGGCCTGATAAGGCAAGGAGGGAGGAGAAAATAATAATAATTAAACAATTGTAATCACTTGGTTAAAAATGGCTTAGAAAAAGCATCATTTAATTAACCTCCAAATATGTGACACCTACACCTTAAAAAGTAAGATTCTAATCTAATCACCTCATCTAAACATCTAATCCCTCTCTTCTCATGATTACCCCCTAATCCTAGAGTCTTGAGTGTACAAAAAAATACGGCATTGAGTAATCGCGTTACCAATTAATTCTTTCGCCGATTAAATCGCGAAAATTAATTTACTTAGAAATTAATTCACCGCGTGATAATAATTTATCATAAATAATAAAAACAATTGAAAACACTCAATCATAATCAAAACAAGTTACGATTCGATTTTTATTGAAATCGAAGTTTGTTTAAAAAAAAATTTGCGTATAAAAACTATCCGGTGATTCAAAATACGGCGAAACTTCATTAGAATTTTTTGACGATTTTTGAACCATGAATTAATATAAAATATTAATTCTCAAATTTAATTTTATCTTGATTTAATTCAATCACTTACTTAGCTAGCAAGAAACTGCTTATTATAGCATAAATACGACAAATTACACTATAATAACGGTAAATATGCATCGTAAAAATACGGATGTTACATTCTACTTCGTTAGAAAGTAGCGAGTATTTGGAAATAAACTAAGGTTGAGAAACTAAGGGTTATGGCACAATTTCCTAGGGAAGAAAGTTTTTCAAAAACACGCATCATTATGACTTATAAGTCACATCTGATGGTTTTTGAGAGATAACGTTTCAAAGAAATCACACATAAAACACAACAAAAATAAATAAAGGAAACAATCAACAAAGGTGAATAA
The DNA here is from genome assembly GCA_037113605.1 of Calophaca sinica. Taxonomy (NCBI): domain Eukaryota; kingdom Viridiplantae; phylum Streptophyta; class Magnoliopsida; order Fabales; family Fabaceae; genus Calophaca; species Calophaca sinica. The sequence continues at coordinate 53,220,724 of CM073737.1, forward strand.
ATTACAGAAAATAACATTTTGAAAAATATTAAAATAGTAAAAAACAATATACACACAAGATAAGGATAATCAATAATACTACATACATAAGTAACTATCAGAGATAATTCAACATATATAGGCAGCAAAGAATGCATGTTATCAGACAAAAGAAATACACATAATAGCAGACAATTTATCATGTGTATAGACAACAGACAGAATGTAACAGACACAAATCACACAGAGTTAATAAAACATCATACTTACGTAGCTTGAAATCTAAGGATGTTACCTTTAGTTACTAGATTATGTTCAAGTGCTTACCACTTGGTCCATAAGCTATAGCTCTTGTGATGCTAACACATAAATGTACTTAGCATAAACGAACTAGTGTAACGATGTTAAATAAAACATGTTGTGTATGGCTCATATTGTTACTGAAAGTTGGGCTGACGCTCGAGCGGAGTGTCTGCCCCTTGGGCTTGGGCCATCCGTTTTGTTGGGGTACGACGAGTGGGTTGGAGGTGCGGGGGGCGAAGTGATCAATGCATTTTAATGCACCTTTAATAGCTTTGCACTTTATGTTTTTAGTTGTGTGTCATGTCCAATAACTACTTTTTGACATGGTTTTATATCTTTGGGTCTTAATTGGGCTTTAGAGAAATTCTTTGTTAATTTTTGGATTTTGTTATATCCTGACCCATGTTCCTTTTGCAGGTCCTAACTTGGGCTATACTTGTCCGATTGCAGTGATCTTTGTGGCGTTGGAAAGCTAAGAAGCAGAGCTACAAATCTTATGCTGACACCAAAGCCCAGTTCGAATGTTTTGTTGGTCGAAAATGCCAATTACTATAGCTGGAAAGACTGACTGCGAGTTGTGGGTCACTTTCTCATGTGATTAGTTGTTATTGGGCTAATTAACCTCTTATGGGCCCTTCTCTTTGGTCATAAACTGAAGTTTACCTAGGTTAACCTAAGGAGACATTATAAATAGAATTTTTAGAGTCTTAGGAACCACCTTTTGATTACTTTTGAATCTTTTGCCGTTTTAGCAATCTTTTCTCATTTTCTCCTTCTTAATCTCGTTTTTGTCAAATCCTTCTATGGAAGGCTAAGACCTTAGATTAATTCACTAGTTAGAGAGTTTTTATAAGGATCTTGAGGCTTGATTATTATTGTTAATTTCGATTTTCAGATTCTATCTCTTTTCTTGTTGATCTTTCATTTCTTTGATCTTTGTTTGCAAATTCGTTTTAGATGTTGATGCTTAATCATATCAATTTCGTTTTTGCTCTTTGAGATTATTTGAAATATTTTGAACGCTTGTTTTAATCTGTTTCGAATATAGATCAATAGGATCTACGGCGCTTGACGTAGGTTTGATTGAATTTGGTAGTTAAATTAATTATATTTTTGTGACGCTTATTCCTTAATCATGATTAATTGATTCTGTGATGCTTAATTAATTATGTATTACAGTAGGAATTCTTATAAAGTTAATTGACGCTTGATTGGTTAATTTTATGGTCAAACAAGAATAGAATCACGAAATAGAGTAATCATTTGAAACCCGTGATAGATCTAAGTATTAATTATCCTGAACCAGTGGGTTAGTCGTTTTTATATATTGATATTTTCATCTTTTAAATTCTGTTTCTCATAATCAAAACCTATTTTTTTTATTTCTTCGTATGTTCTCGTTTTTGGTTATTGTTATATTAGATATCCTTGTGAGACGACCAATGTTGAATTACCTTGTTACTACATTTACTATTTTTAATTATTTGACCCCTGCGCGACAGCGGACCAAATTGGCGTCGTTGCCGGGGATCTCTGATCAATGTTAGCCAATTCAAGAACCTTACTAACGTCTCTAACATTTGATTTTGCATTTTGATTGTGTTTCAGGTTTTAACAGTGGATTTTGCATTGAGTTAGTGAAAAAAAAATCGATTTTCGGTCAACTTGCTCGGATTGCTCTGAAGTTTGGCCAGAAAATCCGGAATAAATCAAGGATTAATACTCCCATATCGAAGACTGATACTGGGACTACAGGCTCAAAATCCAAAATTTCATTGTTTAGACCACTTTTTGATTTTTTTTAAATTTTTCGTATTTTTAAAAAAATCCAAAAAAATTAGTGTTATCTTTATTTGATTTTTAGAGATTTTCGGTACTATTTTTAGATTTTTTAGATTTTATTTGATAGGGTTTGTCGATTTCTTTAGTGTTTTAGAGATTAGGACATTATTGGTATTTTTTAATTTGTTGTGCTGCCTTCATATGTGCTCATGATGCATGATTAGGTCCAATTCTGACATTCTGCATTCTTTTGATCCAGAAATAGATAGGAATTTTCATTCACTCAATAGACTTAATAAGGCTACTACTAGTAATAACATAGGTACCGATCATATAGGTGATAGTGACAGTGATAGCATTAGCATATTTAGTCATACTCTCTTTGACACTGATTCTAATTCTGAATTTATTGTTGATACCATGGCTGCTAGAACATTAAGGGAACTTGTTACACCCGATGTTACTTATAATGCTTTATGCATTGAATACCCAGATGTTGAGGTCCCTTTTGAGCTTAAATTTGGTTTGATACATTTGCTTCCTAAGTTTCATGGTCTTGCAGGTGAAGATCCTCACAAGCATCTTAAGGAGTTCCATATTGTATGTTCTACCATGAAACCTCAAGGTGTTCCCGAAGATCACATCAAGCTGAGAGCCTTTCCATTCTCATTACAAGACATCACAAGGACTGGTTGTACTACCTTCAACCAGGTTCTGTGACAAACTGGAATGAATTGAAAAAGTTATTTCTGGAAAAGTTCATCCCTGCCTCTAGAGCTGCTTCAATCAGAAAAGAAATATGTGCCATCAAGCAGATTGACAGAGAATCTTTGCATGAATACTGGGAGAGATTTAAGAAGTTATGTGCAAGCTGCCCTCACCATCAGATTTATGAACAGCTGCTCATCCAGTATTTTTATGAAGGCTTGCTGCTTATGGATCGAAACATCATGGATGCTGCTAGTGGAGGAGCACTTGTGGATAAAACCCCAGCAGATGCAAGAAGCCTGATTGAGAACATGTCTGTTAATTCTCAGCAGTTCACTACCAGAAACAATTCCGTGGTGCTGACAAAAGGAGTCAACGAGATATAAGCTACTGGCTATAAGAACTTGGAGAACAAGCTTGATGAACTTATTTCATTGGTGAAAAAGTTAGCAGTAACTAAAACTCAGGCAGCCAGAGTTTGTGGCATTTGTACTTTTGCAGAACACCCTACAGATGCATGTCCTACATTGCAGGAGAGTGACAATGCTAATACTCCTCAGGCCTATACAGCAAACATATTCAATGACAGGCCTCAACCCAACTATGATCTGTCTTCCAATAGGCACAACCCCAGTTGGAGAAACCATCCAAACTTGAGATGGGGAGATGCATCTACTCAGTAGCCCAGGCCACAACCTCCCCCACAACCTTCATTGGAAGACCTTGTTAAGCAAATGGCTGCCTAGAATCACCAATTTCAGTAGAGAACAGATTCAACCATTCAGAATTTGGAGACAAAAATTGGACAGCTAGCAACCTCCATTAATCAGATACATTCTCAGGGGTCGAACAAACTACCTGCCCAGCCAGTAGTGAATCCAAATGTCAGTGCAAATGTCAGTGCAATCACTCTCAGATCCGCAAAGTCATGAAACTCCAGAAACTCCTCCAGCAGAAAACACAAGTGGCAGGAAAAATGATAAGCCACCTTCTGTGCCTACCTCTCGTGATGATGTTGGTGCACAACCTATACCACTTCCCTTCCCTCAAAGGGATGTGATAACTAAGAAGATGGATGAGGCAGATAAAGACAAGGAAATCTTGGATACATTTAGGAAGGTTGAAGTAAATATTCATCTCCTTGAAGCGATTAAGCAGATTCCAAGATATGCTAAGTTCCTTAAAGAGTTGTGCACACACAAAAGGAGGAGGAGGCTGAGGGGAAATGAAAAAGTCAACATGAGTCGCAATATTTCTGCACTTATACAACCCATGATGCCCCAAAAGTGCAAGGATCCAGGGATTTTTACTATTCCATGTACCATAGGGGATAGTATATTTGAAAATGCTATGCTAGATTTAGGTGTTTCCATTAATGTTATGCCTACATCTATCTTTAACTCTCTGGCTCTTGGACCTTTGCAGAATACATGTGTTGTTATTCAGTTGGCAAACAGGAGCAATGCTCACCCTACTGGACTTGTAGAGGACGTGCTTGTTAAAGTTAATGACTTGATTTTTCCTGCAGATTTTTACATTCTAGACATGGAAGGAGAGACAAAATCCAGCAGGGCACCTATCATCCTAGGCAGACCATTCCTAAGAACAGCAAGAACCAAGATTGATGTCCATGCTAGAACACTGTCCATGGAATTTGGGGATAGCATAGTTAAATTAAATTTAACCTCTTTGATGCTGCTATGAAGCATCCCATGGAAGAGTATTCTCTTTTTCAAATAGAAGTACTTGCTGACTTAGTTGAATATACTCATTCTGATGTTACAAATTGCATGGTTGTGCCTGTTAATGTTACAAATGATGTTGCTACACTGCAAGCTTCTGATGTAACTCCATCCACCAGAATACTTCCCTCCATTGAGCAGCCACAAAGAAGACTTAATCCCTTGATTTTGGATGTTGTGAAGAAGAAGAAAACCAAACACTTCCATGTGTTCAACTCTCACCTTAAAATCATGGCGGGTAAACTTCGATCCAAGTGGACTGGCCCTTTTGTTGCTACTAACATTGTTCCTTATGGTGCAATGGGAATAAAAAGTGAAGCCACCAATAAAGTCTTCAAAGTCAATGGACACTGCCTCAAGCTTTGCCAGGAGAGCCCCGCACTTGAAGAGGAGACTGTAGAAGAGCTCTCCTTGAAAAAGCCACCTTGAAGAGGGAGTTTTCTTTCCTTAATCCTTACTCTTATTTTATACTTGTTGCTTGCATTGAGGACAATGTGTGATTTAAGTGTGGGGGGAGATCTTTTAGCATAGTAGTTTTATTTTGTTTTTGTTTTGCATTTTTGTTTAAAAAAAACAAAAATTGCTATTTTTGCATGCCTATTCATTGAATTTCTTGGTTTGTATGAGTTAGGAGTGATTTCACTATTCTAGGACCATAGGTTTTGTGGCAGGATATGGATGAGTTCCTTGCATTCTTAGTATGATAAGTTAGATTTGAACACTAAATTATGCATCATTTGTGATAAATCATTGTCCTTGGTGAGATTTGGGTCTTATAATGAATGGAATACACTTGGTCATTCTCTTTCTTTCTTGAGTGATTTCACTACTGTTTGTTGGTTACTTTAGAACTTGACTTGACTCTTGTTGAAACTCTTGTTCACATGCATGCATTGAAATGATCTAGGAAATTTTTGTTCTTATTATGCCACTAGCCAAATAAGCCTACCTTGCAATTATCCTTTTGTTAACCCCTCTGAGCCTATTTATCCCATTCTTTGTTATATAGCTCATTACAAGCCTAAAAGTGAAAAACAATGATATGATCTAATCTTAAGGGATAAAGAAGCTTTGCTTTGGAAAAATTTTGATAATAAATATTGCATAAGTGTGGGGTTGCTCAAAGATGTGGTTATGTTAGAATATCTAAATATTGTGCTTCATTGGAAATTTGGCAAGTACTAAAAAATAAAATAAAATAAAATAAAATAAAAAAAGAAAAGAAAAAGAAAAGGAAGAAGGTGATAATACAGAAGGAAAGTGTGAAAATGGAAAAATGGATTGAAATTTGGTTGAATTGCCCCCCATGATTATTTGTCAATTGTTTTCCATTGCTCCTTTATCCTCTTTGATTTTATAGCCTAGTTACACCTTTCAATTATCCTACCTTGACCTTGGCCCCATTATAACCTTAATAAAGACCTTTTGATCTTTGTGTGCTTGTGTTTCAAGTGTGGATGTTAGAGGCTTGTCAAGCCTATGGTAGTGCTAGCTTTCATGATGTGCTATGAGTGTAAACACTATGGAATGATGTTATCTAACTAGTTGGAAGATTTGCAAATTTTTTTGGAAAAATGGGTTGTTGGCCGCGAGCATTTTAAAGCTTGGGAGGCAAATATTTTTGTGCTTCTATCATTTGAATTAATTGTATTTAGGTGTTTAAGAATTGTGCGGACTTTGGAAAATTTTTAGAAAGTGATTTGGATTGAATTTTGGAGTTGTCTTGGATTTTAGGCTATGAAACACATAAGGTAAATTGGGCTCTTTGAGACCCAAGAAACCAAGTGGAGCCTTGTTTTAGTATTTGAGAAAAGAAATGATTAATTGAGGTTGTTTATTGCCTTTAGCTTTCAAGAAAAATAATGATGTACATTGTTTTAGTCTTTTTCAAGAAATGGTTCTAGTTTTGGAAATTTATTCTTTAAATTGGTTAGTAAAATATGTTCCATGAGTATGTAATTTATTAAAGAGTAGTATTCTAAATTATGTTTCTAAGTGTGAGTGTTTTGGTTAGGAAAAGGGTCTTAGGTTTTAAGAGCCTAAGGATATAGAACTAAGTCTTTAGATTATGCTAAGCTTGCTTTGTGTAATAGGCTTTAAGTAAATTCGAGACCGTGCGGCGTAGGATCGAAGAATACGTGGATGCGTGGCTTGGAGTTCGGTAAGGGCACTTCACATTTAATCCCTTTCATAGTATGTTAGCGTAAGGGCACTTCTAGACATTTGTAGGCTTTATTTTTGTATGTCCTTGTGTAAGGGCAATTTTGGATATTGTTAGAATTCAATTTCAAGTGTTCATGCGAAGAAGTCTGAGAACCTAAGGGTTCGAAGTGAGGGTCTTGTACCCCTTCGCTTTATTTTTGTTATATATGCTGATTATTTAGTGGGCTTGTCTGCAAGTGGTTGGCAGCTGTCCCCAACCCCCCACACTTGTTTGTTCCTCTCTGTCAATTCCATCGAATTGCAGAGGGATGGATTCCATGTTGATTGACGACGGTTGCTGCTAAGTGTGATTATTTGAGATGAGATGCTTATGTTGTTTATCATTGATGAATTGAGTTATATTGCTATGTTGCTTATGCTGTTGAACTGAATTATATTGTTATAATTATGCGAATTGTCCATCGGAGTGCGAGAGTTGGTCGAGTCGTTGAGACGTTTTTGAGCTTGCGTCGATTCACCTAGGGTGCTAGAATCCCCTAAAAGGCTACGGCTGGTGTTCGGTAGGGAATGGCTAGACGTTAGTTTTGCCGGGACGTTTTTGAGCTTGCGTCGATTCACCTAGGGTGCTAGAATCCCCTAAAAGGCTACGGCTGGTGTTCGGTAGGGAATGGCTAGACGTTAGTTTTGCCGGGACGTTTTTGAGCTTGCGTCGATTCACCTAGGGTGCTAGAATCCCCTAAAAGGCTACTGCTGGTGTTCGACAGGGAATAGCTAGGCGTCGTAATGCTAATGGAACCTGAGCTGAATGTCCTAGGGTGAGGAGAGAGCCCAAGGCTACGGCTGGTATTCAATGGATGGATCCGCGTTACTTCCGGTATGTGGCAAAAGTGTTGAGAGAATGAGTCTTGATTTGGGTCTTGAGTCGCGCTTGTGAATTGTATACACTGTTGTTTGCCTATTGTCATGATTTATTATTTTTCGTAATATGTTGTGCTATTACATGTTTTACTGCCAAGTGTGTTGTCGAATATGTGTATCTGCCTCTTTTATTTTAAGAAGTTGACCCTTGCCGGTGGTTCTTTCAATTGATGAATGTAACCCAGATGGTGAAGCAAGAGAAGGATTCACAACTGCAGAGAAGAGCAGCTGAGGATAGTCGTCCAGCTTTTTACTTGCGTTATGTTTGTGGAATTTACTAGTAGTCTAGTGAAGAGTATAGCTTATGGACCAGCTATAGGATATTTGTCATTTATTTCAGTGTTGTAATAAATCTCTGTTATGTTTCATGACACATTTGTTATATATGATTCGACAGAATAAATGAATGTGGTGTCTTAAATTATTTCCCGCTATGTTTCTAAAGGTCGCTGTGATGCTCTGACCGTTGTTTTAAAAAGAAGTTTTGCGGAGAAAAAAAATAGGACCACATTTCTTGAAAACCTACGAGCAGAGTATTCCACCTTTCGGAGACATGTCAACTTTTGTCAGAATGTTCACTTATTAGCACTCCGGAGACAGGGTGTTACAATAGTGGTATCAGAGCGGTTCGGTTCTAACCAGACTGTGAGATGGGTAGCTATAGCTGGTCAAGTGTCGGAATGATAGAAGTTAGCCTGTTGGGAGTTAAGATATGTTTTATTGTGAGTCGAACTATGCTTGTGTGGTTGTTCCTCAAGTGGATTAACTCTACTTGTAATTGTTTGGATTGTCCTTAATTGGAGCAATGTGTCTTGAGACACACGAAATTGTTGTGGGGTTCTAATGAGGTTGTAAAACCTTGTGGGAATCCGACCTCTGGGACGAGCGATTCTTACTACCGAAGCGGATAGTTCGAGAAATGGATTAGAGACTTCAGATAGCCAAGCTGAGGCAAGAATTGCCTGTCAGAGATATTATTATATTTATCATCATTATTAATATTATTGCTTAGCGTGATCTTTGAAATGTTAGTGGTTCTAGATATAAACCACGTTGTTTGATGTTTGAATTATTTTGATACATAATACTAGATTTGAAAAGAATTGAAATTATTTCATGATTTTCTGAGTGTGACATGTTTGCCATTAACATCTGTGTTTCGTAGTAGTTTACTTTGGTACTGCTATGAAATTATGTGATTGATTGTGCGTTTGTTATCTGTGTGAGCGTAATCTTATTTTCCAATGAAAATATTGAATGCAATTACTTTCCCAGCAAGCGCCGATTAAATGTCTTGTGACATTTTAATCTACGCGAAACCATTCAACTCAGTCGAAGGGAAGCTGGAAAGTTAGTGAGAGAGGTTAGCAAGGGGTATGGTGTGGTTAGTGTGTGACTAGATGCTGAACTAGTTCTCGGGTAGTACCTAAAATTGTATCAAAGTTTAGCTTCACCTTACCTTAAGAATAGTTTCCCTTGAAATAAGACTAACCAGACAAACTTGAGAAAACATCGCCTTACCTCTTACCCTCCTTGACCGGTTACTGCAAGAAGAACGAAAGTGGGAGAGAATAGTTAGTTGCATTACTGGTTTAATATGGGCATAGGAAGATAGAGAGAGAACCTAGTTCCCTTCCTTTTCCTCATGTTCCATGTTGCGGACAAGTTCTGCATTAGAGACCACCATCTTATGTAATTCCTTCCTTAGGTTATACCAAATCGTGTGGTAACTTGAGTGTGTGGCCAGTGATTGTGAGAGCTTTTCGTCCCTTTTTGTGTATTAACACACTGAGTTCTTTGAGGAACGCTTGGTGAATATTTCAACTCTCTTGCTTTGATTTTTGTATTATTGTTTATAACCTCGTTGACTGTAGTTTTAAGTTTAAAATGATTTTTGTTAAATTATTATTTTATTTTTACCTTGTATTGTTTGTTAATGATTTTGTTGAAAATAGTTCCAAGTTTTAGATGATTCTATGAAATCATAAATGAGGAGTTTGAAATATTTATTTGAGTTAGCATCTTGTAAATTGTTATTTTTGTGTTTCAAGACAATGAAACACCTAATGTTAAAGGGAATCCTATTATTCCTAAACAAGGTGGAGTCTTAGGGAATGACATGTTTGAAATTCTTGATTCTTAGTGTAAGTTTTAAAACTTCAAAAATTTTGAATGAAGAAAAATTCTTGGATACTAATTGTTATTTTAAAACCCAATGAGCACTTGCTACCTCGATAGTATTTTAAAATTTTCTGTGCTTAACTGATAGTAATTGTAATGTTTTAGAAGTTTAATAATTGTTTAGAATTAAAAGTTAGTTATGAAAATTTTTGGAGTAAGTATATAAGTTTTATAATGCTCTAAGAAAGAAGAATGATTTCGAGTTTTGAGTACTTGGCTATTGGTGTGTGGAATTTTTTTTAGGAAAAACTTCAATTTGGAAAGGTTTTAAAAATAGGAGAAAGTTAGTAAGTTATCTTAATCTTGAATTGAAGTGTTTGTAATGGTTTTGAGACAATGAGAACCTAATCTCAAAGGAACTTTAGTGTCCATGAGAATGGATGAGTCTTAAGCAAAATTATGTTTTACTAAGTTCTTGGTTTTAGGTTGTGTTTGGTTTATGAGAGAAAGTTAAAGGAAAGAAAGTGAAAGAAAAGAATGTGAGAAGAAGAGAAAAAGAGTAGAAAATGAGAGGATTGTTTAGTGGTTTGGTATGACTTAAAATGGAAAGAAATGGTGAAAGGAAAGAAAGAAATATATATATAAAACGACATAAATATCCATAAGTAAAAAAATGAGACATAATAAAGAGAATAAAAATAGAAAAATAGAAAATAAATATTTCATTAAAAGGCAAGATAAATTAAAAATATTTATTCTATTTATTAAAATAAAATTAAATAAATATGTATTTATTTATTTATAATGAATATCTATGAAAAATAAAATAAACTTATATATGAATATTAAAATTAAAGAAGGGTAAACATGTAATTCTAAAAATATATCCCCACTTTCAGTCCATTTCTCGCCAATTTGGGAGGATTAGAAACATGTGAGCCCCATTACTGAAATTTTGTTCCTTCTCATGTTTTATGTTTAACCAAAGGAGAGAAATTTTTTTGGAAAACGTGAATCAAGCCATTTTCTTTCCTTTCTCCCAGCTTTCTAGCCTTCCAAACACACCTTTAGGGATTTCCCCAAAAGGTAAAGAATTTTTTTTAGGAAAACATTTCATTCAGGAAAGTAATTTTGATCTTTTTGGAGGTTTTAAGTGATTTTATGTTCTTATTCTGTGTAAACGTGGTTACCTACGAGTAGGTTAGAATTTTATCCGTAGTAATGGCGCGAAGCCGTAAGTTGTACCCGTGTTCGTGAGCATGATTGTGATCGTGGATGAGTAGATGTCGTGATCAGGAAAAAAAAATGTAACACCCTGCCTAATTCAATTATTTAATTAAATTAATTTAGGCTTGGATTTCAAATTAATAGTTAAGTAATTGAAATAGGGGATAGTATTTAGAAATGTTGGGGGTATGAGTAGCAAGGTGTAGTGTAGTTAAGTGATTGAAGGAAGGGCAAATTGGTCAAACCACAATTTCCTTCTCCCTTTTCTCCCCTCACCCACGACAACCAGCCCATTCTTTCTACTCTCTCCCTATTTTTCTGATCAAGGAAAGAAGAGGAAGGAGGTGGAGAGCTAGGGCTTTGGCTTGGGAAGGGGAAGAGGAGAGTTGGTGTTTCCTTCATCATTCCTTGCTTCTAAACATTTGAAACTGAGTATTTGGGGCTACATTGAAGATTTGGAGTTGTTCTAGATCATTGGGAAAGAAGTTTGAACTTGGAGAAGAAGAGGAGGAGAGGGTCTCAAGTCTTCAAGCTCCCTAGCTCATTCATTTGAGCTTAATGTGAGTTCCTCTTACTTAGAGGTTGGGCAACCCATAAGTCCCACCATTTAGGACTTTCCATTTTACTTGTGTGGTTGTGTGTTTCTTAATGCAAGTTGTGGATTTGGGAATGCATGATGAGGGAGATGAGTTTATGCTTATTTTGAAGATTCTAAGACATGTTGAAATATGTTTGATTGTGTAGTTGATAAGTTATGCAATGCTCTTGATATTGTATATTGATATGTTAAATGCTTGATTTAGAGCTTTGTGCTTGGTGATTGATGATTGGGATTGAGTATGGTTGGATTTGGTGATGTTTGGTTTGGAAAGAAAATCTGAAATTTGAGCAGAATCTGTCAAATTCGCTTAAGCGAGAAGCAGGCGCTGAGCGAGCTGGCTACGCGCTGCCTAGGGAGTGCATTCTGCGCTACTTTCGCTTAAGCGAGAAGCAGGCGCTGAGCGAGCTGGCTACGCACTGCCCAGGGGGTGTATTCTGCGCGACTTTCGCTGAGCGAAAATCAAGCGCCGAGCTTAAGGCAATACCGAGCGACCCCGAATTTGCTTAAGCGATTCTGGGGCAGATTTTCCCCTTTTTATTTCTAAATCCTTCCTCTTTTGGTTCAATCTTACTTAATGCTATGGTCTTAGGGAGATTTGTATCAATGGGTAGACTATTAAAATGCTTACGAGAATGGTTAAGTTGTTCATAGGATTGAACGTATTGATTGTGTAATAACTCATAACGAATTGTTTAGTGAAGAACTCCAGAGAAAGTCACTGCTATACTTTCTTGGATTCATAGTGTATTGTTTATTGAAGAATTCCATGGAAAGTCACTGCTATACTTTCTTGGATCCATTGTGTATCATTGATAGAAGAATTGCATTGGGGGTTAATTATATATCCATCTTGGATTCATTGAGCATTTGTGAATGTTAATTGGGTTCTTGTACATTATGAATTGTCTTCACTGTGAGTTTGTAATATTGTGTTGGGAAATGGGTTGGTAAGGGGTCCGTTGGGGGGCTCACTGAGATTTTTATCTCACTCTTTCCATTGTTTTTCAGATAAGCAGGACCCGAAAGGCGGTCAAGCAAGTTAGAAGTTGAATCCTTTAGTTTAATTCTACATTTTGTGATGTAACAACTCATATGTCCTTTGGATATTTGGAACCTCGTTATCGCATTTTGTAATTCAAATACTTAATACTTGGAAGTTGTAACCTAACTTTTAGACCATCGACTATATTTTAAATTTGGACTTGTAATGCCCATTTTCAAGTTTAAATTATTGGTAACCCTTGTGCCATTTCTGTAAATTGTCGTAAATTCAAGTAATACTGAGTTACGGGCGTTACATTATGGTATCAGAGCGGTTTAGTCCATTAGGAACTGTGGTCTATTATTGCGGATTTTTTTTTTTGCTTGAAATTCTCTCTATATTCTGGTACTTAGTATGGAATATTAAGTCTGATCAGCTTAATACTTTGTACCGTGTATGCAGAATATGGCAGATGAACATGGAAGGCAATCAGGAGACACCGCAGTAGATGCGGAGGAGGCTCACTGGATCGATATGATGCAAATGTTGAGCGATCAGAATGAACTTCTGAGAACCGAAAACGAAGCCACTAACAAAATGATCCAGCAATTTCTTCAAAGAACAAAGAAGTCCCGCAACCACCTCCACCTGAGCCACCAGCTGTTCAACCAACTGACCCACATTCAGCTTTCCTTAAGTTTCATAAGCTTAATCCTCCGAGTTTCCCTGGAAGTGATGACGCTATGGAGGCTCAGCATTGGCTGGAAACTATGGAACGAATATTCAAAGTGGTGATATGTATGGAGGAACAAAAGGTAACCTTCGCTACGCACTACCTCACCGAAGGGGCTGCCCATTGGTGGGAGGGGGCACGGGCATATTTGGAAGAAGATGAGGAACAGATTGAATGGAAAGACTTCAAGGAAGCCTTTTTAGAGAAATATTTTCCCCAAACGGTCAAGGATCGGAAGGAACGCGAGTTCACTCATTTTAAGCAAGGGGATCTGACTATGTCTGAATATGTCAGGAGGTTTGAGGAGTTGGCGAGGTTTTCTTCTCATGCCAAATATGCGCCGGATGAGACATGGAAGATAAACCAGTTTATGTGGGGACTTAGGGCTGACATTCAGAATAACTTAGCCCAAACTGAATTCTATACCTTTGCCTCGCTGGTTCGCAAAAGTTACAAGGCCGAAGAAAGCTTGAAGAAAATGTATGATGAACGTCATCTCCTGTGGAAAAAGAGGAATGATGAAGGCAAGCCATCCCAACCCTCCAAGGGTAAAGGAAACAAGGATAAAGGAAAACACGTTCAAGCTTCCGAGGCTTCCAGGCCGAAGGAATGTTCCAAATGTGGCAAGTTCCATAGGGGAGAGTGCAATTCTGGGAAACCTGTCTGTTTTTACTGCCAACAACCAGGACACTTCATTAAAGATTGTAACAAGATGAAAGCAAGGGGATTGTCCCGACCTGACGACCAGTTGCAGGGACGTGTTCACACCTTGAGTGGTAGGAAGGCGCAGGATGTGGAAAATCTGATGAAAGGTATATGTCTGCTTCATGATCACACTTTAGTAGTATTGTATGACTCTGGTGCGACCCATTCGTTCATCTCCCGTAAGTGTGTGAAAAGGCTAGAGTTATGTGTTTCTTCCCTACCTATTCCTTTGAGTGTTCAAACCCCAGCCGAAGGTAGTATTTCCACTTCCCTGATATGCGAGAATTGTCCTCTCGTTATTCAAGGAAGAATATTTGTGGTTAATTTAGTCTGTCTACCCTTAAAAGGGATGGACATTATCCTGGGTATGGATTGGTTATCGGCTAACCAAGTGGTTATGAATTGTTTTACAAAAACTATAGAATTCCCCTTAACTCAGTCCTTTCCTACTCAGGCTTGTCTGAATGAAATGGCTAGTGTTTTTCAATTGCACTATTGCTTATTTGAGGGACACTTGGGTTATATCTTGTTACTCTCTTCAATTTCAGATGTTGAATTAGAAACCGTCCCTATAGTGAATGAATTTTTAGATATATTCTCGGATGAGGTTACTTCTTTACCACCTGATAGAGAGGTTGAGTTCTCAATAGAGTTGGCTCCAGGAGCGGGTCCAATTTCTGTGGCACCGTATAGGATGTCCCCTTTAGAATTGCAAGAACTTAAGGTTCAATTGGAGGATTTGATTTCTAGACGGTTCATTAGGCCTAGTGCTTCTCCTTGGGGAGCACCTGTTCTCCTTGTCAAGAAGAAGGATGGTAGGATGCGTTTGTGCATAGACTATGTGCAATCGAATAAGGTCACAATTAAGAATAAATATCCGCTTCCTAGGATTGATGACCGTTAGACCAACTTAGGGAGCTTCTGTATTCTCTAAGATTGATCTTAGGTCCGATATCACCAAATCGTAGTCAAGGCTGAGGATATACCGAAAACCGCATTTAGGACTCGGTACGGCCATTACGAGTATGTTGTGATGCCTTTTGGTTTAACAAACGCTCCGGCAATATTCATGGATTACATGAATAGAATTTTTCGACCTTACCTTGATAGATTTGTGGTGGTATTCATTGATGATATCCTTATATATTCTAGGGATTCCCAGGAACACGCGGAACACCTTAGAATTGTGTTAGGCATTCTTAGGGAGAAGAGATTATTTGCAAAACCCGAGAAGTGTGAGTTCTGGCTTCAGGAAGTTAAGTTTTTGGGTCATGTCATTTCTCAGGCGGGAGTAGCAGTTGATCCTAGTAAGATAGAGGCCGTTCTTGAATGGGAGCGACCCACTACTGTTACGGAGGTTAGAAGTTTCTTAGGATTAGCCGGGTATTACCGAAGGTTTATCCATGGATTCTCTCAATTGGTTCTTCCTTTGACTCGATTGACCCGCAAGGGACAACCATTTGTGTGGGATGAAAGTTGTGAGGACAGTTTCCTAAAACTCAAACTCCGGTTGACAAGTACGGCTTTGATTATCCCCACCCAACCTTAGGTTTCGAGGTTTTCAAAGGATGCTTCTAAAAGAGGTTTGGGTTGTGTCTTGATGCAATAGGCAGTAGTCGCCTATGCATCTAGACAATTGAAGCCCCACGAGGAAAACTATCCAACTCACGATCTAGAGCTTGCCTATAGTCTTTGCCTTGAAAATTTGGCGGCATTATTTATATGGTGCTCGATTTGAAGTATTCAACGATCATAAAAGTTTAAAATATCTGCTTGATCAAAGCGGAGCTGAATATGAGGCAAAGGAGGTGGGTAGAGTTCCTTAAGGATTATGATTTTGATTTAAAATATCATCCAGGTAAGGCAAATGTAGTTCTGATGCCCTGAGTCGGAAATCTCTTCGCTTCTTCTATGATGGTTAGGAGATGGCATTGTTAGAATCTTTTAGAGATTTAAACTTGGAAATATTCACAACCGGGATAGTTTGATTGTAGGACACCGAGATCACTTTTGGTTTTAGAGACCAGATTAGGGATGCCCAAGCTTTGGATGCAGAATTGCAAGCTAGGAAACATCACTATGGATTCTCCGAATCTGATGATGGTATGATCCTTTTCAATCAAAGGATTTGTGTTCCAAAAGATGTGGCACTCAAGAGTCAAATTCTTGAAGAAGCCCATAAGAGTGGATTCTCGGTACACCCTGGTTCTACCAAGATGTATCATGACCTTAGGCAAAGGTATTGGTGGCCGGGAATGAAAAATGACATAGGTGAATTTGTTGCTCAATGCTTGGTCTGTCAGAAAACTAAAATAGAGCACCAAAGACCCTCCGGTTTGCTTCAACCTCTAGAAATTCCAGAATGGAAATGGGAGGGCATATCCATGGACTTCGTGGCGGGTTTGCCCCACACACGGTCTGGGTATGACTCCATTTGGGTCATTGTTGACAGGCTAACTAAGTCTGCCCATTTTCTCCCAATCAAGTCCACTTACAACACGGCGAGATTAGCTAGGATATATATTAGAGAAATTGTTAAACTCCATGGAGTACCCACTAGCATTGTCTCTGATAGAGATCCTAAGTTCACCTCCCGATTTTGGAAGCACTTCCAGCAGGCCTTAGGCACAAGGCTAAATCTTAGCACCTCTTATCATCCACAGACGGATGGTCAGACAGAGTGTACTATCCAAACCCTAGAGGATATGCTTAGGGCATGCGTGTTAGATGATGGAGGGAGCTGGGACGAGCATTTGGCTCTCATTGAATTCGCTTACAACAATAGCTATCATTCGAGCATAGGCATGGCACCATATGAGGCACTATACGGTCGCAAGTGCAGAACTCCTCTGTGTTGGTTTGACGTAGGTGAGAAAAGATTGTTTGGGCCAGACATAATTCAGGAAACTACAGATCAAATCTGGAAGATTAGGGACAGGTTGAAAATTGCTCAAAGTAGACAGAAGAGCTATGCTGATGAGAGAAGGAAACCCCTTGAATTTGAAGAAGGAGAACATGTGTTCCTAAGGGTCACTCCTACGATAGGCATTGGTAGGGCACTCCGAGCTACAAAGCTTTGTCCTCGTTATATCGGTCCCTTTGAAATCCTTCAAAGAGTCGGTCCTGTTGCTTATCAAATTGCTCTACCTCCATCTCTGTCAAATCTACACAATGTGTTCCATGTGTCTCAGCTTAAAAAGTACATTCCTGATCCTTGTCAACCTTTGGATCATGAGTCGATACAACTGAGATCAGATTTGACATACCAGCCTATGCCTATACAAGTTGTGGACCGCAACTTCAAAAGGTTAAGGAATAAGGACGTCCCTTTGGTCAAGATCATCTGGGAAGGATCTACGTGTGAGGAGGCTACTTGGGAGACTGAGGAAGAAATGCGAACTCACTACCCGTATTTATTTCAATAGGTATGTACCTTGTCTCATTTTTGAGGACAAAAATCTTAAAAGGTGGGTAGTAGTGTAACACCCTGCCTAATTCAATTATTTAATTAAATTAATTTAGGCTTGGATTTCAAATTAATAGTTAAGTAATTAAAATAGGGGATAGTATTTAGAAATGTTGGGGGTGTGAGTAGCAAGGTGTAGTGTAGTTAAGTGATTGAAGGAAGGGCAAATTGGTCAAACCACAATTTCCTTCTCCCTTTTCTCCCCTCACCCACGACAACCAGCCCATTCTTTCTACTCTCTCGCTATTTTTCTGATCAAGGAAAGAAGAGGAAGGAGGTGGAGAGTTAGGGCTTTGGCTTGGGAAAGGGAAGAGGAGAGTTGGTGTTTCATTCATCATTCCTTGCTTCTAAACATTTGAAACTCAGTATTTGGGGCTACATTGAAGATTTGGAGTTGTTTTAGATCATTGGGAAAGAAGTTTGAAATTGGAGAAGAAGAGGAGGAGAGGGTCTCAAGTCTTCAAGCTCCCTAGCTCATTCATTTGAGCTTAATGTGAGTTCCTCTTACTTAGAGGTTGGGCAACCCATAAGTCCCACCATTTAGGACTTTCCATTTTACTTGTGTGGTTGTGTGTTTCTTAATGCAAGTTGTGGATTTGGGAATGCATGATGAGGGAGATGAGTTTATGCTTATTTTGAAGATTCTAAGACATGTTGAAATATGTTTGATTGTGTAGTTGATAAGTTATGCAATGCTCTTGATCTTGTATATTGATATGTTAAATGTTTGATTTAGAGCTTTGTGCTTGGTGATTGATGATTGGGATTGAGTATGGTTGGATTTGGTGATGTTTGGTTTGGAAAGAAAATCTGAAATTTGAGCAGAATCTGTCAAATTCGCTTAAGCGAGAAGCAGGCGCTGAGCGAGCTGGCTACGCACTGCCCAGGGGGTGTATTCTGCGCGACTTTCGCTGAGCGAAAATCTGGCGCTGAGCGAAGGTAGCGCTGAGCGACCCCGAATTCGCTTAAGCGATTCTGGGGCAGATTTTCCCCTTTTTATTTCTAAATCCTTCCTCTTTTGGTTCAATCTTACTTAATGCTATGGTCTTAGGGAGATTTGTATCAATGGGTAGACTATTAAAATGCTTACGAGAATGGTTAAGTTGTTCATAGGATTGAACTTATTGATTGTGTAATAACTCATAACGAATTGTTTATTGAAGAACAACAGAGAAAGTCACTGCTATACTTTCTTGGATTCATAGTGTATTGTTTATTGAAGAATTCCATGGAAAGTCACTGCTATACTTCTTGGATTCATTGTGTATCATTGATAGAAGAATTCCATTGGGGGTTAATTATATATCCCTCTTGGATTCATTGAGCATTTGTGAATGTTAATTGGGTTCTTGTACATTATGAATTGTCTTCACTGTGAGTTTGTAATATTGTGTTGGGAAATGGGTTGGTAAGGGGTCCGTTGGGGGGGCTCACTGAGATTTTTATCTCACTCTTTCCATTGTTTTTCAGATAAGCAGGACCCGAAAGGCGGTCAAGCAAGTTAGAAGTTGAATCCTTTAGTTTAATTCTACATTTTGTGATGTAACAACTCATATGTCCTTTGGATATTTGGAACCTCGTTATCGCATTTTGTAATTCAAATACTTAATACTTGGAAGTTGTAACCTAACTTTTAGACCATCGACTATATTTTAAATTTGGACTTGTAATGCCCATTTTCAAGTTTAAATTATTGGTAACCCTTGTGCCATTTCTGTAAATTGTCGTAAATTCAAGTAATACTGAGTTACGGGCGTTACAAAAAACATCAGTCAGCCGCAAGGGATTCTTCGTTTACTAACTACACTTATTTTGTGGTGTGTTGTATGTTTATACCTTGTGATTGTTATTATTGCATCCTATATTATGTAGCTATAAATAGTATAGTACTACTTATATCAATATGTATTGAGAATGTTTATATGTGCAAATTATTTTATGGATTTGAGTAAAGTAATTTTTCCATATTTTACTATCCGTGTAGTTTCGAGGACAAAACTATTTTAAGGGGGATGGTATTGTAACATCCCAATTTTTAAGAAAAGTAATTTTAACGGTAAAATCCTGAATACTTAAAGATAAGTCATAGAGATTGATCACCTCAATGATTTACTGAGAGTACGTGGAATTATGTTGACTCATTTTAAATAATTTATTTATTATAAATAATTATTATTCATGATGTCAATTCAAATTAATAGACAGCGTAGACGTATGCTGCTTTAATGTGAATTCATCAATTTAAACATTATATAAGTTTTCGGTGTGAAGCGGTAACGCGTATTTTTGTTGACTAAGAAAATGATTGAAAGGCCTAAAGGTAAAACAATCATGTTTGCAGTGAATGTGAATTGTTGTAATTGCCAAGTAAAATCCTTACAAATGAAAGGAGCCTGTAATTGTGTACCCCCACCAGCCGTGACAGCCATAGGAGCAATCAACCTAGTTTCTTGGCCACCTCTAAGTCCAAAAAATTGTGGGTGCTGCCACTGTCAAGTAAGATGTGTAACATCTGCTTAATGTGCTTACCAGTGACTTTCATAGTGTGATAACTTGAAATAACTGCCATGGAATTCAAGGAAAGCTGAGGAGTATCCGAAGGAGATGTTTCAGGGGTTGTGAATTCAGAATCCACACTGGTTAGGACGACGTTTGATGTTACTTACGCACATTTTTTTTGTGGTAAACTATACTTTTGGTCCTTTATTTTTATTTTAGTTTTTAATTTGATCCTTTTTTATTTTTTGTTCCAAAATGATCCCTTATTTTGTAAAGTAATACCAATGTAGTTCTTTCCGTTTAAATTGTGGTACGAAGAGGATCATGTTGGCACGAATTAGGGTTAAAATAACAGTACATTACTAACAAACGCACTTTCATTAAAGGTTCTAAGTCTCATCTACCATAACCTTGCAGCTTATTTATGATTTACTAACAAACCTATCATAGTTTCAGTTTTCACCCTAATTAGTCATATAGGTCCAGAGGGTCTTTCAAGATATCAGCGTCTTTCCCGGTCCTACGGTTAAAAAGGGCGAATCGGGCAAGGTATCTCGTGACGGGCGAGGTTTCCCGGTCCTACGGTTAATGGGGCGAATCGGGCAAGGTATCCCGTGACGGGCGTGGTATCCCAGTCCTGTTGTTATTGGGGCACTACGTGCATGGTATCCCAATCCTGTCACTTTATACCGGATGTAGAAAATGTTGTTTTATGATAATAGGCACTGAATTGTGAAGCATGTGATGATATGGTATAAAGAATCCATGATTGTTCATTTGCTCTCTCAAGTAATGAAACTATGTCTCTATGTGTTTACTCCTACCATGAGCTATTGGATGCTTAGCCAAATTGATAGCTGATTTGTTATCAACCAACAACCTGACTCCTTCAGTCTTCTTCAACTTTAATTCTTCAACTTATCAACACTGCATGTGAGGTTCAGTGACTGCAATATCTCCTCATAGATTTACATCATTCGGCCTCCTTACCAATTTGTATGTATTGTGATAATCAATCAACTGTCAAGATTGCTCAAAATCCTACATTTCATGAGAGGACGAAGCACATAGAGATTGATTGTCACCTCATTCGAGAGAAAGTACAAAATGGCATCATCCACCTCATGCTTATTGCTTCTAAGGATCAACTGGCAGACATTCATACAAAAGCTCTTCCCTCTCCTTCTTTCTCTACACTCCTTTCCAAGCTGAATATGGTTGATATCAATGATCCAGAAAATGTTGTTTTATGATAATAGGCACTGAATTGTGAAGCATGTGATGATATGGTATAAAGAATCCATGATTGTTCATTTGCTCTCTCAAGTAATGAAACTATGTCTCTATGTGTTTACTCCTACCATGAGCTATTGGATGCTTAGCCAAATTGATAGCTGATTTGTTATCAACCAACAACCTGATTCCTTCAGTCTTCTTCAACTTTAATTCTTGCAGCAATGAATCAACCCACACAGCTTGACAAGCACCTAATGAAGCTGCAATATATTCTACCTCACAAGAGGATAGTGCCACAACGGGTTCCTTCTTTGAGCTCCAAGAGATTGGTGCCTTTCCAATCATAAAAACATAACCTGCGGGCATGGTATCTCAGTCCTGTTGTTATTGAGCTTGGTATTGAATCCACTTGCTTTCAAATGACCTTTGAATTATATTAGAGATACGTCGCTCTAGCTTATATTATATATATAGTTATAATTATAATTATATAAAAAATAATAATTATGTTCGAAATCAGAAAAAGGTCTTACAATATATGGAATGGTGCGTAAGGAAGAGTGAGTTCCTGTAAACTACAATAATCAAACATGAATGGTAGTTGGTAGGTAAAGTGAGTTGCTGGAAAGTATAAAAAATTGTACAAATGTGTTTCTACTATCTATTTTCAATTTAAGTTAATTTAAAATATATCGGCCAACGAATCTAAGTGATCCCTTACTACAATAATCAAACATGAATGGTAGTTGGTAGGTAAAGTGAGTTCCTGGAAAGTATAAAAAATTGTACAAATGTGTTTCTACTATCTATTGTAAATTATATTTCAGCACTTTATTTGCAAATTTTTTTAAAAGGCACCGCTCACACAATTCACACCCCTCTTGTGTTTGGAGTCACTTGGTAACAAGTGGTATCAGAGCTAGACTCTTGTTCAAAGGACTTAAACGTCTCAAGAGAATGACTTCAAACACTAACTAGGGAAACTCCATGAACAGACCCCCATTTTTCAATGGTGAGGGGTATGGTTATTGGAAAGATAGAATGCAAATTTTTCTTGAGAGTATTGATCTCGATATTTGGGATGCTGGGGAAAATGGTCCTTTTGTCCCCACTCAATCATTAAGTGTTTTCATTGTGGAAAATGGTCCTGTGGACAAACCAATATCACTTTGGACCGAAGATGAAAAGAGAAAAGTCCAATACAATTTGAAAGCTAGGAATATCATCACTTTAGCTTTAAGCTACGATGAGTTCTATAGGGTCTCAAATTGCAAGACCGCGAAAGAAATGTGGGACACCCTTCAATTGACCCATGAAGGTACTACCGAGGTCAAAAGGGCTCGAATGAACACATTAACCCATGAGTATGAGCTATTTAGGATGAAACCGGGTGAAAACATACAAGATATGCAAAAATGGTTCATCCATATAATAAATCATCCCAGAGCTCTTGGGAAGGTCTTCAACAATGAAGATTTAGTTAATAAAGTTCTTAGATGTTTAAATAGAAACTGGCAACGCAAGGTTACCGCTATATCTGAATCTAGAGATTTATCTATTATGTCTTTGGCAACCTTGTTTGGTAAACTGCAGGAACATGAACTTGAACTAAATCGACTAATTGAGAGTGAGGAAAGTGAAAAAAAAAGAAGGAAATTGCTCTCAAAGCAAGAGTCAATGAAAAAGGAGACTCTGACGACTATGGTAGTCTTGATGAGGATGAGGAAGACATGAGCTCCATGGTTCGAAGATTTAAAAGGTTCATGAGACAAAAAGGAAAAACAAGCAAGATACAAAATCCTCAAAAGAAAAATGAGAAAGGAACTTCCTTCAATCCAACTTGCTATAAATGTGGTTAAAAGGGACACATAAAACCCGACTATCCTCAAAGTCAGAAAAAAAAATGAAAGATTGGATAAAAGACCACAAAAGGATCCAAAAGAAAGAAGAGCTTACATTGTGTGGGATGACAATGACATGGACTCGTTGGATGAATCAGAAAATGAGGAGGCCAACTTATGTCTCATGGCAAATCACGAAATAAATGAGGTAGATGCTCTTGAATACAAATCTCCTTTAACTTATGATGAGCTACTCATTGCTTGTGAAGAATTCAATAATGAAACGATTAGGCTTTGAAAAATTGTTTTTTCTTCTAAGAAAATCATCTTTTCTCTTGAATCAAAAATCCTTACTTTAAACCAAGAGATGAAAGTTCTTAAAGAAAAACAAATTATTGTGACAGAAGTTTCCACTTGTACTTTTGGCGAAAACCAAAAGAACAAAATTTTGAAGTGTGATGAATGCAATGTTTTGAAAAACAAGATTGAAGATTTGCAAAACACCCTTGCCAAATTTACCATGGGAAGGGATAACTTAAACATTCTTTTAGGACATTGTTGGTATTTTTTGATTTGTTGTGCTGCCTTCATATGTGCTCATGATGCATGATTAGGTCCAATTCTGACATTCTGCATTCTTTTGATCCAGAAATAGATAGGACTTTTCATTCACTCAATAGACTCAATAAGGCTAGTACTAGTAATAACATAGGTAGCGATCATATAGGTGATAGTGACAGTGATAGCATTGGCATATTTAGTCATACTCTCTTTGACACTGATTCTAATTCTGAATTTATTGTTGATACCATGGCTGCTAGAACATTAAGGGAACTTGCTACACCCGATGTTACTTATAATGCTTTATGCATTGAATACCCAGATGTTGAGGTGCCTTTTGAGCTTAAATTTGGTTTGATACATTTGCTTCCTAAGTTTCATGGTCTTGCAGGTGAAGATCCTCACAAGCATCTTAAGGAGTTCCATATTGTATGTTCTACCATGAAACCTCAAGGTGTTCCCGAAGATCACATCAAGCTGAGAGCCTTTCCATTCTCATTACAAGACACTGTCAAGGACTGGTTGTACTACCTTCAACCAGGTTCTGTGACAAACTGGAATGAATTGAAGAAGTTATTTCTGGAAAAGTTCATCCCTGCCTCTAGAGCTGCTTCAATCAGAAAAGAAATATGTGCCATCAAGCAGATTGACAGAGAATCTTTGCATGAATACTGGGAGAGATTTAAGAAGTTATGTGCAAGCTGCCCTCACCATCAGATTTATGAACAGCTGCTCATCCAGTATTTTTATGAAGGCTTGCTGCTTATGGATCGAAACATCATGGATGCTGCTAGTGGAGGAGCACTTGTGGATAAAACCCCAGCAGATGCAAGAAGCCTGATTGAGAACATGTCCGTTAATTCTCAGCAGTTCACTACCAGAAACAATTCAGTGGTGCTGACAAAAGGAGTCAACGAGATACAAGCTACTGGCTATAAGAACTTGGAGAACAAGCTTGATGAACTTATTTCATTGGTGAAAAAGTTAGCAGTAACTAAAACTCAGGCAGCCAGAGTTTGTGGCATTTGTACTTTTGCAGAACACCCTACAGATGCATGTCCTACATTGCAGGAGAGTGACAATGCTAATACTCCTCAGGCCTATGTAGCAAACATATTCAATGACAGGCCTCAACCCAACTATGATCTGTCTTCCAATAGGTACAACCCCAGTTGGAGAAACCATCCAAACTTGAGATGGGGAGATGCATCTACTCAGTAGCCCAGGCCACAACCTCCCCCACAACCTTCATTAGAAGACCTTGTTAAGCAAATGGCTGTCTAGAATCACCAATTTCAGTAGAGAACAGATTCAACCATTCAGAATTTGGAGACAAAAATTGGACAGCTAGCAACCTCCATTAATCAGATACATTCTCAGGGGTCGAACAAACTACCTGCCCAGCCAGTAGTGAATCCAAATGTCAGTGCAAATGTCAGTGCAATCACTCTCAGATCTGGCAAAGCTGTTGAAACTCCAGAAACTCCTCCAGCAGAAAACACAAGTGGCAGGAAAAATGATAAGCCACCTTCTGTGCCTACCTCTCGTGATGATGTTGGTGCACAACCTATACCACTTCCCTTCCCTCAAAGGGATGTGATAACTAAGAAGATGGATGAGGCAGATAAAGACAAGGAAATCTTGGATACATTTAGGAAGGTTGAAGTGAATATTCATCTCCTTGAAGCGATTAAGCAGATTCCAAGATATGCTAAGTTCCTTAAAGAGTTGTGCACACACAAAAGGAGGAGGAGGCTGAGGGGAAATGAAAAAGTCAACATGAGTCGCAATATTTCTGCACTTATACAACCCACGATGCCCCAAAAGTGCAAGGATCCAGGGATTTTTACTATTCCATGTACCATAGGGGATAGTATATTTGAAAATGCTATGCTAGATTTAGGTGTTTCCATTAATGTTATGCCTACATCTATCTTTAACTCTCTGGCTCTTGGACCTTTGCAGAATACAGGTGTTGTTATTCAGTTGGCAAACAGGAGCAATGCTCACCCTACTGGACTTGTAGAGGACGTGCTTGTTAAAGTTAATGACTTGATTTTTCCTGCAGATTTTTACATTCTAGACATGGAAGGAGAGACAAAATCCAGTAGGGCACCTATCATCCTAGGCAGACCATTCCTAAGAACAGCAAGAACCAAGATTGATGTCCATGCTAGAACACTGTCCATGGAATTTGGGGATAGCATAGTTAAATTAAATTTAACCTCTTTGATGCTGCTATGAAGCATCCCATGGAAGAGCATTCTCTTTTTCAAATAGAAGTACTTGCTGACTTAGTTGAATATACTCATTCTGATGTTACAAATTGCATGGTTGTGCCTGTTAATGTTACAAATGATGTTGCTACACTGCAAGCTTATGATGTAACTCCATCCACCAGAATACTTCCCTCTATTGAGCAGCCACAAAGAAGACTTAATCCCTTGATTTTGGATGTTGTGAAGAAGAAGAAAACCAAACACTTCCATGTGTTCAACTCTCACCTTAAAATCATGGCGGGTAAACTTCGATCCAAGTGGACTGGCCCTTTTGTTGCTACTAACATTGTTCCTTATGGTGCAATGGGAATAAAAAGCGAAGCCACCAATAAAGTCTTCAAAGTCAATGGACACTGCCTCAAGCTTTGCCAGGAGAGTCCCGCACTTGAAGAGGAGACTGTAGAAGAGCTCTCCTTGAAAAAGCCACCTTGAAGAGGGAGTTTTCTTTCCTTAATCCTTACTCTTATTTTATACTTGTTGCTTGCATTGAGGACAATGTGTGATTTAAGTGTGGGGGGAGATCTTTTAGCATAGTAGTTTTATTTTGTTTTTGTTTTGCATTTTTGTTTAAAAAAAACAAAAATTGCTATTTTTGCATGCCTTTTCATTGAATTTCTTGGTTTGTATGAGTTAGGAGTGATTTCACTATTCTAGGACCATAGGTTTTGTGGCAGGATATGGATGAGTTCCTTGCATTCTTAGTATGATAAGTTAGATTTGAACACTAAATTATGCATCATTTGTGATAAATCATTGTCCTTGGTGAGATTTGGGTCTTATAATGAATGGAATACACTTGGTCATTCTCTTTCTTTCTTGAGTGATTTCACTACTGTTTGTTGGTTACTTTAGAACTTGACTTGACTCTTGTTGAAACTCTTGTTCACATGCATGCATTGAAATGATCTAGGAAATTTTTGTTCTTATTATGCCACTAGCCAAATAAGCCTACCTTGCAATTATCCTTTTGTTAACCCCTCTGAGCCTATTTATCCCATTCTTTGTTATATAGCTCATTACAAGCCTAAAAGTGAAAAACAATGATATGATCTAATCTTAAGGGATAAAGGAGCTTTGCTTTGGAAAAATTTTGATAATAAATATTGCATAAGTGTGGGGTTGCTCAAAGATGTGGTTATGTTAGAATATCTAAATATTGTGCTTCATTGGAAATTTGGCAAGTACTAAAAAATAAAATAAAATAAAATAAAAAAAGAAAAGAAAAAGAAAAGGAAGAAGGTGATAATATAGAAGGAAAGTGTGAAAATGGAAAAATGGATTGAAATTTGGTTGAATTGCCCCCCATGATTATTTGTCAATTGTTTTCCATTGCTCCTTTATCCTCTTTGATTTTATAGCCTAGTTACACCTTTCAATTATCCTACCTTGACCTTGGCCCCATTATAACCTTAATAAAGACCTTTTGATCTTTGTGTGCTTGTGTTTCAAGTGTGGATGTTAGAGGCTTGTCAAGCCTATGGTAGTGCTAGCTTTCATGATGTGCTATGAGTGTAAACACTAGCCTAGACACTTGAGAGTTTGAGAGAACTTTATTTTTTGTGAGGATTCTATCATTTATGATTCATTCTTTGGTTATTCTATCCTCTTGTTTGATTTGATGGTAATAAGATGCTATTCATGATTGCCATGGTTCCTTGAAACCTTGAATGAGCATTTCACTTGCCACTTTGCTTCCTTGGGGTTCATTGAAAATGCATCTTTGCTTTGTTTATTTCCTTTTGAAACTTTCTTTTTGTTTTGACCATGAGTTTTGCTCGGAGTGCAAAAGCTTAAGTGTGGGGGAATTTGATCAATGCATTTTAATGCACCTTTTATAGCTTTGTACTTTGTGTTTTTAGTTATGTGTCATGTCCAATAACTACTTTTTAACACGTTTTTTTATCTTTGGGTCTTAATTGGGCTTTAGAGAAATTCTTTGTTAATTTTCGAATTTTGTTACATCCTGACCCATGTTCCTTTTGTAGGCCATAACTTAGGCTATACTTGTCCGATTGCAGTGATCTTTGTGGCGTTGGAAAGCTAAGAAGCAGAGCTACAACCCTTATGTTGACACCAAAGCCCAGTTCGAAAGTTTTAATGGTCGAAAATGCCAATCACTGCAGCTACCGAGACTGACTGCGAGTTGTGGGTCACTTTCTCATGTGATTAGTTGTTATTGGGCTAATTAACCTATTATGGGCCCTTTTCTTTGGTCATAAACTGAAGTTTCCCTAGGTTAACCTAAAGATATATTATAAATAGGATTTTTAGAGTCTTAGGAGCTACCTTTTGAATCTTTTACCATTTTAGCAATCTTTTCTCCTTCTCTCCTTCTTAATCTCGTTTTTATCAAATCCTTCCATGGAAGGCTAAGACCTTAGATTAATTCACTGGTTAGGGAATTTTTATAAGGATCTTGAGGTTTGATTATTATTGTTAATTTCGATTTTCGGATTCTATCTCTTTTCTTGTTGATCTTTCATCTCTTTGATCTTTGTTTGCAAATTTGTTTTAGATGTTGATGCTTAATCATATCAATTTTGTTTTTGCTCTTTGAGATTATTTGAAATATTTTGAACACTTGTTTTAATCTGTTTCAAATAGAGATCAATAGGATCTACGGCGCTTGACGTAGGTTTGATTGAATTCGGTATTTAAATTAATTATGTTTTTGTGACGCTTGTTCCTTAATCATGATTAATCGATTCTGCGATGCTTAGTTGATGCTTAATTAATTCTGTATTATGGCAGGAATTCTTATAAAGTCAATTGACGCTTGATTGGTTAATTTTATGGTCAAACAAGAATAGAATCACAAAATAGAGTAATCCTTTGAAACCTGTGATAGATCCAAGTATTAATTATCCAGAACCAGTGAGTTAGTCGTTTTTATATGTTAATATTTTCATCTTTCAAATTCTGTTTCTCATAATCGAAACCCCTCTTTTTTTATTTCCTCGTACGTTCTTGTTTTTTGTTATTGTTAGATTGGAGATCCTAGTGAGACGACCAAGGTTGAATTACCTTGTTACTACATTTACTATTTTTAATTATTTGACCCGTGAGTGATAACATCAATATTGCATCATTTTTATAAGAATATTAGAATGTGATTTGAATAATTATTGAATATTATCAATTGAAATTCACTCTCTTTTAATCTGAATTGTGCAGAACTGGAAAATTAGGCAATATGGTGGTCAAATACAAATTTGGGCTTGAAATAGGCCCAGAATGCTAAGCACGGCTTTCGCATAATATAATGAAGCATGTCCATGCTCACCTAAAGCAGCAATTAGCCACGAGCACGCCTCACGCGCGTCCACGTGCTCCCCGGATAACTGGTTGGTATTTTAATCATATCTGGAGCTGTAGTTATCGGATTAAGGCGTTTTTGGTGGCGTTGGAAAGCTAAGAGAATTTCCTACAACTTTGTCACAAATTGGATGGAGCACGACCTCTTCATCATTGAGCACGACCTCTTCATCATGGAGCATGGCCGTGCTCAGCCAAAAATATCAGAAAATCATGTCGGCAAGGTCGGTGACGCGTAAACAGGCTGTAAAGGGAGCACGACCATGCTGGTGTCGTGCTGAACCTAAATATTTACCTATAAAAGGAACGCTCAGCAGAACATTTGAAAACTCCCCCGGGATTGATTCTCTCCCAATTCTCTTCTTCTCTGTAATCTTCTAGTCTTACTTTATAGTTGTTCTGCTAGTTTTAGTTTTAAATATGCCTTTTGTAAATACGTTGTTGCTATCTTCAAGTATGTTTAGTAACTAATCCCGTCATTGAGGTGACGATGGATCTTTTACTTTATCTGTGATATCTTTATGATTTATAATATGAGTGTTTAAATCCTTTTGATTAAATTATTCCTGGTAATATTACTTTAAAAAGAATTAGCTACTCTTTACACAGTTAATTAATTGTTCGGCGATCGTACCTTGAATTAATTAATAGAACTCTGGGAATAATTGAATCTGCATGCTCTGCTGGATCAAGGATTGCGTGTTCATTTTCAGTCAGTCATTGAATTGATGAATCTATTGACACTTCATGTTCTTTCTGTTTAATTACTTTGCATGATCAAACTGAGTAATAAATTAGAAAGAAGACTGTTAATATTGCATGATCATTGGGTATTAATAGCTTTTAAATAGGTGATTGGTAATCAGTAAGAGTTGTTACTCATATTATAAATTAATCAAGTACACAAATATAAGTATTAGTGAACCCATTGCCTTAGTGCTTTTATTATCTAATTCCTTTCTTAAAATATTTTATAGTTTCTTTTCTACTTATTTTTATGCGCTCTTTGTTTAAGTTCACTCGAACCATTTGTCTAAATAACAAATTGATCTAAGTAGAGCAGTAATCATTTCAATTCCCTGTGGAGATGATAATCTTTTATACTATAACTTGACAAGATCGTATACTTGTGATTTTGACCGAATAAGTTTTTGGCGTCGTTGCCGGGGAATTGTTAATGATATTGATCAAAGTGATTAATTGTTAATTTAGATGCTTTTTGTAATTATTTTCCTTTTTCTTATTTTATTTTGTTTTTATCTTTTATTTATTTATTTATTTATTTATTTTTCTTTTTTGTCATTTTAATTTTATTATCACCTCCTACATAGATGGTTTTACCTCCTACATGGACGGTTAGCTTTTATTTTTATATTTCGTCTCCTGGTTGGAAGACTAGATTTTATTTTGTGTAGTGTCTCTTGGTTGGAAGACTAGATTTTATTTTGTGTAGCGTCTCCTAGTTGGAAGACTAGATTTTCTTACTTAAACTTATTATTTAGCGTCTCCTGGTTGGAAGACTAGATTATTATTTTTCTTTCTTTTAATTTTTCTTTTCTTCTCTTTAAAAAAATCTCTAATTTTTCTTTTCTTCTCTTTAAAAAAAAATATGGATTCTCTTTTCGTTTGTGAGTGTTGTGGTATTTTAACAAACACTACAGATGCAAGTCACAAATCCTTAGAGAATAAAATATCAGTTTTGGCTCAATTGATAAACCAAAGAGAAAGAAAGACCACCTTGCTTAATCAACTAGAGCCTAAAGATGAAATCATCATTTCTGAGGATGATGAGAAGTTAATTGAAGGTACTGAGTCCGACACTTGGTCTCAGACAGAGTCTGACATTCAAGCCATACTTGACATTTGGCCTGAGAATGAGTCTGACACTTGGCCTAAGATTGAATCTGGCACTTGGTCTGAGACTGAGTCTGACATTTGGCCTGACACAGAGTCTGATACTTGTCTTGAGACTCACTCTGAAACTTGGTCTAAGCCAGAGGTTAAACCTAAGCATGACTCACAACCATCCTTAGAAAAGATCAAAGTTCTTGCAGAAGAGAATGATTCTAAGGAAAGCGAGAGAAACCTCCCAGTACTTAATGAAGAGCAAGAGATGGAAGCCTCAATTACTTTGGGACAGACTCTTGTAGTCAATATTGGTGAGGCAGCCATTGAGGTTCACAAAGGAAAGGTAACTATTAAATCTAGTAAGGAAGAGGATATTTCACAATCTTTGAATTTTAACCCCTCTCCTTCAATTTCTAGTTACTATATTGACGATGTGGTTGCTGTTAACGATCCTCCTTTAAATTCTTTTGATTTTATTAAAAATGTGGTTATTGTTAACAAGTTTGCTGGTTTAAGAATGCAGGATCCTTTAAAAGATATTACTAACCTGCAGGATCTTAGCATATTGGTGGAGGATAGCAACATAAATACTACTTCCTACCATGAGTGTCCTCCACCACCGAAAAGAAAGATGTCAAGAAACTTGAACCACATGGTCAAGAAATGGCGAAGAAGGAATGCGCTAAATGCAAAATTCACTCTTGGAGAACCCGCTGGTTGACCACTATTAAGCAATCCGTCAAGCTCATGACGTTAAACAAAGCGCTTCGCAGGAGGCAACCTGTGTTTATATTATTTCAGTTTATTTTATTTTATTTTATGTTCACCATTTTATTTTGTCGACGGTTCTATCTTCACTTACCTCATCTGTGACAAATTGTCATTTTTGGGAAGAAATTTACCTACTGCACCCCCTCCAGAATATGCTCGTGAAATTTTCTACAGGGGAGTCCCTTTCCACTCTTTACTTTTAGCACTTGATTTTATTGTTATATTTTTTCTTCTTTATGTGCTTGTGTCGTAATTGCTAGCATTGAGGACAATACTAGAAATAAGTGTGGGGGGAGTTAACCATTTGACATTTGGTTGTTACTGTTTTGAACAAATTGAAGCTATTAATTTTGGGGCGAAAACTTAAAATTTTTTCGAACAGCTTTTTGATGCTTATTGAGATTATATAAATTTCTGAAAAGCTGAAAATTAGAAATGAGCCATTGATTGAAAATTTTTCCATGAAATAGCTTCTAAACGTAAGGACTTGAGCCTGATTTGGGTTTGCGCATTGTTGAAAGATTATTATAACCCTATTCTTCATGAGAGTTGTTTTTCACTGGCTTTGTGTTCTAGAACTTGACATGTGACCATTCAAAGCGAAACTAATTTTTAGAAATTTTGGAAAATGATTGGGGCATTTAGGATTTGTTTCTAGCCTGCTACACTTTGTGATTAAATTTCACCACTTAGTTGACCACTTTGAGCTCTAAAAAAAAGAAGTTTTATTCTATACCCTCTGATTTGATTGAAAAAAATAGATTTGGGTACCGTTTTAATTTAAAATGGAGCTGCTTGGTTTTGGTGACAGATATATTCAAAAGGCGGAGACTTATTCCTCAAAAAAAAAAAGAGAAAAAAAAGAGAGATATTTGTAATGAGGAACTCTGACAACAAGAAAAATGTGAAAAAAAGAAAAGTTTGGTGCTCTGTCTAAAAGTGATTATATATCTAAAAGCTCCATTTTTCAAAAGGATAGCTGCTCAAAATTGATTATTTATTATAGCCTTTGAAATATCCTTTCTTTGAGTTTTCATACCTTAAATTTTCATCCCTGACCTCATTACAACCTTATAAAAGTCCCCTTGATTTCAAAATTGTCTATAAATCGTTAGTCGAGTCTTGGTCTATCCTCAAGTTTATGGTAATGCTTTGTCTATGAAAAATTTGTCTAAATTCTCCTTACCCATTGATACACTTGAGAGATTGAAAGGGAGTGACACATTCTTAGTTAGTTTGATTTAAAAGGTGCTTATTTTTTTAATTATCTAATCAAGTGAAAAATAATTCTCTCAAAGAGATAAAAAGCTGTCTTTCAAAAAAAAATTTGCTTTGCTCCATTAATTGGTCAGCTATCATTGATAAAAAAAAATTGGGAAATCAAAAACCAATTACTTTGCTTGACGGCAAGCAAAGCTCAATTGTGGGGGAATTGATAACATCAATATTGCATCATTTTTATAAGAATATTAGAATGTGATTTGAATAATTATTGAATATTATCAATTGAAATTCACTCTCTTTTAATCTAAATTGTTCAGAACTGGAAAATTAGGCAATATGGTGGTCAAATACAAATTTGGGCTAGAAATAGGCCCAGAATGCTAAGCACGGCTTTCACATAATATAATGAAGCATGTCCATGCTCACCTAAAGCAGCAATTAGCCACGAGCGCTCCTCACGCGCGTCCACGTGCTCCCCGGATAGCTGGTTGGTATTTTAATCATATCTGGAGCTGTAGTTATCGGATTAAGGCGTTTTTGGTGGCGTTGGAAAGCTAAGAGAATTTCCTACAACTTTGTCACAAATTGGATGGAGCACGGCCTCTTCATCATTGAGCACGACCTCTTCATTATGGAGCACGGCCGTGCTCAGCCAAAAATATCAGAAAATCATGTCGGCAAGGTCGGTGATGCGTAAACAGGCTGTAAAGGGAGCACGACCGTGCTGGTGTCGTGTTGAACCCAAATATTTACCTATAAAAGGAACGCTCAGCAGAACATTTGAAAACTCCCCCGGGATTGATTCTCTCCCAATTCTCTTCTTCTCTGTAATCTTCTAGTCTTACTTTATAGTTGTTCTGCTAGTTTTAGTTTTAAATATGTCTTTTGTAAATACGTTGTTGCTATCTTCAAGTATGTTTAATAACTAATCCCCTCAATGAGGTGACGATGGATCTTTTACTTTATCTGTGATATCTTTATGATTTATAATATGAGTGTTTAAATCCTTTTGATTAAATTATTCCTGGTAATATTACTTTAAAAAGAATTAGCTACCCTTTACACAGTTAATTAATTGTTCGACAATCGTACCTTGAATTAATTAATAGAACTCCGTGAATAATTGAATCTGCATGCTCTGTCGGATCAAGGATTGCGTGTTCATTTTCAGTCAGTCATTGAATTGATAAATCTATTGACACTTCATGCTCTTTCTGTTTAATTACTTTGCATAATCAAACTGAGTAATAAATTAGAAAGAAGACTGTTAATATTGCATGATCATTGGGTATTAATAGCTTTTAAATAGGTGATTGGTAATCAGTAAGAATTGTTACTCATGTTATAAATTAATCAAGTACACAAATATAAGTATTAGTGAACCCATTGCCTTAGTGCTTTTATTATCTAATTCCTTTCTTAAAATATTTTATAGTTTCTTTTCTACTTATTTTTATGTACTCTTTGTTTAAGTTCACTCGAACCATTTGTCTAAATAACAAATTGATCTAAGTAGAGCAGTAATCATTTTAATTCCCTGTGGAGATGATAATCTTTTATACTATAACTTGACAAGATCGTATACTTGCGATTTTGACCGAACAGTGAGCAACAGCCGATCACGAAGCCCCTGCAGTACGTGTTAACACACTAATTTGTCTACTTTTATAGGGCATTTTTAGTATCTAAATATACCATTTTGCACTAATTACACCACAAAGGTACTGATTTATGTCCTATTATGCAGAAATATCATGAAGACACAACTCGGGGCGAAAGATGCAAAAAAGGACAAAAAACTAGCTAGTTTTGGAGAGTTTTACACTACTGGACAAGTGGTCTGACCTATATCCGATACGGCCGTACCTAGAGCAGAACTTCAGTGGCGCATTCTCGCCTGTACCACCCGCCGATGAAATAGTCCAAGACGGCCGTTAAAGGCAAGACGGCGCACACAAGTGATGTCAGGGCCGTAGCACACATGGGTACGGTCCAGCGTCATCAACAAAGCTCGGTATGGCCCTGTGTGTTTGCGGTACGGCCGTACCCCGTCTCAGAAAGTGCAGATTTGAAAGCCAGATGACCTAGTTCGCAGCCTAATCTATAAATAGGGGCTCTTAACCTTTTCCAAAGACCTTTTGACAAATTCCCAAGTCAAGAGCCCCTTATTGAGAGTTATTCACAAACACCGCATGATTGGATTGAGTCTTGGATCATTGGAGCTTCCCATCAATTCTGAATTGCTGCCGAAGTTCGTGGAGACGTGAGGAACACACGAGAGGATCATTGTCTTACCGAAAGGGTGTCCCGGTTCTATTAACTCATGTCTTTTAGGAGTTTGGATTTATTTTACTTTCTTTTGTTTCACAACATTATGAGTCGCTAATTCCATCACTAGGGGTGATGGGAGATCTTTTACAATTAGTTAATTGTGGTAACAAGATCATAGTTAGCTAGTGGAACTCTAGGATCACAGAGCTCACTTTATACGTCGGATAGGTTATTACTTGTTTCCAATCAGTTATTAGATTAACAAACTTGCCTGTTCTTAATGCTCTTTTCTTTAGTTATCTTCTAGGACCAAATGGAGTAATTAGTTGGGAGGAAGGCTATTGCAAGCTAGGTAGCCCTTAGTAATTTAGAGTGAGTGATTGACATTCGATAAGGTAATACAATTCATGATAGCAAGGAAGTAGATTCAGGATCTAGTATTAGTGAACCCGGTTCCCATAGGTTTCTCCTATTCGATCTTGCTCTAATTATTTTAGTTCAAAGTTTTATTCTAATTTCCCTTAATTTTCTATTCAATCTCAATCCAAATATCTCGTTAGCTTAAAGAATTAAAGATCTTTATTACGCTGGTACTTGCGCATTCCATGTGGGTTTGACATTCGGAGTCCTGATTATACTCCACTATTATTATGAGTTACGATCAGGTGCACTTGCCGGAGCCGCAACAAGTTTTTGGCGCCGTTGCCGGGAAATGTTTTAGCAATATTGGTTCAACGAGATCTTAATCACTTTAAGCATTTTTATTTTAATTTCTGTTTTACTATTTTATAATTATTTTACTTATATTAATTATCATCTTTGTACTCAGGAACCACAATGGAAGAAGAGTAAGAGCTCACTCTCGAAAAGTACTTTTCTGCTTCTGTCGATATTCAGGACATCATAAACGGCCCAGCCATCAGGTGGCATAATTTTGAATTTAATCCTACCCTAATCAAGCTAGTGTCTGTAGTACAATTTTCGGGGCTACCTTCGAAAGACCCACATGCCCATCTCAAGAGCTTCCGAAGAATACTTAGCATTGTTAAGTATAATGGAGTCCCAGCAGAAGCTATTAAACTAACACTGTTTCCATTCTCATTGCAGGTAAAAGCTCAAGTTTGGCTAAATTCTTTGGCATCAAACTCAATCATCACTTGGGAAGATCTGAAGCGCAAATTTCTCCAGAAATATCTATCTTTAGCGAAATTTGCCGAGATAAGACAAAAAATAACTAGCTTCCAATAGTCTGAGTTAGAGCCAATGCACAAAACTTGGAAGCGCTTTCAAGAACTACTTAGAGGTTTTCAACACAAGGAATTTGCTACATGGCAACAAGTTCACATTGTCTACAATGGGTTAAATGCACAAAGCACGGCTACAATAGACGCTGCATGTGGGGGGATCTCTGGGAATAAGAACACCATCTGAGACTCTGGAAATCATTGAAGGGATGGCTCAAAACAATGCTCAATTGTCATCAAAAGAGAAACAAGTTGATTCGGAAATTGAAGACCATGAGTTGCACACTCACTTATCTCTGGAAGTCAAGGTGGATGTACTTACTGAAAATCTCGAAGCCTTGTTAGTATCTCTCCTCATACCGAAATTTCAAGGAAGCCTACAACAAATGAGGATGCAATTGCGAAGGTTAACTTTATAGGCACCGAGAACCATGGTAGTTCCTGCTCGAATAACAATAATCCGGTGTGGAGAAACCAAGGCTCATTTTTTCATGTTCAAGCTCGAAGGAAGGGATACCCAGGCTATCCTGCAGTAATCCATGGATGCATGAAAGAACTTGACGAAAGGTTTAAGAATCTAGAAAAATTGGTAATGGCAAATGCGAAAAGTCAAAAACAATTAGCAGAGCAATTAGCCCTCTTGATAAACAATTTGTGCAAGACAAAGGAGAAGACACCTACCCAAGAGGTGCAATCTAATTTAATAACTACAAGGGGAGGAACAGTACTCACGGATTTGAGAAGAGCAAAGAAAAAGCTACATCAACTCAGCCCCAAGAAAAATCACTTGCTTCGACCGAAGAAAGAGAGACAAGGAACAAGGAGCCTGAGAAAGAACAGTTAACAGTACCTGTCAATCCACCTGACACAACTCCTATGGTGCCATTTTCGCAGAGATTGAAGAACGACTTGCAGGACCCCCAGTTTGCAAAATTTTTAGAAGTCCTGAAATAGCTAACTATCAACATACCGTTCGTGGAAGCTATCTCTCAGATGCCTAAATATGCTAAATTCTTGAAGGATATCCTGACTAACAAGAAAAAGTTAGAAGAATTATCCACTATTCGGTTAAGCGATGAATGTTTAGCCATAGTTCTGAAAAAGTTACCTCCTAAAACGAAGGATCCAGATAGTTTTACAATACCATGCACAATTGGAAATTCTTATTTTGAGAAAGCTCTTTGTGATTTAGGATCTAGCATAAATTTAATGCCTTTATCTATTTTTCAGCGGCTTAGTTTAAAAGAAGTCAGACCCACAAGACTTCAATTACACTTGGCAGACAGGTCCGTAGTGCACCCAAAGGGGATAATTGACGATGTCTTGGTAAAGGTAGAAAAATTTATTTTTTCGGCTGACTTCGTAGTTCTAGAGATGGAAGAAGATAAGGAAGTACCCCTTCTTTTGGGAAGACCGTTCTTAGCGACAGGAAAAACAATCATTGATGTTCACCAGGGAAAGCTTACATTACGGCTTGAAGATGAAGAAGTTGTCTTCAGCGTGTTCGACTCGTTAAAAACACCTAGTTCTCACTCTTGCAATTTTATAGACACTTTAACAGAAACTTTTGTATTGCCTCTTGAGTCGCAGGTACACTTACTTATAGACCTTCTAGAAAAAAAATTAACTTGTAGTAAAGAAGTCATCGCAGATGAAGAGAAAATTAAGGAAGAAGTTTTGGCACTAGATGCATACATGGAATGGGGTGCAGCGATTTGAGAGATTAGATAAACCCAAAAAGACTGCAGTCAAATCATCTTTAGAAGAACCACCGGAACTAGAATTAAAACTGGTACCCGCTAACATTAAATATGTATTTTTACACCCACCATCATCCTTACCAGTTATAACTTCATCTTCGTTAACAGGTTCGATAGAGGAAAGGCTTTTAAGGGTTCTGCAGGAGAACAAAGCAGCATTTGGATGGAGCATTCATGACATAAGAGGAATAAGTCCCACAATTTGTTCCCACAGGATTTATATGGAGACAGATCACAAACCTAAAGTGCAACCTCAACGAAGACTCAACCCAAATCTGAAGGAAGTTGTCAAGCAGGAAGTTATTAAATTACTTGATGCTAACATTATTTATCCTATTTCTGACAGCCCTTGGGTAAGTCCTGTGCAAGTAGTTCCTAAAAAGGGAGGAACCACAGTTATGGAAAATGAGCAAAAGGAGTTAATTGCAGCTAGGAAAGTGACTGGCTGGCGTATGTGCATTGATTACAGAAAACTAAATGAGGCCACCAGGAAAGATCACTTCCCTCTCCCTTTTATTGATCAAATGCTTGAAAATTTATCTGGCCATGAGTTTTACTGCTGTCTAGACGGTTATTCTGGCTATATGTAAATTCCTGTAGCTAAGGCAGATCAAGAAAAGACTACTTTTACATGCCCTTATGGGACATTTGCATATAGAAGAATGCCATTTGGTTTATGCAATGCCCCAGCAACATTTCAAAGATGCATGATGGCTATCTTTTCTAATATTTTAGAAAATTACATTGAAATATTTATGGATGATTTTTCGGTGTATGGATCCACATTTGATGTCTATTTGCATAATTTAGAACTTGTGCTTAAAAGATGCATATAAACAAATTTAGTTCTAAATTGGGAAAGTGTCAGTTTATGATTTCAGAATGCATAGTCTTAGGACACAAAATTTCTCAAAAAGGCATTGAAGTTGATCCAGCAAAAATCGAAGTCATTTCGAAACTGCCACCTCCAAACTCAGTTAGAGCTATTAGAAGCTTTTTAGGACATGCTGGTTTTTATAGAAGATTTATAAAAAAAATTTCACAAATTGCAAAACCGCTCTCTAATCTTTTGTTGAAAGATGTACCCTTTGAATTCTCTGAAGCATGCCTA
This sequence comes from Calophaca sinica, assembly GCA_037113605.1. Lineage (NCBI taxonomy): Eukaryota > Viridiplantae > Streptophyta > Magnoliopsida > Fabales > Fabaceae > Calophaca > Calophaca sinica. Next base: position 53,260,114 of record CM073737.1, read on the forward strand.
AAAGCTTTTGAAACTTTAAAGTCTATATTAATAAATGCTCCTATTGTGATAGCGCCTGATTGGTCTGTTCCATTTGAGCTAATGTGTGATCTAGTGATATCGTAGTTGGGGCGGTGTTGGGACAAAGGAAAGACAAAATTTTTCATACTATCTATTATGCTAGTAGGACTTTGGACGAAGCACAACGAAACTACAGTACTACTGAAATGGAACTACTAGCGGTTATATTTGCAGTTGATAAATTTCATTCCTACTTAATCATGTCTAAATCATAATTTATACTGACCACTCTGCTATTAGACATTTACTTGCCAAACAGGATGCAAAACCAAGACTAATCAGGTGGATTCTACTGCTTCAAGAATTTCACATCGAAATCAAAGATAAGCGAGGCGTAGACAATGTCATCGCAGATCACCTTTTAAGAATAGATGCAGCAAGTAAGACCACCTGAGAAAGAGCAAATTCAAGATACCTTTCCAGAAGAGCATCTATATGCTATTTCTACGACACCATGGTATGTTGATTATGTTAACTATTTAGCCAGTAAGGTACTCCCACCCAATTTAGCATATACGCAGCGTAAGAAATTCTTTTATGATGTCAAACACTATTTCTGGGATGAACCTTACTTATTTAAGACTTGCACCGACCGAATAATTAGAAGATGCATCCCAGAAACAGAATATTAATCTATATTAGAGCACTGTCACTCTAGAGAAGTAGGGGGCCATTATGGACCCACACAAACAGCTCAGAAAATCTTACAATGCGGTTTTTTCTGGCCTACCTTGATTAACGATGCTTATAAATTTATCAAGGATTGTGACCCCTGTCAAAGAAGTAGAAATATCTCTAGAAAACAAGAAATGCCTCTAAATAATATTCTATATTGTGAACTTTTTGATGTATGGGGTATAGACTTCATGGCACCATTTCCTAAGTCTAATAACAACATGTATATTTTAGTGGCAGCAGATTATGTCTCCAAATGGGTAAAAGCAGCAGCGTTACCAACTAACGACGCTCGAAGGGTAGTAAGGTTTTTGAAAAAGAATATTTTTACTAGATTTGAAACTCCTAGAGCAATAATTAGTGACGGTGGCAGTCATTTTTGTAATAAACAAGTTGACAACCTCTTAGCAAAATATGGAGTCAACCATAGAGTGGCCACACCCTACCATCCCCAAACTGGTGACCAAGTAGAAATATCTAACAGGAAACTTAAGAAAATCCTAGAAAAGACTGTTAGTGCGTCAAGAAAGGACTGATCTTTCAAACTTGATAATGCTCTATGGGCATATAGAACTGCTTTCAAAACCCCTATAGGAATGTCACCATATAGGCTAGTATTTGGAAAATCTTGTCACATCCCTGTCGAATAAAAACACAAAGCTTACTGGGCTACCAAATTTCTAAATTTTGATTTGCAGATAGCAGGTGAGCATCGATTATTACAGTTAAACGAAATGGACGAATTTCAACTGGAAGCCTATGAAAATGCAAAATTGTACAAGGAGCATACTAAGAAGTTGCACGACCAACGCATCCAAAAGAGAAGCTTTCAAATTGGAGACAACGTAATAGTCTACAACTCTCGACTTTGACTGTTTCCAGTAAAACTCAAGTCACGTTAGTCAGGTCCCTATGAAATAATACAAGTCTTTCCCTATGGAACAATAGAAGTGGTTACTAAAGATGGGTCAGCCTTCAAGGTGAACAGACAGCGAGCAAAAACTCTATGTTACAGGAACGCTCAGGGACACATTCATCGTCTCCCTGCAACTACCAACCACTTAAAGCAACACGTCAGGCTCGTGACGTTAAACAAGCGCTTTATAGGAGGAAACTTGTAGACTTTTACTTAGTATTTGCCGTTTATTTTTAATAATTTTAATTCTTTTTACTTTTCCTGTTTGATTATCAAACTCCAAGACACTTAATGCAGCTGAAGATGATGACATAGAAGCATCGATTTCCCCTGAAACTTGCTCGTGATATTTTTCAGAGGGGAGTCTCTTTCCACATTCTTTTATAGCACTTATTTTCTTTTATTTTCTCTTTTGTGCTTGCTTTAACTCAGTCGCAGTGGGGACACTGCTAGAAATAAGTGTGTGCGTACTACTTGGTTGTGCTTATAACTGCTTATAATTATAGAAGAACTTTAAATTTTTGCTGATTTAGGGGCTAAAAAAAATTTCTTTATGACAACATATGATTAAATCAATTTGTTGCTAGTATTTGGATTCAGCTGAAAATTAGCATTGAAGTTCTGTAAGTACTAACTTTATGTGTAAGCTATTAAATGTGAGTTTTGAGCCTGAAATAATTGGCCACATCATTCTTTTGCATCTTTTCTTCGTTGAGTGATATTTTTCTGTAAATGTGCATTTTAGAACTTGTGCTGAGACCATTACGAAACGAATATGAATTTATTTTCATGTGAATTTGGAAAGGGCAATTTTTAGGAATTCTTCAGGCCACTACCATTTTGAATACACTGTACCACTAGTTGCCCACTTTTGTGCCTAAAAGTACTTTATTTAATTTCTTGGTACCCTTCTTGTTACTATTGATTATTTTCTACGAAGGCAACCTTGGAAAATTTTATTTGAGAGCAATTAGTGGCAAAATCAAAAGAATAATGTTTTGAATCCCTCTTATTTGTTTACAAAAGAAGGCTTAGCAATTTATTCCCGTCCTAGTTCTTAAAAAAGATTGACTGTTGCATAAATGCAAGAAGGGAGGAAGGGAAAAGAAAAGAAAGAGCATCATACAAAAAATTATTCATCATGCTCATGCCTTCATAAATTGCAAAAAAAAAAAGTTGGGATTCTTGTTGCTCTTTAAAGTGAAAAAGAATTAGGTTGCTTGTTTTGATTGATTTGTTTCTGACCCTTTGCATGACCTTTTCTTTCTTTTATCATACCAAACATTATTACCTTGGCCCCATTACAACCAATGAAAGACCCTCATTCCTCTTTTGCATGACTTATAGATTCTAACAGTGAAATTTTTGGTCAATGTACAAGCCTATGGTAATGCCACTTCATTTGAAAAATCTGAGTGATAATGATTATACCTACAAATACTTTGAGATTGGTGAGAGTGTGACTTGAAAATCACAGGCTGTTAGCTTACTTGAACTTACACATCTAATTGGGCATTCTATTTATTGACACGTTTTGTGATATCATGTTGTTGTCTTACTTATATTTTTTTCCCTATTCAGTGAAAATAGTTTTTCTTACTATAATTACCCAAGTAGTTTGCTTGAGGGCAAGCAAAGCTCAAGTGTGGGAATGTGTTAACACACCAATTTGTCTATTTTTATAGGGCATTTTTAGTATCTAAATATACCATTTTGCACTAAATAAAGCACAAAGGTACTCATTTATGTCCTATTATGCAGAAATATAATGAAGACACCACTCGGAGCGAAAGATGCAAAAAAGGACAAAAAACTGGTTAGTTTTGGAGAGTTTTAGCACTACTGGAGAAGCAGTACGGCTTGACCTATATCCGGTACGGCCGTACCTAGAGCAGAACTTCAGTAAGGGCGTACCCCCTCAGGCTGTACCACCTGACACTGATGAAATAGTCCAGTACGGCCATGCCAAAGGCAGTACGGCCGTACACAAGTGATGCCAGGGCTGCAGCACGCATGGGTACGGTCCAGCGTCATCAACAAAGCTCGGTATTGTTACCAATTGACTTCAAACACAAGAGGGGGGTGAATTGTGATAGCGGTGCTTATATAAAAAATTACAGAAAATAAATGACCGAATAATAAATAAAAAACAAAAATAAATAAAGTGCTTGAATGATAAAGAGACAGAGAGCAAAGAAGAGCACGCAGCAATTTATACAAAAGTTCGCCACCAACACACCTCGGGCTACGCCCGCCCCCAAAGCAAACCACTATGGGATTTTCACTAAAACACTAGCTTAAATCGTGTTCACTAGAAACCTTTACAACTCTAAAACTGAGCAATACGCTCAAGAGATATCACTCTATGAACACTGGGATTCCTACCCAAAATAAATGATTTTCACAACAAATGAGACTAAAAGATACACTCAATAGTGATATAACAAATTGAAGCTCAAATAATATAACTCAAATTTTGTAGAATAAAAAGACTCTTAAAATTGTGCTCAAATAAGTGCGGAGTGATGAAAAATATTTGACAGAGTTTTTGGCACAAAAATTGCTAATCGCTGTTGTTGTTGTATTTTTCGTGTTGTAAGAAAGAGCACAGCCGTTGTTTATATTTATAGACCGACCGAGGAGCCGCTTGTTCGCTGAGTTGATTTGTCCGCTGGAAGATTTGACCGCTGCACGTGGATCTCAGTCTGCTGAATTTGTCCGCTAATGGCGCTGAAAACACTGAGATCGCTCAAGATACGACTCAAGACAAATGGCAGACGACTCGGCCACACACCGACAGACGACCTACACAAATTGCAAGATATGACCTCCGAACAGCCAAGAAAAGACTCCTGCAGACACCCACCCTAAGACACACCAGATACGACCTCCTCGCTCTGCCTTCATAGCTCACGCTGACCATCAAGACGACACGCCGACTCTCGCAAATTCTATCACCGACACGATCATCGCCGACCGACAAGAGCTCATCACGCCGACTCTGCGCGACCATGCTCGACACGCCGACCTCCTCCTCTGACATACTACTTCTCGTGAGTTCAACATCCGACTTCCTCCTCACCGACATCCGATTTCACGACACGCGACTTCCTCCCTGGCCGACATACGACTTCCTCGTGAGCTCGACAAGCGACTTAATCCTCACCGACATCCGAAAGCTCCTCACCGGACATCCGACACGAGATATGCATGTCAAAATATTTTGTGCGCATGATTTAATTTTAATTCGAGAGCTTTTTATTACTACTTACAAATTGTCTTAATAAAGATAAATAAATACCTGCAACCCAAAGACTTGAGAAACAATCATTCTTGATACGCTGCCTTGGTATTCTTTCCACTTTTTGCACTGGTTGACTATTTGCAAAGCTCCTTTGTCAATCATCAAAATCATCTCACAAGGCATGTATTCGACTGCACTTTTGATGATGACAAACATCTCATGGAGGGTTTTTAGTAAAATATAATCATGATATAGCAATGAGATATAAGCATGGTTTTTCAATAAAATATCGTAGTTTACACAATATTTAGAAAACTCCCCTCACAATAAGCAATACTTAAAGATCACTCCCCTCAATCATGCATCCATGTAACTCCTCCCTTTGGCAACATCAAAAGTGGAAAGACAAATAAAGCAAGGCATATATTCAGGATTAAACAAGCATATTTTGATAGTTACGTGATACCAAGCTTGGTGTGTGATGATGAGTCAAGTTGGACATGATTAGCTAGTTGCATAAGACAAACGCGCCACCCACTCATTATTCCGCATTTCTAAAGAAAATGGAAGGGAAAAGACTCGCATAAACTCAAGTTAGCACACACTCAAACGCCCAAGTTAGAATTTATTCAAAAAGAAAATGCAATCACAGCAATACCAATGCATGATTGGTCTAAAATTCCTAACTTTCTTCTTATAAAAAGAAGCTTTCTTTAGGCAAAGGTTTGGTAAAATATCTGCAAGTTGTTTAGATGTTTCCACAAACTCAATCACACAATCTCCATTTTGAACATGATCTCTAATAAAATGGTGCCTAATCTCTATGTGTTTAGTCCGAGAGTGATAAACCGGATTTTTAGTGAGGTTTATGGCACTAGTATTGTCGCATTTAATTGGAACAGCTGATTAATCCATAATCATTCAACTCGCTGTTTCATCCAAATAATCATGTAAGAACAACTACCTCGCCGCAACATATTCCGCTTTCAAGAAGGGACAAAGCCACACTGGCTTGTTTCTTACTATGCCATGAAACCAAGGCATTCCCAAGTAAGTGACATGTCCCACTAGTGCTTTTTCGGTCCAATTTACAACCCGCAAAAATCAGAATCCGAGTACCCAATCAAAGTGCATTCGACACCTTTGGGGTACCATAAACCCGCGTTTTGTGTGCCAATGAGGTATCTCATAATGCTTTACACAGATGTGATTCCAGATTTGCTTAAAAACGCACACATACAAACACTAGACATAATATCCTGGACGACTAGCAGCAGATAGAGAAGAGATCCTATCATACCTCTATACTTACTTACTGACCGACTTACCACCTTCATCTTTGTCAAGATAGCATGATGTGCTCAATGGGAGTTGAGATTTCTTTGGCGTTGCTCATTCCAAATCTTTTGCCAACTCCTTGCAATATTTGGATTGATTTATAAAAATTCCTTCTTTTGTTTGTTTGATTTGAAGTCCATGAAGTAATTTAGCTCTCCCATCATTGACATTTCAAATTCACTTTGTACATGATATCGTAAAAATTCCTTACACAAGGATTCATTAGTAGCACCAAATATTATATCATCGATATAAATTTGAACAAGTAAAATGTCATGCTTTTTGTGTTTAATGAAAAGATGGTATCAACTTTTCCTCTTTCAAAACCTTTTTCAAGTAAATATTTGCTCAACCTTCGCACAAGCCTCTGAGCTTGTATTCTAAACCATATAAAGCCTTTTTCAATTTGAAAACATGATTTGGAAATTCAAAATTTTCAAAACCGGGGTTGATCAACATATACTTTCTTGAATAAAACCATTTAGAAATGCACTCTTAACATCCATTTGAAAAAGTTTAAAATCCATGATGCATGCAAATGCAGAAGCATGCTAATAGCTTAATCTAGTTACCATGGTGCATAGGTTTCATCGAAATCTATGCCTCTTCTGTTGATTATAGCCTTTGCAACAAGTCTAGCTTTATTTCTAACAATGATACCGCTTTCATCAAGCTTGTTGCAAGACCCATTTGGTCCCAATGACTAGGTGATCTTTAGGCCTCAGGACAAGTTCCCAAACATCATTTCTCTCAAATTGATTTAATTCCTCTTGCATAGCAAAGGTCCAATGCTCATCAAACATGGCTTCATTGACGCTATTTGGTTCAATTTGGAGAGACAAAGGCCATATGATGACATGCATGATTAAGAGAGTTTCGAGTCATACCTTTGAGATATCACCTATTATGTTGTCAAGAGGATGGTTCTTTGAGACTCTCCATTCCTTTGGAAGATTTGGAGTGAGAGAGTTCTTGAGAGGGTTGAGGCAAGGACTCTTGATCCTCCTTTTGAATTTTTGATCTCTCTTGTTCCTCTAAATAGTATCTCCAAATACTTCAGAAGATCATCAACACTTTCTTCTACATTGCTTTAGACAAAACACTTGCATCCGAAACGTGAAGGTGGGAAATGTTGGGCTTCCTTCCTTTGTAGAGTTCATACGGTGTTTGCTTAAGGATCGGCCTTATAAGAACTCGATTCATCACATAGCAAGCTGGCTCACTGCCGCCTCAAAAGTACTTAGAAGGTTAGTCTCATTCAGCATCGCCCTCGCTAGCTCTTCAAGAGACTCCGATTTTTCCTTTCAACCACTCCATTTTGTTGCTGTCCTTGGAGCGTAAAAGGTGATCGATGCCATTTTCTGCAAAATGCTTCAAATGCTTCATTCTCAAATTCCCACCATGATCACTTCGAATGGAAGCAATGTTAAGTCCCTTCTCATTTTGTATAACCTTTGCAAGTTTTCAAAGCATTAAAAGCATCATTTTGTGAGAAATAAATAAAGTCCATGTATAGCGAGAATAGTCATCCACAATAACAAGAGCATAGTAATTGCCACCAAAGCTCATGGTTCTAGAAGGGCCAAATAAATCCATATGTAAAAGTTGTAAAGGCCGATTGTTGAAACAATATTTTTAGATTTGAAAGAAGCCTTTACTTGTTTTCCTTTTGACATGCATCGCAAAGTTTATCTTTTTCAAAACGAATCTTTGGCAAACCAATTACTAAGTCTTTACTTAACCAATTTATTAAGATGATCCATGTGAATATGAGCCATTCTTTCTATGCCATAGCCAAGATTCATTCTCTTTACTAAAAGACAAAGATGCATCATTTGAAGGTAGTTCATCTAAATTAACCATATAGATATTTCCAATTCTAGATCCAACAAAACTGTACTTTTATTAAAAGAATTTACTAAATGCATTTTGAAGAATCAAATATAACATTATTGCCTTTGTCGAAGTCGACTAATACTTAGCAAAGTTATGTTTCAAACCTTCCAAATACAAGACATTCTCTATAATGGGATTAGGACTCTTACCAATAGTACCAATCCCAAGAATTTTACCTTTATTATTATCACCATAACAAACATAACCTTTATTTTTGGGTTCCAAAGAGGGAGAACTTGCTTGTCTCCTGGGTCATGTGCTTTGAACAACACCGCTATCAAGATACCAATTTAAGTCCTTGGCTTTCAAGCACACCTACAACAACAAATCATATTTTAACCTTTGGTACCCAAACCATCTTGGGTCCATATGAGTTAGTCTTGGGCAAGGTGCCCTTTGAATCCACATCTTTTGCCAACTACATTTTTATTCTTTCTAATATTGCAAATAGAGGCAAGTATGACCATTTCTACCACAAAGGAAAGCATTTAATGAAAGGACTACTTGAGGGTTTGTTGTGATTGAAGAGTTTAAAAGATTTTTCATGAATTTTTGGATGATAACTCTAAACCAGCCTTTTCCAAAAGTACCTTTTGGTTTCCTAACATAATGTTTAGATTATCTCTTCCCATCGTAAATTTTGCAAGAAAGTGTTATTTAAATCCTTAACCTTATTTTTCAAAACACTACACTATTGCATTTTAAAACTTCATCCTTTTTATTTTCACAATATATGGGAGGAGAAGTTTCAATCACAAAGAACTTGTTTTTCTTTTAAGAATCACTATCTCTTTGTTTAAAATTTCAATTTTTGATTCAAGTAAGAGATGGTTTTCTTTAGAAGAACGAACAATTTTTTCCAAGTTTAATCGCTTTCATTATTTAATTCTTTCACAAGCAATAAGCAATTTCATCATAAGTTAAAGGAGATTCGAGTTCAAGAGCATTTACCTCATCCTCCTCGTGTTTTGCCATGAGACATAAGTTGGCCTCGTAGTACCTTCATGGTCAATAGAAGTGGTGTCCACATTTCTTTAGCAAGCCTTGCACCTGAGACCCTATAGAACTCATCGTAGCTTAAAGCGTATGATGATGTTCTTAGCTTTCAAATTGTATCGACCTTTTTCTTATCATCTTCGTCCAAAGTGATCTTGGTTTGTCTACCATCGCATCATTAATTGATTGAGTGGGACAAATGGACCATTTTCCACAAAGATCCCAAATATCAAGATCAACACTCTCAAGAAAGATTTGCAGATTCTATCCTTCCAATAACCATACCCCTCACCATTGAAAAACGGGGTCTGTTTCATGGAAGTTCCTCGTAATTGCTCAAGTCATTCTCTCAGAGACTAAGTTAAGTCCTTTATACAAGATTCTAGCTCGATGCCAATTGTTACCAATTGACTTCAAACACAAGAGTGGGGTGAATTGTGATAGCGGTGCTTATATAAAAATTACAGTAAAATAAATGACCGAATAATAAATAAAAACAAAAATAAATAAAGTGCTTGAATGATAAAGAGACAGAGAGCAAAGAAGAGCACGCAGCAATTTATACAGTTCGCCACCAACACCCCCGTGGGCCTACGCCCCGGTCTCCCAAAGCAAACCACTATGGGATTTTCACTAAAACACTAGCTTTTAAATCAGTTCAATGAAACCTTTACAACTCTAAACTGAGCAATACGCTCAAGAGATATCACCTCTCTATGAACACCTGGGATTCCCTACCAAAATAAAATGATTTTCACAAATAAATGAGACGAAAAGATACACTCAATAGTGCAGATATAACAAATTGAAGCTCAAATAATATAACTCAAATTTTGTAGAATAAAAGACTTTAAAATTGTGCTCAAATAAGTGTGAGTGATGAAAAATATTTGACAGAGTTTTTGGCACAAAAATTAAGCACGCTGTTGTTGTTGTATTTTCTCGTGTTGTAAGAAAGAGCACGCTGTTTATATTTATAGACCTAATCGAGGAGCCGCTGTCTGCTGAGTTGATTTGTCCGTTGAAGATTTGGACCGCTGCACAGGATCATCGTCTGCTGAATTTGTCCGCTATGCTGAAAACACTGAGATCGGCACTGATACGACCGACAAATACAGACGACCTCGCCACACACCACAGACGACTCGACACACCTAAGATATGACCTCCGAACAAAGAAAAGACTCCCAAGACACCCGACCTCAAGACACACTCAGATAATCGACCTCCTCATCGCCGGGTCTTCATAGCTCCCAAGACGCGACCATCAAAGACGACACGCCGACTCCTGGTGAGTTTAATGACCCCATCACCGACATCTGATCATCACCCAAGACCGACAAGAGCTCATCACGCCGACTCCTGCACGCCGACCTCATAAGCTTGACACGCCGACCTCCTCCTGGGCCTCGACATACTACTTCCCTCGAGTTCAACATCCGACTTCCTCCTCACCGACATCCGATTTCTCACCGACACGCCGACTTCCTCCTCGGGCCGACATACGACTTCTCGTAGTCGACAATGACTTAATCCTCGCCGACATCCGAAGCTCCTCACCGGACATCCGGACACTAGATATGCATGTCAAAATATTTTCAGCGTGCGTGTGATTTAATTTAATTGAGAGCTTTTTATTACTACTTACAAATTGTCTTAATAAAGATAAATAAATACCCGTAACCCAAAGACTCGAGAAACAATCATTCTTGATACGCTGCCTGGTATTCTTTTTCCACTTTTTGCACCCGCTGACTATTTGCAAAGCTCCCTTTTGTCAATCATCAAAATCATCCTCGCCAAGGCATGTATTCAGCTGTGTACGGCCTGCGTGTTTGCGGTACTGCACTCGCCCCGTAGAAAGTGCAGATTTGAAAGCCAGATGACCTAGTTCGCAGCCTAATCTATAAATAGGGGCTCTTAACCTTTTCCAAAGACCTTTTGACGAATTCCCAAGTCAAGAGCCCCTTATTGAGAGTTATTCGCAAACACCGCACGATTGGATTGAGTCTTGGATCGTTGGAGCTTCCCATCAATTCTGAATTATTGCCGGAGTTCGTGGAGACGTGAGGAACACAAGAGAGGATCACCGTCTTACCGAAAGGGTGTCCCGGTTCTATTAACTCATGTCTTTTAGGAGTTTGGATTTAATTTACTTTCTTTTGTTGCACAACATTATGAGTAGCTAATTCCATCACTAGGGCTGATGGGGGATCTTTTACAATGTCCTTGATATCTATTTAATTGCTATTTTGAATTCCTTATTATCCTTATGAATGTGTTGATCTTAGTATGCTTAATTTCATAGGGAGTAGCTAACCCTTATAAAATTAGTTAATTGTGGTAACAAGATCATAGTTAGCTAGTGGAACTCTAGGATCACAGAGCTCGTTTTATACGCCGGATAGGTTATTGCTTGTTTCCAATCAGTTATTAGATTAACAAATTTGCTTGTTCTTAATGCTCTTTCTTTTAGTTACCTTCTAGGACTAAACAGAGTAATTAGTTGAGAGGAAGGCTATTGCAAGCTAGGTAGCCCTTAGTAATTTAGAGTGAGTGATTGGCATTCGATAAGGTAATACAATTCATGATAGCAAGGAAGTAGATTCAGGGTCTAGTATTAGTGAACCCGGTTCCCCTAGGTTTCTCCTAATCAATCTTGCTTTAATTATTATAGTTCAAAGTTTTATTCTAATTTCCCTTAATTTTCCATTCAATCCCAATCCAAATATCTCGTTAGCTTAAAGAAATAAAGATCTTTATTACGCTGGTACTTGCGCATTCTCTGTGGGTTCGACATTTGGAGTCCTAATTATACTCCACAAATTATACTCCACTATTATTACGAGTTACGATCAGGTGCACTCGCATGAGCCGCAACAGTACGGTACAGGTTTATTATCGTAAATTGCATCGTAATGTTGAGCAGTATTTAAACTGCGCTTTGTAACCCTATTTTGCATAACAAGAAATACAGCGGCTACAGTTCCCTCGTTAAATCTCGTGTCCTATCTTTCTCTGTGTGTGTGCGTGTGTTTGTGTCTCGATTACTCTTTAGATTCCCGGTGCGTGTGTTCTAACATAACCAAATAAAAGAATTACACAATTACAGAGGAGTTAAAGAAAACAAACAAACAAAAACACAAAGAAAATTAGTCACACACAAGAAATAGTAAATAGAGGGTGATATAGAAGATTTGTCCTTCAAAAAATATTTGTAATCGTTTTTATTATTAGAGAGTTTGGACCAAATTTCGTGGATAAGGCTTTGGAGGATTTCAATGGCCATGTAAAGTTCTGCCATCTTATAGTCTTGCTGTTGTTTAAGGTTGAAAAGTCTCTTCAGATCATCCCTAATGGCAACTGAGTCTTGCTCTTCTCCAAAAGGAATGCTGCAAAGCAAATAGAGTTCTCTCTGTCTTTTTCTCGCGTGAATTTCCAATTCTTGGCAGCGCTTTATTTCTTCTAAACAAAAAAAAATTCATATATACAAACAAAGCCATGTTTTCAATTACCATTTCAAATGAACCCAATTGTGCTCACACCCAGAAAAGCTACAAGTCAAGATTAGAACACGAATTGCAAACATCTTTAGTTCTTGACATTCATCCTCAAAAAATATTTGTAATCGTTTTTATTATTAGAGAGTTTGGAGCAAATTTCGTGGACAAGGCTTTGGAGGATTTCAATGGCCATGTAGAGTTCTTCCATCTCACAGTCTTACTGTTGTTTAAGGTTGAAAAGTCTCTTGAGATCATCCCTAATGGCAACTGAGTCTTGCTCTTCTCCAAAAGGAATGTTGTAAAGCAAAGAGAGTTTTCTCTGTCTTTTTCTCGCGTGAATTTCCAATTCTTGGTAGCGCTTCATTTCTTCTAAACAAAAAAAATTCATATATAGAAACAAAGCCATGTTTTCAATTACCATTTCAAATGAACTCCAATTGCGTTCACACCCAGAAAAGCTATAAGTCAAGATTAGAACACGAATTGCAAACATCTTTAGTTCTTGACATTCATCCTCATAGAATCCCACCATTTTGCAGAGGCAAAGTCTTCCCTCATGTCCTTGTAACTTCAATACCAAACACTCCTCTAGCCTTATGAAACTTAGAAATTTGCACATGAACCTTGTTTCTATCTACAACATCACCAATAACCTATGTATACTATTGTATGGCCCTTGTTTAACCTTAACATCCCCATCTCTAAAATCATCTTCCTAGTGGAATTGATGATTAAGGTAATATGCAGCTGCATGTAACGGCCTATGGAGTTAGTTACCCAAACACTAATCAATAACTTTCCACATAGGTGTATATCTACAAATACCAAACGTCCTATATTAGGAAAAAAAATAATTCAATTTCGAAGGACATAAGTTAGGAAGGTTTACCTTGAAGTTGATTTTTATCTTTTCTTTGGCATTATCCATCTCGTTATATAAGAAAAACACGACAGAATTTTCATCAGAGTCTACCAATCAAAGAACTAGTATGAGAAACTGCCTTGAGGTATGTGAGTATGTTTCCCCAAAATCGACATCTAAAGCCATGTTTTCCACTTGTTTTGCCTTTTGTTAAGATGCAAACCTACTTGTCTTCCATTCATCTGAGCTAAACATACCTAACAAAGATGCTTTATTATCATTCAGACAAGAAAGAGTCAAATATGTAGTGGCAAATCTCGTTACACCATGCCTAATCACATCCCTCTCTTTTGAAAATTTCTTCAACATGCTAAAGAGCATTGCTCTAGAATGTATATAGGATTATAGGTGGTGATCTTTCTACCTTTTTTATAGTATCTTGATGAACCTTCAGCTTTTTGTCAAAATCCTCCAATATCAAATCAATACAATGAGCAGCGCATGGGGTTCGATACAAATTCTTCCGTTTTTGCATCAACATGTCTCCTGCAGCTTTGAAATTTGCAGCATTGTCGGTAACTACTTGGACCACATTCTCCTTTCCTAAAAATGTCACAACATCATCCAACATCTTGAAAACCTTGTCAGTTGTCATTGAGATATCAGAAGTGTATATAGAAACACACTCCCCTCAGGGCTGTTCACTAAAATGTTACAAATTGAATGCCTTTTCTTATCTGTCCACCCATCAGACATGATTGAACAATCAATTTTTTTCCATTTTTTTAAAATCTTCAAGCATTACATCAGTTTGATCCACTACTTTTTTCAAAAGATTTTATCTTAAATCATGATAAGAAGGGGTTTATAACAAATTCTATACCTCCCAATCATCTAACACATTTATGTAAACTCCCCATTTTATTTATGTAAACTCCCCATTTTCAATACAATTGAAAGGAATTGCACTTGTATAAAAAAATTGCTACACGTTGATCAACTTCTTCCTTGAGATCCTTTCTCATCATTTGATTAATTATCGCTTGAACTCTACCACAACTGCCCACTTTTCCCTTTCCATTTTCAAGTGCAACAAACTTCCCTTTTTAAGAGGGGTCCTTTTCCAGCTCACGAATTTCCTCATCATCTTCCTCCTTAATGTTAATCAAATTTCTTCTCTTTAGCTTCAGCAACAATCTTCATCATTTAAAATTAAATTCTTCTAACACTAACGCATGCGGTTTAGAATCCTCTCTAGTACCCGCAAGGTGATGCTTAAATCTGAAATTTTCTCCGTTAATAATCTTGGAGCAGCAGTTGCATTTAACCCTTTTACCATTGCCCTGAACATCAAACCCAAGTTTCCACCCCATATCAGTTCGATTTCCAACATCATTCTTTCTAATCCTATCTCTGGGAGCAGTGGGGACAAGGTTCATACGTTATGTGACAGAACAAGTTAGAAGAACAAAAACAAAATAGAGGAAAGAAATAAACAGAGGAACAAAACAATGAAGGAGTAGAGAAACGAAATAAATAATGAAGAAGAACAAAATAAAGGAACAAAATAGAAGAACGAAACAGAGAACGAGATTGGAAGAGTAAACAATAAAGAAAAACAAAATAAATAACAAACCTCAAACACTAGAATAACAATACAATCGATATGTACCTATTTGAAACAAAGGAACAAACATAGAAGTAGGATGAACATCGGAGGATCATAACGAACGAGATATGACGGAGGAACATAATGCCAAAGGAACAAAAGCAGTGGGAGAGAAACCCTAAACTTAAACTGTTCAATTGCAATGAAAACGAATGGGAAAAGAAACACAAGTTTTGAAATTAAATGAAATGACGCTGACTCGCTGCCTTTTGGACCTTTTTTTAATTTTTCAGCGAACTTGCAGACTCCCCCGTGAACTCATGATCTTGTGAGATTCTGACCGAGTCTACCCTGATTCTGAGCCTAAACGCGAGTTAACTCGTTTTCTCTACCTAGAAACATAAACTTGAATGAGTTTACGAGTTAGCTCGCAAGTTTGACAACTATGCTTAACCATATATACGTGACGTGTGTTTGTTTTAAAAAGTTTTAAGTTTAATTGTATTTTATTACTATGTATTGTTAATAATAATGTCAAGTATCACGATTAATACTAATAAAGTAGAGTTAGGTTTGTGAAACATAAATGGGTATTTCAATTTATGGGATCAGAGCAATTCAGTTCCATCGGACTGTGAGTTATGAGCTGATTGTGTTACGTTGGACTTATGGAACAATTTGACTTTGTGTTTTTGGGCAAAATGTTCGATGGTCCATTCATCTATTGTTTCTAAGTAGAGTGGAAACAATGATGACTATTGTGATTACTCTTAAGATGATGTGGTAGCTTTATGTTAATTAGTATAACCTATGGATTGAGTTGATGGCTACTTTCACAAGAACCAGATGGCTCGTGGAACCCATCAACGACCCCACACTTGGAATGCAACAACCAGTGTAGAATCAGGGACCAATAATCATGACAAGTTTTGACTCATCAAAGGTGATGAGAACCATGTGACACTACTAGAATGTTGCTTTTTAGCGTAGGCCAAAAGCCGACGCTAATCGTGAAAAGCCCACGCTAAATCATTATTAGTGTCGGCCTAGCGTCAGCGTCGTGGCCGACATTAAAACGCTCGAAGTTAACTTTTAGCGTCCGCTATTAGCGTCAGCTTAACCGACGCTAATACTGACACTAATGTAGGGGCCGACGCTAATTGTTGTCGGCCAGGCCCACAAAAATATCTCACGCTAATTTTAGCGTCGGCCGGTAGCCCACTCTAGTTAGCGTCGGTTTGGCCCACTCAAAACATAGCATAGGTTTTTAGCGTGGGCTTGGCCGACGCTAGTAACCTGATTTTTTTAAAAAAAATTCTCAACTTAAGGTGTTTCATAAGCCTATGTATGAAAATATTCTGCATTCAAAAAAAAAAATGTATCAAAATATTCTCAATTTAACAGGTACAAAGTTTCATAAGCACACAGACACACAAACACAGATGCCTATGTATGAAAACTTAAGAAGTAAATAAGTAGAAATGAAAGTTTCATTGATTAGAGTGAAACTCTTGGATGGCTTGCCTTGAAATAATACTCTTTCATTGTTGCAGATTCGAGCTGCCTCAAGACTGGGCAGCACGCTTTACCTTCCTTTTCTCTATTATTTGCTGTAGAAGATATTTACAGAGAACAAAACAAAGTTTATTTCCAGCATCTTTTGTTGTTTCCTAAATAAATAAAGTATCACTCCACAGATTAAATAATATTTTCAAATAGAACATCATACAAATACTAGGGTAATTCGTACACAGTTTCCTTTGAGTCAAATGTAATTTGGAAGAATAAGCTTTTGTGCTGGGGAATCTTCAGCAACAAGTAACTTTATAAGATTGAATTATTAGGATAGCCCAATACCGTAAAGATTCAACTGCATTCTTGGTGAGTAAGCGGAACTCGACAATTGAGTTTGAGCCCTTGTTTTCATCGTCCCCAACGAAAGATCTTACTTCTTCAAAAGTATCCATCTCATCTGTAGAAACCTATGAAGAAACAAGGAAGATCTAAATGCCCAACATTATGTAGCTCAGTGCCACCTTCGATCTCAATAGTATACCCAATAGACCAATACAAATAAGAGAGCAAAAAATCTAAAAAGTAATAATACATTTTGAAATTTACTCGGTGGAAAAAAGGAGCTTTGCTTTGCCTACAAACTCACCAAAGAGATAGAAGCACCAGAACTGTATGCTTTTCCAGTTTGTCCAATTCGATGTACGTATCTTGCAACACTGCGAGGCATTTCAAAGTTTATAACCTGTTCATCAACAAGAGAAAGCATTAACTAAATGATTTCAGAGAACAGGGCAATCTCCCAAATGAAACATAGATATAAACCAGGAGATGAAAATTACCGTAGTAGTAGTAGTACACAACTCTTACTATAATACATATGCAGAATAATAACTTCAAACATCAATGTTTTAAGATAAGATAACGGGCTATTTGGTTTGATAAAGCATTTTATGTTATTAATTTTAATTTACAAAAATGACACAATGTTTTCACTGTTTTCCTTTTTCACAGATTACAAAACAAAAACAAAAAAATATTTTCACTATTTTCTATACAAAACTTTGAAAATAGAAAACAAGATGAAAACAAGATGACAATTTTGTAGTTAAAAGTAAAATTAATAAATGAAAAAAGAAAATGTCTTTCCTAAACCAAACTGGCCCTAAACTTCTCCAGTTCTCGTCATGCTTCACTAGTAAGAACACACAATAGCATTGGGTTAAGTAGAAAAACCTTAGCAGCTATCATACTAAACAAAAGATGGAATAGGATAATATTTCATACCCCAAGAATATGGAGACGAGAATTATGCGGCAATTCAGCATTTAAAACAGCAGACTTGATCCCAAACTAAAAGGAATAAAGAGAAAAATGAGAGAGGAAAAAATGATGACAACAAAATAACCCCACTGCAACTATAAATGTTAAGACTGGTGGAAGCAGAGTTGTTGAGGAAATTATTGTAATAACTAAAAGACAAGATCTTCCAAAACATTTTGAGCACCAGTGTTACGGTGTAGGGCTGATGGTATGAGAAGGAATGAATTGTAAGTCCACTGAGCAAGACCAACTGCATTAATAAAAAAAATGAATCAGAAAGTAAACTAAAATAAAACATAGGCATATTAACTGATAGTATGATACCACCTGAAGATCTTCCTTCCTTCTCCTTTTTTTTTCTTTTCTAAGATGTGTTTCCGGTTAGTTTAGCTTTAATTAAAATTAAAAATAAAATAAAAAAGGATTATCATTTAGTAACAGTAATAAAATAAGGATTTTTTTTCTTCCTACAATACAGGAAACAAATTTTTCATGCAGAAGCACATAAGTAATCCTAACCTCATATGTAGCATTTGAAGTTTTTAAACCCACATCTCTCCATAAAGCAGAAAGATTATTTCTGAAATTCTCCAGACTCAAAGGCCCCATGTCATTTGTGTTGGACATAATAACATCAAGAACCTGAAATATAACATTCATTAGAAGGCATGGAAGTAAACTCTTACATGAAAATATTACGAGATACAAAACAAGTGTAAAGTCAGCTGGTGTGTACCTCTTTTGAAAAGAGTGATTTCAGGTCCTGCAGTGCCTGTCGGTCTCTCCATTTGGCAACCTGCAACAGCCATCAACAAAAGGTGAAAAAAAAAATGGCTAGAAGCTGTACGCATTTAGTTGTATAACCAATAAACCTGAAAATGTATCTAACAGGCTACCTGTTTGCTTAACAAGGTAGCCATCAAATTCATCACTTAACTTTCTTATACCATCAAACCACTTGACAGTTCCTTGCTAGCACCTAAAATCCAACCCAATACGCTAAACCCATCAAAATATAATGCCAACATGATGAACTTACCCATGTTAGTAAGGATTTAAAGACCGGTGCCAAAAGAATACTTACAGCAACAAAACCGTGGTGAGAGTGAGACCAATCAGTAACCCAACCAAGAATATCCTCCTCTCTAGTAAGGATCAACAAGCAGCCAACAACAATAACTAATGCAAATCAAACATCAATCAATCAGCAACAAACAAAAAAATCCAACTATATCGGCTCAAGGTAAATCACAAATCAAAAAATAACCAGAAAAAACTTAATGTATGTTAAGCCAAAGATCATAAATCAGAAGCAAAATGTAATTCAGTATTTATGTGAATCTGCAACCTTTTATTACCACTGCTGTCAAATGTGCTAAACTATACCCGGACCTTTGTTCTGTTACCTTATACGAACCATAAATTTAGTTACCATTATCTGTACAAGTACACCTAATACTATAGATGTCCAAGTACCTGCATCTCCTTTTTTGCCTAATCCCCAAATTTAATCCCACCGTAATCCCACAAATTAAGCAAGAACATATATGCATAAAGGATAAATAAAAGGGAAAAGAAATAGAATTCTTGGAATGCATACTCACATCGGCGCTCACGCGATGGCGGGTTTTGTTGTCCACGAGATAGAGGCCACGATGAGCGATTCATAATGCAATATTGGCAACTCAAAATACATAAATCTCTAGCCTAATTCCACTACAGAACAAAAATTTCACTACGCAAATAAAGGAAGATGAAACTACCAAGAAAAAATCTGGCCGTGAAACAGGCAAACGCGAAGTAGATAACGAAGGAGAAATGTGAAGCGTTTGAGACTACATTTTCGCTCCACATGGAATCCGTGGCAGATATTGGGCGAGCCACCACTGTATGAGAAGCTCTTCGTGGTGGCAATTCTATCGTTCCTCGTGGAGCCTCCACCGCTCCACTGTAAGTTGTGCTCCTTTGCACCCAACCGTGTTTCCGGCGTCGACTTCACTGCCAAAATCTAGATCTGCCCAATCTGCGACGGATGACAGATTCGACTTCACGACGACATCGACTTCACGACTGATTCGCGATGCGAAGTCACTGTCTGTGACGACGGTTGCAATTGGGGAGAAGATCGGAATAGTGGCGGTAGAGATCTTTGAAAGGGAGGGGAAGCTTCTCAGTGAGGGAGAATGAGGAAACAGTGGCAGCACGTAGAAAGAAGAGAAAGTTTTTGTCTAACCCTAGAAATAGAAAATGGGAGTAAACAAACATGTTTCCAAATGTTAAATATTCTGGCCTTTTTTAAAGGAGTTTGCTTCGGCTAGGCCGACGCTTAGTGAAAACAAAAATTTAAAAAAGGCTATCATACAACTTAGCGTGGGCTTGGCCGACGCTACTTCGACGCTATTAGCGTCGGAGTCGTGGCCTACGCTAAGTTTTTGACTGTAAATCGATGCATTCTAGTAGTGTGAGACATGGTAGTAGCCATGTTTCACCAATCTCAATAGAATGACCTGTTGATGCAGCAACAACAAAAGTTGCAACAACAGCAACAAAATAAAATGAATGAAGTCACTGATGGAGATAGGGATTACATGAGTTATATAAGAACAAACCTTCATAATTCAAGGGCAAATATAATCCGGATGGTGCTGAACAGTGGATATTAACACTTGGAGAAGATCTTTAAGGGCAATATGCTATATAGAGGACTGAAAGGTGACTTTTGCTACCTTTAGGCTGATAAAAGATGTTGGACATTGGTGGAAAGGGGATGTCTCAGATGCTAGAGGCCAAGGGCCTCGTTATCATTTGGAAGTTATTCAAGGAAGTCTTTTTGGAGAAATTCTTTCCAAACCAGGCAAGAAAAGGAGAATGAACTCTTAAGTCTAAGCCAGAGATCTATGTTTGTAGGTGAGTGCACAATGAAGTTCAACTCTTTATATAGTTTTTTAAGTTTATCATGTGCATCTTGATGAAAACTGGAAGTGCCGACATTTTGAGGATGGTTTGAGGTTTGACCTACAGAGTGCAATGGCTCTTCTAAGGTCACCGCAAAGGATCACTACATTTAAGAAAATGGGAGCCTAAGGCTTTAATGAACAAGCACCTAGGTAAACTACCACAAAATACGTATAAGGTAATGGTCCAGGTGTAAGTAGTAGTTGTTGGAACACACGCAATCGGGATTGTAAAGGTAAACTAACGGTGAACACACGCACACACGCGGGAAAGTAAAGAAGACAAGATTTACGTGGTTCAGCGAATAGTGCCTACTTCCACGGGAGCTGTTACGGCTGTGTTTTCACTATGTCATAATAGGGTTACATAAGCGCAGTATATATACTAATCACCACTCCGATAGAAATTACATCAATAACCCCCCTGTACCGTACCGCGGGGGCTTCGCCCCCCGCACCCCCTAACCCACTCGTCGCGCCCCGCCAATATGGCCCAAGCCCAATCAGTATCTATATGAGCCATACTCAACAGTAGTCAATGTAGAGAAGTCCACCTCCCAACTACTCACACCCCCGTCGTGGAACATGACCTCAACAATCATCATACCCAATCTCACCCTCAGTGTGGTCCCCACGAAGCCATGTGCGTCGTCTACTCTCGATCCACACAACATAAACAAAATAACAAAGAGCGCGAAAGGTAAGAGTCTACTCAGTCATCGTAAAATACAAATTCGAGTAAGCATAAAGCATAATAACATGCATACAAAATCATCACAATATCAATTATACATCATGCAAATGCATCAATCTATATGCATGTGGGTCAAATCTAAGAATCTTCACCTTGTTACGATCCAAGATGTTCCTTGAATACAAGCCAAGGAATCAAGTTAGTTGTCCGAGAAGCTATTTCATTTCCAATGACCAATGAGTGCAGGCACCACCTCTCCATGGTAAATGGTGATTTTCACTTCCTCAAGGAGTAAAGTGACAAGTTTGGTCGTTTTGAAGTTCTAACCTCCCAAATTCCCTAAGCCTAATTATTAGAGACTTTAAGTGAGAAAGGGGTTTAATCCCTAAGGATTAAATTAAGTTTACAACCTTTAATTTAGTGAGTTAAAGCAAATTTGGATCTCAGGGGTAAAATAGTAATTTTACCCTAGGATTTAGGAAATGTGGGACTAATTATTCTTGTGTAATTTTATAGATTAAATTACTCAAAGTTTAATTAGGAAACCTAAGAATAACAAGGGGTTTTAGATAAAAATCTATAAGTCCAATTTTAGAAAATACACTCAAGTGCTCCACCATACACCACATTCCACTTAATCCCACCTTAGCACCTCTCCTTCACCCTTTTACTCCCTCCCTCACGCGACCTGAAACAGCAAAAAGAAGGGGAAAGAAAGAAAAAGAAGAAAAGGAAAAGAAGAAAGAAAAGAAAGAAGAGAAGAGAGAAAGAAAGGGAAGAAGATCGCGGCGGTGAGGAGGCGAGGTCGCGCAGTGGTGGCTCTGTGGTGGCTGAGAGGCGCCGCGCCTAAAGAGGCAGCATCAGAACATGATCGAGAGCAGAGGAAGAAGGGAGGACAGAGATCGAGAGAGAGAACAGAGATGGAGATCGAGAGAGAGGTGAAGGCCAAGAGTGAGAGAGAGGAACAGAGACTGAGAGATTGAGAGAGACAGAGATTAAACGGAAGAAGAAGAAGAAGAAGAAGAAGAAGAAGAAGAAGAAGAAGAAGAAGAAGAAGAAGAAGAAGAAGAAGAGGAAGGCCTTGCATGTGTTAATCCGGTGAAGAAGGAGGAAGAACCAGTCCTATATTCAAGAAATTGAAGAAAGGAGATGAAGATTGAAGCTTGAGGACTAACTTCTATGGAGGATGGCTAGGGTTCAGATTCAGAAATTGGGGGTTTTCACCCTAAAGCCTCTAAGAATCAATAGGAAACATAGATTCCCTTTAAAACCTCCCTTAGGGTGTGCTAGGATTTAATGTTCTAATTCTTGAAATAAATTACTGTTGAATAGATTATTATGATATTATAGTGGGTTTGACTGAAAGAGGTTGGATGTTGCCCCCAACCCCCCACAACATTGTTTGATGTTTGTCTATTGTGAGTTCCATTCAGCTCCAATCGGAGTAATTGATTCTAGTTTTGTCATATTTATGAAATATACATGAATTAGTTTTGAAGTGGATTGGTGTTCGAGCTAGCTTATTTTGGGAGTTACTATGACTTCCTTGAATTAATGAAGGGTTTTATGTCTTTTAAAATGAGTTTTAGGTCTTTTAAAATGAGTTTTAGGTTCATATGATTCTTGAGTTTGATTTGGTACACATTATTAGTTGATCCTCATGTTTGATTTTGGGATGTTTTGATGAATTTTTTAATTCTCAAATGCATGTGCTAAATCATTGTCTTATAGTCCTTTTTGATTGGATTTAGAATTGGTTTAAGTTGGATTGAAGATTAGAAAGAAACGGAAAAAGCAGAAAAAATCTACTGTCAGGCCAGCACGGTCGTGCCTCATGGCACGACCTGGCCGTGTTCCCTTCTGTTTCTTGCGCAAAGGACAACATTTGGGAGAGCACGGTCGTGTCGAGCCGTGCCTCCTTGCAAAGTCATGTTTATATTTTTTTATTTCATTGTTTTGATGATTGATGGCATGTATATTGGAACTTTAATGAAGGGGGTTTCCACCCTATAAGGATAACAATGTTAATTATTTTGACTTGTTATAAGAATGCGATTTTGATGTTTGAAACTTGAATGTGTATGAAATGTTATTTCGTTCGAATTTCTATCCTTGTTCTTGGTTGATGGGAATTAAGAGGAATTACCTTATGAATTATGCATTTGATTGTTTGACATGGCATATGCATATGGTGTTTGTCTGTCCGGGTGACGATTCGGCAGTAGGCCCGTCGGTTGTGAATCCTTGCAAGAATTTACCGGCGGGGACCTCCTTGGATGATTAGCCCTAATGGGTATTAAGCTTTGCAATTGCGTTAGGCCAAGGAGGTACATCAGAGGAACTCATTTTGCATGATGTAGCATTGGTAAGAATGCTTACATTGAGGAAACCATTACGTATAACGTTGTATTGTTAATAATATAACATTGAGGAATTGATGTGAATTGTGCATTTTGAATTATGCATGAGGCTTGAGGATTTACTTAGAATTACGTTACCTTATGAATGATTGTTTCTGAATTGAGTTTATGTGCTAGCATTGACGATTGATTTGAGTGAATAAGGTATTTCGAATAAATAAATATACTTATGCTTAAGGGGAGGAGTTTTCCATACGTAGCACACTACGTATGGCTGGAAACAACAGTAAAAGTTTGTATGATTTTAAGTATATGTTACTGAGTTTTATAAACTCACATTTTGGGGTGTTGTTTTCAGGTACAAGCTGATTGAAGAGGTTCAGAGCATGAAATGTGCTCAGTCTTTCCTTTTCGCGAGACCCGAGTCACTGGATTACAAGTCGTTGTCATAAGCTTTAAGTCGTGTCCATGTAATGTTAGTAAATAATGTGTAGATGGTATTTATTTTTATCTTGTTGTTGTTGTTGTTAAAGAGGGGTTGTATTAATTAAAGTAAGTTTCCGCTTTTTCGAAACTCTAATATATGCATGACATTTTTGGTGTATTTGAAATATTTTACTTAGTTAAAGTCAGGTGTTTTCATCAGGTGTTCTTCTTATTTGAAAAGATTATATTTCGCCAAAGTATAGTAATTTTAAACATGATTCATTCCTTAATACTTTGAAAGGTGAAAAATTTTCCCGCATTTATCTGTAATCCTTGATTGATTTAGTAAATAATTCCCTAATTAGAGTTAGGGCGTTACAGAAGTCCTTCACACGGACACGGAAATCATAGCACCTATTAAGCATTCTTGTCTTAACTAAGAAGGCACACCAAGTCAGTTGCATGCACCCTCACATGCAATATACAGGTGTCCTGTACATCCAACACACATAGTCAACACATTTAAGCATTTCCAACCTTACACTTAAACATTTTAACTCTAATAAAACATGCTTTAAGTGTGTTTTCCAAAACCATAAACCTTCATTTCTAATCAATCATGCAATTATGATTTTAAGAAAAGAGATTTAATTTGATTCGATCTTTTCTTGTATTCGAAAAAAAAAATGTACGCTTAAAAGCGCAATCTAAATTAAAAAGTTGTTATATGAGGTAGTGACTTCCTCAATTCAATTTATCAAGTGGATTAATGAGCATATGGTTTTTTTTTCTTTTCCAAAACCTACTCTAATTAGCCTTTTGAGCTGAGTGAGTGGACGACACACTATAGAATTAATCCAGGGTTCGGCTTATTGAGCAGGACCTTAATTACCTCTTAGTAGTGTGACTCCACAAGGATTTAACTCGGGTTCCCCAAGTTCTTCTTCTTTTAGGAGCGAGTTGCTTCACTCGACCAATGCCTCATTAGTAGAACATATGTTATCGAGTGAAGATTATTTCTTACTTAATACAAAATTTTAATGTGATTAAACTTTTAGACCTTGAGTTTGAAAACAAATACATATGGGAAAAAAAATCTAATGATATATGAATCAAAGACCTAAAACAAATGCATATTTAACCCTTAAAAATTAAAATAACACACATATAAACAAAAGGTTCATTAAATTAGCATATAAACAAAAGGTTCATTAAATCCCACTCCTTACATCCACAGGACACATACATATGACATGAAAAATTCACATAACTAATTATATAAGTGAGATAATATATATGAAATTCATACATATTATATGGTCGGTCCCCATCATTAATTCATCAAGCCACATCGATCTGCTTCACTTTCCTGATCTCTGGCTTGGTCTCCACCTTAGGCACCGTCACAGACCCAATCTGCTCCGCTTTGGCATCCCCTGGCAACCGAAACCGCCTCACGAAGCTGCCATACTGCGTCTCCACGCGGTGCCACTTTTATCTGCGGTATGTTACCGTCTTCTACTTGCACCTTCAGATCCTCTTTGTTCACCCCTGTCGTAGTAATTTCCACACAATTCGCTCAGCTTGCATAACATAGACCTCGCTAATTTGCACCCACGAGATACCAACGCACACACTCCGATCACACAACCCATCGCTGCTGTCTCCACTTCCTTTTTTTCATTTTTTTTAGATCACCCTTAGTTCATGCTAAAATATATTATGAAATTAATTTACATTTCATGTCGCATTTTTTTAATTTTTTTATATCCCTCTTAGCTCACCTTAAAAGCACGTACGGCGAGTTATGCGCTAGCTTTTGTTTCAAAGAGGCTTGCGAAGACCGACTCAAGGGTGATCATAATAATAATATTATATAACTGTTGGGTGCCAAATTTACAATTTGGATTCTCGACGATGTGCTAAGAGCTTAACGAAGCGAAGAGCACAATTCCAGAAGAGAAAAAACACAAGCTAAGTCTAGAAGATTGGGTGATAGTTCGACAATGTGCATGATATGTCGAAGATTGGCAGGCTTTGCCTATAGCACACAAGTAAGGAATGGTCGAAGTTTCTACCAAGGTTTGAAGACTTAGTAAAATTTTGAAGAAGCGCCAAATATGGTCGAACTGACCTGCCTTGGTGAATGGAACACTGTCGAAGCCAGTGAAGACTTGTCAAGATTGGCCCAGTGCTTATTACTGGTAGTTAGTTGTTCCATCTCACCACCATTTCTCAATTTTCCATTAAAACCGTTTTCCCTCTCAATTCTCATAACCGTCACTTCGACGAGGGCCCTTGGCATAACTGCCAGGTTGAGTCTCGTAGTGATTCTGACAAAATTCTTGGTCTCGCGCGGCTAAGTTGATTTCTTGACAAAATACTGATTTCCAGTATAAAAAATCCTTATTTGACGAGATTACCGCGTAACTTGTAGGACTTACATCGTTTGAAAAAAATCATTTGTTTCGTTTTGGGTTTGTCAGACAATTTCTCGTCAGACCAAAAATCCCAATAAACAATAACATTATTCAAATCTCAGGGATATGAAACTTCTTAGTTCTTACCATAGTAGAAATAAAACATTAAAAAATTATGATAATCATGAGATTTTTAAACCATACTTTATAAACACCTCTATACAGAAATTTTTTTTAAGGAAAAAATTATAAATTTTTGTTAATAAAATTTTCACAAATAAAAATACCAAAAAAAAAATCACAAATCAGAAACTAAATGACCAAAATAAAAAAAGACAACAAATTAAAACAGCACAAATAAAATATTAAGTGGCTTTTCATTCCCAGTGATTTTGTTGCACTGATTAAATCCAATGACATTATAAATATGAAAGCTTTTATCTCTGGAATTATGTGTCAATTACTATATTCCATATTCATATTTATTTTTACAGATATTCCAAATTAATCTTGAAAAGGACAAAATCTTATGTTTTTTTTTTTAAATAATCTTGTCCAACTCTTGTTTATGCTGGAATACCAAAGATAATATTAAAATAATATATTATTACTATTTAAATTTACCCAAAAGTTATTCTTTGTCGAGTTAATTAAACCGCGTTTTATATTTTCTAGAATTGTTAAAAATAAAACTAAAAATATTAAATAAAACAGTCACCGCTGTTAATAATATTCCAGGTGAATTTGAGAAACTGAATCCCAGGAATCATGGGATAAAAAATATAAAAGATTTTTTTTTGTTTTCAAGAAAGAAAAAAAAAATCAGCGCGGAAGACATGAGCTGTATCAGTCTCACACCAGTCAACGCGAGCATGAGCAAGAACCACTGCCACGTCGATTGTTGTAAGGCTTCCACAGATTGGTGGATGGTGAGGCAGACCAAGGGTCACGCCATTCCTCCCCCTCTCTGCCCTCCAGTCCACGATACCATCCTATCCAATCCATATATAATCCCTTCTCTTGTTTTTTTGTTCTTCTCTATGTTCTATATTATATTCAATATCAATACTATTATAGCAAAGGAAATGTTAGGGTGTGTGAATGACGAATGCGATGTTGTTTCACTGTGGAGTGACGTTTATTTATTTATATATATAAGAGAGGGTGCAGGACGGAACCGATTCGCGTGCGTCGTATCTGCGTGCAGGCATCATGGGTTTGTTATAGGCACGTAAAGAGGGTTGATGTGCCACGTGCCGGAGTTTTGGTGCAGGCCGGCAATAGTTTTGAACAGTGATAGATCTATGACCTTGAGTTAGTGGGTACATAAAATTTTAAAATCACTTAAATGATAGTAAGAACATTAACACATGTTTTTATTAAAAAAATAACAACAGTAAATGTTTACTCTAAAAAAAATAACAACAGCAAATATTTATTCTCCTTGCAAAATAACAAGAGTATGATTTTTTTATAACACAAAATAGGTTTTCGGACTTAAAAAAATAGAAAGGTTTCCGAATTAAAAAAATTACAAGAGGAAATAACATAATAACATAGACCGAATTAACAGACACTCAATTATAACAGAAAAAAATATAAGAGAAAATTAATAGAGGGATCAGATTAGAGTTTTGATTTAAATTGAGAGAAATCTGAACTTAGTAAAAAGAGGAAACAGATACCAAAAATGACACTCACCAACACGAGAGAGAGTGGGTAGAGATGTGAGAGCAGTTGTATTGAGTTTTAAGTGAGAGAGCCAAGAGATTGTTAGGACAATGGGTGTAAATCTTAAATTTTAGGGGTTCAAAAAAAAAAAATATAAGGTAGTAAGTGTTATTTTAAAAAACTGAGTGTGAGCATAAGCCCACACTGAAACCAACGTGGGTCCGCCACTGGTTTTGAAGACCTGCGGACTATGGTGCAAAGCTTGAATGTGTTGTGAGATGCAATGTTTTGTTATTATATTTTAGTCCTCTTGACAAATTAAAATGACAAAACGGTCCTTTAATGTTGGAAGAATTTCAACTTTACAGAATTGGAAAAAAAAACTTGTGTTTACTTTGTTTTCAAATTTTCATTTTTTGTTTTCAATAAAATACACATACTATAACACACATCGCTAAGGAAATAATATACAAAATGAGGATTTGTAGTCTAAAAAGCAATAACATATTTGGAAATGGTGAAAATAACTTTGTAGTATTTTCACTATTTCTAAATATGCTACTACTTGTCTATGTATATCATTCCACTTTGAATGTCATCTTCATGACATAGTATGTGTATCTTATTGAAAACAGAAAATGAAAATTTGAAAACAAATAAAGAGGCCCTTACTCCTATTCTCTTGTTAATTAAAATACGACACATACTATTTCTTCCAAGTCAGATTCCTATCACTCCACAAAGTACCAGGCCCACGCCACTATATTGGGTTAACCAGAGATGATGAAACAAGCAAGGATTCTTTTGAATTTTAAATACGGTTCACATGTTGTGTTGTACTCTGTCCCAAATTATAAGAGCTTTTTGGGAAAATCTCTCTCACCAAGGAATGTAATTAATGTAGTTAAAAACAATAAATTTGTCTATAATTTTTATTATTTTACCTAAACTACCCTTAAATTCATTGGAAATGTAAATTAGATTACACTTCATTTAACTTATTGATTAAAACAAAGGTAAATTAAATAAGGGTAATAGGGAAAAAACATAATTAATGTTACAGACAAACTTCAAAGTGGCCTTATAAAATGGAAGAAATAAAAAAGCCAAAAAGTTCTTATAATTTGGGACGGAAGGAGTATTTGAGAACAGTAACACTCAAACATATAGAACCGAACCTGATTCCAACATGGTCAACAACTTCGTAGAAATAAGTATTTAGACATGTGGCTAAGAGATCACACCACAACATGGACTATTGAATAAGCCTATACCACAGCAGAAATGGTTATCATTACGAGAGACACCTGAGTACAAGAGAAAGAAAGTCAACATGAGATCCTAGGTAAGGAAGACCTTACTGCCTCATTAATGAGACTGGCAACACTACAACAATTTTGGCAATAAACAACACTTATTTTTTTGCCTTAAACAGCGCTTAAAGGTGCTGCATATTTAGCCGCTGCTGAATGTATTTAAAAAAAAAACAGCATTTTTGGAGCGCTGTTGAAAAGTGACATTAAACAACGCTTCATTAAGGAAGCACTATTTATTCGTTGCTGAAATTGACATTAAAAAGCGCTTCCTTGATTCATATAGAATAACAACGCTTCATTAAGGAAGCGTTGCTTATTGATATGCAATAAACAACACTTCCTTTATGAAGCGTTGTTTATTCTATATGAATCAGCAGCACTTCATTAATAAAGTGATGTTTATTGTCCAAATTTTTTTCCTCATATTCACATGATTACTGCTATTTGTCCGGTGCATAATATTGTGATAACACAAAATGCACACCAAAATTGTCATCAACACCCAATTGTATCAACATCAAACTCACTAAAACCAAATTTAGTATTACAATATAATTTTATTTGATAGAAACAGTACAGATCCATTGCATTAACATGAATAAATTACAATATAATTCTCAGTCAAAGTCACAATTAACAAAATTATCATCTCTAAAACATTAAAATGCATTAACTAAACATTACACATGTCATGCTACAAATAGTACCTAAACATTACACTAATATCTTCTTTTTCTTCTTCTTCTTCTTCTTCTTCCATTGTTAATCAACACACAGACTAGATCAAAATTCTAACAAAATTTTGGCAGAGTCTCCCTAAAATATGGAAATTCCAAAATATATACAATACATGTAACAACATAAAATACCATACCAGCCAGCCAACATAAAATCTATGCAATACCAGCCAACATAAAAAGGAAATCCTTGTCTGCAACATTGAAAAAGTGTGGAAGAAAAATACACAGGCCAAACATAATAAAATCTAATACAAGTCTACCCAGTATGCTAATCTTCAACAAATGTGCTAAATAGTGCAGAATTTTACTCCAAAATTCATGTTAACCTATTTCAATTCAAGTATGCTAAACTTCAACAAATGTGTAGGAAATTTTTAATCACATAAGCATGTTACTTACATCAACACCAAACACACAAAAACCAAATTTAACAAACTCACCTAAACATTAAATATTAATCTTCTTCTAGCTGCATATAAATGATAAAATTTGTAACAAAATATCGACACCACTCTTCTTTGAGTTCGGTATGATCAAGGTATGTTTCGAATTGACAATCAGGAAAGTACTACAAAATGAAAATTAAATCAAGTCAGAATTGAACATACATACATCTGAAAGTAAAAAAAATTATATAAACTTTGAAATTATTACATACATACATCTGTTGGAATTTGTGTTTGGTTATGAACGACAATATCCTTGAGAAACTTCAAAACATATCGGCCACAATCATCAGAGTTCAGTTGGCGAGGACATTATAAAGCAAAAAATATAAAATTAATTGTTTTTATTTTGGTAATTTGAATAATTGCAGAAAAATTTGGTATAAATACCTTTATCGGTATCTATTTAAGTGGAGTCGATTTAGAAAACCGAGACTTGTTTCTTCGATAAATTAGGATAGCCCTAGGTGCAAAATGAAACAAAATCATTCAATATCCAATTTTACACTCATAATCATTTCTACCAACCAAAAAACACCATTCCAATACATTCATAACCACTGCTCTTAACATTAACACACAGACTATATCAAATATTTAGCAAAATTTTTGGCAGAGTCTCCCCTAAAATATGGACATTCCAAAATTTATAAATTACCTGTAACAACATAAAATACCGTACCAGCCAGCGTAACCATTCCAATACATTCATAACCAATATCCAATTTCAGATTCATAAACCATAACCATTCCAATACATGCATAAAAGTGCATATATGTATATTAAGAAAATACATATACACACACACACACACACTTATTGATTGTACTTCTCTTTCATTTTTTTGCGCATGTTGATTTGTACATGCAATGGATCTTGATAGTACACAGTGTTTTGAGTCAGGTTAATCGCTACCAATAATCAATGATCCCTACAAAAATATTGGAGAAAAAAATCATAAGCAGGTAAACACATTTCAATAAATTTAGTATCATTGATGAAGTGATATATATACATATATATATACACACACATATATATATACATACATATATATATGTATGTATAGTGTAAGTCATTTAATTTAATCATATATATATATATGTATATGATTAAATTAAATGACTTAATATATATATGTATATGATTAAATTAAATGACTTACACTACGTTGCAAAGTGACAAAAAAAGAGTCTCAGACTCAGGATTTGCTAATGCCAAGCGCTGGACTATATATTCAGACATGTCAGAATTCCATGATCCCATATGTGTTCGTTGTGGGCACAAAAACACAAATCTTTGAGTCTGTTCTTGTGGGATCAATATCTTTTGATACAAGTACCTTAAATTAAAACATGCATACAAATTATTGCATTAACAATAACATCAATATTTAGTTGAAAGAATTGAAAAACATTGGATACTTTAAAGTTTAATGCAGTACCTGAGATATACGCTAATAACAGTTTCACTTAACCATAAGTGGTCATTAAGAATTTCTTGAGTTGCACCATTAGCACCAGCTCTTAGTGCGTGCTCATAACCCAAAACTGATTCATCTATTGGTACTTTGATTGTATCTTCCCCCTCCATCTTTGTTGTCACATGGACTCTAAGATAAATTATAAAATCCGTAGCAAGAGCTCTAGGAAGCTGAGAGGTACATGTGATAACCTTCTTCAATGGAGATGTAAATGACCCATTTGTTGGCTGCTTGCCAACAAATGGGCTAGCTGTAGGCTGCTTGCTCTTGCCCTTGTCCTTGGCTTTGGATTTTGGGGATACCTACATATTTTGCATTCCAATACATGGAATAGTTAGTGACCACCTAATTTAATAAATATATGCAGTATATGATAGTGAATCATATTTATTAACATATACGTACCATATGACTTATAAATATGAGGTGGTTTGGTCATGCCACATAGGTACCTATTGCCTGTTCCACTGTCATCACATCAGCCGCCTCCAGTGGTACAGGCAATGGTGCATCCCCCTCAAATGCAACGTCAACTCTAACCTTCACATGATTGGGAGGTAAGGGTAGGCTATGTAGTAACACACCTAGTTCGTTATACAACATTCTCTTACCGACCATTCGTTGCGTTGGGCTTATCAAATATAGGCTGCACTCATGAATGCCCTAAACCAATGATAAACAAAATATTAATATGTTAAAGCATTGAATACTCAGGTGACAAAATATAAAAAGAAATATTACCTCGGGACACAAATTAGTGCAACTATCTCTAACACTATTTGGGTTAGGGATAAGTGACTCATGCTCGTCCCTCTCCATTTCATCCTTATCCTTCTAGCTATCTTCTAATTCCTGAACTTTTCTGTATAGTTGAGCTACCATTCTCATCAAGTCTTCTGTTTCACTAGCATCAGCACGCCGTCTTACGCGCTTCTGTGATCCAAAGATAGCGCCCTGGGAGACGCTAAATCCCACGCCCCTTACCCGACCAGGATACTCCTTGATGGGTATGACTTGGGAAAGGATGTCTTGGCCAGACAAATCTGACATAGACTTTGACAGTTCATCCCGCACCACACAAATATTATTAACAAAGATTTTTAAATATTATCATTGTCACAAATTTAAACGTTAATTAATGCTATCATACTTACAATTTTGTCAGCCACTTCTCTAGTGGGAAGATGTTCAATCTCACCCTCCTTGTTTCGCCGGGCTTCTATCCACAAACAAGATCGATCAATTGATTGAGATGTTGCATCTTTTCCTGACATCAACAGTTGTACATATGAACAAACAAATTGAAATTCACCATTACTAAGAAAGAAACCAAGAGATGTGTTAAAACAAGTTATAATTAAATATATTGTACATACCATTTCTTCCTCAATGCGGGGATACCCCTTAACCCCTCCTCTGTAAGGGTATGGAGGATTTGACACTCTTCGCCGATTTTCATTGCTTATTCTCTACATAAAAACATATGAATATATCAATGCATGGTTTAACGTCATATATACAAGTTATAAATATTATTGTACATACCAAAAATCCTTCATCTGTGCGTCTTCTTACAAAAGCGCTCCAATCATCTTGTTCTATGAACGATGCATATTTTGCTGGAGGCTCATGTATGTTCCCGTTTTTGTCTCTCAACCACTTGTTCGCCAAGGCAGTTCGGAAATTCCGGTGTGATTTTCCAGCTAACTTAAGTGTAATATCCTTTCGGGTCTCATCAACATCAAAATGTTTCTGCAAAAACATTATAAACAAAATGGTAGACTATAAGTATGTTTAGATTAATTAAGAAACAATACAATTAACCAATGTTAATTAATTTATATTTATATACATGTATCTCACTCCAGATCTCATCTTTTAGCTCCTTCAAAGATGGATCCTTATCCTTCCAATTATCGCGGGTAATTGAGACCGTCTTCCGCACTGTGGCCCCAATGAATTGAGTAAAGTCATTAGCATTTTGACCAATAGGTTGACCCTTAACATTCCATGTAACCTGTAAAAAAATAGCATAAGTGTACAAATTTAGATACTTAACAAAAAAAATCAAACAATTGATTAGATTAATTGATAAGTATCTTTCCACACGTTTTGCAACTCCTTTACTCCTCTCGCGGATGAGTTTCTTCTTAAAAATCGGTCCACGGGACGTCCCCTTTTGGGTGGCCACGAGAGCACTATCATCACCTTGAGATGACATTTACTTGCAAAAAAAATTAGACACATAAGTAACTAAAAAATGGCAGTTCATAATCACATAGGTTTAATAGAGAAATCAATGAATACACATTTAATTGATCAACAAATTAATAAAAATTAAATAGCATTCACTACCTACATGTACATTTAAGCGACTCTTTTCCTTTTTCTCGTTTTATTGAGATTTGCGCATCTCTGATGAAATAATGGATTGATCCAAAGCCCTTCATTATGATCATTTCTAATATACACATCATCCTCTATAAGTGTACTTGCCCCAAACAATGATTGTGATGTCCCGAAGAAAGGGTCATCCTCAATGTCAGCATATTCATGTGCTTCATCATCAATCTCATTAACAATTTTTTTGTTAGTCAATAGAACAATGGACCAATTCATATCAGCTGGATCGGTGGGATAGAAAAATTGTTGAGCTTGCGATGCTAAAATAAAAGGCTCATCTTGATATCCTAACTTATTAAAGTTCACCTACATGAACCCCAGATCATCCATATGTACACCGTTGTTATTCTCAACTAAATTGCATTGGAACACAGGCACTCGAAACATCTTGTAATCCAACTCCCATATGCGTTCAATGACCCCGAAGTATGACATATTCGCATAAATGGGGTTTCTGTCTTTGGCACTTGATATATGCATCGATTCAGCTACAAGAGTCACGCCACTATTTTGCATTCTCCTCCGATCATCGTGTTCTTTTGTATAGAAAGTGTACCCGTTCATCAGATAACTGGTATAAGAGATAACATGTATATCTGGACTTTTAACTAACCATCTCAATCTTTCTGAAACCAAGCTAGGATTTGCAATAAACTCTGCTGGAATGTATTCTTTCAGCCACTTTATAAAACACCGATTGTGTTCTGTGGTTAACCAATTTTGACTCATATTTGGGTACAAGCTCTTGAGTATGTCCTTGTGTTTTACAACATATGACTCAACTTCATTGGCATTGTGTAGAACATATAAGTGTGCTTATTCCCATTCTTTCCTTGATATAGTCAATATTTCAAGTCCAGTAATCCCCTGCCCTGCACTTCTACCTGTGTGACGAGACTGTGGCAGCCCTATAGAATGTTCAACATCAGATAGATACTCGGTACAGAATTCAACAGCTTCTTCGACTATATACCATTCAACAATACAACCTTCTAGTCGTGATTGGTTTTTCACATACCCTTTTAATATCTTCATGTATCGCTCAAACGGATACATCCATCTCATGTAAGCTGGGCCACACAATTGTGTCTCCATAACCAGATGAACTGTCAGATGAATCATTATGTCAAAGAATGAAGGCGGGAAATACATCTCAAGCTCACACAAAGTCAGAATGATTTCTTTTTGCAAGGCTGGCAACTTTCCAGGGTCAATCACTCTACTACAAATTGCCTTAAAGAAGAAACACAATTTAGTTAAGGTATTCCGCACTTTGTTGGGAAAAATGGATCGTATAGCTATAGGTAACAAACTTTCCATGAGAACAGGAAAATCATGAGACTTTAGACCCTTTAACTTAAGATCTTTCATCGGTACGAGGTTCTTAATGTTTGAAGAGTACCCCTCTGGAACCTTAACTCCATCGAGAAACTTACAAAAATCTCTTTCTCTTAGAGTATGAGCGACCAGAGGTAGATATGTACGACGTTTTCCTTTCTTTACCGGTCCCAATTCTCGTCTCAATCCTATACTAACCAAGTCCAGCCTTGCCTTGATGCCATCTTTAGTCTTCCCAGGCACATTAAGTAAGGTACCACTGAGACTATCAAAGATATTTTTTTCAACATGCATCACATCAATGAAATGTCTTACGTATAATGACTTCCAATATGGCAACTCAAAGAAAATCGACCTTTCTTCCACCCTCGTGTGGCAAGGTCTCCCACAAAAGGTTTACCGAATTTAATATTCAAATCTTTTACTTTTTCAAACAGTTGTGCACCCGTCAAAGGCAAAGGAGCTCTACGTTATTCTGTATTCTCATTGAATGTCTTTCTCTATGACCGATAATGATGAATTGGATGCAAAAATCTACGATGCCCAAGGAAGACATTCTTCTTACCATGCTCCAACCGAATCCAATCTCTACTATCTTCACATATAGGGCATGCACACTGACATTTTGTACTATATCCCGAAAGATTACTATATGCTGGAAAATCATTAATTGTGTCAAAAATCATAGCCCTCAAGGTGAAACTTTCTTCTCTATACCCGTCATACACCACTATACCTGTCTCCCACATTTGCTTCAAGTCTTCAATTAAAAGAGCCAAGTATACATCACTATCATTTCCTGGTTGTTTCTGCCCAGAAACTATCATAGACAACATCATATATTTGTGCTTCATGCATAGCCATGGAGGTAGGTTATAAATCACCAAAATCACAGGCCATATACTATGAGAGCTACTCTGAACACCATGCGGGTTAAATCCATCAGTAGACAATACAAGTCGTAAGTTTCTTGGTTCATTCCCAAAATAAGGATAATCAATATCAATTTTTTTCCATTGAGGAGAATCGGTTGGGTGCCGTAGCTTGCCATCTTGAATCCTTTCATTCTCATGCCATGTCAAGTTTTTTGCATCTTTTGAACTACAGTACATACGCCTAAATCTGGGAATTATCGAAAAATACTACAAAACCTTCTCTGGAGCCAAATATTCCATCTTATACCGTGAGGCTTCACATTTAGGACACGACTTTAACAATGTATATTCATTACGAAATAAAATACAATCGTTACGACAAGCATATTATCATTTGGCAACATATCTTTCAATAGTGTGAGTAAGTCCGTAAAACTCTTATCAGTCCATCCATTGCCCGACTTCAAGTTAAACAACTTTAACATTGCCGATAATCTTGTGAATTTTGTACAACCCTCATATAACGGCTTCTCCGTATCACTTATCAACTTCTCAAACATTTGAGGACAATCACGAAGATCTTCTTTAACCACATTTGCCATCTCTTCAAAACGGTCACCATCATATGTATTTGTACCGGTGTCCTCTGACGCATATCTCCCACTATTCCCCATATTAGAAGATTCACCTCTTGTCTCACCGTGCTTTGTCCAATAGGTATAAGTTTGATCAATCTCATTGCTCACTAAATGACATTCCAATTCCTTAACATTAACTTTGTTTGTATAACCACAACTTAAACAAGGACATACGATTCTATTATGGTCTGTTGTATACCCAACTACAAACCCAATAAAATCTTTCACTTCATCCTTATATTCCTTCGACAAATGATTAGCAAACATCCACTTTCGATCCATATTTACTTATGGATTAAGTGCTAAAACAACATAAAAAGCCCAATTAGATAAAGCAAGACTAAAACTACCATTGCTTTTAAAATCAACACACAGTTTTGATCCATATTTACTTATGGATTAAGAGCTAAAACAATATAAAAAGCCCAGTTAGATAAAGCAAGACTAAAACTACCACTGCTCTTAAAATCAACACACAGAATAGATCAAAATTCTAACAAAATTTTGGCAGAGTCTCCCCTAAAATATGGACATTCCAAAATATATACAACTAGTAACATACTCGTACGATGCACGGGTCGGACGTCATTACTTGCTAAGTAAACATGTAGGATAATATATGAGGTTATAAACATGGGATTTATAACATGAACTCTAATGTTCGAGGTTGTAAACATATATACTATACATGTGCATCTTGGTACATAATCACACATATTTGAATAATAACATATATGATAATATTAGAGGTCCTAAACATGGCATACACATGTCCATGTCATATTTTTACAATTCAACAGTGTAACACATATACATCTCCAAAAGACATTCTACAATTATCATACAAACCAAAAGTCACTGCATAGACATTGTAGTATGCAAAATAAGTTAACATTAAACATAATGACACATCTTCAAGGAGTTAATTTCTCCACCTTCACTACATTGTTAATCCCAGGATTCACGAACACAAACTTAAGGACATCTCCAGATTTGAGTTGGTGTTCTCTGCAAAAAGTTTTCCAGCCCTGCCCTATTTTGGTAGACCTCTTGTTGTCATCTCTAATCAATACTTTGTAATCAGTTTTGGCACCTCTAGGTCCAATCAGCAACAAACTTTCATATTGAGTACTCCTTATATGTGTACTAAGTTGTTGAGGTAAATCCTGTAAACAAATAAATGAGGTGTAAAACAAATGTATAAACTCACAGGATGTCAATTATTATTGACAACATTAGTATGAAGTATGAAGCTTTACCAAGTGACTGGCAGTCGTATTGAAGTTTGACAAAGTATGCGTAAAGGATGGGCGAGTAATGTGAGGGCAACAACAACGGAATGAAGGAATGGATGCTGGTTGACATGGTGTCTGAAACACCCTAATCTTAAATAGGTCTTGTCCCATATATCCAAAAAACACCATATGATCCCCAAACATTCGATAGAAAGCTCTTAGCTCCTCCCACCCATTAGTAATCAGTGGAGCTTTCAGGGACTTGTTGTAATCAACTTGGTGAATATTACCAATTTCATCGAGCAAAGCCCATATTGTCCCGAGTTCATCAAAATATTGTTCATTAAACTTTGGTTCTATCTCTGCATACACCTTTAACCAAAAAACACTAAACATATACTTGTAACTTGTGAATTTCGTATATAAACTAAATGAGTAATTATTATAAACATCAAATATGGGCATTATGTGTAATGATATATAATTTTTGGAAAGTGAAAAAATTGGAGTGACTGAATTCAATTATAGAAAAACTAAAGGAGTAAGTTTTCCAAAACTTTGATATATTGTCAATGAATTCTAACTGTGTGTGTGTGTGTAAATCTAAAGCTAGCCGAAGTTTTCAGCATATCTCTCTCATCAAGCTCTACAACATGTTGCACTTGATTCAACTATTTGAAAATAGCTTTTGCTCGATCTACAGTATCTAAAGACAACAAATAAACCAGGATCAATAGAACAATGAATACCCCATAAGTAACTCGACGGGCAACCATTTTGTGGCAAGGTAACAAAATTTGTGCTCAGTTAAGAAACTCTCGATAGTAATCCACAAAGTTATTAATATACATATTGTGCAGAGCCCACCAGCAAAACAGAAACAGAATGAGCTGTTGGAACCTAAACGATTGAGAAGTTTAGACCCTCATTGATTTTGATGATAACAAAATATTTCTCAGGAGAACAATTTATCTTCTGACATATCTTTGAGTGTACAGGTATCAAAAGCTTCATTTATATATGTACAAATCACTCAAGAAAGAAGAAGAAATATACAAAAGAATTGAATACAATCCACTAGTGTCAGCATCCGAACCAACTTCAGCGTCTTGCTAACAGCAAGCGTCCAGTAGTACAACTTCTTGACACGTGGAACACTCAATTACAACTTCTGTGCGCTCATTTTGATGTACGAGGAAGCAAAGGTGACACCTTTAGCATAAGACAAAAATCGTACAAGACAATTGCAAATTGCAGATAGTACGAAAACGGTAATGTGTACTATTCTGATATTCTCTGGAAAGGATGAAAAGGACTACATTTCAAATTACCTCACTCAATAGCAAGGAGATATTTTTACTGCAACGGTAATACCCTTGAAGACTCCTATAAATACCCCAAGGTATTCATTGAAGAAGAGTTAGAAAAACGTGAAGAAACTTCATTGTGAAAGCAATATTACTCAAGTGTGCAATCAAGCTTCGTGCCAAGTTTCTGGTCTACATTGAACTGAACTCAGCGTCTTATTCTTTCTTTTAGAAAGCTATTCTGTTTTTGAGCTTAATCTTTTCATCCTCTCTGTGAGAGTTATTTTGATTGTTATCAAAATCATAATCTCTTTTGTAAAACTGTATTTGGCCTAGTTTAGGCTCTGTTCCTCAAAGGCTCGACTGTATTGAGTCGTTTTGAGAAGTTGAGAGTATTGTCAAGTTTGTGACAGAAGAATACTCTTGAGGAAATTGTAGTCAGTTGATTATAGTGGAAAATCCTTCAGGAATGAAGGGACTAGACGTAGCTACCAGTTGGTGGTGAACTAGTATAAATCTCTGAGTCTCATCCTTTACTGCTTTACAATATTTATCTTTACCTTGCTCAGTAAAACAATTTTTTATAAACTGGTTAAATTTCTGCATCCGGTCCTGTTTAATTCTCTGCATCCGATATACAAAACAGATTTGAACAACTTATTTTGAAGTTTTTACGCATTGATTGCGAAAAGTTTGTTAACACAATTCAACCCCCCTTCTTGTGTTCACGTTCAATTGGTACCAGAGCTAGGCCTCTTGGTTGAGCACTTAACAGTGTTAAGAGAAAAGATCCTATACTGTGAACATGTCTACTGAAGGTGGTCATATGAACCGTCCTCCTCTATTTGATGGAGAAAAATTTGATTACTGGAAAGATAAGATAAAAGCTTTCTTTGAGACACAACAACTTGAGTTGTGGGATATAGTTCAAAGTGGTTACATTCCTCCCACTAATCCTCGTGGTGTTGCGATAGCTAGAGAAGATTGGAATGATGAACAGAAAAGGAGATATCAAATCAATCAAAAGGCTAGATTCATTCTTATCTGTGCTATGACAGAAAAAGAATATGATAAATGTGGCAAATTTGATCTTTGCCTAAAGAAATCTGGGACTCACTTGTTTTATCTTACGAAGGCTCTGCCCAAGTAAGAGAAACCAAAGCTAGCATGTTGGTTCGCCAATATGAGTTATTCAAAATGGAAGATGGTGAAAACATTGAAACTATGTTTGGAAGATTTCAAACACTTGTTCATGGGTTACAGGCCCTTGGAAAAAGTTACACTACACCTGACCATATTAGAAAAATCTTAAGAAGCTTGACTAAGCAGTGGAGACCCAAGGTCACTGCTATTCAGGAAGCAAAAGATCTAAATGTCTTACGACTTGAAGATCTTATGAGTTCGTTGAAAGCTCATGAACTTGAGCTAAATGAAGAAGAACCGGTCAAAAAGGGCAAATCTATTGCCTTAAAAGTCTCTCAACATAAAGTCAGTTCTTCCAAAGCCCTTCAAGTCAAGAAAAGAATCGTAAGATGAAGCTTGAAGGAGATCTTTGACACATCGTAAGATGAGCTCGCGTTTATATCCGTAAAGATACAAAGAATGTGGAAGAAAAGAAACTTGTAAGGAAGTTTGGAAGAAAGATACTAAGGACAATAAAGAGAGCAAGGACAAGGCTCAAGTCATTTGCTATGAATGTAAAAAGCCTGGACATTTCAAGTCCGAATGTCCTAATCTTAAGGAGAAGTCCACAAGAAGTTCTTTCAAGAAAAAGAAGAAGAGTCTCATGGCTACATGGGAAGATCTAGATTCATCCTCATCTGAGGAAGATAATGAAGTAGAAGCAAATATCGCTCTCATGGCAGACACTGACCTTGATTCAGAAGAAGAAGTTGAAGAGGTAATAGTATATGATTCCTACTCTGAACTTCAACTTGCATTTGATGATATTCTTAAAGACTCTGCCACTCTCTCTGTTGAGTATAAGAATTTGAAAAAGAAATTTTCAAAATTATCACAAGACTTTCAAGCTTTAAACCAAGAAAATCAGACTAACAAAGAAAATCGAAAACTGAAAATCAAGATTCGATGGATAACCAGCGTCTGATCGCTAACAAGCAACCAGAAGCTGAGAGCTCTCAAACTGAAAGCTCTAAAGTTACAGGCAAT
This sequence comes from Calophaca sinica, assembly GCA_037113605.1. Taxonomy (NCBI): domain Eukaryota; kingdom Viridiplantae; phylum Streptophyta; class Magnoliopsida; order Fabales; family Fabaceae; genus Calophaca; species Calophaca sinica. Next base: position 53,302,524 of record CM073737.1, read on the forward strand.
CCTAAATGCAAATCAAATGATTATGAGTATGCTTTTCAAAAGTTTCTTGCAGAGAGTGTAACTCGTAGCAAGCAAGCTTCAATGATTTGGGGTGTCAGTAAAACGACAACTCATGGTCTTGGTTATATATCAGATGAACCTCTTTTAGAAAATGATTCAAAGATCCGATAAATCCAATAATCATAGTAAATGCTTGCACTATACTTATCGCAATAAACCTGGTCATTTGAAAAGTGCATGTATCGCTTTTAAAAGCGTGAAGGATAAGCCTCCTTCAAGAACTAACAAGAAAGGACCCAAAAGATATGGGTACCTAAAGATAAAATAGTCTATGTTGCGCACATGCTTATCAACAAAGTCAACACACCTATCTTGGTAATTAGACAAAGGATGCTCGTGTCACATGACGGAGAAAAGCATATGTTCCAAGAACTAAGACCTAAAGAAGTGGATTCGTTGGTTTGGAGGAAACCGTAAAGGTAAAATAGTTGGAATTGGTCGCATTGGTAAAGGCTCTCTTCCCTCTATTGATAATGTACTATATGTTGAAGGACTTAAACATAACTTATTGAGCATAAGTCAATTATGTGACAATGGTTATGAAGTCATCTTTACAGAAACTGGATGTCTAGTAAAAAGCAAGAAAGACGGCTCTACTTTCTTTACTGCTAAGAGGAAACAAAATATTTATAAAATTGATCTCTCTGAACTTGCAAAACAAGATGTCAAGTGTCTCATGTCTGTTGACGAAGAACAATGGATTTGGCACAAGAGATTGGGTCATGCCAATTTGAGATTAATCTCAAAACTAAACAAGCACAGTCTTGTCAGAGGCTTACCAAATCTCAAGTATCAATCTGATGCTCCCTGTGAGGCATGTCAAAGAGGAAAACATGTTAAAACTTCTTTTCATTCAAAAAATGTTGTTTCAACCTCTAGACCCCTTGAGCTTTTGCATCTTGATCTTTTTGGTCCAACAAGGACAGCCTCTTTAACTGGAAAGAAATATGGGTTAGTCATTGTTGATGATTTCACTAGATGGACATGGGTTAGATTCCTTGCTCACAAAGATGAGTCATTCAAGGTATTTACTGTATTCTGCAAAACAGTTCAAAATGAAAAAGGAATTTGCATATCTTCTATTAGAAGTGATCATGGGGGAGAATTTGAGAATGAAAGCTTTCAAAAATTTTGCAATGATAACGGCATCTCCCACAATTTCTCCTCTCCTAGAACACCTCAACAAAATGGTGTTGTAGAAAGGAAAAATAGGTCCCTCCAAGAGATGGCCAGGACCATGATCAATGAGGCTAATATTGCAAAATATTTTTGGGCAGAAGCAGTAAACACAACTTGTTACATTCAAAATAGAATTTCTATAAGATCTATTTTGAAGAAGACTCCATATGAACTGTGGAAAGGAAGGAAACCAAACATATCATATTTTCATTCATTTGGTTGCACGTGTTACATTTTAAATACTAAGGATCAACTTGGTAAGTTTGATTCAAAAGCTGACAAATGAATCTTTTTGGGATATTCTGAAAGATCTAAAGCTTTTAGAATATACAATAAAGAAACTATGACAGTGGAAGAATCCATTCATGTCAAATTTGATGACAAGAAGCCTGACACAGCCATGTCAGAGCTAGATGAATTGTTTTCAGAATTAAATATAGGTAATACTACAAATAGTGAACCTACATCTTCATCGTTCGGTGGTGACCAGACACAAGAATCTTCAGAAGCTGAAGCCAGAAAAAGCTGGAAGTACAAAACTAATCATCCTAAAGATCAAATCATAGGAAAACCTGGAGATAGAGTAAGAACCAGATCCTTTTTTAAAGAGCATGCAGATATGGCACTACTCTCAGAAATGGAACCTAAAACGATTGATCAAGCATTGAAAGATGAAGGGTGGATTCTGGCCATGCAAGAAGAGTTGAATCAGTTCCAAAGAAATGATGTATGGAAGCTAGTTACTCTACCAGAAGATAAGCAAGCTATTGGCACTAAATGGGTATTTAGAAACAAGCTTGATAAAGATGGAAAAGTTGTGAGAAACAAGGCAAGATTAGTTGCTCAAGGGTACTCACAGGAAGAAGGTATTGATTTTACAGAAACATTTGCACCTGTTGCAAGGTTAGAAGCTATACGCATTTTGCTTTCTTTTGCTGCACATCATGATATAATTCTTTATCAAATGGATGTAAAAAGTGCTTTCTTGAATGGTTTTATAACTGAGGAAGTCTTTGTAAAACAACCTCCTGGATTCGAAGACATTGAATTTCCAGAACATGTCTTCAAACTCAAAAAGGCCCTTCATGGTCTTAAGCAAGCTCCCAGAGCTTGGTATGAAAGACTTAGTACATTTTTTATGAAAAATAGATTTTCCAGAGGTCTAGTAGACACTACTCTTTTTAGAAAAACATCAAACAAGCACTTTATAATTGTTCAAATATACGTTGATGACATTATTTTTGGAGCTACTAATGAAAGCATTTGCAAAGAATTTTCTAAGCTAATGCAGGCTGAATTCGAGATGAGCATGATGGGTGAACTGAAGTTTTTCCTTGGAATTCAAATCAAACAATGCAATGATGGTATATATATACATCAAAGCAAATATATCAAGGAATTGCTAAAGAAATTCAAAATGGTGGATTGCAAACCTATGTGTACGCCTATGCATCCCACATGTATTCTTGGTAAAGATGAAACTGGTAAAAAGGTAGATCAGAAGATGTACAGAGGTATGATTGAATCTCTACTTTATCTTACAGCTTCAAGACCTGATATTATGTTCAGCGTCTGTCTATGTGCTAGGTTTCAATCAGATCCTAGAGAATCACACTTGAGTGCTGTTAAAAGAATCTTTAGATATTTGCAAGGATCTACTAATCTTGGTTTGCTTTATAAGAAATCAAAAGATTACAAGTTAGTAGGTTTCTGTGAAGCTGAATTTGCTGGAGACCGAATTGAAAGAAAAAGCACAAGTGGAAGCTGCCAATTCCTTGGAGCAAATCTTGTATCTTGGTCAAGCAAAAGGCAAAGCACGATTGCACTCTCAACAAAGCAGGTCGAGTATATTTCAGCAGCAAGTTGCAGCTCTCAACTTCTGTGGATGAAATATCAACTTGAAGACTATCTAATAAAAGAGAGTAACATTCCTATCTTCTGTGACAATACTTCTGCAATCTGTCTTACTAAAAATCCCATATTGCATTCACGAGCTAAGCACATTGAGATTAAGCATCACTTCATAAAAGACTATGTTCAGAAGAGTATTCTAGAAATAAAATTTGTAGACACTGATCATCAGTGGGCTGACATATTTACAAAACCCCTTGCTGAAGATAGATTCAATTTTATAAGAAGAAATTTAAATTTTCATCTTATAGAAGAATGATTAACCTCAACTTCATATAAAATACAAAAGCTCAGCATCTGGTAAGACATAAGCATGTATATGAATAAGCATCTTATTTGTCATATGCATCATAACTCATCGTCTGGTGAATCGGTTGCGTGCGTCCGAGCACACCCACACGTTTCACACGTGTTAAGGACTTAAGCGTCTCATCACATCTACTGAGTCATAATTATTTATGTCTTTCGATAAAATCTTTTTCTTGATCTTACTTTTCTTTTGGCGTCTGCATTTAATGAAAAGCCGAATCTTTATTTTCTTTTCTTTTTGATTTAATTTTTATGTGAAAATACGAAGCGATTTTTTGAAAAAAGGACTGTACCATTTTCTATCAACTTTCCCACTACTCCACATTTTTCGCTCCATTACTTCACTCTGCGTTTTCTGCAAAACCGTTCTCTTTCTCTCTGTCTCTCTCTCTCTCTCTCTGTGTTTTAGAACCCTAAAACCTCCATCACCTTCTCTTCAACTGCTACAATGGCCGACAGAAAGGTTGGACAATACACTGCTGTCTTTGACGTCTTCTCTGAGGCAAAACTTCTGAATGAGAACCGGGTTGATTTTGAGAACTTCAAGCTGTACGGGTTTGATTTTGAAGAAGGTCTTGAGAAACTGGGCTGGAAAAACTACTTCATCTGGGAACCAGTTGACGTACTGAGCTACGCTATTAAGGAGTTCTGGGGGAATGTGTACTTACTTCCGGGGGAAGTCATAGAAGGTCACATCAGAGGCTTCAAACTACGCTTCACCATCAACTCTATTGCTCAGACGATCAAGTGTCCGTGTGAAGGAATCAGTTACCATTCAAACTGGGTTGATGCTTACAGAGGACTTGAAAACGTCAACGAAGCCCTGTTTGAGAACTACCATGAACTGAAGAAGAAGAACATCACTCCCACGGCCAAAGACTTGAAAAGCCACTACCGTGTACTGCACAAAATCATCACCAAGAGCGTGATTCTGAAGGCTGGATCAAGCGACATAGTGAACTACGAGCAAAAGTTCATTATGAGGAACTACATGGATGGGAAGAAAATCAATCTGCCAAGGTTGATTATCAACAATCTGATAAATGCCCTTGTCTTCTCAAGAAGGAGTGTCGACAAGAAGAATATCGTCAATATAATCCCTTATGGAGTTCTTCTCTCCATTATGATGATCAAAGACGGCGTTGTAAGGAAGCTGACTGACTCCATCAACACAGAGAAAAGGGAAAAATACTTTGGTGTTGGTGCTGTTGTTCGTCCAGAAGTTTTTGGAGTCAACAGTTTGGTCAGGATACAGCTAATTACTGGCTCTATGATCAAGAAAGTGAAAATAGAGCAACAGGAAAGAGAAGCTGAAAAGAAAACCACCAGAAGCTCAATGACTGGTGTGAAAAGACCTGCTGAGTCTCCTTCAAGGGAGACAAGAAGAACAAAATGTAAGGTGGCTCCTGCACTCATCGTTGAAGAACCGTAAGATGAGGATAGAATTCCCATCGTAAAGGTCTTGGAGAAATGCTTAGACCAGAAATGAAAAGGATGCTTCAGCGTCCGGTCAAGGGAAGCAGATCCCTCCTCCTCCTCCTGCTGTTGTTATCACGAGAGGATCTAAAAGAAGGCTGGTTAAGTCTTCAGAGGTTAACTCTAAGGTACTTGATTTTACTGCTGATGAATCAGTATCTGTCTTTAATGCTCATGATGTTATTCCTGCACCACCATTGTCTGTTTCACAACCACAAACACAAACACAAACCAAGAAAACCAGAATGAGCCTCCGACAAACCTCTATCCTCCCTAAACCTACCCAACCATCATCCATTACACTCAACCATGACTTGCCACAAAATTCCTCAAATACTTCACTTACCACATATATTTCCAAACTTCACTCTTATCCCTTTAACCTATTATTCAAAGTACCTCCCGTTAATCCCTTCAAACCCTACACACCTAAAACCTACAAAATCACCAAAACCACTCCCACCTTACTCACCATTACCCATAAACCTACAGACGCTGGTGGAAGGAAGAATGTCACATACAAACCATGGTTTGTTAAGTATGAGATATATCATAGCATCTACAATCGTCCCTTCACATGGCATTTGAAAACCATCACCTCTGGAGCTGCCAGACTGGAGATTGCCTCTCCGATGAGTGCTACCTTCAAAGATGGAGAAGACCAATTTCAGATGTCATTTAAAGGAAGATTGAGACTGGCATCTGGTAGCAGAGCAATTCCCTTCTCTGTTGACCTTCCAAGATCCCTACCACAATCTGAACCGCTCACATTGGAAGAATGCGGAAGGTGGATCACAGATGAAGAAGCTGCCTTCATGGCACACTGTCTTGAGATGAAGACGATTGAAGTAATCAGACAGTACAGGGATCCTTCGCCCCAGTAATGTTGAAGATTGTACTGCATGCACAAAGGTGGCTACCTTGGTCTATCCCCTGGGAAAAGGAAAGAACTCGCTCTGGCAAGCGACCATTCAAAGAAGATTGGGCTCACGGAGTATGAGAAGGCTCCCAAAAAGTACAACCTTAAGGAATTCTCTAAGCTTCCGATTGCCAAGATCTCCGAGGATCATGCTAGAAGGTTTTACCTGACTTCTCTGAAGGAAGATGAATGGAGAACTGGCTCCTCAAACTGCTGCAATGCCGAGAAGGCCACTATTCCAACAGTTGGCACAATCGCCAGACCATCGACATCAATCTTGGAACAGTCTACTTCGATGATATGTTCAGTGTTCGATGTCGTGCCTCTTGACTGCATGAAGGTATATGTCCAATGGGCTGCTGTGACCAAGCACTTTGACATTGGATTTACTTGGAGTCAATGGTCTGAGTCTTGGAAAGACAAAGCCATGTTACCATGCCTCGTCCCCTAGTGCTAGAAGAAGATGACAGGGAAAATCTGCGAAGAGTATACCTGGCCGAAAATGAAGCACTCTCTTTCACTTTTGAAGCATTGAGTGTCTTTATAAGAAGAATATGGGGAGAAGAAGCTGGAAATAGGTTTGATGCTTTCACTGCTGATGTAGTTCTGCACAGAGAAATCATCTTCATGGATTTGCTGTATCCAGAAGATGTGAAGTATAAAAGGAAAATTCAAGCAGAATCTGAGCTCAGAAAACTTGGAAATCTCATCAAATAGTTTATACCAAATGATGCATTCTTTCTAAGAGCTCAACGGAAGAAGGAATTGAGACTGACGCTATCCAACTGGGTGCTAGCAGAGCATCAGAAGATGAAACCTGCAACAGTACCAGAAGCTAGACCTTCTACTTCTACTCCTGCAGTTGAGATGGTCACTATTCCCAAAGCAGAGTTTGAAGAAATGAAGGCCACAAACATGAAAGTCACTTAGCTGGAAACTGCCCTGAAATTACTATATGAACGTCTCAACATCCCTCCACCACCTCTTCCAAACCCTTGAATTTATTTATCTTTGTGTGATATAATTTTTTTTTGTTTTGTTGGTACACTTATATATATATACATTAATTTTGCTTTGATTATCTGTTTATATATACCTACATCTGACTTATATTCAAATTTTTCTAAGTCTTATTTTGACTATGATGTGTTTTACACTCTTTTTGTCTGATGACAAAAGGGGGAGTAAAAGAAAGGTCTGATGAACACGTGAGAGTCTGATTAACAATTCACCGTCCGATGTTCACACTCCGGAACTGAAGTATCATGCATAGCATTTCATACATAGTATTTGTGTGGTTATTTATTAATGCGCTAATATTCATTGATCCAGTGCTCTAATAATGATCAATAAATTTGGTACAATGAAATAAATTTGATAAAATGAAAATCAATTTTTTTTGATATAATGAAAATCAGCATCCGATCTCAATTTGTTAAAAATATGCTCTGATACATCTACGTATTTTTGCGATCACTTAATTGAATTTGTTTATCAACTATCGCCTTAATACTAGAATTGTCTTATATATCAAAATTGTTAAATTCAGGGGGAGACCCTTGATGTTATTTTGAAACTAAATTGTTCATCAACCTTAGATATTTGTCATCATCAAAAAGGGGGAGATTGTTGGAACCTAAACAATTGAGAAGTTTAGACCCTCATTGATTTTGATGATAACAAAATATTTCTCAGGAGAACAATTTATCTTCTGATATATCTTTGAGTGTACAGGTATCAAAAGCTTCATTTATATATGTACAAATCACTCAAGGAAGAAGAAGAAATATACAAAAGAATTGAATACAATCCACTAATGTCAGCATCCGAACTCACTTCAGCATCTTGCTAACAGCAAGCGTCCAGTAGTACAACTTCTTGACACGTGGAACACTCAATTGCTACGAAGGTCCGCCCTCTCGCTCGAGCGAAGGCCTGATCTCTTTAATGAAGCATGCGGTGATCACGTTTTTGCTCTCAGCCTCAGACTGTTCTGGAACGGAATTCGAATTTGATTTTGTGCGCTCATTTTGATGTACGAGGAAGCAAAGGTGACACCTTTAGCATAAGACAAAAATCGTACAAGACAATTGCAAATTGCAGATAGTACGAAAACGGTAATGTGTACTATTCTGATATTCTCTGGAAAGGATGAAAAGGACTACATTTCAAATTACCTCACTCAATAGCAAGGAGATATTTTTACTACAACGGTAATACCCTTGAAGACTCCTATAAATACCCCAAGGTATTCATTGAAGAAGAGTTAGAAAAACGTGAAGAAACTTCATTGTGAAAGCAATATTACTCAAGTGTGCAATCAAGCTTCGTGCCAAGTTTCTGGTCTACATTGAACTGAACTCAGCGTCTTATTCTTTCTTTTAGAAAGCTATTCTGTTTTTGAGCTTAATCTTTTTATCCTCTCTGTGAGAGTTATTTCGATTGTTATCAAAATCATAATCTCTTTTGTAAAACTGTATTTGGCCTAGTTTAGGCTCTGTTCCTCAAAGGCTCGACTGTATTGAGTCGTTTTGAGAAGTTGAGAGTATTGTCAAGTTTGTGACAGAAGAATACTCTTGAGGAAATTGTAATCAGTTGATTATAGTGGAAAATCCTTCAGGAACGAAGGGACTATACGTAGCTACCAGTTGGTGGTGAACTAGTATAAATCTCTGAGTCTCATCCTTTACTGCTTTACATTATTTATCTTTACCTTGCTCAGTAAAACAAGTTTTTATAAACTGGTTAAATTTCTGCATCCGGTCCTGTTTAATTCTCTGCATCCGATATACAAAACAGATTTGAACAACTTATTTTGAAGTTTTTACGCATTGATTGCGAAAAGTTTGTTAACACAATTCAACCCCCTTCTTGTGTTCACGTTCATGAGCAAAGAGAAACAAACCAAAACAAAAAAGAAAAGAAATCAAATAACGAAAGCAAGAGTGTTATACAAATAGGGAAATGAAATGTGTATCCCATAATTCGAAAGGGCGACATGAAGGGACCACATGGATTGACGAAATCCCAAAAAAATTGAAGGTGACATTTTGCCCAATGTTCGAAGCATGTTTCGTTTGGTTGACCAACAAATGGGTTTGTGAGTTAGGGTTTTACCTGGTTTTTCATGTGGACAATCATGAAGCAACTTTTCTGTTCCATCCATTGCATCCTTCGAATCCAACTTTCTTCCGACATTGGTTGCTGCAAAACGTGTTCTGTTTCTAGAATAGGAATAACTTGTATTCCTTTTTCACCTTCCGAAAATGACCGGTCTGGAAGCTTCTTCTTATTTGTCAGGTAGCTTTACTTGATGCTGCCAGTGAATTAAACGATAAATGTTAAACATACAAAATGGGCTGGAGCGATTCTCCGTTTTGGGTTGATTGGGTTTCACTCTTGGGATGCATCGAGTAGTGTATGTAAGTTGGCCCAATTTAATATAAGAGTATGGTATACTTTTGGTGACAATTGAACCTATGTTATTTTAGAAACACAACATCAGAGATTTGAATAAAATTAAAATAAGAAAGTTTTGATTGTAAACCATGTATTATGTTTTTTTTACAAATTGTGATATAAACAATATAAAGAAGTCCAATTTGGTACTATTGGTACATGAAATTAAAGCATGAGTTTTATTCTAATATTTTCTTCTACAGATCTAGGGTTACAGTTTTATGTTTACCTATTTCGTAGGCTGGGATAAGTAATATATTGAACTACATATCACTATGTGTTGATAAAATATTGAAAGACTTCGAACCACAAAGATTGCAGATGTTGGAAGATTTGAATATAAACAACATTTGACGTTGTGTTCGTGTTACTAACTTCAACATCAGTCACCAATATATTGAACCCCTTCATTGATGTAACTCTGGAAACTGTGACATACGATTGTGAATGTGAGAAAACAGGATGTGGGAGGTAGACTCGTACATGCTTCAGAAATTGGCATTGACTCGTACATACAATACCTGTAACAACATAAAATTCCATACCAGCCAGCCAACATAAAATATATGCAATACTAGCCATCATAAAAAGGAAATCCTTGTCATGCAATATTGAAAAAGTGTGGAAGAAAACACATAAAAGCCAGTCCCAGAACAGCACCAATGTGGAAGAATCAAATCAAATAAACTAAAAAGGAAATGGATCAAACATTGACCACATGGTAAACTGCAGCACTAATTACCAAATAATCATGTTAATAAACATTTCATTTCTAATCACAAGCACTTGAAAATAATCTGTTCATTCAACCTTCTTTTGTTCCATCCATAATGTAAACATCCATAATGTAAAAAGTTACGACCATGAAAAACACAATATGTACAACAACCAATTACATTATATAATTACCTTCCTAAGTAGTAACTACTTCTCTAAGGACTTGAAGAGGACGCTTCTTGTCTTGATTCTCTCAAATATCCAAGGAGTGTCTCAGCCTACAAAACCAAACCAAAGATTCAATAGAAAGTAATGGCTGGAGGATGAGAAAATACAAATATAACACATAAGAATACAAGTGATATATTCATTACTCTAAATAAATAGCATTTTCATAGCAGCAAATTAAATGGACACCATGCCAATGACAGAACAGGGTCAAGACTCAAGACTACAACTAAACTAATTTTTCACTATTATATATATGCAAAACTTACAATTCATTAATGGAAGCAAGTTAGATTCATTAAAAGACACTACAGTCTACAACAAACAATGAACGAGAACCCTTCCCCAAAAAAAAGTAATAAATTAAGAAAAACAATCCAGGCTAAGAAAATAAGATTAAAAATGCAAACATGAGTGAAGCAATCCGAAGCACTAAAAATATTTCCTTAGCCCAACCAATGCATTTTCAACCAGTTATCAAGTCAATACAACAAGTTCTCCCTCTTCCATTCCCTCGCTACTCTTTGCACTACTTTCTATCCTAACATCAAAATTCAAAAGCCAAAGCACATGCCATTACAAAAGGACATAACTACATTACTTTCTAGTCTAACAACCACGGACTCCAATTATTTCAGCACTCCTTCAATTTTTGTAAAAAAAAAAATCACAATAAATTTCTTCATAATCCACCAATTTTACTCATGCAAAACAAATAAAACAATTAATTTGAAACACAATTAATTTGAAACAGAGAAACCAAATGCATGTTTCATTTTGATTAATCTTAGAACAAACAAGCATAATATTTTTCTTTTTAATTCAAATCTATTCATAATATAAGATGTGTTAAACATACAGTAAAAAGAAAAAAACAAAAAGAGCAAGAAAAGGAGTAGTGACATGATACCTTTTTGAGAAGGGGAAGGAACCCCAGATCCAATAGTGACGACGACATCTTGGAGGCGAGAGATAAGGGAAGGGTGGAGTCTATCTAGCAGGAACGACGGCATCTTGGAGGCGATGTCCAGTTAGCAGAACGACGTCGTGAGGAAGGCGAGCTGCGGCCGTGTGGTGGAGGATGCGAGTTGTGCGAGTACACTATGCGCGAGAGAGGAGTAGGTCGCGAGAGAGGGAGAAATGGCGAGTGACGGAGAGAGTGGCGGAGGGGTTTGCGGAGACAGTGGCGGAGGGAGTCACGGTGGCGGACATTTGCGAGAGAGAGAGATAGAGAGAGAATTGCGAGACAGAGAGAGTGGCTGAGATAGTACAGTGCGCGAGCGAAATGAGAGAGGAGGAAAAAATGTTTTTATTTAATATTTGGACCAAAAACAGCGCTTCAAGTTATAAGCACTGATTATTGTGAAAAACAACAGTAGCGCTTTATATTATAAGCGTTGTTTATTGTATCAGTGGACCTACAGCAGCGTTTTATTTCAAGCGCTGTTTATTGTATCAGTGGATTTTTTTTTAATATTTGGAGCAAAAACAGCGCTTCAAGGATTAAGCGTTGATTATTGTGAAAACCAAAAGAAGCGCTTTATATTATAAGCATTGTTTATTGATTCCGTATGACCTAAAGTAGCATTTTTTGTTCCAAGCGCTGCTTAAAGGAGCGCCATCTTTTGCAGAATTTGTTGTAGTGCAAGAAGAAAACATATGATAAACCACGAATAGTACCCGAGAGAAATAGGGTTTCCCGACAACAGAGGATATCCACCATAGTACATATGGATGTGGCACAGTTCCGAGGTATGACCTCAGAACACGAAGATACACATGAGGGCCCACTCGGGTCTACACTATATAAAGAGCTAGACATGCATCTTCATGCAAAGATACACTATTATATAACTTCTCTGGCCTAAATCTTCTGTTTTTTCTTTCAACAACTCCATTTTATTGTGGAGTTCTTGGACAAGAGAAATTATGTGAAATTCCATTTTCATAAAAAAAAAAAAGGTTTTGAAGGAGAGATTTTTAAATTCTCCCCTATGATCACTTCTCACTGAAATGATATTAGGACTCTTCTCATTTTGAACCCTTTTGAGAAAGATTTTGAATTCTTCAAAAGGTTCATCTTTGTGTTTTAAAAAATAATACCCAAGTAAATCTTGAGTAGTCATCAACAATTATAAATCCATATATTTTCCCGCTAATGCTTGCAATTTTAGTGGGTCCAAACAAATCTATGTGCGGTAATTCTAGTGGTTGGTGTGTAGAAATTATGTTTTTAGGATGAAAGCTGGATTTTACATGTTTCCCTTGGACACATACTTCACAAGTTTTATCCATCTCGAAATTGATCTTTGGTAACCCTCAGACCAATTCAAGTTTGGACAATTTTGAGATTGTTCTCATGCTAGTGTGGCCAGATCTCCTATGCCAAACCCACTTGTCATTCTCAACAGACATAAGACAGGTTCCTTCTGATAGTTCATCAAGACATAAGCTATACAAATTTTTATCCCAATATGCAGTGAAAATAACCTTCCCAAAGGAGGTTTCTTTTATAGTGCATGCATCAGGCTTAAACCAGACTTCATGTCCACTATCACACAGTTGGCTAATACTTAACAAATTATGTTTCAAACCTTTTATATATTGTACATTCTTTATCTGAGCATGATTTATTTTACCTACTATACCAGTACCTTTTATTCAGACCTTGTCATTGTTGCCAAAAATGATAGAGCCTTCATCCTTTCTCTCCAAGGAGAGAAACTTATCTTTGTCTGCCAAGTGCCTGTAGCATCCACTGTCTAAGTACCACAATTTTTCCCTGTTTGCTAAGAGGCACTCTTGTGTCAGAAATTAAAAGAGATTTAGGTATCCATAATCTTTTGGGTCCTTGATGGTCAGTGCCCTTCCATGTGGAAGTTTTTCCCTTTTTGTAGCAACTTGAGGCATTGTGTCCCAAGTGTCTACAATAAGAGCATTTCATTCTAGGCCTTTTGTCTTTCATAAAAGATGCATGGTTGTTTTCATAAAACTTTTGCATCTAACCAACATTGTGCTTCAACCCAGTTTTGTTTAGGATTTCATTTTGAGACCCTAAAAGTTTTTCAAGGGCTTTATGGTTTTCCACAGAGTTGGTTAGCTCAATTGTCAGAATTCTTACTTTCTCTTTTAGTAAAATATTTTATTTTCCAAGTTTAGGATTGAGAGGATTTGACTTCTCAGTAACTTTCTCATTTAAAAGCTTATGTTGTCAAGACATTTTAAAATGGGACTGCTGTAGGGTATGTACAGATTTGAGTAGATACTCATTTTGTTTTTGAAGCTCCACATTTTCCCTCTTAGCTTCACATAATTGATTTTTAAACAACATGCATTTTTAAGCTAAAATGCTTGAGTCAGTTAAAGGATTGTCAAAAGCATACTCAATTTCTTTACATGAATGGCACTTAGAAGATTCAGAGTTTATTACCTCCTCCAGTTTTGTGTCAGCCATGAGACATAGAATAAATGCTTAGAATAAATCCTTCCTTTTCTTGTTCAAAGGATGATTCTTCTGAGTCATCCCAAGTAGCCATCATGGCTTTCTTCTTCTTAGGGTATTTCTTGAAGCTTTTTTTCAACAAAGGACAATCTTGTTTGAAGTGGTCAGGTTTCTTACACTCAAAACATACTAGTGGAGTTTTGCTATTTTCACTGTTAGATGAGTCTCTTTTGAATTGAGGAGGCCTTCTGTCTCTTCTTCTTGCTAGCATTCTTTGAATTTTTTTGAGATGAATTCTAGCTCATCTTATCCTTCAAAGATGTTCTCTTCACTGTCATTTTCATCAGTTTTTGGTGTAGATTTGAGTACAGAAGCTTTGTCCTTTTGAGAGGAGGTCTTCCCAGATTTGTTAGAATACTTCAAAGCTATTAATTTCAGTTTCTTTGGGTGAATCTCCTCCATGATTTCTTGTTCGTGCACCTTCAGTGAACCAAGTAATTCTTCTATTTTCAAGTTTGCTTAATCCTTGGCTTCTTGGATTGCAGTGACTTTAGGCCTCCATATCTTTGGCAAACTTCTGAGTAGTTTTTTGACTTTGTCCTAGTTTGAGTAGGCTTTTCCGAGGGATTTAAGATCATATGTAATTATTGTGAATCTAATGAACATCTATTCAATAGACTCTTATTCATCCATCTTGAACATTTCATACTTATGGACAAGTATTTTTATCTTTGCTTCCTTTACTTGGTCCGTGCCTTTGTAACGCCCGAATTAACTATCGTTTATTCTATTATAAAATAGTATGATTTCGAAATGCTTTGTAAATAATCGGGTTTCTTTTTGGAAAACTAATCGTCTTAATAGTAAAAACTAAAATCATAAGTTTGAAAACCGCATTCCATAAAGCATTGTCTTTTTTGTGACAACTAAGATAACTCGTTAGGTCCTTTTAAAACAGGTATACGCAACCTTTTCAAGAAACTAACCTTTCAAAAGAAATTATACTTTGAAACCAAACCTTCGAAAATCACCATAAAATATTACACTTTAGTCTAAAAATACATTTACAATACTCAATACAAAGAATTCTTTAATACAAAGATAATTTACTAACTTAGGACTTCATTTACAAATACTCTTTCTAAATCTCAATACAATTAATCATCTTCACACTCCCAACCAGTTAACTGATAAAAAGGGAAATGGAAATGAATGAGATAAAGATCTCAGCGAGTGTTCCCACACACACACTTGACAGTTAATAGGCAAGCATGCAAGGAGCAAGTGTTCATGCAGCATGCAGAATGAGACTATAAGACAACTTGAGTCATTTAGCACATAAGACAAACCACATTTAATTCAATAGCAACAAGTTTTCATGCACACAAGCACAAGGTCAACAAGGTCAATCCATTTCAAGAACACATAAACATAAGTACAAGGTCAATCAATCTCGACAACACAGAAGCTCATATTCAAAGTATGACTATGCAACGACTCCTCATACTCTACTCCATTAGTGCCTGATAAGTTAGAATTTATCTAGTTTTTACCTTGCTTTAATAGGTTTTATTAGTGGTTTATCTTTATTTATGTTTTATTTTTATTACCTTTTGGTTTATATTTTAATTTGTAGGAAAAGGAGTTGAAGAGTTGATGAATTTGATGCAAACAGAGAGAATTACGCTTGATGTTGAAGAACATGGCCATAATTCGTGGGAAGCGATTGGAAGGTCAAGTGAAGAAACAGAGAGAATTACGGCCCCCCAGTGTTTTCCAACATGGCCGTAATTCGTGGTTACGTGAGCTGAAAAGTCACAGTTTGAAGATTATGGCCCCCCAGTGTTGCGCATTATGGCCATGTTTATGGCAGAATTTTGTAACAGCTCAACTTAAGTGCTGAAACTGTTGAGCAGTTTTAGAGGGGTCTTAAAGGGGATATAATTACACTTGAATGGGGTAGAATTAGGCTATAAATAGAGGCTTTCAGACCACGAAAATCATCATCTTCCTCTCCATCTTTCTTAGCTAAATTTGTGTTCTTTAGTGCTTTTTCTTCATGTATGTTCAAGCAACTTTCTATGGCTTTAAGTTTTGAATGCATTTCAGTTTCTATTACCTTCTAATCTTCATCTTTTACTTATTCAAGTTCTGAATGTTTAATTTACATTGTTTTATTTACATTCCAATCATGTGTGAGTAGTTTCTTTTATCTTGGGATTGATTATATTCCAATGATGAATTATTGTTAAGTCTAATTTTCTTTCCTTAGATGTTATGAGCATTGTTCTATTCTTAATTTAATCTTGAATTTTACTTTCTCTGCAATCATAACTAATATGATTGTATGAATCCTAAATATCTTATTAAGCACTGAAAGGTGAAAATTCGATATTGGAATTACAAGATTAAATAAGGGGATCAATTCATGAAAATAGAATTGGTTTCCTTGAGGCTTAGAAATAATTATTCTTAATGAGTTTTATCATTCTTTCTATCATGAAAATAGGTAGATTTTATGGTCTAAAACATGTTATTGTACTTTGAAAGAAGACAATAATCACATTTGATTATTTGGCCTTTAAGAATCCATTGTTCATACTCATAGGAAAGTGATGAATAATTAGCTTAAGAGTAATTTTTATTTGGAAGAACATCAATCTCAAGAGCCTTTTATTTTCTAAATTAAACTCATTTTATTTTCCAGCAACAACAATAACATTCTAATTTATTCCTTTAGCTAATCATCTTAATGAGAGAAATTGGTACTCAATTCTAAGTCCTTGTTGGAACAATATTTTACTACGCGATAAAACCGTGCACTTGCGGGCCTATCAAGTTTTTGGCGCCGTTGCCGGGG
Organism: Calophaca sinica; assembly: GCA_037113605.1. Lineage (NCBI taxonomy): Eukaryota > Viridiplantae > Streptophyta > Magnoliopsida > Fabales > Fabaceae > Calophaca > Calophaca sinica. Next base: position 53,319,084 of record CM073737.1, read on the forward strand.
ACTTATGCTATTGATCTTGATTTCCTTTCACTATTTCGGTTAGACTAATTTTTTTCCTGTTATTATTTTCTTTGTGATTTGTACCATATGATGAATAAGCATGTATTTATATTTTCTAAGGAAGAATGGGAATCATTTTTGTCATCTTTGCCACCACCACCACCATGCTTACAAGTGATATCCAAAGAGCCTCATGAAACACAATTTAAGAAAAATATTATTGCAGGGATAGATCCAAATGATGATGAAGTGGTAGTGGAAGGTGTGTCACAAGAAAAAGAACAAGAAACGGAGAGAAAAGAAGCACTATTTTATGCAAATCCTTGAAAAAAAACAAGTGAGAGGGCAAGTCATGTGGAAAACACTTATCTCATCATGCAAACTAAGAATTGTGAAAACTTTGAAATGGATAAGTATATTGGTTTACAAGCATCTGTGGATGCTACAAAGTTAGCCCCTTCATCTTGTTTCTCGCTTTTCTTTGTGAAAATACCGTTTGATCCAGGTGGATTTGAGGGTAGACTTATACTATTTCCGCGATTGCCATTCTTTAAGCAATGGGATCCGGGAATAAGCTTTCATTCTTCATGTGTCACTTGGCCTTTATCCTTCAAGAAATGGGACCCTGGTAAAAATTTATCAATTTTTATGCTTCTTCATATCCCAGAGCAAGAAAAAAAAATAAGGGGAGTATTGTTTTACTTTGTTTTGTTTTGTTTTGTTTCTTTTAGTCCTGTGTTTTTTTTTCTTTTTACTTTTTTTAGTGTTAGTTTTCTAGCTTTTATCTTTCTTCCCATGTGAAATCTTTGTTGTGAAAATTTTCTTGAATTGGCCTCTTTGGAAATCCTTGTTTTTGTGGCACTACTTGGTTAATTAATTGGTATTCAATGAGCACAGCTGTGAATGTTGAAAGCTTTACTGCTTGTTGGGGCCACATACACACAACTTAGATGGGTTTTGGCATTAGGATAATTGGGAAGAACCTTGCTTTGATATCTAATTATTGGTTCCCTTGGTGACACTCACTGCATATTGGTTACTGGAGAAATGTCTGTGTTGAGCTAGAAAAAAAAGAAGAAAAAAAAGAGTGGGATTAGTTAAAAAGAAAAGAATAAATGCTGAAAAAAAAAAGAATAGAAAAATTAGCTCAACACCCCTTTGAGGTCATAGGTTACTAGGGAAATACTCTTTGTACCCTTTTGAGACTGATTGGCTACTGGGAAACAAAGGCACTCCTTTGAGACCAAGTGTGGCAATTGCTTTGTTTGCATATGAGTGGAGGACCCAAGCAAAAGTGCCGGGAATCTAAGCTTAAAAATGAAAAGATCAGAATAATAATTTAGGTCTTACTCAAAGTTCTGATGCCTTGAACCATCTGATAATGCTATGCACTAGGTTCCAATAAGTGGTGTGTTGAAATTGTGCAAATTGTGTCATTGGATATCATCAAAGAACTTTGATATGGTGTGGTTAAAACAAGGCATTTCCAAGTCTGGCCATTTGTTGGGATTTGCTTGAGGACAAGCAAAGATCTAAGCATGGGAGAGTTTGATAAGTTAGAATTTATCTAGTTTTTATCTTGCTTTAATAGGTTTTATTAGTGGTTTATCTTTATTTATGTTTTATTTTTATTACCTTTTGGTTTATATTTTAATTTGTAGGAAAAGGAGTTGAAGAGTTGATGAATTTGATGCAAACAGAGAGAATTACGGCCCCCCAGTGTTGAAGAACATGGCCATAATTCGTGGGAAGCAGTTGGAAGGTCAAGTGAAGAAACAGAGAGAATTACAGCCCCCCAGTGTTTTCCAACATGGCCGTAATTCGTGGTTACGTGAGCTGAAAAGTCACAGTTTGAAGATTATGGCCCCCCAGTGTTGCGCATTATGGCCATGTTTATGGCAGAATTTTGTAACAGCTCAACTTAAGTGCTGAAACTGTTGAGCAGTTTTAGAGGGGTCTTAAAGGGGATATAATTACACTTGAATGGGGTAGAATTAGGCTATAAATAGAGGCTTTCAGACCACGAAAATCATCATCTTCCTCTCCATCTTTCTTAGCTAAATTTGTGTTCTTTAGTGCTTTTTCTTCATGTATGTTCAAGCAACTTTCTATGGCTTTAAGTTTTGAATGCATTTCAGTTTCTATTACCTTCTAATCTTCATCTTTTACTTATTCAAGTTCTGAATGTTTAATTTACATTGTTTTATTTACATTCCAATCATGTGTGAGTAGTTTCTTTTATCTTGGGATTGATTATATTCCAATGATGAATTATTGTTAAGTCTAATTTTCTTTCCTTAGATGTTATGAGCATTGTTCTATTCTTAATTTAATCTTGAATTTTACTTTCTCTGCAATCATAACTAATATGATTGTATGAATCCTAAATATCTTATTAAGCACTGAAAGGTGAAAATTCGATATTGGAATTACAAGATTAAACAAGGGGATCAATTCATGAAAATAGAATTGGTTTCCTTGAGGCTTAGAAATAATTATTCTTAATGAGTTTTATCATTCTTTCTATCATGAAAATAGGTAGATTTTATGGTCTAAAACATGTTATTGTACTTTGAAAGAAGACAATAATCACATTTGATTATTTGGCCTTTAAGAATCCATTGTTCATACTCATAGGAAAGTGATGAATAATTAGCTTAAGAGTAATTTTTATTTGGAAGAACATCAATCCCAAGAGCCTTTTATTTTCTAAATTAAACTCATTTTATTTTCCAGCAACAACAATAACATTCTAATTTATTCCTTTAGCTAATCATCTTAATGAGAGAAATTGGTACTCAATTCTAAGTCCTTGTTGAAACAATATTTTACTACGCGATAAAACCGTGCACTTGCGGGCCTATCAGTGCCTTATCTGTATCAAGACTTCCACAGAAAATACACAACTCCATACTCTATATAGGAACATACGACTATTTAGATAGCTTAACTAAATGTTTATGCTTTTTTTTTTTTTTACTAATTATGGTGTTATTCATTGATCAAATTGATGTAGAGAGATAAACACTCGCCATCGAAGCATATGTAATGTGTTGTTCTCTGACTTTCCCCTTTTCTAGTTTGAGCAAGATTAAATCAACTTTAATATGCTTAATGAAGTTTCTTTATTTCAGCAACAAACATGGTTAGACATGCGGACCGATAATGTATTCAAAATGATCTCAAACAATGTCACCACGTAATTGGTGTTTATTTTGCATCCATTTAGTCCATTTCAACAAAAACAAAAGATAACAATTTGTGATTTACATTTTTGTTATGCACACAAGACATGGTTACACGTTAGGGAAACTATGAATTATGATATATCAATAAATGTTGAATTCCTGGACAATCTCATGGTTCAAATGTGGAGTCATGTTAATTCATGAGTAGATTCAAAATCAGCATCCTAGAAAAAGACACATACATTTAATAGTTAAACCAGAATCAACCTCATTACAAATTTTATTTTGAAAAAAAAAATTTGAAAATCGCTAACGAGATGCAAAACGACTTTAGAAACAACATGTATATAATTAAAAGAGATGCAAAAAGAGAAGAAAATCTAGTAAAAGAAAATTCAATAGGGTATGAAGAATCTAAAAAGAGATCAGCGACTTTGCACTTCGAATCACAAACAACATTGATATTCTTAACATTCTTTTTCCATTAATACAAACACCAAACTATAATTGTAGACTTAGTTCATAACTAAGATAAAACTCCAAATCAAGGCTCCAGATTAACAAGAAAAAGTAGGTCCACTGCATATATCCTCAAGTAGCTCCATTGGGTGGAGTTGTTGAAGACTCACAGACAACTTCAGTGATGACCTCTTTCTTGTGGATGTTTCTATGCCAGCCACAAGCATTACAAATCAGAGAAGCATGGGTTCCTTCGCTACAAGAAAATCTGGGATTAGCAAAAGAATTTAACTACAAATGAGCTACTAATTAACTACAAATATAGTTGTAGCATAAAATGAGTGGCTAATTTGCTAGGAAATTTTTTTCTAGCAAATTCGTAGCTAATCTTAATAAAATCCTAGCTATTTGGTAGCCAATTCATAGCAATAAGATGTTCAAAATAAGATGTAAATATCCTAGCTATATTGCGTAGCAATGTTGTAGCCAATCCGTAGCTAATATTTCATAGCAATTTTGCAGCTATTTCCTAGCTACTGAGTGATTTTGTTTTGTATAATCCCTTTCATTTCCTATTTATCATTAGATCATGTTTTATTTTCTTTCACGTTTAATTTATCACGTAATTTATAATGATTTCATATTGCATAACGGTACAATATACAATGTCAAATACAACATACAACATTTTTTTAATGTACAACATATAATACACTATATGGTAAGAACACAACACCACCAAAAAAAATACATTATATGGTAAATTCTGCCTGCAAAGTGCAGTGCGCTGACTACAGGTAAGGTAGTACTACAAGTCTACAACAATATAGCACAAACTTCAGCAGTCTTTCTTCCTACCACACACTGCAGCTATCACTATCAGTTTATTTGTACACGGCAAAATCTCTCATCAGTAATACCCTTCATTGTTTCCATTGTTGGGGTGAGTTTTGGGTCATTGATACCTTTGTAAATTAAGCATTAGATGCAATATTTTAGCATGTAATTGAGCTTCCAAGGATCCATTTTGCATCAACTCATACACAATAAACCTCATGTCGCTTGGCAAATTCACCTGACTATTCAGTACAAAATACAAAGAATATTGTTTTTTTAAGAGAAGCAGCAAATGAAGAGAAGCAGCAAATCCAATAACTAATAATAATGTCAGTTAGAAATACCACATTCTCTTTCAATAAATTTGTTGGAATCAAGTGGATTCAGAAACAATGTCCCTTAATTGTTTTGATGATAACAAATAGTAAATAGAACAATTTATCCTCTGATGTATTTGTTAGTGTGCAGTAAATCACTATTCATCAGAAGAAATTATCTCAGAAGACTTAGTAAAATTGTGAATTGAATTTCACACTTAGATTTGATCTAAGTCTAGCATTGATCCTCTGAAATCACGCTGACATCATCGTCTGAAAGCCTTGCTCTGAAATGGTCACCTTTGTTGACAGTCAACCCTCTGGTAAGACTATACTCTGACTTGGTCTGTTGGTAATCAACATTGGCAAGACTATGCTCTGGCTTAGTCAACTCTGATTGATTAGTCAATACTCTGGTGAACCAAGCTCTGGTAAGACAAACTCTTAGTTGGTCAACGCTCTGGTAGACCTTGCTCTGGTGAGACCACACTCTGTTTCTGGTCAACGCTCTAGTATTCAGTCAACGCATAAACAGACTTTCGTTAGACTACTCTATGGAAGCCTTCGTCCAACTCTTCATGACTCTCTTATGTGAAAGACCAACAAATTTTGTGCTGAAGAACTCACCTCTGTTTCAAGCTCACTCTGATGAACAGTGTGACTCTAATAGGAAAACAGACTGAAGTTCATTTAAGGCTACTTCATGTATTTAAGAGACCTCATTGATGAAGCATTTTTAATGCACGAGGTATCAAAGGCCAAAGGGAATGTCAACGGATATAATCATCAGGAAACTTGCTCTCGAAGGGTCTAATATTCAAAAAGCTCATAAGAGACAAACATTCTGATTTTATCTGCTGTGTTAGTATGCTTTGAGCAGAGTGAAAAATGACAAGACTTGCTAAAGCCACAAAAAGGGGATCTGAAGTCTTTTGACCTAGGTGAAAAGAGCCGTTAGGTCACAACAACACTATTCACAACTCTAGCTATATATACCTTACTTCACCCACTGAAGTAGGTTAACGCTGTGATACAAAGTGAGCAACCAAGAATCATTCCAAGTATCTGAGATCACATTGAACAAAGCACTAAAACGTTTTTACTCTTTCAGTTTTGAAAGTTATTTTTTGTGCTTCAGTTTTTCATTGTATATCCTCTCTGTAAGAGTTATTTTGATATTGTTTCAAATCATTTTTGAACATTGTATTTAGCCCAGTAGTGGTTGTATTCCTTAGAGGCTTGACTGCACTAAGTCATTCTAAGAAGTTGTGAGTATAGCCAAGTTGGCAATATTATACTCTCAAGTGTAATCAGGTTGATTATAGTGGAAAAATCCTACAAGTATGTGAAGGGACTAGGCGTAGCTATCAGGTGATAGTGAACTAGTCTAAATCATTGTGTCACTCTCTTCTTTTTTCTCTTTACTTACGTACTGCCTTATTTTATTAAAGAGTTGTTTTGAAAAGGTTTTCATAAACACACAAGCTTTGCGAAAAGGTTTCTAAAACCCATTCAAACCCCCCCTTTCTTATGTTTTTGCCACGTTCAAAATTTACATCACACAATAAAAATTCCTGGAGCTGGAGCCATTCATCTTACAAAACATGCATCATATATCAACATGCACTAGGGAAGTTCTAGAACAGAGAAAAACCAGCAAACCGAAAAGAAAGCATAACAAGATTGCAGGGTATTGAGCTTTAGTTATATTGAAGGTTGCCAGACCATCAATTAATTGAGAACCAGTTTTGGTGATACTAGATTTCTAATCCAAAGGTACCCTTAGCTATTCTTTGGCCAACTCTGGTGAGGATTGCATCCATACAGAAAGGAAAAATTTAGAAAGTAAATAATTAAATTAATGATTGGCAAATTAAAGGAGAATTAAAAATGAGGAAGTGTAAAACATTACTCATTGAAATAAATCAAGCAGGAAGGTATGGTGCTAGTAAGAAGTCGGGGAAAGTGATAAAGTAATGACTTCATATTAAATTGTTGAACTAAGAAATTAAGGTACAATAGAAGTCTCAAATCACCAATAGAAGGCATCATGCCTTTAAAATATAAAGATCATGCATAACAAAATATACTTGACAAAACTTACACTAGCCTAAGGTTCATTAGCAACTAATGAACCACCAAAAGAAGGACAATATTGTAAGGATAAGAAGCAGGATTCTGAAATAGGAGGATAAAAGTAGTTAAGAAATAAAATTGCATGCATCAAATCAATGAAAAGCAGTTTGAATATCGTTAGATGACTACAATCAACTTGTAAACAACTGTACATAGTATCAAGTTCGACGAGAGAAGCGCTTATTTAACCTACCGCATTGCCAATACTACGATCTTTTCTCGAGGATAATTCCAAAGAAATAATACTTTAGATTCAAACAGAGCTAGCTTACCGTTCCTAAAGCTCACCAATTTCTCAAAAAATTATGGCTAAAATACTGTTTTGGTCCCTTATGTTTATTTTAGGTTTCATTTTGGTCCCTTATATTTTTTATTTGTTCCGTTTTGGTCCTTTATGTTTTTAACGTTATACCAAGTTAGTCCTTTCCGTCAACAACCCGTTTAACAGCGTCTAAACTTTCCTACATGTTAAACGTCTGTCTGATGTGGCAAAAACGGGTCTGATGTGTATCACAACATCGTTGAGAACATCAAATGTGGAGATTGATGGTTTTGGGCATAAAGACTGGAGATTGAGACGACGAAACTGAGAGTGGAGAATGAAGATTAGGGCATAGACGAAGTAGGCGTTGTTGTGGTTGGGGAGTCTTCTCTCTCGTGCGTATCGTCTCCATCTTTGAAGGTATGAATATTTTTTCTGTAATTATTTTATGGGATCGTTTTGGATGAAAATCATTTTCTGGGTTTTCTGGGTTTTAATACCATTGGTTCATTGGGTTTTGCTTTCTAAGTTTGTTTTGTAATGTGTGCGTGTGTTGTGTGTTGTTTATTGAGTGTGTTGCTTTCCCTGTATGCGTTATTTGTTTTTTAGGGTTTTTTATCGTTACCCAATTTTCGGTGTGGTCCCATGTGTTTGTTTGTTTATTTGTGTTTCCTAAATTTATTTTCTGTGTATTATTTAATCAGGTGGGGTATATTTGTATTCCTGGAAAGTAAGTGATGGAGGGTTATTTTGAGTGTGTACTACACAATGGGGGGCAGTTTGGCAATTTCGATCCTTCAGACTACTATAGTGATGTCTCAACTTGGAGCTGCGATCCAGACAGGTGGTCATATTTTGAAGTGCTAGACATATTGAGGGACATGGGGTACCTAAATGTCATTAACCTGTGGTATAATGACCCAAGTGAAGGGTTAAAGTTGTTGATTGATGACAAGGGTTCAATTGAGATGACCCAAATAGCTAAGGTCCATGGAAATGTGCACCTGTTTGTGTTGCACCCACTTTCACAACCTGATATAATTGAAGGGCCCAAAGAGAGTGATGGGTTTGAGTTAATTAAGGTGCCTGATGATGATAATGGGCCTACTGACGTTGCTAGGCCTACTGATGTTAATGGTCCACATGAGCATGAAAGGGGTGTACCTGCTGAGGAGTCTGGGCCTATTGATGTTAATGGGCCACAACATGAAGCGGATGTGCATACTGGGGATGCTAGGCCTACTAATGTTAATGGCCCACAAGAGCATGAAGGGGGTGTGCAAGCTGGGGATGTTGGGCCTAATGGCCCACTGGTAGATGAAGTGGGTGTGCATACTGAGGATGTGCTTGAGAAGGTGCCTGAGAAACATATGGCTGCTGAGGAAGTGCCTGAGAAACAGGTGGCTGCTGAGGAGGTGCCTAATGAGGAGGGTATGCCTGCTAAGACTGATAGTGAGGACAGTGCTAAGGGTATTCATTTTGATGACTCAAAAGAAGAATTTGATGATGAAGGCCTTTTTGAGGAACAGATTGCTAAACCCAGTGAGCCTCAGGAAAATTCAAAGACAAAAAAAGGGAAGACAGTTGCAAGTAACAATGCAGTGAGTGCAGAGAAAAGTAAGAATAAAAAGAGGAGGGGAAGACCAAGGAAAACCCGAGACAAGGTGGTGGACCATGAAAATGTTAGTGAGCAATCTGAGGCTGAATCATTGTTTGAAGGTGGTAATGAGGAAATACAAGTGAGGGTTAGAAGCCTTAGTGATAGTGATTATACTTTTGAGGAGCTTCAAAGTGGAGGTGAAACTGATGAGGAAGATGGGCAGCCTAGGATAAAGTTTCCTACCTTTAAATTGCCAAGCAAAATGATTGACTACAAATGGGAGTTGGGTACCTTATTTGTCTCAAAAGAGGAGTTTAAAGAGGCAATAAGAACATATGTTGTACATTCAGGAAGAAACCTTAAGTTTAAGAAAAATGATTTGAAGAGAATGAGGGTCATTTGCAAGAGTGGATGTGGATGGGAAGCATATTGTGCCAAGATTCCGGATGAAGATTCTTGGCAATTAAGGAAAATAGTTGACAAACATACATGTAGTAGGGAATTCAAAGTCAAGTTATTGAGTTCCAATTGGTTGAGCAAGAAATTGCACACAAGTGTTAGGGACAATCCGAAACTGAAACTGACTGATATAATGGAGAAGACTCAGAAGAAATGGAATTCAGGGATATCTAAGACAAAGGCCCTTAGAGCTAGGACTGTAGCTATAGATCTGGTAGATGGATCATTCAGGGAACAATACACTAGAATGTATGACTATTGTCATGAGTTGCTAAGGTCAAACACTGGTTCAACAGTTAAGGTAACAGTGCAACCGTTCCAGGGTGATGAAGAGGACTTGCAGCATCCTGAAAGGCCAATGTGCCCTCACTTCCAGAGGTTGTACATTTGCTTCAGTGGTTGTAGAGACAGTTTCTTAAAGTGCAGACCTATCATCAATTTAGATGTATGTTTCCTTAAAGGCTATTATGGGGGTCAATTCCTAGCTGCCATTGGGAGGGACCCTAATGATCAAATGCTACCAATTGCTTTTGCGGTGGTTGAAGGAGAAACCAAAGAATCCTGGACATGGTTCATAGAGCTGTTGATAAATGACTTGGGTGGAACAAATGTGTGTAGTACATACACATTCATAAGTGATCAACAGAAGGTATGTAGGGTTAAGTCAATTTATGCACTTCAATTTTGTCAATTTCTGGTTTATGTTAAGTCAGTTTTTGCCACTTATTAATTCTGTCCAGTTATGGTTTAGGGTTTACTGCCAACAATGCAAGAATTACTACCAGGGGTGGACCAAAGATTCTGTGTGAGACACCTTTATAATAATTTCAGAAAGAAACACGCTGGACAACAGTTGAAGCATATGATGTGGAGGGCTGCCAAATCCACATACCCTCAAGCATGGGAGAGGGAGATGAGGGAAATCAGAAAAGTGAATGAAGAGGCCTTTAAGTGGCTGTGGCAAATACCACCTAGATTTTGGAGCAAATCCAGGTTCACACTTGGTCCAAAGTGTGACACTTTGTTGAATAATATGTCAGAGGCATTTAACTCAGTCATCGTTGCTGCAAGGTCCAAGCCAATTGTAACAATGTTGGAAGAAATAAGGGTGTACTTGATGGAGAGGTGGGAATCAAATAGAAGAAAAATTGTAAGTTACAGTGGAAGTATTCTGCCAAGGATTAAAAAGAGACTAGAGAGAGAATCTGACTACACTAATCAGTAGATGCCAAGGTATGGATTTTACATGTTTTCTTTACCAATTTCAATATCATGTCATTAAGTTAAACCTAAAGTAAAATATTCTATATTTTTATTGCAAGGTGTGCTGGACAAGAGTATTATGAGGTGAAACATATTACCAACACTGGAGACAAGTTTGTTGTTAATCTCTAAGACAAAGAATGCTCATGTATAATCAGTGGATGCCAAGGTATGGATTTTACATGTTTTCTTTACCAATTTCAATATCATGTCATTAAGTTAAACCTAAAGTAAAATATTCTATATTTTTATTGCAAGGTGTGCTGGATAAGAGTATTATGAGGTGAAACATATTACCAACACTGGAGACAAGTTTGTTGTTAATCTCTAAGCCAAAGAATGCTCATGTAGGAAATGGATGTTGACCGGCATTCCTTGCTGTCATGCCATTTCTTGCATGAGACACATGGACCTTAATCCAGAAGATTATATTCCATCTTACTTCAGAAAAGAAGCATATGAAGCATGCTACCAGTCCATTATTTATCCAGCAAATGGGCATAATTTATGGCCCAAGACTGAGTTTACTGATTTGCAGCAACCACCAATAAAGAGGCAGCTAAGGAGACCAAAAAAGAGAAGAAACAAAGAAGCTGGAGAGCTAAAAAAAGATGTTGCAAGCTTGAGGAAAGTTGGTCTACATCAGAGGTGCAGCAGGTGCCACCAACATGGCCACAACAAGTCAAGATGCCCAATTCCACCTCCAGTTCCAAAGAATGCTCCTGAAGCTTCAACACATGCTGCTGCTGCACCACAAGCTTCAAGTCAGGTTATGCCTCCTACTTCAAGTCAACCTGCTCCACAAGCAACTGCTTCACAAGCTCCCACACAGGCTTCATCAGCAACTGCTTCATAAACTGCATGTTCCAATCCTGTTGTTCCAACTGGTAGCACTGGCAGAGGAAAAAGAAAGGTTGCTAAACAATCTACAACCCAGTCAACAACTCCAAATTGCTCAAAAAAAAAGTAGGGTTCAACCAGCTGTAACCCAACCTTCCATAAGACAAAAGTTATCAATTAGAAGACATGCTCAACCATGGAAGATTTGAAGATATTGAATTAGAAGTTGAAGATAATGTTTTTTGGGACCAAATTGAATATGAATTGTAATGTTTTTTGCTGGAATATGTGATTCCAGAAGTTATGTATTTCTGCTGTAATGTTGAATTGCTGGTGCTGAATTGTTTTTTGGGATGTAATGTTTATGTTGTTGAAACATATTACCAAAAGTCTATGACTTTTATAAGCTTTTGGAAGTGTAATGTCTAATCTCTGTACATTTTGAAAACTGGTGTAATGACTTTTATAAGCTATAGAAGTTGTTGAATTACAGGTTGAATTATCTATTTCAGTTGTTGAATTACATTTGGGGAGTATTGAAGTTACAGGTTGAATTATTGGAAGTTGTTGAATTATTGAATTATTGAAAACTGGTGTTGAATTACAGGTTGTACTTTTACATAGATGTTCATATGACTAATACTCATAAACCGAATTACAGTATTGAATTATAGGTTCAAAAATGGTTATGTAATCATATGACTAATACTCATAACTGAAACTTCATTTAATACCAAATTGAACCATTTACATAGATGTTCATTACATAACTTCATTGAACTCCAAAACACCATAATGATAGAAACTGAACACTAAACTAAACATCACAACACTAATAAATACAGAAACTTAAAAATAAACTTAACCTAATAATGACAGAAACTTAACACTAATCTGAACCTAACAGCAATAATAACATCAATTAAGAATACATTTGAACTCAACCACACTTCTCCTACTTCAAATAAATTGTTGAAGGCCCATTTCCTCTGCCACCAGCGCACAACATTGTAGCTAGCACCAAGTTGATTCCAAAACAAACACATCCACACACAATGGAGATATTGAGACATTTCCTGGTAGACCTTAACTCCTGCTTCAGCAAAAATCCCTCCTCCTTCAGTAAGCATCCTTCCTCCCGTAGCATACAAATTTTACACTTCTGTTTAGCGATTTTCAAATCTCTTTCATCAACAGTATCATCATCATACCAAAGAAAGAAGTTGCACCCAATGTTATGTTCGTCGTGTTTGCAACAAAACAGCAAAAAACAGTGACCATAACAGCCTAAAAAAAGAAGGGAAAATGAACCAATCAGTTGGTGAAATTTGGTACCTTATAGTTCCTGCATCCCCAAAGCTTCTTCCCACGATTTATGGTATGAGAAATAGTCCGAACAACAGTCAAGTCACCGCATCTACAAATGGGAGGAATACGTCTTCTTGTCACGCTGGCATCTGAAGCTTGAGAAATCGCGGTTTGGTCTTGGCTCCTGCAAGGAAATGCTCCACCGCTATAGGAAGAGGCAACCTTTCTGGACATTTTGATTAGGCTATTGATGAAGGAAATGGGGAAGAATGTAACCCTAATTTTCAATTTCAGAAGGAGGAGTTTGGAGAAGATGAAGAAACAAAGGGGTTTTATTCAACAAATGGTGTTGTACACACACCTCAGACCCGTTTTTGCCACATCAGACAGACGTTTGACACGTAGGAAAGGTTAGACGCTGTTAAACGGGTTGTTGACGGAAAGGACTAACTTGGTATAATGTTAAAAACATAAGGGACCAAAACGGAACAAATAAAACATAAGGGACCAAAATGAAACTTAAAATAAACATAAGGGACTAAAACAGTATTTTAGCCAAAAATTATCTAATTTTTGTCCATAATTTCTTGCTTAGTACACCCTTTCCACAGAGACCCTATTGAATTTGTCATGCACATAAAGCTCACTAATTCTTCCATATCTACATAATCTTTTGAAGTACATACTTGGACAAAATCATCCAATAAGTGGTAAGCAGAAAAATCCTCAATAATTTCTGCTTCACCTCTCTGAAAAATTGAAAAAGGAATCACACATGAGAATAGTGAGTTAGTGGAAGTGAGTCTGAGACTCAAATGAACTTTTTATTAAGCAAACTTCACTTATTATGCACAGATATTCATCACCTGGTCTAAATAATGAAGTGTTAGCATGGAGGAATTCACAAATTGAACAACAAAAATAAAGGAAAATAAATACACACCTTAACATCCATGCCTTTTTCTAAAACTCTAGCTTCCAAGTGCCCAATTGTTATCCGCCCTTTATGTTCATCATACCAAGTATTTCTACAACTCCAGCTTCCAAGCGCACAATCTCCTTTGCAGTTCTTACCTTTAACATACTAATTGAGGATCGAAGCGTAAAGGTCACTACATTAAATTTAGTTAGCATACTTTATTTTACAAACTGAGTATAAGAGACTTCTAATGTTTGTAACTTAATGCTAAAAGGATGACATAAAAGTTAACTAAAAACAGTCATGAACTAAAAGCATTTATAAAAGTGAACTAAAATAGAACAAGTCCAGATGAATATTAACCTACTCTTCATGAGCAATATCTATATATAAAGAATCATTTAGACAATGCCGAGGAAGCAACCACAGATCACAGTACAGTTTTTAATGGAACAACGCTAATAACCTTTTTACCCAGTTCATCTTCAAAAAAAAAAAAACAAAACCAAAACTTTAGTATTGACTATTAAATTAACAAACACAGCTCACACACAAAAAAAAAAAAAAAGCAGAACCAGTGTGATCATCCCAAATTTTTTAAAAAAAAAAAAAAAAAGAGCCAACAAGGAGTAATTTATCTCTTAATTTGCTGTTTCACTATGTGAGAACTGAGAAGCTCTGCCACTGCTCTTCACTTTTCTTTTTGCCAATTTCAGGATATTAGCATCACTAATCTCCTTTCCTTGGGAATGAGATCTCAATTCTTCAACAGTTGAAGCATTGTGAACCTCATCAACTGCCACAATAAAGCTGAAAAATAGAACAAATTATCTTAGACTATGAAGACCAAGTTTTTTTTTTTTTCAGGGACACACAAAGCAATGCTAGCCGATATTTTTGCTTTGAAAAAAAAAAAAAAAATTGAAATGCAAACTTCTATCAGTAAATCTGCCACATAAAGAGAAAGCTAAAACAGAGATGGGAAAAGGGGACATAGAAAACCAACAGTAAACTAAGCCCATAACATCAGTGTGGAAGCTACATCGAGATGAAGGGATTACCAAGAACTGGGAGCAGCTGATGCCTGATACCCAGTTATGAATAGGTGAACAATCTCACCTTGATTCTTTGCTGTAAAGGGCTGCTTCAGTAAAGTAGCTATATCATACCATTTGTTGACTAGGAGACATAAGATTCAACAATCTTTCATTAGTATAAAGAAGGAAATATGTATGTCAATGATTATTCACTAGCCTTCAAGAGAGCACAGGACATACCTATCACTAACAAATCTCCATTTATCAATGTACAAGGTCAGCAACAAACGACAAGGTTGGAAAAGCATGTATGTAACACGACAGGGTTGCAAAAGCATGTATGTAAGTGCTACCTGTTAGGAAACTACGCAAAATTTCCCCATAGTCAGATTAGTGGAAGAGCGAAAAATAAATGCGGAAGCACACACAAAAATTGATAACGGAGTTCGGCCAATAATGCCTACGTCTCCGGGCTGCTGCAGACCTTTTATTGAAAAGGGAAATACACACTTGTGTTTACAAACACTCACACTCTCTCACAAAACCCACAACCCAATTACACCCAAGAATTTCTCTCACAAAATTCTGTCACTAGAATTTTATCTCACAAATGCTTACCTCTCTAAGCTTTAGAACTCACTTGGTTGGAATTCTCTCAATGTTGGAATTCTCTCAAGGTTGGAATGATTTGCTCTTGCCTTCAAGTTTCTATTTATAGGCAAGGTTTGCAATGTGAACATATAATATGAACACATCAAATTGGATGGCCACCTACCATCATGTGTTTTTATGACTTTCCAAATTTTCTAACCCATGTTTTTCTTATTTTCGTTGGTGGCTTGCCTCTTTTGACTAACAATCTCCCACTTGAAGACTGATTTCAATCGGTCTTCACACCTCGATCAATGCAAAGACCTTTCTGATGCATTATTCAAGCGGGCCAACCGGCTTGAGCACAACTTCGCTTTGTCGATAGTCCCCATATTTGTCAACATGTCTGCTGGGTTCTTACTTCCTTGAATCTTCTTCAACATTAACACCTCATCCTCAAGCAGAGATCTGATGAAGTGATAACGAAGACCAATGTGCTTTGTTCTGGAGTGAAATCTTTGAGTTCTTTGCCGATGTATCGCACTCGACTATCAGCATGCAAAACACTCTTCTCTGTGTGAAACCCAACTCGTTAACAATCCCTGAAGCCATATCAATTCTTTCTTTGGGCTTCATCGCTACATACTCGGCCTCTGTAGTGGATAAAGCAACAATCTTACGTATCCGTGACATCCAACTAATCGTTGTAGTACCAACGAAAAATACGTAACGATGGTACTTCTTCTGTGATCGACTTCACCGCAAAGTCCGCATCTACGTAGCCTTGTACTTTTATTTCTCCTTTGCCAAAGTACAAACACTTCTGCTGTGGTGCCTCGTAGATACCTCAAAGTCCATTTCATCGCTTCCCAATGAGCTTTTCTGGATTTGACATAAACACGCTAACTACTCCCAATGTCCGCCTCGCATGCACCATTGCGCATATCAAACTTCCAATGGTCAAGCATATGGTATCTTAGCCATGGATTCTCTTTCTTCCTCCGTCTGAGGTGACTGTTCCTTGGATAGCGAAAATGACCGCCAAAGGTGTCTTGTGACCGGTTTGGCGTTGCCCATGTTGAATCTTTGCAAAACACGGTTGATGTACTCCGCCTGAGATAACTGCAAAATTCCTCTCTGCTTATCTCTCGTGATTTGCATTTCAAGGATCTTCTTTGCTGGACCCAAGTCCTTCATGTCAAATTCTTTTGACAGCTGCATCTTCAAGTTTCTGATCTCGTCCATATCTGAACCTTCTACTAACATATCATCGACATAAAGTAACAAAATGATATAACTGGACTTATATCTCTTGAAGAAACAACAGTGGTCAGCGTTGCACTTCTGAAAGCCTTCTTTGTGCATGAAGCTTTCAAACTTCCTGTACCACTGTCTCGGAGCTTGTTTCAGGCCATACAAGCTCTTCTTTAGTCTGCACACCATATTTTTGTTTCCATCTTCTAAGAAACCTTCAGGTTGGTGCATATAGATCTCCTCATCTAAGTCTCCGTGAAGAAACGCAGTTTTCACGTCCAACTGCTCAAGGTAGAGCTCTTCGCTTGCAACAATACTTAACATCGACTGATAGTATTGAAGCTTCTGGCTGGAGCAAAAATTTCGGTGTAGTCAACTCCTTCCTTTTCTTTGGAATCCTTTAACGACTAGTCGGGCTTTGTATCTCTTGGAGCCATCATTCTCCTCCTTCACCCGATACACCCATTTGTTGTGAAGTGCCTTCTTTCCCACGGGTAACTCAGCTAGTTCCCATGTTTGATTTGAGATCAAAGACTTCATCTCGTCTTTCATGGCAAGCTCCCATTTGCTAGCATCTGCGGTCTGACATGCTTCTGCATAATCTTCAGGCTCCCCTTTATCAGTCAACAACATGTAGTCCATGTATCTCCTGTTGGGCACAGGAACTCGAGAAGACTTTCTCACTGCCGAAGCTGGAGTAGGAGGCTCTGGTGCGTCAATTGATTCCTTTGACTGAGGATTCTCAACTATAGGACTTTCTGGGTCATCGTCCACCTCTGCATACATCGCCCACTGCTCGAAGTTCTTTGGCATCTGTGCTATGCCGCCCTTGTACATCACTCTTTCATTGAAGATCACATCTCTATCGGATCGACTTTTTGTTTTCATCATCCCAAAGACGGTAGCCAAACTCATCTTCACCATAACCGATGAAAGTGCACTTCTTCGATTTGGGATCAAGTTTATTCTGCCTTGATCAGCGATATGCACATATGCTCACGCAACCGAAAACTCTAAGATGTGAGAGTTTTACCTCTTTTCCGCTCCATACCTCTTCTCGTGATTCTCGTGCTCCAATGGTACCGATGGACCTCGGTTGATCAAGTAATTTCTTTGTGTTGGCTTACGCCCCGAAGCGCTTGATAGCTGTTGCACCCGCAAGCTTCTGGCTCTCTCTATCAACGTTCGATTCATACACTCAGCTACACCATTGTGTTGAGGCGTACCTGGCACGGTTCTCTCCATTCTGATCCCGTGCTCATAGCAGAACTTCTTGAATCTGGTGTCTTCATATTCACCACCATTGTCGGTTCTGAGCTTTTTGATCTTCAATCCTGTCTCATTTTCTACCATGGCTTTCCACATCTTGAAAGCCTCAAATACTTCAGACTTATGTTTCAGAAAGTATACCCATACCTTCCTAGAGTGATCATCGATAAAAGTTACGAAGTATTGCTTCCCACTGATGGATGAGACAATCGTTGGACCCCAAACATCAGAGTGAACAAGCTCGAGTTTCTCTTTCTTTGGGGTTCTTCCACTTGTCTGAAAGCTGACTCTTTTCTGCTTTCCAAGTATGCAGTCTTCACACATGTCAATTTCTCTTGATCAAGACATGGCAATTTGCCCTTCGAGTGCATGATCTTCATCCCTTTCTCACTCATATGGCCTAGTCTCTGGTGCCATAGATTGGGACTATCATTTCTTTGCAATCGCAATCAAATGGCATGCTCTATTTGTCTTATAAAGAGTACCACTCTTTCTGCCATGAGCAATCGTCATTGCACCCTTTGAAATCTTCCAATGATCGCCGTGGAAGATCATTGTGTAGCCGCCATCGCCAACCGCCTACCGAGATTAAGTTCTTCGTCAGTCGGGAATATGTCCGACATTTTTCAATTCCCATACAGCACTGCTCAACTTAATCTTCACTACACCTTTGCCAACAATCTCACAAGATCTGTTCATTACCAAGGTAAACTTTACCAAGGTTTCGGTACATAATTCTCGAAGAATTCTCTCGTGAAGTGGCATGAAAAGATGCTCCAGTCTAACACCCAAGACTCTTCCTTGCTCTCCAAAGAGCATATCAACGCGTCACCTCCTCCTGAGGTGGAAGCAACATTTGCCTCGTCCTTCGCCTCCTGGTTCTTCGGTGCACTCCTGCACTGATTTTTGTAGTGCCCGGTCTTCCCGCAATTCCAATACTCGATAATCTTCGAGTTGGAGTTTTGAGAACTATGATGATTTCTGGATTTGGACCGCCTGCCCTTTGATTTGCCACGTCCATTTCCTCTGGTTGAATTTCTTCCCCTTGACTCTGTATGCAATACTGAAGAGGATGAAGATTCACCCGACTCTCTCCGTCGGATCTCTTCACTGAGAACCAGATCACGAACATCGTCAGATTTCAACTTATTGTTTCTCGTTGAGCTACTCACAGCTGTGACAGTAGCATTCCAACTCTCTGGAAGAGAAGACAAAAGTATCAATGCTCGTACCTCATCATCAAATTCGATTCCAACTGAACTCAACTGGGTTGTGACTATGTTGAGTTCATTGAGATGTTGTGCCACCGATGCGCCTTCCGTCATCCGCAAGTTAAACAACCGCCTCATCAAATGAACTTTGTTTGAGGCCGACGGCTTTTCGTACATGTTGGAAAGAGCCTTTATAAGATCCGCCGTGGTTTTTTCTTTTGCAATGTTGAACACAACATTCCGGGATAACGTCAACCGGATAACACCGAGGGCTTGTCTATCGAGAAGGATCCATTCATCTTCCTTCATCTCCGCTGGTTTCTTTCCTATGAGAGGTTGATACAACTTTTTCTGATACAGATAATCCTCGATCTGCATCTTCCAAAAGCCAAAGTCCGCACCGTCAAACTTTTCAATTTTCACCTTTCCTTCGTCTGCGGCCATACTCCCACTCGAGTCTGACTTCTCAGGATCGTTTCTGACAATTTCTGCTAACCACCGTGCTTTAGAACACCTCCGTGGACAAATTGGTAGCGCCGACCAATTTCACTATTCACGAAAATTACTATTCACGTGAACAGTATCCTCACCAAGATTTAGCAGAAATAACCAACTAGCTTTGATACCAGTTGTTAGGAAACTACGTAAAATTTCCCCATAGTCAGATTAGTGGAAGAGCGAAAAATAAATGCAGAAGCACACACAAAAATTGATAACGGAGTTCGGCCAATAATGCCTACGTCTCCGGGCTGCTGCAGACCTTTTATTGAAAAGGGAAATACACACTTGTGTTTACAAACACTCACACTCTCTCACAAAACCCACAACCCAATTACACCCAAGAATTTCTCTCACAAAATTCTGTCACTAGAATTTTATCTCACAAATGCTTACCTCTCTAAGCTTTAGAACTCACTTGGTTGGAATTCTCTCAATGTTGGAATTCTCTCAAGGTTGGAATGATTTGCTCTTGCCTTCAAGTTTCTATTTATAGGCAAGGTTTGCAATGTGAACATATAATATGAACACATCAAATTGGATGGCCACCTACCATCATGTGTTTTTATGACTTTCCAAATTTTCTAACCCATGTTTTTCTTATTTTGGTTGGTGGCTTGCCTCTTTTGACTAACATTACCACCCCAAATAGATCCATATATAGCTTTAAGAGTTAAGAAGACATACTTAGTAGTGATTCTTGAGCTCTCTGCCACATCATGCCATGTGTAATGAGACATAACAATCTCACAATAGAATGCAGTGAGAATATTACCCAAATACCATAACTGCAGAACATGTAGATCTATCAGCACCAGCTAATGATTAATGTCAGACGCTAGAATAGATTAGAATATACAAAGCTCAAAGAAAGACATTCTCCACAAAACACTTCAGAAGTTCTTTAAAACTTACGTCGGCCAGAATGTAGGAAATGCATGCTATTAGAATCATAAGAGCAACCTCACAATCTGAAGAGTGCCTACAATGAGTGAGAAATTTGTTCAACATCCAAGAATTTTGTTTCAAAATGATTGAAAAAAAAATAGTTTATGAGCCATTGTTAATAAATTACAAATGACTGAAAAAAATTGTTTCAAAATGGTTGATATGCAGAGCTGTGTCGCGCCGAAACAGCAAACCCTAGCGTTGAAATTGAGCTCGGTGACGATGATGGCGCTGCTCTTGATGTGATTGTGAACAAATTTATGTTCAAACCAGTCTTGTTGTGAATGTAATCGAGGCCAAGAGCGAGATCAGTGGTGACCTGCATTCTCGACATCCACGTGGAGAGTACCGTGAAGTGAACATTCTTCGTATTTTAGAGGCAATCAGAGAGGTTGGCTTCGTTATGAATTCGTAGACGAGGTAGATGTGATCGCCGGAGATGGATGCGCCGAGGAGTTTGATGATGCTGACGTGATGGCTGTGGCAAAAGATAGTGAGAAATTCCTAGAGCTGGGAGGTTTGAAGTTTGCGTCGGATCTTGTGTTGGAAGACAATGACGTCAGAGTGAAGGACGGTGCAGCGCCGCTTCGAGACAAAGCCGCTGTCGTAGGACCGGCGGGAACGGCGGCCTCGAAGGCATTGCAGCAGAGCTCGCATAGTACGACAGTTTGCGGCAGATACGCCATGTTGGTGGAGGCATTAGCGTAAGCGGTGGAGATGTTGTTGTTGGCGACGACGAGTTCCGAGTCTCGCCGGTGAGGAACAGAAGCGAATCAGCGTCGTCATTGGCGGCAGATGAGGAGGAGTAGGAGGTGGCGGTGGTGGAATCGTCGAGGTCGTTGGGGACGAAGAGGACGAACGGAGGGAACAATGCTTAATCAAGGAAAGAGAAATACAAGAGAAACGAGGGGGGAGAGAGCAGGGATTATGAAAAACCAAAGAACATAATCTAAACAGTAGAAGCTAATTGATAGTTAATTGGATTGGAATTAACTATTAATTTTATTCGTAGTTAACATTCATAGTAAAATTGAAAAATTCTTATAGTGCTTCTGTCCCATTGGCCATGAACTCCATGCAGCCATCCACGGCATGGCCTCCACTACTAACTGCAAGATTCCTGTTACATTCTCCATATCTAATAGTTGTGAAACTTACAGGTTCAGGTTCCTCACTTTTCAAAACCACTTCAGTCTTCTTCATGGCACACTCTTTTATTTCCATCCACACAAAGATTATGTAAGATTTATTAGTGGTTATGAGAACAATCAAAATATAAACTGAACAGAGGTAGAAAGAGAGAGAGAAAGTACCGAGGGGGAAGCAGCCACAGAGATAGGGAGCGAGAGAGAGAATGTATAGTATAGAATGTGTGATGTATGTGAAGAGCCTTGACCCTAGAGGGGGTATTTATACAAGGTGAATCTGATCTGTCCAATTTTGAATTTTAGTGACTGGGGTGAGAACAACTCAGATTCATAACTTTTCCTATCTGTCACTGTCTAGTCTTGTAGTCATTAAATACGATTTTTATCTGAAAAAAGTTGATATCCCTTCATGTATATGTGGTGGTGTTAAACACTTCGTATATTTCTACTTTGATGCAAGTGATAAAAGCTTACAGAAATGTTAAATGTACACAGTTTGTGACACAAATACGACACAAATAATGTGTACATCGTATAACAAAATACAAGTGAGACACACACAAACACGTGCGTCATTCTCTTCTGTTTGTGAAATTCCCACAACGCGATTTCCTTCTCCCTCCTTGCTTCACTCAGCTCCACTTTCCCAAACGCAAGCAGAGAACTTCGAAGCAACTGAAATCAAAAGCAGAGAAAAGCAAGCAGAGAAACCCTACCAAACGCAAGTCCCTCCGTCGCCGTCGCGCCCGCTGAAGCTCCTCCTTCCAAACGGCGCCCTCCGTCGCCGCTTCTCCCCGTCGCGAAGCACCCTCCGTCGCTCTCCTCCTCCCTCCGCAATAAGCCCCCTCCGTCGCGAAGCTTCTCCTCCGCCGCGAAGCTCCCTCCGTCGCGAAGCTCCTCCTTCCAAGCGAAGCTCCTCCTCCCTCCGCAAAGCTCCCTCCGCCGTGATTCTCCTTCTGCCTCTCTCTCTCGCCGAACACTCAGGGTCACCGCACCGCTGCTCATCTGCGCGCTTCCTCAATCCAAGGTTCGCTTTCTTCACCTTTCTCATTCCTAGCACTTAGGTTCCCTTTCCTTTCCACATTAACACAACTTTTCATGTTTAAAGTGACCTGAATCGGTTGGTGGGGTTGTTCAAAGTTGTGATTTCTTGCATCTCTTGTATGATTCGAGACTTTTTCTGTTTGTGATTTGTCTACTTTTAATTGTCTTAGTTATACATTGGAAGTGGATAATAGGTTTATTAGGCGATGTTTCCCTGCTTGAGTCACTAGTGAATATTGATTGTGTTGATGCTTTGGTTGGAATTCAGTGTCCGTATGTGTTTGTCCAATGTCCATCTAGAGGACAGCCAAGTACCATCAGATATAATATGTATTTGAGGACAGTTATGTAATGCCAAGAATTAATACATCAAGTAGCCCTAAAATATGTATGTCCAATGTCCCTTTCTTTCTGTATTTTCAGTTCCTATGGCCAAGGTTTGACTATAAGTACTTTTGTTTGGGAAACTGCATTTGCAATACTCATAGCTATCTTAGGTCTGGTTCTGTTTGCTCACTTAATCGGTAACATGCAGGTAATTAGGATTTGCAAGAAGTTCTGTTGCTTTGAAGTTTCTTGCTCTCCTGCTTGAATATAGTATCCGTTATATTTTATGTGACACTAAAACTACGACATCTGTGAATTCTTATGCCTCTTGACAGAAATTGTAATATAATGGCAATGCCTTTTTTTTTGTCAGTCTCATCTCAGACAAGAGTTGATAATAATGTCATCATCAAATAAAATCTTAGAATTCAATTCTTCTCATGGACATGTGTAGAACAAGCTTTCATGTAATTATATCTACTGATTAACCAGCAACCTCAGCTCTAGACATCGAGGCATTTCAATCTTCTAAACTGTTATACGAGTATAAGCATATCAATTTTAACAGCTCACTGGCTGTTAAAATTGATCCAAAATGAATTACATGCCATATAATTGAAAAACAATGAGGAGGGTCGGATTTACTGCCTAATTTCAAAAGCTAACATTGTATTCACTGCCTATATACATGTGTTCCTTCTGAATTTTGGTGATCTGAGTGTGTTTGTGGTTTTTTTTTTTTATCTGGGTTTGTTTTAATTTGTTCAATGACATGGATATTGTAGTTAAGTTTGGAGTTCAACTGAAACTGAATGGCTCGAGCAGTGGAGCTCTAGTGCCAAATTCTGGTTGGGTTTTTTTTTCTTACTGTTTGAAGGACTATCTTTAGTGTGAAATTGTGACTCTCGTTGACTCAACTGTTCTTGTAAGTATTTGTTTTGCTTTGTATCTTATCTTGTTGGACGAACCATGACACCTCTAATCATGAATTTTCATATATAGAAGTGGTAATTGTTGACTCACTGCCAATTGGTGTCCTGTATTCTTTGGTAATTGGTTGAAGTCAGACCTTGTTTGTTTTGATCGTGGTTCTTGTTTCCTTATTCATTGCTTTTGGTTCAATTTTAAAAGAAAATAATAAAAAGGATATAGATATCATTTGGGGTTTAGATCTGCAATCCACTGTTCCCCCTTTGTTTCATGTTTCAAATTGCTCCGTTGAATTTTCTGAGCCTTATAATTCATCTTTGCATTTTGAGTTTTCTTAAAAATATACTGAACCCTTTGTTGTTTTACACAGAAGGGGTTTCTAAGTTAAGAACATGGCTGGTGCAAATCGTAAAAATGTAAGCAACCTTCGTAACTATTTATATTTCCCCGTGTGCGATTTATTTACAATCCAACTGACATTTAATGATACTTGGCAGCTTCGTTTGAGGCATGCTTGTGATCCTACAAGCTTGTTTGGTGTTAATGAGAGGCTTACCAATAATCAGCTTGCATATTTGAAGACCACCCCATTCCATTGGGTCAGCAAATTGTCCAAAAATATGAAGATTTCAAGTGTGTTATCAATGAACTTGTTAAAAGGTGGGATGAGGGTGGGGGGGGATTTGTTGTTAGGGGTACGGTGGTCCCTTTTACCCCTGCAGACGTATGCTTAACATTGGGACTCCCAGCCACAGGTGATCCTGTGGTAGGGGCAGGGGCAGAGGATGACCAATGTTATACGATGTCAATGTTCGGACGGGGTGAGGTGTCCATTGAGGATATTGTCAACAAGTTGGCTGTGGTTGAGGATGAGGGGGATTTTGCGAGGACATACATACTCCTTGCGTTTGGAGAGTTTTACTTTCCAACAACAGGGAGGTTGTTGTTTACTGATTATGTTTGGTTGCTTGATAACCTAGAAGCAACCAACTCCTTCAACTGGGCAAGAGCGGTGTACGATTACTTGATTAACAACTTGAGGAAAGCTATCACTGCCATAAATAGTGGGAGAATTGACCACCAGATACATCTGTGTGGCTGTGCTGCAATCCTACAGGTATCTATTTTCGCATATGTTATATCATCATCTTTTGTTGTGTTAAAAATTTTTTTATACCTTATAATTGGTCATTAATCTTTGTTGTATAGATTTGGGCAATGAACCACTTGTCCATTGGGGAAACACCTGCAACCTCTCCTGAGCACTCTTTCCCAAGAATTCTAAATTGGCCAATCTTGGCGTTGAGAAATAAGAAAATGAAGGAAGCATTCGAGAATGCTAGGGTAACTATGGTTGTCCATTGTTTGTATAATATGGTGAAATTTATATATACAATATGTATTTTATGTGCTTCACGTTTTTGTAGGTAACTGTTGCTTTAACAGCAACAGATGCTGAGCTTCAGAACCCCATTGTCAGGGATGCATTGCAGCTGGGCCAACATCACAGATATGTACATGTTGATGAACATGAAAAAGTGTTGGCAAAGCTTAGGGAGCATGAAGAGAAGCATAGGGAGCATGAAGACAAGATAAAGGCTCTAGAGGCGGACATCAGAAGATTGAAAGAGGTTGCTTCTCGTCGCCGATCACAGACGCCGCCGATGACTGAGTATGGTGGATGCTCTAGCTCAGGTAGGCATCATGATGCATCTCCTCTTCAGCAAACTCCCCTTGCTGATACGCATGCTGACGTGGGTGGCATAGGAGTTGCAGGTGTTGTAACAGGTGTGTGGTTACTTCATTTTTTGGGACTCTGCATTTTCATTATTTTTTTACTTTTATTTGATATGTGTCCCAATAGATTGAATCAATGTGAACTGTGTGCACATTTGTTGTATTTTTTTTCCGCTCTTTTTTAATTTGTAAAAAGTTGTAGCTCTACTTTGTTGGAATTGAATCCTAGATAGAATAACGAAAACATGGAGCATATTTAGGCTTTAATTTTTGAAGTTTGAGATATATGCCATTAGTTGTGGGTTGAAATTTTATTCTTGACTCATATCGTGTGCTTTTGTTTGTAGAAATGCTAATTCTATAAGTACTTTAATAACAGAGAGATCATTTTTATATGCAGGTTTAGAAATGGTAACTTATACTGGGATGGTTGCTAATCCCCAAACTTTTGAGCCTCCAACAACAATGCCCTGTGGACCGGAGGAGGCACTTGTTGAAGGAGGAACCGGTAAGTGTACCATTCAGGATCCATTTCTTTATTGGTTGAATACATTTGTTTTCAAGTGGCTGAAGAACAAATATTGGTTTTAAGTTGCATTATAAAATATTTTGTGTTAACTTTTGAAAATATTGGATATGTTTAATTTGTAATTTACGTGAAAGTTGTTGTTATTTGGGGGCAATGCTTGCTGGAAGATTTATATGCATAGTGCACATTGGTCACTATACCATTTTATTAAAAAGATAGGCAACTTACCATGTACAATTTTGGTTGTTATTTCCAGGTGAAGATATTGGGGATGGTGCGTCAAATCGCAGTTCAAATATAGCAACAAGAATAAAGGGTGGCCCTAGGGTGCGCACCCAAAGTGTAAAACTTGACTCCCCATATTGCACCAGGGCATATACAAGAAAGAACAAGAGGACCACAAAGAAATAATTGTTCATTGGGCTTGGATTTAGGGGACAGGGTGGGGGAGACCTTTTTGTGGGTAGTGTGTATCATGTTTTTTAGGATATGGATGAATATAATGCAATTGCATGTTTATTGCCTTTTTAGGGCTGTTTTAGAAAAATTGTACATGTATGGACAAAAGTATGTATATGGTGTTTATTTGGTTTAGGTATGGACGCTTGTCTGGAGTAAGTTATGTTTATGTATGGCCGCCTTATTTATGGTTATTCCTCAATTTTCAATTTTCAATTTTCAATTTTCAAATTTTTCCCCTAGTAACTTATGTGTTTAATTTAGTAGCGTGGCTTGTAATTTAGCAAGAAAGAGAGAAGAGGTTGAATTTGGGGTGTGTGTTTGATTGGGCTTGTGATCATGGATCATGTTGGTTCTTACTTCTACATTATCCTGCATGCTTGCAGGAATATTCCAATGCAAGACACATGTATATGTGGAAATAATGCTAAAGATCGATTTTAGTCTTGGATATGATGATGAATCTGCTGAATCTGATGAAGAAGACGAACAAAGTATGGAGATAAAAGATGGAACAGAGACAAATCTTGTCAATCTTCGATGGACAATTTATTTAACAATTATGTCTAGTGTAGATTTTTTTAATTATTTAACTGAACTGCAAAGTGATAGTTAAAATTGTAACACCAAAGATCTTTAAGAGCATGTTGCTTTCATCCAAAAGCAAGCTGCATATTTGTTACTTGAATATGGCATTGATGGTTCGTACAAAATCTTGAGGATACATGATAAGCAATGACCATCCCTGGTTTTGTTGCAAAACCGTCTTCCTTTTTTGCTAAAAGCAGCTTCAGGATAAATGCGAGAAATTTGAGTTTTGCATTCACCAGATATATTGCGAGAAATTCACCAGATAAATGCACGTGATTCACCAGATAAATGCACTTGCTTCACCAGATAAATAAAAGGAACTTGAGTTTTGCATTCACCATATATTGCGAGAAATTCACCAGATAAATGCACGTGATTCACCAGATAAATGCACTTGATTCACCAGATAAATAAAAGGAACTTGAGTTTTGCATTCACCATATATTGCGAGAAATTCACCAGATAAATGCACTTGATTCACCAGATAAATAAAAGGAACTTGAGTTTTGCATTCACCATATAATGCGAGAAATTCATCAGATAAATGCACGTGATTCACCAGATAAATGCACTTGATTCACCAGATAAATAAAAGGAACTTGAGTTTTGCATTCGCTTAAGCGAGAAGAAGGCGCTGAGCGGTCCTACGATCGCCAGGGTGCATTCTCGCGACTTTCGCTTAAGCGAGCAAAGCGCCGAGCGAGCCGGGCTACACACGCCCAGGTGCATTCTGGCGACTTTCGCTAAGCGGCGAAGCGTGCACCGAGCGAGCTGGCTACGACCGCCAGGGTGTATTCTGCGCGACTTTCACGAAGCGAAAATCAAGCGCCAAAAAGTGGCGTTGGCGACCCGACCGCTTTAAGCGAGTCCGGACAGATTTTCCCCTTGTTATTTTTAAATCCTTTCTCTTTTGGTTCAATCTTACTTAATGCTATGGTCTTAGGGAGATTGGTATCAATGGGTAGACTATTAAAATGCTTACGAGAATGGTTAAGTTGTTCATAGGATTGAACTTATTGATTGTGTAATAATTCATAACGAATTGTTTATTGAAGAATTCCATGGAAAGTCACTGCTATACTTTCTTGGATTCATTGTGTATCATTGATATAAGAATTCCATTGAGGGTTAATTATATATCCCTCTTGGATTCATTGAGCATTTGTGAATGTTAATTGGGTTCTTGTACATTATGAATTGTCTTCACTGTGAGTTTGTAATATTGTGTTGGGGAATGAGTTGGTAAGGGGTCCGTGGGGGACTCACTAAGATTTTTATCTCACTCTTTCCATTGTTTTTCAGATAAGCAGGACCCGAAAGGCGGTCAAGCAAGTTAGAAGTTGAATCCTTTAGTTTAATTCTACATTTTGTGATGTAACAACTCATCTGTCCTTTGGATAGATACAGTTTTATACATGACTTCCACTAGTAGAAGTCTTTGTAAATATGCAGCCTTATTATTTGTAGCCTAGGGTATTTGACCCAATACCCTTTGGTTATTACTATTTTATAATTGAATTATTGGGTATCCAACTAATTGTTCGCATTTAATAGTTAAATGAGTGCAAGTCCATGGAAAATTGATTGTAACAAAATGACTGTAACAAGACTGAGGTTTTACTTGAAGCATCTAATAAACAACGAAAATTTATTTCTCAACATGTCTCGCGTCTTGAGGCCATGATCCACAGGTTCACCAGATATTGGCAAGCATTCACCACATATTGTGAAGGATTCACCACATAAATGAGCATAATTAACCCGGATATATAGAAGACACGTCGATTATGCAAATCACCACATATTGTGAAGCATTCACCACATATTGTGAAGGATTCACCACATAAATGAACGCAATTAACCAGATATATAGAAGACACGTCAGTTATGCAGTCACCACATATTGTGAAGCATTCACCACATATTGTGAAGGATTCACCACATAAATGAACGCAATTAACCAGATATATAGAAGACACGTCAGTTATGCAGTCACCACATATTGTGAAGCATTCACCACATATTGTGAAGGATTCACCACATAAATGAACGCAATTAACCAGATAAACAACATCCTGCGTTGCTGCAGTATGTTATTAACCACATATTATACCATTCCATTTTTTAATGAAATTATTCTATTCCTTAGTGAATAGGCAAACTGGTTGAATATAAATGAAAATTAATAGGCTTAACCATATAGGTAAAGTTGATTGACTACATAATTGATGGGTTGTGCAAAATGACTTAACCATCACAATAAAGGAATAAACCAGACACTGATCATTAACCATGCAACTTCCTTTGATATCTACACATGATCATTTACATAGGATTGTCTGAATAAATACACAACAAGTGGTGGTTTTGTCATACAAAAAAGTGACAAAAGTGAGTTGCACCCCACCAACTTGCATGAACTACATATACATGGTAAGCGTTATGCACATCAAAAAAATGACTTCAATTCCTTTACAAAATAATGGTTTCTTTAGTGCTGCTACCTGCACATCAAAAAATGACAAAGGTGTTGGGTTCCCCGACTAACCTGCATCACCAATGGTGTTTGTTAGTAAAGTGTTAAACACTAAAAAAGGTACCACGATGATAATAAGCACAATAAAAGACTCATGAACAGCATACCATCGTGTAATAATTGTATCCCTAATCTTCCAACCCATGTAAATATGTGACAACCATATACCAAAACATGTAATTTGTCAACACAAATAAATTTGAAAATCTGTCTAATCTTCCAAATTTGTAGTGAACTGCGACGACCCCATGAAGTCAACATTGGACGTTGTCAATAGGTCCATGAATGATATATTACCTCCAAATGACTGTATAGAAAAACAAGCAATCAATCAACATAAATTCCAGTTCATCATCCACAACACATAATAAAACAACGTCTACACATTGCGTACATTTAACCCAAAACACATAATAAATTTCCGGCAAATGATCTATAAAATTGTGTACATATAACCCACAACACATAATAAATTCCCGGCACATGATCTATCAAATTGCGTACATTTAACCCACAACACCTAATAAAACAAAGTCTACACATTAACCACAATCTTATGATGGACACAAACCACGGTGCTTGTATCCAAGAAATGTCCATCGGTGACAACTTCAACAGATGACTCTACACGGACGTTGCTTTGGCTCTGATTACCCATCATTCCAGTGTTTGCCTCCTGCATATTTGTTTCAAAATATTTGGTTAACATCGTTCAAATTATTGGTTAATCAAGTGTGGTATATGGTTAATACATTCTTGCTTGTGAAAAAGACATACCTTGGTAGTCTCTTTGTCTTCGGTATGCTTTGACCGCTTCTTGGCTCTTCTTACAACTTTTTCGACTATCCCCATTTTTCTATTTGTAGGAGGTCGTCCTTTACGTTTGACTCGCAATGGACTACGAATGCCAGTAGCATTGTCTGGATTTGATTCAGCAATGAGACTTTTGTTAACATCCTGAGTTGTAGCATCCATGGCGGGCACATTAGAACTAAATTCATGGAGTCTTTCATGGAGTGCATTAGTTACAGCTTCAGACCCTGCAGTTACTTCAGCGACCTCGTAGAAATGCTTGCACAATTTATCAAATCTGTCCATCTGTGGCTTCAATTCCGTCACACAAAGAGTCGCTCTTAATATATGTATGCTTCCTTTTAATATTTTTCTTCCATCTTGCTAAAACATACTTATCGGGCACACTTTTAAGCCTCTCTTGAGTACACACACAGAGCACATGGCGACACAAAATACCTCTAAACTCAAACAATGAGCATTCACAATAGACATCATGGTTTTCACGATTAAACACAACCATATATATACACTCTTTTGGTCTATCTCCAACTAAGACCTCCTCCAACACATTATAAGTACCAACACAACCATCCACAGTGTAACACCTGAGGACGAGATCGACATCGTATTAGGACGACGTATCGAGACCTCGACCAAGACCTTGTGTCGAGATCCCGTGACTAGATCGCTTGCCGAGATGTTTTGTCGAGGTGATGAGACGACGTGCAGCAGCTGGTGAAGTGAGGAGGTCGCGTGTCGAGTTGATGAAGTCGCGTCGAGGCGATGAGGGCGCAAGTCGGGAGACCGCGTTCACCAACTCCTGTTAGAACCTTGTACGTTTGTCCGAGCAACCTTGTCGACATCGTCTCGAGATGATAACTCGTGTTCTTTCGAACGTTATTCAGCGTTATTATTTTATTGTTTGTAATTATTACATTGTCGACTTGCCGCTGACCGGCGCAGTAGAGGGTAATTATGAGAGGAACGAGTTAACGGGTAGATGATTGATGGGATTGGCATCTTATAGCTGGAGTTACGTTTATACCCCTTTCTCGCCCATGTATACCACGGCCAGTTTCCCTCACACTCATTTCTCTTTTCTTCTTTCTTCTTCCTTCCTTCGCTCTGTGTTTCGTTGTTTTCTTTAAAAATCTTCATCGACGAAACCGTGAGTTCCATCGAGATTCTCGCAGCTTTCTTCATCAATCTTGTTCATCATCAACTTCTCGACCCATATCTCGTCGATCGACCATCACCGCTTGAGGTATGAAGAACAGATTTTCTTTCATCGTACTCTTGTTTAGCGCTAAATCTTCTTCCATTTTTAACCAGCTTTATGCTTCCAAATCATATCAAATTGATGGGTTTTCTTATTCACAATATTACCTATCTTTTAACCGATTAATTGGGCTTGTAAAACAAATTTCTTTCTCTGTTTTTCTAATCGGCGGTGCCCGTAAAACCCCATTTTTGGTTCGTTCGATTTACGGTTTTTCGTTTGTTGCTTCGGTTATTGTTGTTGTCGATCTATCCGTTGAAGCATCGGATAACTTTTTCATGAATTTTGATCGAAATCCCTAACTTTGTGTTAGAGGAAAAATATATTTCAGTTCTTGAGTTTTATATTTTTACGGGTTGTGGTTGAGTTTGGGAAGAGAGAGTTAGATGTATTGGAAACCATAGATCGATCCGAGTTGTGTTTGTTTTAGGAAGTCCGATTCCCGAGATCGAGTGAATTCAATCGAGGTGTACGGAAAGCGAATCCAAGGACGCTAAGCGTAGAATCCGAACGAGGATCAGACGTGTCGAGGTCGATCGAGAAGCGTGCGTGTCGAAGTCGTCGCTGTCGAGTTCGTTGAAGGACACCGTGTCGAGATCGAGTAAGAGAAGTCGTTGTCGAGCTCTTTGAAGACAAATGTGTCGAGGTCGTTGTCGGCAGATTAACTTGGAGTTCGGTAAGGGCGCTTCACATTTATACTTGTTATAGTATGTAAGAGGCGCTTCACATTAATATTTTCGTAGTATGATAAGCGTAAGGGCATTTCATATTCTATGTGGTTATGTTATTGTGTATGGATTTCTTGATTTGTGTCGAGATGAAATGTTGTGATATGATTGAGTTTTGCATGTATTTAATATGTGATTGAATATATGTCGTGAAGTGTGTATTGCATGTTGAATTGCGTTTCTTCATGTCGAGCTTGCTCTTTTATTTGACATGCGGTTGAATATCTTGTGTTTAACTCCTTGAATATCGTATCACGGCGAATTGTTCATCGAGTGAGCGAGCTAGGTGAGTCGTATGACGCGTTTTTGAGCCGTGACCCGGATAATCGAGGGTGCTAGGTCCCCTTTTTGTTTACGGAGATTGACTAGACGCCGCCACGCTCACGGGACTGAGTTGGTATCTAGGGAGAGCGAGATCCCAAGGCCGGCTGGACTTTCCGACATACCTGATGCAGCGTGTGCATTCCGAAAATTGTCGAGTCGAGAGAAAATGGATTTGTGAGTTGTGTCGAGTTTAGAGTGAGATGGTCGAGTCACGTCGGTGAATGTTACACTTTGCTGTTTGCTTATATTTTTATGTCGAGCTTATCTTAAATTGTTGAGAAGTTGACCCTTTCCCGTGGTGCCTTCAATCCATGACGGTTACCCAGCGATGTCGAGGCGCAGTAACTCGGCGAGACGATGCCGAGGAGGAGCTCGACGAGGACCCGAGTGACGACCTCTATCTGTCGTGATTGTTTATTTGTTGGATGTTTGTTTTTCTGAGGACTGTACTTGTTTTTCTTTTGTGTTCGAGGTCGTGACCAGTTTGGGCAGTGTTGTGTTGTTGCTCTGAGGTAGGTGGTGGTCTTACTTTTGGAGCGACCTGCGTGGGAGTCTGCCGGAAGTACCCCCAGGGTATGATGGCTCTTTTGAAGTTGTCGTACCTTAGGTGTATTTTCTTTGCACATTTGCTACTCTGTATTTGTATACATTATTATTCGGGTGATATATATATATGTATGTTATGCATGTATGTTTTATTTGAATTTAAGTCTTGTGTCTTTGTTGCACCATGTTTCGAAAGTAATTACTACGATGTGCACGAGTTGGTTTTATAAAAAAAAATATATATCGCATTTTTAAAAGGCACAAGAGTTTTGTTTTTAAAACACATCTCATATAGGTTTATGTTGAGCTTGGTGTGTTGAGCTCGGTAACTCGAGCTCGGTATATTGAGCTCGGTAGCGGTCCGGAAACGGGTCGTTACACACAGCCTTCAAAGAGGACGCACAATTCATCTTTGATCTAAACTCAGCTTGAACCTCTTTAAACTTGGCATGAGTATACGCACATTGGAATTGCTTTTCAATTGCAGAGATTGACCCGCAGGGAATTGTTGTATCCATGCATTGAAAATCAGCTTGAAATTCCTTTTCAGCTCTACTCTTGAGAGCATTATCGTACTGCTTCACAAATTGACTCAGACTTGTTGTTGAATTGATATATCCGTCAAAGAAAGCATGTATGCTCTCGCCCATTGCGTTGTTGACATACCGCCAAAGTACATACAAGGGATTAACCATTAACCATATAAGAAGCGAATTAACCAAATAATTGCACTTCTTTAACCATATATTATAATGAAAGTGAAACTTCAGGATTTTCTTCCATTAACCAAATAATGCACACCATTAACCACTTATTTACAAGCCATTCACCATATATGAAAAATTATGTCCAGAAAACTTACGAAGTATCAGAATGACCCATTAATCAACAGGAGTAAGTATACATACCTGCCCAAAAATATTTCTTCAGCATGGTTGGTGCCCATCTGTGACGTTCGTTGTACAGCCGACTCAACCAGTCATTCTGTCCAAGATCAAATTTTTCAATAAAGCAGGACCATTTGTCTTCAAAATCAGCTGATGTGATTGTATCATAAACCACTGCTTTCATTGCAGACTTAATCCTCTTGTATTCACCATATCTGCTTAGCTTTTCAGGAATTTTTTTCATTATATGCCACAAGCACCACCTATGACGAGTTGTAGGGAAGACTACCTCAATGGCATTTTGCATAGCCTTGCATTGGTCAGTGATAATACCCTCGGGGGCTTTTCGCAGCATACAACGAAGCCATGATTGGAAAAGCCAGACAAATGACTCTTTGTCTTCTGCAGAAACCAGACCACACCCAAATAATGTTGATTGACCATGGTGATTGACACCAACAAATGCAGCAAAAGGCATGTCATACTTATTGGTCAAATAAGTTGTATCAAAAGTGATGACGTCTCCAAAGGATGCATAAGCAGCTCTACTTCTTGCGTCAACCCAAAGCACATTCCTTACATGAAAATCATCATCCATATCTATGTCATAGAAGAAATCTTTATTTTGCTCCGTCATTCGACAAAAATAGCTTAGTAAGGCCTTGGCATCACCTTCTTTCCCAATTGCACGCCTTTCTTTGTGGACATAATTTCTCACGTCTCTTTCACCAAATGGTACTTGCTCATGCCCTCCTGCATCTGTAATGAGAGATTGGAAAGTCTTATTGATCCTCACTCCTGCTTCATCATTGATTTGGATTGTTCTCTTTACGTGGAGGTTGATTTTCTTGTTAGCCTTGAATAACCTTGCCTTTGTAGGGCTGACCTCGTGAGAATGGTTGGGTTCAAATTTTGTAACGCATAACACCCATCTTCCTCCAACTTTATAACAATCCTTGCGGGACAATTTTTCACCTTAGTCGGACGTGTTGTCAATGTACATGGAATTTCCGACGCTCGGGACCCCTCTCTTGTGCATGCTAGCATCAGTAGCGAATCTCCCCATCCTCTCCTTTTCTTGATGTTCTAATCTTCCAACCAAAACCCTTTTTTGAAGCATACTCGCCATAAAATGATTTAAACTCCTCTATGGAAGAAAAGCACATCCTCATTCTGACTCCCACTTTTCATGGTCATCATTAACAATCTCAACTCCAGCCTTCACCATCATCACCACCACCACCGCGTGCAGATAATTATTTGAAGTATCCATCGATATCCAACTTTGGGTGCCACACTAAAACTGCACAAATTAGATCTTTCATAAGTTATGTCACAATTAAACCATCGATTTACAAGCTTATCGTATCAAAATTCAATTGACAAACTAAAACCCACAAATATCTATAAAGCATAAATGTTGTACATGGTTGATAATAGACTGCAAATGTTGGAGTAACCGATTAACCAAATAATGAGAAGCAGTAACCAAATATTTCCAACTGATTAACCATTTATTTACTAAGTTAAAACAATTCAAGGACATGAGTAACCGATTAACTAAACAATGAGAAGCATTAACCAAATATTTCCAACTGATTAATCATTTAAATGTAAGAAAAGAACACCTTAAAAAAAATCTGAAAAATAAACTACATAGAAGCTTGAGATCAGAAAGTTTTCTCTTCTTCTCTTTTCTACACTTTGTCTTCATTTCATAAAAAGGAAAACTTAAGAAGATTGTGTATTTGGAGCAAACCATTATTACCAAAATCTCCTAATGGAAGTTAGGAGACTATACTACTAAGCTCCTAATGAAAGTTATGGAGACATTAACTGTGGTTCTCAGGCTGCAATTATGAAAATGGTTTTTATTAACACAGGAGATCCTTAGGACAAAAATATTCACACATAGCTGAAATCAACATTCAAGTAGGTACATATGCTCCATCAGCCTTAGCTTACGCTTTTTCTTCATTATTTTGAATATTCTACTGAAATCACAAAAGATAGACCATCATTCTCTGTCAATCCCTGTTCTTCATTGTTTCAGAATGTTTCTACTTTCAGATTGCATGTCAAGTACAAATACAAATAACTTGGAATGACCCATTGCTTCATCAAAATGAGAAGAATAAAATCTACAAGGGATGCAATATGGAAGTATAACCATCCTTTATTCGTAACATACTATTTATTTGAAGTAAATGACAAAGGGTAGAATTACTACATTAAGAAGCACCAAATAGAGAATGCATTGTGCCACGACATGGATACATCAATCTTAGATAACAAACTTCTACCATTTTCCATGATGTCAGAGAACCACTCGGATGGTAATACTAAAAGTAACTAAGAAACACCAGATTGGCTATTGGCTAATAAGTATCAACCTACTAATAAAGTAATAATATCCAGTATTATTTAAATCTTAATATCACAAACAACACATGCAACACTTACAATTCATGTTTACATTAATGCTGGTTTAGTTCAGATATGAAATTTGAAGTAAATCATAGCTAATGCATATATGACATTTTATTAATAAAAACAAGTGAAAGTGGGTCCAGGTCCAGCAAGCCAAATTGACTACTATAGTTACACAAAGCGATCGACTTAAAATCTTAGTCAAACAACATTACCGGCTAGGAGCTCTACGTAAATGAGAGGGTATCAAATCTCCAACAGTATGGGTAAGAAGGTGTAAAAGCTCCAGGACTTAAGCGACCTACCCTTTGCCTAAGGAAAGGTGAAAGGAAAAGAAAATGATTACATGACAAAGTTTTAAGATGAACATTATTCAACGCAAAACATATCATAAACTTCTAATAGATGGTCTCAACTCGCCTCTAATAGAGATGCTTAGTAAGTTAGGAATCCTGTAAAGGGTTTCCTTTACAAGACAAGCGGATGGAGTGGAATAGGTTTTTACATAAAATGTTATCTTTGTTTTTACGCATCGGGTTTATCTTATATGCCAAGATGCACTCTCGGCTAAAATGACAAGCCTTTTGTTTTTCATCTTTCCGCTTCCCTCCAAACTAGGTTCTATTGTCAAACGAAGCCCTCCTGTTAGGTATTCTCAAGAACAAATATCAGTTCCAAAATATGATTGTCTTGGTGAACTATTTGGTAAAAAAATGACATTCATCAACCACATGACGATACAATCTTTTAAATTAACAAGTGTCATGAATCACTCCAAAGTAATAAAGGATTCTCATAAATTTAGATTTATATGGAGCATACCTTCACTTTGCTTCAATGATATCCTTATCGGCTTGTTTGATATAGTGCCCACTAAAGTCGATAATTTTTCGATGAAGCAACCACCATCATGAGCGAGAACAATTACTTTGTCCTACAAACCAACACGATACTTGAGTAATAGTATTGGGAATGGATGGAATCCAACAACAAAAAACTGAAAAATCAAACAAAAGTAACAATAGAAACAAAGATGAAAATCCTAAAACTATGGAACACCGATTCAGTATCATATTAGCACTGTAACATTTTAAAATTTAATTTATTTAGGCACTGAAGCATCATAAAATAGGCAGATAAATGAACAACGAACGTCAGCAATAACAGCACACTAGCACCAAGGTTGCATGTACAATTAGGTAGCAAAGAGGAAAATCATCATAAATGACGCAGTGGCAAGATATAAAACTTTAACAGAAGAGAACATGAATCAACCATTCCTCGGGACAGACGCAAAATAAACATATGAAGACATACAAGGCAATCGTTTAGAATATCACTTCCACAATTATGCCTCCCTGACTGAAGCATTTCAGGAGAAAAAAACTAAACCCAATCATTGCATTACATAATTATAAACAGAAATGTTAAATTATCAATAATTATAAATTATTGATAATTTATAAACAGAAATGTTAAACTAAACCCAATAATTACAAATTATCAGAAGTGTAGAAGTACACACCTTGCTAAGAATGTGATTTTCCATGCAAACACGAAAATCATCTTCACCAAAAGCTGGGGCACAATGGACAATGCCAGTACCACTATCATCAGTGAGGGAACCAGAATGCCACGGAGGGAGGAGGGAGCTGCGTTTCAGTCTTCACATTAGGGAGTCAAAGCTTCGGTGGGAGCCGGTGGTCGACGCAAGGAGCAAGTGGCTTCACCGAGAGGGAAAATGGAGCTTCAACAGGATGAGAAGGAGCGACAATGGAGCTCTCACGTTTTCTAAAATTGCTGACTGAAACAGAGAGGAAAAGAAAAGGGGAGAATGAGGGAAAATAAAAGCTGCGGTTGTCGATCTGTGGGTGGCGATGGCTTATCTGGTGGCGGCTGGTGGTGTGGGTGTGGGTGGGTTTCGATATGTGGGTGGCGATGGCTGGTGTGGTGGCGGCAGGTGGTGTCGTTCCCGGATTATCGGTGCCACCAGGGAATGAGGGAGTGACAGCTTCGGTGGGAGACGCGGTGGGAGACGCAAGGAGCAAGGGAGCCACCGAGGGAGTGAGTTCGTGAGTGATTTTCGGTCCTCCCTCGTTGTCA
The DNA here is from genome assembly GCA_037113605.1 of Calophaca sinica. Classification (NCBI taxonomy): domain Eukaryota; kingdom Viridiplantae; phylum Streptophyta; class Magnoliopsida; order Fabales; family Fabaceae; genus Calophaca; species Calophaca sinica. The sequence goes on from CM073737.1 coordinate 53,357,873, forward strand.
CTGATTTTCGGTCCTCCCTCGTCGTCACTGATTTTCGGTCCTCCCTCGTCAATGGAGGGAAATTTTTTTTGGTTTCTGTTTCAGAAATGATGAAACTGTTGGAGGCAACGAAACAAAAGCAAAGAGACGCACGTGAGTTGGTGGGTGACTTGTATTTGTCTACAGTAAAATACTGTGTCCAGTATTTGTGTCAAGTTTTGTGTCAAATTAACATTTCTGGAAGCTTAATATCCCTTAATTTAAGGGTCAATTTCGAGACGCATAAATAAATAAAAAATTAAGACATTTTGATTCTTCTCATATAGCATCTTTTTTAATGCAATCCACTTTGGGTTCTTATCTTATCATTAAGTGGGTTTTATTATGTCACGTCACTTTTAAGCAATCCACACATTTTTTACTCCAACGGTGAATCCTAAGAACACACTATGGGTCCCATAAGTTACCCCATACTTTATACTTTCTCTTGATTTCTGTTGAGTTTGAGCAAGAAAAAATAATTTTTTAATCCAAAGCAAACATGGCTTATATGAGCAAATGTCTTAATACTTAAGCGACCATATAGTTGCTACATAAGCATGCTTCTATATTAAAATCCAATATGACATGGTACCATAACTTTAAGAACTCACTAAGCAACTTCCATTGCGGTTTCTGTTAAGTAAATCTACATGAACCAATTAAAGTATAATCAATATAGGTTCCATATATAAGGGGTCTCACAATAATGATACTTTTTTTTTACTAGAATAAGGTCATTGTATTTCTAAATCAATAATCACCAATACAAACAGGTACTTATGTCAAAAAATACAAATAGGTACCGTATCAAACACATGGGTCACAATAATGATACTTAATGACATAATAAATACTAAATGCTATATACCTTGAAACAATTAAGTCACTCATTTCATGATTTAATATTGAAAATCAAAACAAAATGTTTCTTATGTATTTAAATAAGAAAATTCTTTATTATTTTTTAAAGAAAGCCTTTAATAATGATGGGTTATATTAGAAAATCTTATCACTTTCACTTAATGAGTGATGTATTTCCTAATCAAAACATTAATAATGAAATTAACTTGGCATTACATCTAACTAAGACAAATTTGCAATCCTAAAACGTACAGTAGTTCACTAACTTGATAGTAAAAGACATGTTCTGTGGGGTTCACTATTACTAAGCCAATAAGGATTGTTTATAGTGCATGACTTAAAACATGAGCTAAATAGGTAAGCCTTGCCAGACCAGTACGAAAATTCATACTGATTCATTTGTTTGTGTTGAAAATGTCTCAAAATCTACATTCAGTTACAAGTGCTAATAGCATCAGATATTCAACCAGATGCATCAAGACCTGTTATTGAAGCCTCAGGTGCTACAGCACCTAGTCGCCACTACAACAAAAATAGGCAATAAACAGTGCTTATTTTGGCCTTAAACAGCGCTTAAAAAGCGCTGCTTATTTAGCCGCTGCTGATTGTTATTCAAAAAAACAGCGTTTTTTCAGCGGAAGCGCTGTTTTTGACCAATTTTTTTTCCCAGAAAAATGTTCTTCCAAATTTCCCCTTGCGATGAACCAAGATGAACAAAACACAAACACAGAAGAACCAAACACAGATGAACCATTACAGAACCAAATTCCCGTATACAGATCCAAGAAAAGAATACAAGAGGAGAATACAAGGGAAGAATACAGATCCAAGATTTTATTCAAACCAAACACAGATCCAAGAAAAAAAAAACGTTTGAATGTCAAATGCTCTGCCTTGCATTCTTTCTTCCCGAGCTTTGCCCCTTACTTTCTCGTTCCAGACCTGAAATCAAAATAAAACAAAACTCAAAAATAAGGGAAATGGACCAGATCGAACTAGATCTAGCGAGAGAGAAGAGAAACATTCGGTAAAACTGAAGAACAAGATCGAACTAGGTCACTGAGAGATGTGAAAAACGCGAGAGAGCGAGATCGCTGAGAGTGGTATCCAGATCGAAGCACAAATGCGAGCTGTGTTTGCGATGGAGAAGAGGGTTTCAGTTGGGGTTGCTTTCTCGCATGGCAAAGCGAGCGAGCGAGCGAGCGAAGGTGGGGAAGGAGAGGGTTTCAGTTGGCTCTGTAGCGATGGAGAAGGTTCTAGAAGGAGAGGGTTTCGGTTGGGGTTGCGATGATGACGAAGGTGTTGGGTTTCTGTCGCAAGCCGAATAGAAAATGGGATGAAGTGGGAAGAGATTGGGAACAAACGAACGAACGAACGTGTTGGGGTTATGATGATGACGAAGGTGTTGGGTTTGCGATGAGATTGGGAACGAAGAGAAGGCGATGAGATTGGAAACGAAGACCTGTTGCGGTTAGGGTTTGGCGAAGAGAATTGGGAACGAGCGAGTGTGAGTGAATTTCTTGGAATCGAGCGTGAAGTGAATATAATAGGAATTAATGACCAAAATCAGCGCTTAAAAGGGTTAAGCGTTGTTTAATGTTTTCGACCTAAATCAACGCTTCATATTAGAAGCGCTGTTTATTGAGTATGATCAAGACCAAAATCAGCGCTTCATAAAGAAAGCACTGTTTATTGTGTAGGACCAATATGAAGCGCTATTTATTGTGTATGACAAATTTTTAGGACCAAAATCAGTGCTTCATATAGGAAGCGCTGTTTATTGTTTACGACCAAAATCGGCGCTTCATATAGGAAGCGATGTTTATTAGCTAAAGTAGCGTTTTTTTATTAAAGCGTTGTTTAAAGTGGCACTATCTTTTTCACATTCTGTTGTAGTGCGTGCAGCACCTGTTAATGAATGCGACTATTTAGTTACTGGCCATATTTGAATTTGTTATACTGTTATTTCTGTTACAGATTGTTATTGGCTGAGGCTTGTATTTTTCACTTGTATAAATAGGCATAGAGGTATCTCTATGGTATATACGTTTTTGGTAATTCTCTTAGATTAGATCAGGGTGTGTGATTGTGAGGTTTTTATGTAAACTCTTTATTGGAAAAAGAAGATTATAGAGGTTTGAGAGATCAATGGGAAAGTGTGAAAATAGAGTGTTGTAAGGGCTTGGGGATCTTGTAGCTGTTTCTTAACAGTGGTGAACAAGGGCCAAGTGGAACTCTATGCACTTGGTTGATCTTGTAAACTCATGGTTCATAGTGGATTGGTTCGATTGCTCCCTCCCCTATAGACGTAGGCCACATTGGCTGAACTGTGTTACCAATTCTTGGTGTCATATTCTTCTTCTTTATCTCTTTAATTTCGTGTTGTTTAAATTCTATATTGGTTGTTTGTTTGCGTGTTTAATCCACAATAGTTTTTATATAGATGTAACTGTTTAGGATCGTTCTTTAAATGTTTAGCAAAAGAACTTAGATAGTTTTGGGAAAATTATTTTGTTTATCTTTTGTAACCATATATTAACACGGTAAAAAAAAAGTTTTTACAACAAAAAAAACATAAATGGCCATTTGGGTCTGCTTTTTTAGGCAAAGGTTAAATAGGAAAATATTGTTGGAACCAGATGAATGTAATGTCTGATCCCAAGTAAATTTTGATGATAACAAAGACAGTTGTGATGGAACAATTTGTCTTGAGGTATTTAACCAAGCTTGTGTAAGTGTGTAGATAAAATGTCTTTGAAAAATCTTGAAGAGATTTTATAAGACACATATTTATGGCCACAAGACTTTGTGTCTGATACTCAAAATGAAATGTCTACGTCGCTACAAGAAAGGAAGATTGCGTCTGCTAACTGTTCAAGGAAGCGTGTGTTTGCACGATGTGAGCTGACAAGCGTTCCCCTTCTGTCTGTGTGACACCCTTAACCCCAAAACATTATTATAAATAAAGATGATAAGGAATTTATTTCGAAAATAGATAAAAAGGAAAATGGCATATTTTCAAAAAACTTTACTTTCACAATGGGCTAAAAGCACCACATTCACACAAACGTCGTCTTAAACTTAATAGAAATAATTTTTCCAACTGGTTTACATAATATTGCGGAAATTCTAAATGAAGCAAATCTTACAAAAACCCCCCAACATGCATCACATCGTATAGAGCTTATATATCCCAAATTTAAGTTTAAAAAATAAAGCATAATGCCAGGTATTAAAATTCCCAAAACAAGGGGCTTCAAGCAACTAAAATAAAAATAAGACTTCATGCTAGCCACTTGTCTCGACACATATAGGTACATATATCCAATCACCACCACAACAACTCGTCAAACATAGAAACAAGTATCCTTACCAAAGGACTATGCAAATCACTACGTCAAACACTCCGTATGCATGTGGATCGATCTATTACTCCGAAAAGTTTGACTAGGAGGACATGTTTGGCTTCTTGAAGGAATACACCGAAATGGTGAACATTTCGTTGCTACACACTCTCAACTAATCATGAGAATGTCCGGTGATGGTCAGGGTAGCTAAGTCTGATGGGCATCCCTCGGTTCAAGGTGCTAACTCAAACCATTCGAGGATTATGGACTCTGGCTTTGCAACCCCAAGGCCGAGATATTGCCACGCAGGCTCATTCTTAAATAAGGCCTCCACCTTTCATTTCAACAGTACTCCCCCCATTCTAAAAGAAGGTCAATATGACAAACAAACACAGAAGGTTGGTTTTCCACCAAACTTCACCTATCATGGATCATAAACAATCCATCATAGCTCATGTGGCTAGGATCATCAAAACAAAACAAATATTAACCCGAGCTGCATAATGGCTACGTACAATTAGGAGACTCAAACAAATGGTTATCTTAAATCATAAACATTGCCACTCCTAATGGAATTTTCATAAACACTTATCATAAATATCGCCACTAGATAGTGGACTTGTCATAAACATGGGACAATACTTAAAGAAAATTTCTAGAAGTCTATTAAGTCGCATTAGAGGTTCTAATTGTTTTCTCTAATTATTTAGGATTCTTTCTCTAAGGCTCGAGCATACCCAAATTATTGAGACACTATCATAACACTCTCTTTTGTTGTTTTCTTACTATTTAGCTACATAATAATTTAAGCGTTCACTACCTTCACACTTGTCCAACCAAATCCTAAGGTCAACACTTGGTCTTTGTTACGCTAAGTCATTTAACTTATTTACTAGCCTCAAGTCTAATTAAATTATTAATAACTCAAATGTAAGTCCTATTAGTCTTTATTACCCAAACACACCAAGAGCCTATAAAATACCGTCTTTGATTCCTTAACTTATGCATTCTAGGTGATAAATTTTATGACAGTGAATTCTTATACTACATCATTTTCTAGTTCAATTAACTCTCAGAAAAACAACCACAAAACACATCCTAAGGCTTTGGGAATTACTAAGGGTCATCTCTAGCTTATTAAATTCAATTTCATGACCATTTAAGGTCCTCAATTTCATGATCACAACAAGTAATATATGCACAAGGTACAATATCAATATCAAGGCATGCTTACACAACTAATCGCCAAAGAGTTCAACAAGAGTATCAACCAATAAATTATTTCATTAATTTAATCAAGCAAACAAGCATCTTAAGACATCAATTCAGTATCACATACATACATACATACATACATACATACATACATACATACATAGGTATTTCAGATAATGCACATTCTCAAGGGCACAATTATCATCATTTGCATTATATTAAAGCAGAGGTAAAAATCATAATAAAATTGACATGTCAATTTAAACATAATTATGCATATCACACCCTATAAGTACTTTCATTGCTTATACAATAAAAGACACACCAAGACTCACGTCACAACACATAATTACACCATTGCTCATACAATGGTAACATCACAAAAAGACACTTTTGGGGTCACTGGGTACCCTAAAAAAAGAAAACACTCACCTTAAAATATCCAGCAATTATCCACGATGTTCCTTTCCTTCGATCACGACCCCAAGTAGTCCAATAACAGTTACACAGCTCGCGTTCCATGGTCTCTAGTCTTCATTCTCATGGGAATTCACAGTCGAGTGCTCGTCGACATCCAAACGTCACAGACAACCACAATAAATCACACAACACAAATCAATTATCAAACATAAACATATTTAAAACTAATTAAATAAATAATTTATCGCGTATTAAAATCGGGTTTGTTCGAAGGCGAATTGCTCACCTGAAAATTCATAAGCAGGAAAAGGGTCAATTTTTGAAACATATCGATTTGCAATTTCAACTGGACTAGGTGGAAGAATTCTTTTCGATGAGCCAAACGCAAGTTTTCGTTCGTCAATATGAGCACCGAAGTGGCCGAAAATGAGACCTGAAGTGGTGGCTCTAGGTAAAACAGACACTTCATCAACTTTGACGTAATGAGAAAAGGATAGTGCCTCTCGAAGATTTCGACGCGATGAATCCGAAAACTATGTCTGTTTTCCCAACCGATGGCCGGAAAATGTGAAATACAGTCTGCTCATGATGAAAACATGATGCAATTTCAGTCTCGGATGGCCGAGATAAGGCCATAAATGGATTCAGTGGGTGATTTTGTATAAGGATATGTAGTTTTCGAAATTTTTCGTGGCCTAATAAGAGAGGAATCTAAGAGAGAGAAAATGAAGAAAGAGAGAGAATACAACAAGGTCTGTGCAGACGGTGATTGCATTAAAGTCCCTGGACGGTGGCATTTTTTTAAATAATTAATACAGACGGCTTTTCCGACGGCTAGGCCGTCGGTACAAGTGGACGGTGAACGCAATTAACTCCCTGGACGGTGGCACATGTTTGAATTATTTAATTACCGACGGCCAAACCGTTGGTAATGTCCTCACTAAATAGGTTTTCCCCTTCCCTCTCCCTCATTTTTCCTGTTTCCCTTCTCCCTCCTCTCCTCTCTGCCGTGAGCCCTGAAACGCTTTCCCCCTCGGCCTCTCCATCTCTGTGGAAGCCACTCCCCCTCCTCTGATCTCCCTCACCGTGAAACCCCCTCCCCCATACATACCTCTCCCCTCCCCTCCCCCTCACTATGGAACCCCCTCCCCGGTAAATTCTTTTGTTCTGCACAATTTTTTTATTTTATTTCGGTTCTCCCCTCCCCATACTATATATTTCTTTTTTTTAATTGAACATTGTTTTCAATTTCAGGGAGCACTGATTACAAGAAGGACTGTAGGTTTCTGATTTTAGGAGAAGTTGAATCTGCAGTGGAAATAAGGTAAACTAATTTTTGAATTTAATTCCTATGTAAATTAGTTCTAGGAGAAGTTGACTCTATCGTAGGTTAGTTCCTGTGTAAATTAGTTTCTGATTCAGATTAATGTAAATTAATTTTTTTTGAATTTAATTGTCGATAAATTAGTTCCTGTGTAAATTAGTTCAAGGAGAACTAGTAACAAACCCGTGCATTCGCACGGGTTTCGCGGCGATGAGACCATAATTGATAATCTACAGCACTCAATTCTTGATAAAATTCTCCAAGTATTAGAATGCAAATATATCATTATTGAGTATTAGAATGCAAATATATCATTATTGACGTATGCAATTATAAATGGATCAATGAAGTAGTTTAACATACAGAATTAAGTAGTTTTGTTTTGATTATATCTAATTATAATTTAAAGGAATCAATGAAGCTGGTTCACATGGAATTTTGGAAAGGAAGTTGGTTCACATGGAGTTTTGGAAAGGAATTTCCATCTCTTTTCTCCAGCTTGAGCCTATCAAATGTATAGTTTTCCATCCTTCAAATGTATAGTTTTCTCAGAGGTTTAAAGTCACTAAAAATCAAACCCGATAGCATTGGATGATAGATACATTTTGAGTGATCCTTCCCTTCTCATGAATTGTAGCTCACCAAGCACTTAGCCTATGTTTCAGTTCAAGAAGAAAAAACCCATCCAGTGAAGGAAAACAATGAGATGCTTTAACAACAGAGACTTTCCATTCTTCACATGTCAATTTTAATGCACAGGCACTGTTAGTATCTGAATCAATGACAAATGGAAGGAACCAAAGAGATAATATTCAAAGACATGATTTTTTTTTTAGGACATAGTTAATGAAATCAATTCATTCAACACTGATCATATTCTTTCACCAAAGAACTAAAATCAAGATTTTGTCTTCATATTCACAAAATGTAAGATAGCAACTTATAAAAAAAAAAATTGTCCCATATTTTCAATTTTCATGTGGGAATAGATTGAAAATGAAAAATATAGAATAAGATTTTGTCTTTCATAACCAAATCATTTACAAAATGCACTCCCTTAACAACACAACAGAATCCACTCCCTTAAGAACTCAAAATAAGCTATTTTATGTCACAAAATCAGTTATTATGATATACCCAACTGCCACTAAGGAAAAAATAAAGTTCAATTTAAGTTTTTAGTTCTTATATTTCAGCCTGATATTACAAATAATATTCTGGGATCTGATATTTCCAGTCCAAAAATCACATATATACACACAATGCAAAGTTTTATCTGTTAACATAATTAAGGCTTTCCAATCACCATATAAAACACACTTTCTAACACCAAAAAGAAGAAACATGGGCAAAATCAAGAAGTAAAAAACTGACAGCAAATTGTCAATTCTTTCTCAAATTCATACTAATCCATCATGAGCTTCAATTGACTTCTCAACTATTCTTTCCCTTGCTTTAGTTGCCTGCAATAACCACAAAATATAATCACTTAGAGCCACTACTACCTCTAACAAACATCCACTGCATTAAGCAAACAACGGAAACAAAATTCATATAAGAAATTAAAAAATGAACCTCTAACAAACATCCACTACTACCCTTTTCTCTATGCATGAAGTTTGACAAAATTTATTAGAAGAAATCAGAAGGATGCACAACAGAGAACTGTCCCAGAGTTCACGCTTTAAGAAATCTCTGATACTTTTCTATTTGAACGTCTGTTTGTGTTTTATTATTATAAAAAGAGTATAAAAATCTTAATCGTGCTTGCATTTTTAACAATTCTCCATACATTGGGTAGTGATACCCAGAACTGGAATATTTTAGGTGGGTTACAATTATACCAACTCCAACATATACACTAAAATTTTAGAAAAGGGAACATATATAACCTTTTTGAGGACTTACCTAAGCAATATATCTAAACTTGAAAAACTTTTTAAATTTTTAATGAAAATTTAACAACCATGCCATAAATAGCAAATTATGTTACTGATTTTAATTTAGTATGTCGCTAACATGATATAGTAGTTAGCTAAAAACTAAATGCGAGGAAGCAAATCTCCAGTCTTCTTCATTCCCGCCTGCCCACCTGAACAGAAGTAACAAACTTGATATAAAAAGCAACAGATATTGCCATTCCATTAGGAACATTAAGCCAAAACAAACTTGTTGCACTTACTGTTATAGCTTCTGCTGGTTCAAGGTAAACAGCCTCAAATATCATCTCCAAATAATTCAAAGCTAAACAACTCCTAGGCCTAGCTAAACATATTCAACCCGCATCTTCAGCAAAATAATATGTTCGGACTGGTTCAAGGAAAGCACCCTGAAATATCATATCCAAAGCAACCTGGTTCAAGGAACACAATAGCTTTAATGATGTCCATGATAAAAACATTGGGGAAAAAGAAAAAGAACATTGCAGGGCTACCAATTGCCTAGAATGTTGTGTAGATCAATAATGAAGGTTGCATGTTGAGGAGAGAAACTTTCACATTTTAAATCAGGTGGTAGATAATTTATCCATCCTAACCTGCAATATGATAACCAAAGACATGTTTGGCACAAACCTATGCCAAGAACCATCAACCCTGCCATAGTTGAACATGAATCTATAAAAGCCCTCACCTTCTTCCCTTTCTATCTCTCTTTCCCCAATAAAACCTTTTGGCAAGATCCATGCAAGAGGAAACCTGTGAGTATGAACAGAAGATTTCAGCTATGGTCCAGCAACTAAAGTGAAAGATTAAATATTATACTATTGTGAGAATATGTGTGAAGTTCTGTCTATTATGTGTTAGACTTTAAAGTGTCTCTATAATACAATTCTCGGTTGTGATGTCAGGTCATGCTTTTGAAGCTAGAATATATGCTACGAATCTATGATGTTGTGGTCTTAAAGTCTCCCTACCAAATATCAAGAACAAATAAACAATAAGAGATATATAGCATGTCAGGTCATGCTTTTGAAGCTAGAATATATGCTACAAATTTATGATGTTGTGGTCTTAAAGTCAGCCTGCCAAATATCAAGAAAACAAATAAACCATAAGAGATATATAGCTTGTAAACTTATTCAACGATTGTATGCTGATCCAAAAACATACAACTGATAAGCAAGACCAAGGACATGCATAGCAAGTTTCAATAAAAGCAAATATTTGTACCTTAAAGGAGTACCCTCCAAAATAAATCCATGTACATTATGAATGAATACACCGAATTGGTTTCCTCTTCCATGCACATTAAGTATATCACGTAATGGTGGTCGAGCATGTTGATATAGAATTGCAGCAGGGAGTAGTTTGCTCTTTCTTTTCATTTGAAAAATTAAGAACACACTAAACACGTCACCATCCTTTTGTTTTCAAGCCAGTTAGCACTACCGCAACAGTTTTTTATTTAACTCAATAATAAGATATCATGATAGCATGTCAGTGACACAATTCAAGGGACGCATCTTTGAGAATATAATATCCAGGATCCTAACACAAACAAAGCTTCTAAACATGAGTACAATAAAAGGGGCAAATATCAAATAATAAATAGAGATAACAGTGAGTTAAAACCAAGTATTAACACTATATTATGGCATCAGTACACTAAAGCATCACATATGATTATAGAATGCAATGGTTATGTTACCAAGTACAAATGCATTATACCAATTTAACCACCAAGACATAAATCACATCTTTGCAAAGATAGAAAATGAATAAGATTTATGTATTACCTCAATCTTTTATTAAGAATGCAAATTCTTCATCAACACTATGGATGCAATTGTTCCCAATGGAAAATGCCTCAACTCAGATCCTCTATTCTTCAATTTGATGATAAAAATCCAGAACACAGAAATATTAAGAACTTTTTAATGCAAAAGAATAAAACAATTAGTGGTGGAAAATGGAATAATGATTATATGGGGGTTTTTTTCAAGCAGTTGGTGAGCAACCAAAAAATGTTAGCATAGATTTAGTGATGCTTACTGTGAGTATGTCCAAGAAAGAAAACATTGGATTTCAAGCTGAAACAGAAAATCAATGTCTGGGTTAAACATTTTTGCTCTACTGTGATAAGGGGATATCCAATAGAAAAATGTACAATACAAAAAATCTAACCTTTGACAGCAGTCACGATATGGAGGTGAAGAAATGAGCAGTGACAGAGAAAAACAAATATGCAACACCAACTATATTACCTTCGACCAGTATAAATGGGTTGAAACCCACAAATCTGTAAACGAAAAAGAAGCAAGGTATGACAGGTGATTCAGGCAAAATGTGTTTTGGTTAACCATTGCTGCTCTACTAAGATAACCATATTTTTGAAAATGCAAAGCAAAATTCTTAAGCAAGATGAGTTGCGACCCATACCTGGACTCCAAGCTCAAGTTTTCAGGATCACAACTTTTGATTCTGTCATTTCAAGCTCAGGAGAGAAAACGAAATTCACTCAGAAGTTGTTCCAATGGTGTTGTTCGCAAAAGCTGAAAAACAGATAAAGAAAAAGATTAAAATCAGAAGGGGAGAAGATGCAGAAGCAGAACAACCTCATCGATTATTTTTTTTAAAATAAAAATTGAAACCAAAGAAGATTAGTGAAGAAGATGGAGGAAGGAGATGAATCGATGTTTGCTTTTTGCTTCTTCATCGAAAACAGGAGGAAGGAGATGGAGGAAGGAGATGAAGGAGGAAGATGAAGGGAGATTGTGAGAGAGAAGAACGAAGAACTGAGTGAGAAAGAGAGAGAGAGAAGGACGGGGAGTCTAATGGGGATGGGGATAGAGATCGCGGGTTAAATTGAATGAAGACAAAATTTGAAAAATTTGAAGCTGACAATTTTAGCCCCATTTTTGGACAGGTGTCATTTTTTTAGGAGTGGGTAATTTAGGGTTTTCCATATGTATCAAAATGCTAATATTAAAAGTAGATTTGTATTCAGATGTTGTTTGGTAAATTATGGTTGTATAAATTTGTTGGAATCAAGTGGATTCAGAAACCATGACTCTTAATTGTTTTGATGATAACAAATGATTAAGAGAACAATTTATTCTCTGATGTGTTTGTTAGTGTGTAAAAATCACTATTCGTCAGAAAAAGATATCTCAGAAGACTTAGTGAAATCTAATGAAATCTTGAATTTCACACATCTAAGTCTGGCTTTGATCCTCTGTTTTGATGCGGAAGCCTTCCTCTGAAGTTAGTCAACTCTGTTGGTAGTCAATGCTCTGGTGAGACCATACATGACTTAGTCAACTCTGTTGGTAAACCAAGCTCTGGCAAGACTAGATCTTGACTTGGCCAACTCTGTTGGTAAACCAAGCTCTGGTAAGACTTGGTCAACTCTGTTTGTTCAGTTAACGCTATGGTAGACAACACTCTATTGAGACCACATTCTGATTAGTCAACACTCTGGTCTTCAGTCAACGCATACAACAGACTATAGCTAGACCACTCTATGAAAGCCCTCACGTAATTCTACAAGACTCACTGTTATATGAAAGGCAAATGAATTCTACGCTGAAAAAGTTGCCTCTGTTTCGTGCTCACTCTGATGAGCAGTGCAGCTCTGATAGATAACAGACTGAAGATTATTTAAGGCTACCTCACGTATTTAAGAGACCCCATTGATGAAACATTTTAATGTACGAGGTATCAAAGGCCAAAGGGAATGTCAACGAATATAATCATCAGGAAACTTGCTCTCGAAGGGTCTAATATTCAAAAAGCTCACAAGAGACAAACACTCTGATTCTGTCTGCTGTGTCAGTATGCTTTGAGCAGAGTGAAAAACGACGTGACTTGCTAAAGCCACAAAAAGGGGATCTGAAGTCTTTTGACCTAGGTGAAAAGAGCTGTTAGGTCTCAACGGCACTATTCACAACCCTAGCTATATATACCTTACTTCATCGACTGAAGTAGGTTAACGCTGTGATACAAAGTGAGCAACCAAGAATCATTCCAAGTATCTGAGATCACATTGAACAAAGCACTTAATCGTTTTTATTCTTTCAGTTTGAAAGTTATTCATTGTGCTTAAGTTTCTTTTTATTGTATATCCTCTCTATGAGAGTTATTTGCTACTGCTTCAAAACATTTTTGAACATTGTATTTAGCCCAGTAGTGGTTGTATTCCTTAGAGGCTTGACTGTAATAAGTCGTTCTAAGAAGTTGTGAGTGTAGCCAGCTTGGCAGTATTACACTCTCAAGTGTAATCAGGTTGATTATAGTAGAGAAATCCTTCAAGTGTGTGAAGGGACTAGATGTAGCTATTATGTGATAGTGAACTAGTATAAATCACTGTGTCACCCTCTTCTCTCTTCTTTTTACTTACGCACTGCCTTATTTCATTAACTAGTTGTTTTTTTTAAAAAAAAAGTTTTCATAAACACACAAGTTTTACGAAAAGTTTCTAAAACCCAATTCAAACACCCCATTTCTTGTGTTTTTGCCACGTTCAATTGGTACCAGAACTCAGCCTCTTGGTTGGGCACTTAACAGTGTAAGAGGAAAAGATCGTATTCTTTATTCATGGCAAGCAACGAAGCCGGTGGTCACGTTAACCGTCCTCCTTTGTTCACTGGAACAAACTTCGACTACTGGAAAGATAAAGTTAAATCCTTCTTCGAGTCTCAACAACTCAAACTCTGGGATATGGTTCAAAAACAATACACCGAACCAGTTGATTCCAAAGAAAATCTCATTCCTAGGGATAAATGGACAGAAGAGCATAAGAAAGCTTATCAACTACATCAGAAAGCAAGATATTTCCTTATATGTGCTATCTCTGAGAAGGAATACGAGAAATGTGGAAAGAATGATACTGCCAAGGAGATTTAGGACTCATTGGCCTTGGTTTATGAGGGTACTTCCCAAGTGCAAGAAACCAAAGCTAATATCTTGGTTAGACAATATGAACTCTTCAAAATGGAAGAGGGTGAAAGCATTGAAACTATGTTTGGAAGATTCCAAACACTAGTTCATGGTCTAAAGGTTCTTAAAAAAAGCTATACCATTGCTGATCACGTTAAGAAAATCTTAAGAAGTCTGCCAAAAAAGTGGAGACCTAAGGTCACTGCTATTCAGGAATCAAAGGACCTGAATGCCTTGCGACTTGAAGATCTTCTGAGTTCTTTGAGAGCTCATGGGCTTGAGCTAGATGAAGAAGAACCTCCCAAGAAATCAAAGTCTATTGCTTTGAAATCTACAAACAAAGCATCTTCCTCCAAAGCTTTACAAGCTGAACTTGAAATAGACGAAGCATCATCTGATGAGAGCAATGGAGACACAGACGAAGAAATTTCCTTAATATCAAGAAAAATTCAACGCATGTAGAAAAACAAAGGAATGTTCATAAAGCAGTTCCACAAAAAGGACTCAAGGGAAAGGCAAGACTCAAGGGATAAGAAAGACTATAAGGACAAAAGCCAAGTTACTTGCTACAAGTGCAAAAGGCCAGGACATTTCAAGTCTGAATGTCCACAACTTGAGAAACCAAGGAAAAGTGGTTTTAAAAGCAAGAAGAAGAAATGTCTCATGGCAACATGGGATGATTCTGATTCATCTTCATCTGATGATGATGAGGAACACGCAACATGGCTCTAATGGCTACCATAGGGTCAGACAGTGAAGAAGAAGATGAAGAAGTAGATTCTAATCCATCTTCTGATATTGAAATAGCTTTTGATGAACTATTAGATGAGTCTTCTAAACTCAACACTGAGTATAAAGCTTTGAAAAAGAAATTCTCAAAACTTTCAAAAGAATTTCAAATACTCAATGAGGAGAATGAGAAGTTCAAAGCTAAAAATCACCGTTTGGTGAATGACAACTCTAAGACTGAGGAAAAGGCTGAATGCAACTCTTCAAAATATGAAGAGGGATTTCAAAGATTCCTTGCTGAATGTGTTACGCGAAGTAAACAAGCATCTATGATTTGGGGCGTAAGCCAAAATGGTAAAAAGGGTCTTGGTTACAAACCAGAGGAACCCACTTTCCAAAACACAAATTTGAAAACCAAAGATACCAACAATCATAGTGACTGTCTACTTTGTACCTTTTGCAATAAGAAATGACACATTAGAAGTACTTGTTATAAATTGAAAAATAAGAAGGACAAGTTTCCTTCTAGAACTAACAAAGGAGGACCCAAAAAGATTTGGGTACCTAAGGACAAAATTGTATATGTTGCAGATCTACTTAGCAACAGAGTTACAACACCAGTCCTGGTACTTGGACAGCGAATGCTCACGTCACATGACGGAAGAAAGGTGTATGTTCCAAGAACTTCAACTTAAAGAAAGTGGAACAGTAGGTTTCGGAGGAAACCAAAAAGGTAAAATTATTGGAAGTGGAACAATTGGTGAGAAATTCCTACCTTCTATTGATAATGTCTTATTGGTTGATGGCCTGAAGCATAACCTACTGAGTGTAAGTCAATTATGCGATAGTGGTTATGATGTTGGCTTTAGTGATAATGCCTGTATAGTCAAAAGCAAAAAGGATGGATCCATTTTCTTTAAAGCAAAGAGAAAGAAGTTATAAAATAAAACTTTCTAAGTTGGCAAATCAAAATGTAAAATGCTTTTTGTCAGTTGATGAAGAGCAATGGACTTGGCACAAAAGATTGGGGCATGCTAGCTTGAGATTAATCTCAAAGCTTAGCAAGAAAGAACTTGTTAGAGGCCTACCAAATCTTAGGTATCAATCTGATGCTCTTTGTGGAGCATGCCAAAAAGGGAAACAAACAAAATCTTCTTTTAAATCCAAAAATATTGTTTCCACCTCAAGGCCACTTGAGCTGTTGCATTTAGATTTATTTGGTCCAACTAGAACCGCATCTTTGTCCGGAAAGAAATATGGGTTTATTATTGTTGATGACTATACTAGATGGACATGGGTAAAATTCCTAGCTCACAAGGATGAGTCATTTGCAATATTTTCTGTGTTCTGCAAACAAGTGCAAAATGAAAAAAGTTTTTGTATTACAACCATTAGAAGTGATCATGGTGGAGAATTTGAAAATGAATCATTTCAAAACTTTTGTCAAGAGCATGGCATCTCTCACAATTTTTCATCCCCTAAAACACCACAGCATAATAGTGTTGTAGAAAGGAAAAATATATCTTTACAAGAAATGGCCAGAACCATGATTCACGAAACTAATATTGCAAAGCACTTTTAGGCAGAAGCTGTAAACACTGCATGTTATATTCAAAATAGAATCTATATCAGACCTATCTTGAATAAGACTCCTTATGAATTGTGAAAAGGAAGAAAACCTAACATTTCATACTTTCACCAATTTGGATGTGACTGCTTTGTTCTTAATACAAAGGACAGTCTTGGAAAATTTGATTCAAAATCGCATTAAACTATCTTTTTAGGATATTCTAAACGCTCTAAAGCTTACAGAGTATTCAACAAAGAAACATTAATTGTTGATGAATCTATGCATGTGAGATTTGATGACAAGAAGCCTGACAATGAAACGTCAGAGCTGGATGAAGTCTTTACAGATCTACAGATAAGCAAAGAAATAGATAAAGGTGTCACAGGTGCTGACTCTGATTCTGTGTCTGGTTCTGCGTCTCGTGATAAGACCCAAGAAGAACCAATAACAGACTGGAAGTTCAAACCTCATCACCCAAAAGATCAAATTATTGGCAAACCAAGTGATAGAGTTAGAACAAGATCATCTCTCAGGGAACACTCTGACTTTGCTTTGTTGTCAGAAATAGAACCCAAAACAATTGATGAAGCACTAACAGACGATGGATGGATACTTGCTATGCAAGAAGAGCTGAATCAATTTCAGAGGAATGATGTTTGGAAGCTTGTGCCTCCTCCAGAGGATAAGCAAGCCATTGGAACCAAGTGGGTTTTCAGAAACAAACTTGATGAAGATGGCAAAGTCGTAAGAAACAAGGCAAGACTTGTTGCTCAAGGGTACTCACAAGAGGAAGGTATTGATTATACTGAAACCTTTGCTCCTGTAGCTAGACTTGAAGCAATTCGAATCTTATTATCTTTTGCTGTACATCATGGCATTACTTTATATCAAATGGATGTTAAGAGTGCCTTTTTAAATGGTTTTATAAGTGAGGAAGTGTTTGTAAAACAACCACCTGGATTTGAAGACATTACTTATCCAGAACATGTTTTCAAACTCTTTATGGTCTTAAACAAGCTCCAAGAGCTTGGTATGACAGATTAAGTTCCTTTTTAATGTCAAACGGTTTTGAAAGAGGACAGGTGGACACTACACTATTTATAAAATCATCTAAAAAGCATTTTATTATAGTTCAAATATATGTTGATGATATTATCTTTGGTGCTACTAATGAATCTCTTTGTGAGGAATTCTCTAAGCTTATGCAGAATGAGTTTGAAATGAGTATGATTGGAGAATTAAAATTCTTCCTTGGTATTCGAATCAGGCAATGTCGAGATGGAACCTATATCCATCAAACTAAATATGTGAGAGAACTCCTAAAGAAGTTCAAGCTTGAGGAAACCAAACCTATGAGCACACCAATGCATCCAACATGTGCTCTCGGCAAAGATGAATCGGGTAAAAAGGTAGATCAAAAAGTGTATAGAGGTATGATTGGTTCACTCCTTTATCTAACTGCCTCAAGGCCTGATATGTTTAGTGTCTGCTTATGTGCAAGATTCCAATCTGATCCTAGAGAATCTCACTTAACTGCTGTTAAGAGAGTCTTTAGGTATCTCAAAAGAACTACTAACCTTGGTTTGCTTTATAAGAACTCAAAAAATTACAAGCTAGTAAGTTTCTGTGATGCTGATTTTGCTGGAGATAAAATTGAAAAAAAGAGCACAAGTGGTGGCTGCCAATTTCTTGGAGCAAACCTTATCTCTTGGCCAGCAAAAGGCAAAGCACAATTGCACTATCAACTGCAGAAACTGAGTATATATCTGCTACAAGCAGTAGCTCACAATTACTATGGATGAAGTATCAGCTTCAGGACTATCAGATTAAAGAGAGTAACATTCCTATATACTGTGATAATACCTCTGCAATATATTTGACTAAAAATCCTATTTTGCATTCGCGTGCTAAACATATTGAAATTAAACATCACTTCATCAGAGACTATGTTCAGAAAGGGATACTTGAAATTAAATTTATTGATACTGACCATCAATGGGCAGATATTTTTACAAAACCTATTGCTGAAGATAGACTCAACTTTATAAGAAAGAATTTGAATCTTCATCTTATAAAGGATTAAATGTTTAATTTGAAAATGGTTGCCTCTGTTGTGTGTGCCTCTGAAATGTCTGCGTCTGATTGATTTGCCTCTGTTTTGTTGCCTGTTTATAAGTTAGCTCTGATTATTGCTTAATTATTAATCATCTATTTATAGTTTATTATTTTATTATTTAATTTTTGTATCATCTGTTTTGATGACTATTCATATGAGTCTGTTGCATTTATCACAAAGATGCCTCTGGGAATCTTTGTGTACATGTGTCTGTATGAGACTGGTCAATGCGTTAGTGGCTGAGAATTACTCTCACTGAGTCATTATTATCTTTTACTACCCGATGATAGTTTTACTGCGTCTCGTTTACTCAGTGTATGGCACGTTTCAGTTCTGAAGCGACATATTATTTATTTCATTTATTTTGAGCATTGAAAAAGGCAGTTTGCCTTCTTCAACACATTTTATTACCCACTCACTCACTCACTACACCCAATACTCACACTACCTCTCTAAGAAGGCTCACTGTTTGTAACCCTAAACCCCTTTCGTCTTCTATCTTCTATCTGCAACTCTCTTTACTTGCAATGGCCGCTCCACAACTGTTTGCTTATGGTCCTGAGGAAGAACCTCAACCTACCTTGGCGAACGCTGAGCAACACCAACTGAAGGTGATGGTGGAACACCAGGTTAACTTCCAAGACCTAGCTGAAAAAGGGTACCCCTTCCGAACCGACTTCATTGATATGGGGATAATAGATTTTTTTGTATGGAAAACTACCCAGTATATGAGGAACTGGTAAAGGAATTTTGGATGTTACTCGATGCAAGGACAACACCATTCATAGCTACGTTCAGAAGAAGAATATTCTGATCACTCGGGACATCATTGCTGATGTTATCAAATGCCCTAATTCTGGAGCTGTTATCAAAGAAGGCTGGAAAAAGGATTTTGGTGGCTGGGAAATAATCAACGACTCCATCTATGAGAAACCTGATAGTTCTAAGGCTGTGGACATGAAGAACAGGTTCAGAGTGCTCTTCAAGATCATAATACACTGCATTGTTCCAAAGTTTGGATCCGTGGACACTATGAGCAGTGACCATAAGTTTATTATGTGGAACTATGAGACAAAGGCCAAACTCAACATGCCAGGTCTCATTTTTGACCATCTGCGCAGAAACTTCATGTTCTCCAGTAAAGGAAAAAACTTGAACATCCCTTATGGAAGGATGCTCTCTGCTATAATGGAAACTTAAGGCTTGATTCGGCATCTTTAAGAACTTCACACTGAAGAAGCTGGAGTTGCACTCAAAACCATTAGTGTACCAACTTTCTCCAGTGAGAACTTAAGGAGAATGAAGCTTCTATCCGAAGAGATTATTGCTGAGATGCAAAAAGAAGAAGAAGGTGTGAGAAAACCTGTCAAGAAGGGAAAGAGGAAGATAAGTGAAGTTACTGCTGAGCCAACAAGGAGAGTAGCTAGGAGCACTGGCATCCACATTGCTGAGCCCAATCACTTGGTTCAACCAGTGAGACCTGCAGTCATGCCCTCAGTAATGCCGGAAGAAATTGAGGAGAAGAAAGTTGAGGTTGATGAGATGATAGCCAAATGCCAGGAAGACAGCTATCAATATTACCTACACCTCAAAAAAAAAAAGGCTAAAGGGACAAGCCTCTGTTACAGCTGCTGCTCCTTCCTTCACTGCTCCTGATGTTGCCTCTGGCACTTATGCTCCTGCAACCATCAACACTGCTATTCCTGGTACTACTGTTGCACCTGCCACTTCTAAGTTGAAGCGGATAACCAAGGTGGGTGATCTTCCAACAACAAAGAAAACTAAGGTACTAGATGATGCAATACGTTTGTATGATTCTGTTTATGGTTCTGCATCTGTTGTGTATGATTCTGTACGTTTGTATGATTCTGTTTATGGTTCTGCATCTGTTATGTCTAAACCTATCCCTCCTCCACAACCCTCTAAACATATTCCCCGATCAAAAACTTCCCAACCCAAACCGTCTAAAAAGCCTTTACCTTCTTTACCCTCTGACTCATCCTCATCTGATGAAGAGGAAGCTGATTATGTCCCTCTAAGACAGAGACAAAGATCTCAACCCCAAGTTCAATTTCCTTATATTGAACCCATCTCTGCAATTCATCCCTCAACCTCTACTTCTGCACCACCACCACCACAAACCGCTCACATTCCATCACCTCAACCACAAACAACTAAAACACCTTCACCACAACCTAAACCTACTACTCCTCCACTTAGCCCCAAATCACCACCTCGACCTCAATCACCTCCTTTGACTCAACCTGACCTCAATATACCTTCACAACCCGAACCTTTCACTGAAACAGAACCTGAGCCTATTATCCAAGAAACCTTATCCCCTTCACCTGGCTCTGATACTGCTTGTGAAGCACAACCCCTCTCTATCCTCCAACTAGTACCTGACCCCTCTTTTCAACTTGCAATTCTTGTACCTTTTTCACCACAAATTCTTTCCCCACCTCATTCACCACTGTTGACTGAACCTGATGATAATGTTGTTGCCATCATTGACCCACCAACCCTGCTTCTTCCTGCACCTCCTGGCCCCATTATTCAGATTGGTTGTGAGCCTCCTCCCAACCATCGGGAAGCAAGAATTGTGCCTGAACACTATCCACACCTGATACTGGTTTTGAGAGTCTTAAGGCTAATAGATACCGTGAATATCAAGACTGGAAAATCATTGAAGAAGAAAGAATGGATGAAGTTTTGTCTGCACAGGCTCAAGAGGACTTTCTTGCCAATTGGCAATTTGTGCATACCTGGTTTGAACAGCACAAAAAGGATCAACTCGAAAGGAATAGAAGATTAGTTGCTGCTTCTACTTGGAATGTGCCTCAAAAGAGAAGCCCCCTACAGTTTGGGAACCTGAACCTGCTCCCATACTCCTATCTGCTCCAGCTGCACCTATTCCTCCACCTCCTCCTACCACAGAACCTGTTACCTCTCCTCCTACTTCAACTGCTATGATCACTCAGCCATCTATCTCTGGGTTTGGATCTGCTTCTGCATCTGCAAGCCGTTCTGTAGTTGTTCCTCAGAAAGTCATGGATCAGCTTGTTGAAGATAACAAGCTCTTCAAGAAATATATGGAAACTACTGAGAAGCGTTTGGAAGCCTCAGAGAGGAAGCATGATGTTGTTACTGATATACTGTAGGCCATTCTGGATCGGTTGCCTAAGCCTTAGACAACCTTTAGTTTTTTTTTAGCCTGTTATTTATCTTTCTTTAGTTAATTTTTTTTTTTTTGTATTTTGGCACTCTTTGATTAATGAAATCAGTTTTTGGCTCTTACTAATTTAACTCTATCTTTCTCAAATAATATTTTGACTATGATGTTCTTTATTTATTCTTAACCTTTTTGTCTGATGAGAAAAGGGGGAGAAGAAAATATAGATAGAGTGATTGATGAACCTAATGTATCAACCAAATGTCATCATGCATTGCATTTCTTACACTAATTAACTCTGATACATTAACATGGAATAAAGTTATGTGCTCTGAAAATTGCATATATTTGATTGGCAAGTTCTGATACTGCATCCAATACTCTGATACTGTATTGAGTGTGATCTGACATTTAAACTTGGAAAATATTTATATATGCTTAATTCAGGGAGAGCCTCTGAAATTATTTGAAATAAATATTTTTCTAAAGATAAATTGTTCATCAATATATGTATTTGTCATCATCAAAGATTGTTGGAATCAAGTGGATTCAGAAACAATGACCCTTAATTGTTTTGATGATAACAAATAATTAAGAGAACAATTTATTCTCTGATGTGTTTGTTAGTGTGCAGAAATCACTATTTATCAAAAGAAGATATTTCAGAAGACTTAGTGAAATCTTGAATTTCACACATCTAAGTCTAGCTTTGATCCTCTATTTTGATGTGGAAGCCTTGCTCTGAAGTTGGTCAACTCTGTTGGTAGTCAACGCTCTGGTGAGACCATATATGACTTAGTCAACTCTGTTGGTAAACCAAGCTCTGACAAGACTAGATCTTGACTTGGTCAACTCTGTTGGTAAACCAAGCTCTGGTAAGACTTGGTCAACTCTGTTTGGTCAGTCAATGCTCTGGTAGACAACACTCTGTTGAGACCACATTCAGATTGGTCAACACTCTGTTTTTCAATCAATGCATACAACAGACTATGGTTAGACCACTCTATGGAAGCCCTCACGTAATTCTACAAGACTTTCTGTTATATGAAAGGCAAATGAATTCTACGCTGAAGAAGTTGCCTCTGTTTCGTGCTCACTCTGATGAGCAGTGCAGCTCTAATAGGAAACAAACTAAAGCTTATTTAAGGCTACCTCACGTATTTAAGAGACCCCATTGATGAAACATTTTAATGTCGAGGTATCAAAGGCCAAAGGGAATGTCAACGAATATAATCATCAGGAAACTTGCTCTCGAAGGGTCTAATATTCAAAAAGCTCACAAGAGACAAACACTCTGATTCTATCTGCTGTGTCAGTATGCTTTGAGCAGAGTGAAAAACGACGTGACTTGCTAAAGCCACATAAAGGGGATCTGAAGTCTTTTGACCTAGGTGAAAAGAGCTGTTAGGTCTCAACGGCACTATTCACAACCCTAGCTATATATACCTTACTTTATCCACTGAAGTAGGTTAACGCTGTGATACAAAGTGAGCAACCAAGAATCATTCCAAGTATCTGAGATCACATTGAACAAAGCACTTAATCGTTTTTATTCTTTCAGTTTGAAAGTTATTCATTGTGCTTAAGTTTCTTTTTATTGTATATCCTCTCTATGAGAGTTATTTGCTACTGCTTCAAAACATTTTTGAACATTGTATTTAGCCCAGTAGTGGCTGTATTCCTTAGAGGCTTGACTGTACTAAGTCATTCTAAGAAGTTGTGGATATAGCCAGCTTGGCAGTATTACACTCTCAAGTGTAATCAGGTTGATTATAGTAGAGGAATCCTTCAAGTGTGTGAAGGGACTAGACGTAGCTATCAGGTGATAGTGAACTAGTATAAATCACTGTGTCACCCTCTTCTCTCTTCTTTTTACTTATGCACTGCCTTATTTCATTAACTAGTTGTCTTTTTTTTTAAAATGGTTTTCATAAACACACAAGTTTTACGAAAAGTTTCTAAAACCCAATTCAAACTCCCCTTTTCTTGTGTTTTTACCACGTTCAAAATTAGTTGAAGGAGAATGTGTAAAGGTCTAGTTGATTTAGCCTAGGGTAATTGATTTTTATTCAAATGTTGTTTGGTCAATAATTTTCATTTTAGGTTACTAAGTGTATTATTTGTGTTAATTTTGATTTGAGTCCTTTATTTGTTATTAATTTTGATTCTGATTTGTTCAGGTTAGGTCAAGTAAGGAGGACATTGCAAGGAAGCTCTTTCTTTTTGTCCATTTCGGATTTCACAAAAGGTAGAACACCGTCACAAAGTCATCGGTATGTATATCGACGGCCTTACTGACAGCTTCACGCTCAGGATATTACCGACAGTTAAACCGCCGGTAAACTCACAGCCGTCAGCAATAGACCGCTGTGCACGACGGCATGTTACCGATAGTTGAGCCGTCGGTAAAAACCAAAAAAAAAAGATCAAATCCACTAAAATATCGACCTTTTTTTTAACAATTTATAATACCGACGACTTTTCGTGGCTGTCGGTAATGACTTTCCAACGGACCTATTACATACGGACCTGCGGCCGTCGGTAAGCCACGATTACCGACGAATTTTCACGGTTGAACGTGAACACAAGAAGGGGGGGTTGAATTGTGTTGAAAACTTTTCGCAAACTTAATGTTAAAAACACTTAGAATAAAAGTTTCTCAAAAACTGTTTGTTAATCGGACGGTGAAAATAAACCGGACGCTGAAAATCAGTTTGTGAAAACTTGTTTTTAACTCAACAAGATAGAAATGAATAGAAAGCGAAAGCAGAGACACGTAAATTTATACTAGTTCACTACCAAACTGGTAGCTACGTCTAGTCCGCCGTTCTGAAGGATTTTCCATTATAATCGGTGATTACAATTTCCTTAAGAGTATTCTCTGTCACAACTTGACAATACTCTCAACTTCTCAAAAGCGACTCAAGATGATCGAGCCTTTGAGGATACAAACCTAAACTAGGCCAAAACAAACTTATACAAGTGAGTTGAAATACGGTTGAAAATAACTCTCACAGAGAGGATAAAAGATTAAGCTCAACTAAAGAAAAACTTTCTTAAAGAAAGTGGCCTGACGCTGAATTCAGTTCAAGAGTCCAGAGACTTGATTGCTCACAGAAGCAGTGTATGTTCTCAGCAGAATTTCAGCAAGCTTTTTCACAAAATGTTCTCTCTCTATTTTCTTCAATGGATACCATGAGGTATATATAGGAGTTCCAAGTATATGACCGTTGAGGTAAAAATGGCTCCTTACTATTGACTAGAGTAAATTCAAAAAAGTCGCTTCTTTCTTGCTGCAGAGAATGTCCCGATAGTCCATGTTACCGTTTTCTTGTCTATGCATGCGATTTTTGTCTTGTAGTTTAAAGATTTCAACTTTGATATCTCGTACACCGATTTTAGCGCTCAAGATCAATTTTGAGATCCGTTCCAAAGACTTCTGAGAGGTAGAGCAGCAACGTGACTAACACGTGATTTGAAGTGAGGTTCAGACGCTCGCTCAGAGTTGGAAGTTCGGACGCTCGTTCAAAATTGGAAGTTCGGACGCTTGTAGCAATTTGATAAGCATAGTGTATAAAGAGGAATTTCCAGACGCTCACTAGGATGAGCCGGATGCTGACAAACAGAATGAATCCTTCTCTTGAGAATTACTTTCTTCTTGCTTGAGTGGCTTAGAAAATACATATTATTAGTATCTGCACACTTCAAAAAATGTTAGAACATAAATTGTTCTCTTGTGAATATTTTGTTATCATCAAAATTAATGAGGGTCTAAACTTCTCAATCGTTTAGGTTCCAACAATCTCCCCCTTTTTGATGATGACAAATATCTAAGGTTGATGAACAATTTATTTTCAAAAAGACATTAAGGGTCTCCCCCTGAATTTAACAGTTTAGATATATAAGAACAATTCAGGTTTTAAGGTTATTGTCGATAAACAAATTCATTTAAGTGATTACGAAAGATTCGTAAATGTATCAGAGCAGATAGTTAATACATGAGATCGGATACCAAATAGATTGATTTAATCAAAGTATATTTCATTGTACCAAATAAAATTTATTAAACAATATAAGAGCACTAGATCAAAGAATATTAGCGCATACAGATGCTATGTATGAAGTGCTATGCATGATACTTTAGTTCTAGTGTATCCATCGGACGGTGGATAATCGGATGGTGGATAATCAGATTCTCACGTGTTCATTATACCTTTCTTTCGTGTTCATCATACCTTTTCTTTTACTCCCCCTTTTGTCATCAGACAAAAAGAGTGTAAAAACACATCATAGTCAAAATACTGCTTAGAAAAATTTGAGCAAAAGGCAAATAATTAGATCAAAAAAAATTATATATATAATTGTATCAACCAAATAAAACATATTTTATATCACACACAAAAAAAAAATTTCAAGGGTTTTGAAGAGGTGGAGGAGGGATATTGAGACGTTCGTAGAGAAGCTTCAGTGCAGTTTCCAGCTGAGTAACCTTTAAGTTTGTAGCCTTCATTTCTTCAAATTCTGCTCTTGGAATGGTGACCATCTCAACTGCAGTAGAAGTAGAAGGTCCAGACTTCGTACAGATCTGCACTTCATCTTCGATGCTCTGCTAGCACCCGCTGGATAATCGTAGTCTCAAATCCTTCTTCCTTTGAGCTCTTAAAAAGAATCCATCATTTGGTATAACCCATTTGATGAAGTTTCCGAGTCTTCTTAGCTCTCGATTCATGCGAATCTCCCATCGATGCTTGACATCTTCTGGATACAGCAAAATCATGAAGATGGTTTCTCTATGACGAACAACATCAGCTGTGTAAGAGTCAAATCTATCTCCAGCGTCTTCTCCCCATAGATTTCTGATAAAGACACTCAAAGCTTCATAAGTGAAGGAGAGTGCTTCATTTTCAGCCAGGTAAATTCTTCTCAGATTTTCCCTGTCATATTCTTCAAGCACAAGGGGGTCGAGACGTGGTAATAGGGCTTTGGCTTTCCACGATTCAGACCATTGACTCCACGTAAACCCAATATCGAAGAGTTTGGTCACAGCAGCCCATTGGTTATAGATCTTCATGCAGTCCAAGGGTCTGATTACTGAGCATCTGAACATATCATCGAAGTATACTGTTCCGAAGTTGATGTCAGTAACTTTGCTGATTTTCCCAACAGTAGGAATAGTGGCCTTTTCAGCATTGCAGCAGCTTGAGGAGCCAGTTCTCCATTCATCTTGCTTCAGAGAAGTCAGGTAGAACCTTCTGGCGTGATCCTCAGAAATCTTGGCAATAGGAAGCTGTGAGAAATCCTTAATATTGTACTTTGTAGGTGCCTTCTCATATTCCTTTAGCCCTATCTTCTTTGAAAAGGCTTCCCTGGAGCGGGTTCCTTCCTTTTCCCAGAATAGACCAAGGTAGCCACCTTTGTCTATCCGTACTATCTTGACAGAGACAGATGATGGGTCTCGATATTGCCTTATAACTTCAACCCTTTTCGCTCAAGGCAATGTACCATGAAGCGGCTTCATCATCATTATCCACCTTCCACATTCTTCCAATGTGAGTGGTTCAGATCGAGGAAGGGATAGAGGAAGATCGACAGAGAAGGGAATTGCCACGCTTCACGGTCGGTCTCAACCTTCCTTTGAAGGACATTTGGACAAAGTCATCTCCATCCTTGAGGGTTGCACTTATAGGATTGGCAATCTCCAATCTGGCAGCTCCAGAAGTGAAGGATTTTAGATGCCAGGTTGAGGGACGGTTGTAGATCTTTGTTATATATCTCATACTTTACAAACCGAGGTTTGTATGAGATATTTTTCTTTTCACCAGCGTCATTGGTTTTATGGTAAGGGTAAGTAAGGTGGGGGTGGCTTTGGTGATCTTATAGGCTTTTGGTGAGTGGGGTTTGAATGGATTAATGGGAGGTGTTTTGAAAAGGAGGTTAAATGGATGAGAATGAAGCTTGGAAATGTATGTAGTGAGTGAAGTGTTTGGGGAAATTTGGGGTAGGTTAAGATTGAGTGTAGTGGATGATGGTTGGATAATGGGGGTTTTCTGTGTAAGGGTTTGATGTTGTGATGGTTGTGCAAAGGATAGTGGTGGAGCAGGAATAGTATCATATGCAACAACAGATACAGATTCATCAGGAGAATTCAGGACCTTTGGGTCACGTTCAGATTACTGGCCGATCTTTTGAGCTTCGCACTGAGGCGTATCTTTGGAGGCAGATGCTGAATGTCCTTATTCGTAGTCAGGATCTTTGAGGCCGGCTTCTCGACCACGGTTTGCTCCTCTTCCTCGTAACCTGGTGATGGGAACGAGGTCCTCATCTTCTGGTTCCTCAACAAAGAGGTGCGAGAGCCACCTTCTGTTTTGTTCTTCCTGGTCTCTCTCGAAGGAGACTCAGCGTGTCTTTTCTCACCAGGCTTTGAGCTTGGTGGTTGTCTTTCCGCTTCCTCTTCCTGTTGCTCAACTTTCACTTTCTTCATCATGGACCCGATGGCAATTTCATTCTTACTAGGTCATTGACTCCAAAAGTGTCGGGAATCACAATGTTATCAAGCACCAAAATACTTTGCCTTTACTTGATCCGTAAAGTCGACTTGTTTATGACCAGATTCTTGTCCATCATTTTGGTGAGCAAGACACCATACGGAATGAACTTGTAGGTGTTCTTCTTGTCAGCAACACCTTTTCTTGAGTTGACAAGAGCATTGATCAGGTTATTGTAGATTAACCTTGGCAGGTTCACCTTGTTGCCGCCATGAAGTGTCTCAGGATGAATTTCTGCTCGTAGTTGACAATATCACTAGAGCCAGCCTTTAACAGGACGCTCTTGGTGATAATCTTATGAAGAACTCGAAATGACTTTTGATTCTTGGCGATAGGTGTTA
This sequence comes from Calophaca sinica, assembly GCA_037113605.1. Lineage (NCBI taxonomy): Eukaryota > Viridiplantae > Streptophyta > Magnoliopsida > Fabales > Fabaceae > Calophaca > Calophaca sinica. The sequence goes on from CM073737.1 coordinate 53,386,412, forward strand.
CACCGCATTCTTTCAGCTTGGTAGTTTTCAAACAGATCGTTGTTGACCTTCTCAATCCCATGGAATGCGTCGGCCCATTCCGAATAGAAGACGATGCCTTCACCACGGACCCGGTGACTTGTAAATGTTTTTGATGGTAAGAACAAACTTGAATCCTTTCACTGTTCCTTCAATGATACCACCTTTGTGTAGCCGAACATTTCCCCGAGAATTCTTTAATCGCCGTCACGGAACCTCAAGGGTTCCGGAAGAAATCTGTTCCGACCCATTGCCTTGAACCCTTTGAAGAAGTCGGGCCGTAAAGTTTGAAGCTTTCCAAATCGACTCGATTTTCCATCAAGACTTTTCCTTCAGACATGGTGTTAAAGATAGTTGTATATTCAGAAGTTGATACTCCAGCCATGAGTGCAGTTGAGAAATGGAGGCGATGAAGGTTTTAGGGTTTAAGCACACACAGAGAGAGAGAGAGAGGGAAAGAGAACGAGTACGTCTTTAGCAGAAAACAGAGAGTGGAGCGAAAGAAGTGGAGTAGTGGGAAGGATATAGACAGTAGTACAGTACTTTTTCAAAAACCGCTACGTATTTCCATATGAAATTTAAATCAAAAAGAAAAGAAAATAAAAATTCGCTTTTCATTAAATGCGGATGCCAAAATAAAAGTAGAAAATTTTATCGAAGAACGTAAATAATCATGACTCAGTAGGTATGATGAGACGCTTCAGTCCGTAACACGTGTGACACGTGTGGGTGTGCTCGGACGCACGCAACCGACTTACCGGATGATGAGTTATGATGCGTATGACAAATAAGATGCAGATGCACATACATGCTTACGTCATATCAGATGCTGAAATTTAGCTTATTATCAGACGCTGAGATTAATCATTCTTTTATAAGATGAAAGTTTAAATTCCTTCTTATAAAATTGAATCTATCTTCAAAGAAGGGGTTTTGTAAATATGTCACCACCGATGATCGGTGTCTACAAATTTTATTTCTAAAATACCCTTCAACATAGTCTCTTATAAAATGATGCTTAATCTCAATGTGCTTTGCTCTAGAATGCAATATTGGATTTTTGTCGACATATGGCGGATGTATTATCACGTAAGATAGGAATGTTACTCTCTTTTATCAAGTAGTCTTCAAGTTGATACTTTATCCACGTAGTTGAGAAGCGCAACTTCTTTGAGATGTATTCAGCCTGCCGTTGAGAGTGCTATTGTACTTTGCCTTTTGCTTGACCAAGACACAAGATTAGCTCCAAGGAATTGGCAGCCTCCACTTGTGCTTTTTCTTTCAATTCGATCTCCAGCAAAGTCAGCATCACAGAAACCTACTAATTGGTAATCTTTTGATTTCTTATAAAGCAAACCAAGATTAGTAGTTCCTTGTAAATATCTAAATATTCTTTTAACAACACTTATGTGTGATTCTCTAGGATCTGATTGAAACCTAGCACACAAGAAGACGCTGAACATAATATCAGGTCTTGAAGCCGTAAGATAAAGTAGAGATCCAATCATACCTCTGTATAGCTTCTGATCTACCTTCTTACCAATTTCATCTTTACTGAGAGAGCAGGTAGGATGCATAGGCGTGCTCATCGGCTTGCAATCCAGCATCTTGAATTTCTTCAATAATTCTTTGATGTATTTGCTTTGATGAATATAAATACCATCATTGCATTGCTTGATTTGTATTCCAAGGAAGAACTTCAATTCTCCCATCATGCTCATCTCAAATTCAGTCTGCATAAGCTTAGAAAATTCTTTGCAAAGGCTTTCATTAGTAGCTCCAAAAATAATATCATCAACATATATTTGGACAAGTATGAAATGCTTGTTTGAGGTTTTTCTGAAAAGAGTTGTGTCAACTAAACCTCTAGTAAATCCATTTTCCATTAAAAAGGAACTTAGTCTATCATACCATGCTCTGGGAGCTTGCTTAAGACCATATAGTGCCTTTTTAAGTTTAAAAACATGTTCAGAAATTCAATATCTTCAAAACCAGGAGGTTGTTTGACATAAACTTCTTCAGTTATAAAACCATTTAAAAAGCACTTTTCACATCCATTTGATATAAAGTTATCTCATGATGTCAGCAAAGAAAGTAAAATGCTAATTGCTTCTAATCTTGCAACAGTGCAAAAGTTTCAGTGAAATCAATACCTTCTTCTTGTGAGTAGCCTTGAGCAACTAACCTTGCTTTATTTCTCACAACCTTACCGCCTTCATCAAGCTTATTTCTAAATACCCATTTAGTGCCAATAGCTTGCTTATCTTTGGTAGAGTGACTAGCTTCCGGACATCATTTCTTTGGGCTGATTTAACTCATCTTGCATGGCTAGAATCCACCCTTCATCTTCCAAGGCTTGATCAATCGTCTTAGGTTCCATCTCGAGAGAGAAGTGCGAAGTCAGATGCTCCTTGAAAGAGGATCTGGTTCGTACTTTATCACCAGGTTCTCCTAAGATTTGATCTTTTGGATGATTGGTCTTGTACTTCCAGCTTTTTCTTGCTTCACTTCCGCAGGTAGAATTCTTTGTCTTTTCACCACCGGATGATGAAGATGTATTTTCACCGTCTGGCTTTTCACCTAGGTTTAAATCTGAAAATAACTCATCTAGCTCTGACATTGCAGTGACAGGCTTCTTATCATCAAACTTGACATGAATGGACTCTTCAATCAAAGTTTCTTTGTTGTATATTCTAAAAGCTTTAGATCTTTCAGAATATCCCAAAAGATTCCTTTGTCGACTTTGGAATCAAACTTACCAAGTCGATCTTTAGTATTCAAGATATAACACATACAATTAAAAGAATGAAAGTAAGAAATGTTTGGTTTTCTTCCTTTCCACAATTCATAAGAGTCTTATTCAAAATAGGTCTTATATAAATTCTATTTTGAATATAACAAGCTGTGTTTACTGCTTCTGCCCAAAAATGTTTCGCAATATCAGCTTCATTGATCATGGTCCTGGCCATTTCCTGGAGGGACCTATTTTTCCTTTCTACAACACCATTTTGTTGAGGTTTTCTAGGAGAGGAGAAATTGTGGGAGATGCCGTTTTCTTCACAAAATTTTTGAAAGTTCTCATTTTCAAATTCTCCCCCATGATCACTTCTAATAGAGGAAATGCAAATGCCTTTTTCATTTTGAACTGATTTGCAGAAAACAGTAAATACCTTATAAGACTCATCCTTGTGGGCAAGGAATTTAACCCATGTCCATCTACTAAAATCATCAACAATGACTAAACCGTATTTCTTTCCAAATTAAAGAGGTCATCCTTGTGGGACCAAAAAGATCAAGATGTAAAAGTTCAAGTGGTCTAGAAGTTGAAACAATATTTTTTAAATGAAAGGAGGTTTTAACTTGTTTTCCTTTTTGACAAGCTTCACAAAGAGCATCAGATTTGTACTTAAGATTTGGTAATCCTTTAACAAGATTGTGCTTGTTTAACTTTGAGATTAACCTCAAGTTGGCATGACCTAATCTTTTGTGCCAAATCCATTGCTCATCTTCAACAAACATAAGACACTTGACATCTTGTTTTTCAAGTTCAGAAAGATCAACTTTATAAACATTTTGTTTTCTCTTTGCTGTAAAGAATATAGATCCATCATTTTTGCTCTTTACTAAACATCCAGTTTCTGTAAATATGACTTCATAACCATTGTCACATAATTGACTTATGCTCAATAGATTATGTTTCAGTCCTTCAACATATAAAACATTATCAATAGAGGGAAGAGAGCCTTTACCTATCCGACCAATTCCAACTATTTTACCTTTCTGGTTTCCTCCGAAACCAACGAATCCAGCTTCTCTAGGTCTTAGTTCTTGGAACATATGCTTTTCTCCCGTCATGTGACGCGAGCATCCACTATCTAAGTACCAAGACTGGTGTGTTGACTTTGTTGCTAAGCATGTCTGCAACATAGATTATTTTATCTTTAGGTACCCATATCTTTTTTGGTCCTTTCTTGTTAGTTCTAGAAGGAGGCTTATCCTTCTTAGTTTTAAAAACATTACATGCATTTTTCAAATGACCAGATTTATTGCAGTAAGTACAATGTAAGCATTTACTATAGCTATGGGATTTATCAGATGCTGAATTATTTTCTAAAATGGTTTCATCTGGTATATAGCCAAGACCATGAGTTGTCGTTTTACTGACACCCCAGATCATTGAAGCTTGCTTGCTTCGAGTTACACTCTCTGCAAGAAACTTTTGAAATGCTTGTTCGTAGTCATTTGATTTGCAAATAGGATTGCCTGTAACTACGTAACTCTTAGCTTGAGAGCTCTCACAGTTGCTTGCTAGCTTCCAGACATCGGTTATCCACCAGGCGATTTTCGGTTTTCACTGGTTCTCTTTAATGAGTACTGAGTTTTTATTGCGTAAAGAATGAAAATCTTGTGATAGTTTTAAAAATTTCTTTTCAAATTCTTGTACTCGAGAGAGAGTGGCAGAGTCCTTAAGAAGATCATCAAAAGCAAGTTGAAGTTCAGAGTAGGAGTCATATACTATTACCTCTTCAACATCTTCTTCTGACTCAATGTCCGTGTCTGCCATGAGAGCAATGTGAGCTTCTTCTTTATCTTCCTCAGAGGAGGATAAGTCAAGATCTTCCCATGTTGCCATGAGACCTTTCTTCTTTTTCTTGAAGGAGCTTCTTGTGGACTTCTCTTTAAGATTAGGACACTCGGATTTGAAATGTCCAGGCTTCTTACATTCATAGCAAATGACTTGGGCTTTGTCTTTGCTCTCCTTCTTGTCCTTTGAATCTTTCTTCTGTAACTTCCTTCTGAAGTTTCTTTTCTTCCACATTTTCTGGATCTTCTTAGATATGAACGCTAGCTCATCATCTGATTCATCAGAATCTCCTTCTGACGCTTCATCGTCTGATTCTTCTTCTTCAGCCTGCAAGGCTTTTGAAGTACTAGGTTTATGATGATTGACTTTTAGAGCAATAGACTTACTCTTCTTGGTAGGTTCTTCTTCATTTAGCTCAAGTTCATGAGCTTTCAACGAACTCATAAGATCTTCAAGTCGAAGAACATTTAGATCTTTTGCTTCTTGAATAGCAGTGACTTTGGGTCTCCACTGCTTAGTCAAGCTTCTTAAGATCTTTCTAACATGATCAGGTGTAGTATAGCTTTTTCCAAGGGCTCAGAACCCATGAACTAGTGTTTGGAACCTTCCAAACATAGTTTCAATGTTCTCTCCATCTTCCATTTTAAATAGTTCATCTTTGGCGAACCATCATGCTAGCTTTTGTTTCTCTTACTTGGCGAGCCCTTATAAGACAAAACAAGAGAATCCCATATTTCTTTGGCGAGATCAAACTTGCCACATTTGTCATATTCTCTTTCTGTCATAGCACAGATGAGAATAAATCTAGCCTTCCTGGTTTGTTTGATATCTCTTTTTCTCGATCATCGCACCGCTTTTCCTAGGTATTGCAACACCAAGGGCATTAGCGGGAGAAATGTATCCGCCTTCAATTATATCCCACAAATCAAGATTTTGTGCCTCAATGAATGCTTTCATCTTATCTTTCCAAGAATCAAATTTTTCTCCATTGAATAGAGGAGGGCGGTTCATATGACCACCTTCGAGACATGTTCACAATATAGAATCTTTTCTCTTGACACTGTTAAGTGCTCAACCAAGAGGCCGAGCTCTGGTACCAACTGAACGTGAACACAAGAAGGGGGGTTGAATTGTGTTGAAAACTTTTCGCAAACTTAATGTTAAAAACACTTAGAATAAAAGTTTCTCAAAACTGTTTGTTAATCGGACGGTGAAAATAAACCGGACGCTGAAAATCAGTTTGTGAAAACTTGTTTTTAACACAACAAGATAGAAATGAATAGAAAGCGAAAGCGAGACACAGAAATTTATACTAGTTCACTACCAAACTGGTAGCTACGCCTAGTCCCTTCGTTCTGAAGGATTTTCCACTATAATCGACTGATTACAATTTCCTCAAGAGTATTCTCATCACAACTTGACAATACTCTCAACTTCTCAAAACGACTCAAGACAATCGAGCCTTTGAGGATACAGTCTAAACTAGGCCGAAACAAAATTATACAAGTCAGTTGAAATACAGTTGAAAATATCTCTCACAGAGAGGATAAAAGATTAAGCTCAAATAAAGAAAAACTTTCTTAAAGAAAGGGTGACGTCAATTGATTCAAGAGTCCGTAGACTTGATTGCTCACGTAAGCGCAGTATGTTCTCAAACAGAATTTCAGCAAGCTTTTTCACAGAATGTTCTCTCTCTATTTTTTCTTCAATAGATACCATGAGGTATATATAGGAGATCCAAGGATATGACCGTTGAGGTAAAAATGGCTCCTTACTATTGACTAGAGTAAATTCAAAAAAAGCTGTTTCTTTCTTGCTTTGCAGAGAATGTCCCAGTAGTCCATGTTACCGTTTTTCTTGTCTGTACGATTTTTGTCTTGTAGTTTAAAGATTTCAACTTTGATATCTCGTACACCGATTTTAGCGCTCAAGATCAATTTTGAGATCCGTTCCAAAGACTTCTGAGAGGTAGAGCAGCAACGTGACTAACACGTGATTTGAAGTGAGGTTCAGACGCTCGCTCAGAGTTGGAAGTTCGGACGCTCGTTCAAAATTGGAAGTTCGGACGCTTGTAGCAATTTGATAAGCATAGTGTATAAAGAGGAATTTCCAGACGCTCACTAGGATGAGCCGGATGCTGCCAAACAGAATGAATCCTTCTCTTGAGAATTACTTTCTTCTTGCTTGAGTGGCTTAGAAAATACATATTATTAGTATCTGCACACTTCAAAAAAATGTTAGAACATAAATTGTTCTCTTGTGAATATTTTGTTATCATCAAAATTAATGAGGGTCTAAACTTCTCAATCGTTTAGGTTCCAACAACGGTTACCAACAGCTATTGGCCGTCGGTATTGTCGGTTTTTCTTGTAGTGTAAACTGGTGCCACAATGAGGGGGTTGAATTATGACTCCTTTAAATTTTTCCTGAATTTGTAATAGTAAACATTCTCAAGTAAAAACTTGGAAATGAGAAGGTTAGAAACATGATTTATAAAATAAATAAATACTTAGAGATAAATGGATGCACAAAAATTGCTTTTCAAGTGTATCTTTTATATACTGAAAGATGTTTGTAGCATAGTATTTGAAAAACTTTGCTTAGAGTATAGAACTAAGATTCTATAGTGTTGTCTAATAATGAGTAGGTTCAGTTTTACGCAGAAATAGTTTCTCAAACTAATGCAGTATGTTGTAAAGCTACTCAAATAAAGTAGATAAAAACACCAAGGAGTTATAGTGGTTCACCAAATAATAGGCTACATCCACTCTTCACATCCAGTGAATATTTTCACTATTATCCAAATAGTTACAACACTTTTGAACCACACCTTCGCTAAAAGCTCTTGATAGTTTTCTTCCATAGATCTGTCTACTGACACTTTTTACAAACACTCTCCTAGCTTTCTCAAAAGGGTTCAACTCAGTTCTTTTTAACCAAGACTCACCAACCATGGTAGCCTGATAAAAAGGGATTGATTTACAGAATTAATGTAAGTGTTTTTTTTGGGGGGGGGGGGGAGATATCTATGGCTTGAATACAAAGAAATGATTTAGAACATATACCTGTTGCACAAGGTAAACACACTCAGAATATATCCTAGAGTAAGTAGTTTAGTGTTCTTGAGAGTGGTTGAGAGGAGGTTGGCCGATGTTTTGATCATCAATAAAACAATTCAGATGCACTCTCACACTTGAATCCTTGGGTCTGCTGGTGTAGTTATACATGTTTGGACCTCTTATGACCGTTAGGAAGCTTTTCCTTTCCAGCAGGCGTGATTTGATGCGTGATAGAGAAAGTGTCACCTACTGTGTACTTTCCTGCAGTGTTGTCTTGTCAAGTACTTTCTGCAGACAAAACTTTCTCTTAATTTCTTTCTGCAGAGTGTCTTCTCATGTTGACTCTGAATAAACTCAACCTTGATTTTAGGTGTTGGATCTTCATTTATCACTATCCTTGAATGTTCTTTTGACTTGGTAGCATTTAATACTCGTTGTTAATGTTACATGCTTGTGGTCTGAGATGATGCCTACGATTGAGAGTAGGTTCTTGATACGAACCTACTCACCCAGAGTTGGTTTTTCTTGACTTGTATGGATTAGCATAGCCTTCTTATATGTGTTACAACTTGGTATAGGGTAGGACTACTCTAAGATATTTCGCATTAAAATCAATGATATGGTTACAGTTGCAGTAGCATTGTTTGTCCATTCTTTCCATGCAAACCTTCTCATTTTAGTTATAGAGTGACTGAATCCTGTTCACTTAGTATAAACTCATATAAAGTGATTAGCTACCAAGATGTCAGATAAATTAAGCATCATTCACAAAGTTTATTTCATCAAAACACTGTTTGAGAAATTTTGCCTCAACAGGCCATGTTCTCCATATCTCTATATTTAAGGGAGTGAATGTATGTATTTTAATTGAACAACCCTTGATTCCAGATGGTCAGTTTCTCATCTTTATATTTTCTCACCAAAACCACCTTTAATCTTCATCCCAACATTTTTGGAAAGTTGTTAGCACTTTGACTTGGTCATTTCCATGCTATTTCTTTGTTCTAAAGATAACTATAGTCTCTTCGGCCCTTAATCAACAGTCACATGAGCCCACTAAGACCGACTAACAACTCCAAGCCAATTTAGACTTAGCAGTTACGTTTAGCTGATTTCTTCATCAGCTGATTATGCGTCAGCTGCTGCTTCTCAGCTGTCTGACTTAGTTGAATAGGTGTATTTGGCTCAACAGATATTAGTCAGCTGATCTTTGATTTAGTCGATCTTGAGTTAGCTGATTTGACTTAGTCGATCACGATTTAGCGAACCTAGATTCACTGCAGTCAATGAATCTTGTAGTCAAAGCAACGCAGGCCATTTGATTTGTTTCACACCCACTCCCAACCCTTGATTTGATTTGTCCTAGAAATTACGGAAAAAAATACAAGTAAGAAAGATATAGACATAACTGATTGCATCAAATCTTAATCCCGATTTAGCCGATTTAAATTTAGCCATCTTATAGTTCAACTGAATGATGAATGCTTTCACTTTAGCCGAGTGATTCAATAGATGACCCGACCAACTAATTTTGAGGTTAATACTAATATTATTAAATAGACAAAATTACTCTAAATGTCCTTTATCTTAATTTAAAATTTCAAGTTAGTCTGTTATCTTTTTTTGTTTCAATTTAGTCCCGCATGTTTTAAAATGTTAATTTTGAGGTAAATTGTTAGCTGCTCGACAACGGGAAATACATATATGCCATAAGGACAATTTGTCCTATTAATTGTGTCACAAATCAGAATTTAAAAGCTATTGTAAAAAACTGAAAACAGACCAATTTGACCAATATTTTTAGTATTTTAGAATATGTGACATAAATTGAAATTAAAATTAATTTTAAAAGACTAATTTGACGTAAAAAAAAATAAAAGATTAAAGTGAAACTTTAAGATAATTTTGTCTATTAATTATTATTTAGAGGAAAAAATGATCCATCGTATATAGTTCCCCGTTATCTTCGAGTCACACCACTACGCTACACTCTAACCACTACTCAACTGACCATTTCGTTCCTTCCACCACATTCCGAAACTCGCCGGGAAATGGCCGAAACACGACCAATCCGATTCGGAGTGATAGGGTGCGCCGACATAGCTCGGAAAGTCTCACGCGCCATCTCACTTTCTCCCAACGCATCACTCTACGCCGTCGGAAGCCGCTCCCTCGACAAGGCAAAGAGCTTCGCTGCAGCTAACGGCTTCCCTGACGGCGCCAAAATGTACGGCTCCTACGAGGAAGTTCTCGACGACCCCGACGTTGACGCCGTCTACGTGCCGCTTCCCACGAGCCTGCACGTGCGATGGGCGGTTCTCGCAGCGCGCAAGGGAAAGCACGTACTGCTGGAGAAGCCCGTGGCTCTTAACGCTGTGGAGTTCGATGAGATAATAAAGGCGTGCGAATCCAGTGGGGTGCAGCTCATGGATGGTACCATGTGGATGCACCATCCTAGGACCGCTTCCATGAAGGAGTTCCTATCCGATGCGCACCGTTTTGGTCAGCTCAAAACGGTATGGGGCAATCCACTCTGATACTACTGATTCTTTCGTTTTCGTTTTCGTTCTTTTGCTGCTTGAATTTATTTTTATTGAATTTGAATACCACATTTTATTTGAATTTGAAGGGTGAATGTCTTCAGTAATATTGAAGTTTCAGTTAGTGTATAAGTTGAAGTGAGAGAACTTTTTTTCAGTTCAATTCTTACTTAATGACTTTCCTGGTTTTTCTGTTATTTGTATATCTGATATCGTAGCTTGATTAGCCTCCATATTGTCTCATACTTCTAAGTGTTTATTTCCATAATTTTCTTTGCTAAATTTGCCATTGTTAACTTAAACTGAATCCTGTAAGTACTAAGTAAAATGATCTCCATTTTATAATTCTTCGTATCTTTACTTATGTGTGCAATGCAATAATGTATATTGGTTGGACTTCGCAATAATGTATATCGGTTGGACTTCAACAAGTAGCCGTTGAATCAAAAGACAAGTTAAAACTTAAAAATTAAAATGCATTCCTCAGATGCTTAGACTCTTAGCCATGTTAGAATATTGGCAAGGGGTTTGTTAAAAGATGTATGTTTCATTATTTTTTTATCTGGATTTGGCTCCTTTAAAACTGGGGGATGTACTTATAAAATAGAGTTATAATCATTGATTTCGATGATGTAAATTTGAACAACTCTACAGTTTATTGTATATGTGTATATATATTTTATCACAATCTTAGCCATTAATTTTTCAATCAATAGTTGTGATTTCGTATTATACTCTCTCTAAAAGTTCACTTCTTTAGAATAGTAAAATCCTTTGGATACATGTTCTACACTGATACATGGCTTCATTTTGTGTTGCACAGATTCACACCTGTTTTACATTCGGTGCTGATCCTGATTTTCTGGAGAATGACATTCGTGTGAAGCCAGATCTCGATGCTCTTGGCTCTCTTGGTGATCAAGGATGGTATTGTGTCAGGGCAATTCTGTGGGCTGCCAACTATGAATTACCTAAAAGTGTATTAGCCTCACGGGATCCTGTGCTTAATAAAGCTGGGGTGATATTGTCGTGTGGGGCTTCTTTATACTGGGAAGATGGGAAAGTAGCAACCTTTTATTGCTCCTTCTTGTCTAACATGACAATGGATATAACTGCTGTTGGAACAAAAGGAACTCTACATGTTCATGACTTTATTATCCCTTACGAAGAGAAGAAGGCGTCATTTCATGCAGCTTCAGAATCAAGCTTTGATGAGCTTGTGACTAAGTGGGCTTCACAGCCAAGCAAGCAAATAATAGAACATGATCTCCCTCAGGAGGCTCTTATGGTAAGCGAATTTTCCCGTTTGGTGGCAGAAATCAAATTCAACAACTCGAAACCTGAGAAGAAGTGGCCAACAATTAGTAGGAAAACACAATTGGTATTGGATGCTGTGAAGGCTTCATTTGAGAGGGGTTTTGAACCTGTTCAGATTCAGGAATGAAGGTATGTCTAATCTGTTTGCACCTTGCTGAACTCAGATCTTTGTTCTGTTAGTGCATCGCAAAAAAAAAAAAAAAAAAAAAAGAGATTCTTATTCATTGCTGTCATGTACGTGGTGGAAGCATGCAGGGTTTTTAGACTTTGTATGATAAAATGACCATTTTATGTCCTTCAAGGAGGGTGATGATGAATGAACTGAATAACTAGTTCTAACAACTTCATTACCAGTTCTCATAAGTGATGACATAAATTGTTTGAAGTTTAGCATTTTATGGTGCTCATCATTGATCCACTTTTTCTTTGTTAATGTAGAAGTTATATTTTGCTATAAAAACTGGTAGGAAAACATCGGAGGATTCAAAATGATTTACCATGGTTTTCATGGATCTGAAAAAGACATGTAGGGTTCTTAAAGAGGTGTTGCCGACGAATTTAGGGAAAGAAAAGGAGTTTAGAATCCTAACACTTGAGAATATACTTATTATGCGGAGTTTACGACTAGTGTGACTAGTATCATTGTGCTGTCGCTGACATCTTTTATGTGGAAATAAACTTAAACTAGATGTTATCCCATGCGTTGCGCGGGTAGATTTTAACATATATGTATGAGTATATGAAATTTAAAAACAATGTAATTTTTGTTATTAGTCTAAAATATAAACAAACATTTATACAAATAGAAGGTAAATATATTTTTGAATCTTTACAAGTTGTGTTTGTTTTGTTGTAGTATAATGGCAAAGAAGATTTGACTAAATACAATCCATACAAAGCATCTTGAAATATGATATTATTAAAAAGAATTTGTGACCTTCGATGTCATCTTTTTTTTTTTCAATTTTTTTTTCCTTCATATTTTCATATACTTGACTTTGGTTGTCTTGCAATTTGTTTTCATTGCCAAAAAAGAATTTTTTATGATTTGTAAGTTTTTTCGTTGCCTTATTTTAAAAGACTTCTAATAGATTAAAATAAATTAGTAAGTGCCATTACTAAGATGACATGCACTGGTGACAGTTCCTGATTCATTTGAAACTGAGTGCTACAAAGAATCACACAAGCATCATTAGAATTATATAGACCATGTCTATACTAAAGGGAAACATAATAACACGAAATAGGAAAAAACATAACACTTGGATAATATGCATTCGAGTAGAATGTGAGGTTGTTGCAGAATTCTAAAACTTGCATGATAAGCAATGCTTACCTCACAGGTCCACTGAAACCAAAGGGGACCGTCCAAACAATTTGTGTAGTGTTTGGGCTGAGACTGACATTATGTTGGTGAAAATAAAATAAAAATGTTAAGTGTGTGTAGGACCTCCTAGCTAGCAGATATATGAACGGGGAAACATGCATGTATCTCAAATACAAAACTAACTGGATAGAAAGCACTGATGTTTCAAACTTTGGATTTGGTAAAAGATCTTATAGGAGATCTATCATGTCAAATGACCATATCTCCAAACTGTTATTTTTTATAAGCTAAATAATTTTATTATGATTTTTTTTTGACACAATAATTTTATTATGATTAAACAACACAAATGTAACACAAGGAGTGTTACAGATTAGATAGATAAAAAATACAAGGTCTTTGAAAATGTCATCGGCTGAAAGCAAGCAAAACAACGTATAGAATGAAAATTACGCCTACATGGACGGCCTAAAATCAAAACAAACTCCTGGAGTCAGAGAACACAATGGAATATAATATGTACATGCATGTGAAGTCCAATCCTGACATCTGAGAGAAGTGCGCAGAAAGCATATCACATCTTGAACAAATTGAAGTAGTGTTTCCAGCAACTTAAGAACCGAAGGATATTTTCTTTCTATTCAAAGATAAACTCCTCTGCCTATAGTCAATAGCTGGAAGTATTGACTTCATTCCTTTAGTTGAAAATATTACCTTTCAAATTAAAGAGACATTTGTTGCAAATAACTTTGTTTGACAGCATCCTGCAGCCCCGTCTATGTAAATGTAGCAGAATCCAAGATATTCATATGGCAAAATTTAGCTCCTCTCCAAATTGTTGTTCAGCAAAGTGTGGGACAAAAGTTGAAAACACCATTGGAATGTCAAACTATTGAAAGTGTAACAAGAGAAAAGCAACAAAAGAATGAATAATGATCTGTTATAACAGGAGGTATTAAAATATCAGAGAATGTAATTACCAAATTATAAAGGCTAATAAAGGAATAGTAAGTCTAAAAAAAGGGAATATAATGCACTGCTTTTTTTAAGTCAGTCCAAATTCTTGCATACAAAGGAGAAAACTTGACATAGAGCGCCATTGTCAAAACAATCACCCAATAAGAGATAGAATTTGCAATTGGATTGGTGCAATTGAATATTTTTTTTAAAAAAAAAACAGTAGTTGAGATGTATATGTTTTAACAATAATGGTAGCAGATGATAATCAAACATCGGCACCTCACCGGCAGTGCATCACTTGCCAACTCCAACTCGATTGAACCCCTTCAGAGCCACAGCAATGCCCACATCTAAATGGATCATACTGTTTATATGGAAATGCCTGAGAGGTAAGCAATTGGACGAATATGGAAAAATGAGGCTCAACAGAGTAGAATGGGTGTGCTTTGGAGGTGCCACATAGGGGTGTGCATGGTCCAAAAACCAAACCCAATTGGTCCAAATTTGTGGTTCGGCTTGGTTCATAAAAACCAGTTTAACAAAAACTGGTTATTTTTTGAACCGGTTTTAATTCGGTTCAGTTTCGGTTCAAAACCGGTTTAAGATGCGAACCGGTTCGATAATCATTGAACTGCTATGAAACCGGTTTTTTTATCTGGACCGGTTTTTTGTCTGAACCGATTTTGGATAGAGTTGCAGAAAACCAATTTGTACCTTTTCACCCCTTCAATGAAAATTTTCTTTTTTATTTTCAAGTTACTTTTAAAAATGAGAGTATGTTTCAATATTTTTATATAAAATAAATAAATAAATAATTTTCATATTTATATTTTAAAAAAATACATATTAGTCTGTAAAATATGTATTTTTTAATTAAAAATTAATATATAATTATTATAAAAATACTAAATATAAATGAAATGATTATTAATTCATGAAATTAATATATCTTTTACAGGATGCATGTTTATTTTAAAAAATTACTAAAATTATTTTTATAAAAATGTAATTATGAATATATATTTAAAAATTAATATTTAATTACTGGAAAAAAACCAAATAAATCTCTTAGAATGATTGAGATTAAGATCTAACATCGTGCCGCTTTATCTTCAACTAAACTGAACTCTTTAAGTTTTTATTTTACATTTATAATTTCTGCAGCATGTTAACGTTATCAAAAGCAAGTTCAACTAACTTCGCTTCAACGTCGCCCGCGATGATGATTCTGACGGCGAAAATGGATCTGATCGGAAACAATCAAATGAGGAAGGTAATGTAAGCAAAACAGTTGAAGAAGTTGTTGGGGAGAGAGAGAGAGAGAAGCACAAATCAAAGAGGAGAAGTAAACAAAATCGTAAGGCCGTTCAGTCTATGTAAGAACGTTGGATAATTTTTCCGGCAACCAGAAAAGGAAGGAGGAGTTGTAGAAGGAAGAAGAAACTCACAGAACGAAGTGTGAGAAGGCAGAAACACAAGGTCATTTCCTCAGCGATGAGAGAGAGAGAACAGGAGGGGCATCTCTTTTCCTAGTGTCTGGGTTTAAACCGGTTCAAACACTGGGTCGGATTCGGGTTTTGGGCCACTGACCTGATTATAAAATATAGTCTGGGTTATAAGCCTAATAAATGGTTCTAGGCTTTTTTATTGTGGTGTGGTCTAGCACATGAATCTGGGCTGGTTAACCACTTAGTTTGCACACCCCTAGTGCCACATCATAAATTTTTCTGATTTAGCAAAATTTGGATTACATGGCAAGGAAAAAGGTGAAGTGTCATCGCAAGGATTCGTGGGTGTGTTATAAATAGATTATAAATAGATTCTTATAAAACCACTGTTTTTTTGTCAACGGTGTAAAGTTTTCATTCACTAAGGGTCTGTTTGGTTCAACGGAGGGGAAAGTATGGGAGGGATTTTAATAGAGGGAAGGGAAGGGAAGAAATTTTAATTAAATATTTGTTTGGTTCATAGGAGAGGAGGGGAGGGGAGGGTTTTTAATTAGATATATGTTTGGTTCAGGAGGAAAGGGGAGAGATTTTAAAACTAATTTACTATTTTATCGTTGTAACCTTTTATAAATAAAATTAGAACAATACAGACTTCTATTAACGTTGAATTAAACAAGAATAAAATTAAAATTAAAAGCTCTACATAATACGTTGTATTAAAAATAAAATTAAAACAAGCATCAAATTTCATTATAAAGAAAAACCAGTAGCTAGGCATTGACATAGATAAAGAAACACCACAAAATATCCAAGTTTTCACTAAAAATGCACAAGTTTAGATAATATGCAAAATGTTAATAAAGTATTAAGCAAAATGACAACCATTAAGCTCAAGTCTTCAATCAAATGCATCATCACTCTGAAGAGCCAAAGACCATTTGCATAATCACTGCTTTGTGTGCATCCGCTGGACATTGAAGAGTCATTCTTAGTTTGTCAACATCTTTCATTAAAGAGCAATAGTCTTAGGCAGTGATTTTGTATCACATACACAATCCTTGATTAAATTCCAAGTTTTTTTCCAGAAATTGGAGGTAGCTTATAGTTATGGCGTTCTCTCATTATGTTATTTCCTTTTCTTATTGCTGCATTTCCTTCTCTCAAAACCTCTGCAACCACATGCATTGTCTCTTTAAGTTCAACAAATTCATTACTTTTTGTCTTTGTTGGCCACTCTAGATTTCTTCTTTTTACTGCCATCATTTGTCGTGGGTGAAGGATCTTGAGATTGCATTCCATGAGTTGAGAAATTAAGATCATTACCATCATCAAAATAAGTATCAAAGCTCTCCAAATTCACCTCATTCTGAGAGATACGATTATCAAGGTTATCAATAGATTCAATGAAGTCTTGCTCCGTGGTAGAATGCCCTTGTTTTCTTGTCTCCTTTACAGTCCCACCTTCATCTCCGTTAGCTCGATTATACCCATGAAGTTTCATCATCTTCTCGTAATTTGGAATTGGGACATTTCTCCAATATGCTGCTTTTGGTTTTGATTGAAAAAAGGTAAATTTTATAGAAGTTAATCAATTATTGATTAGTGACATATTATAAATTACAAAATCTAAGAATTTTACCTCAATTAGAGCATCCCAGACTTCTGGCTCAACATCCCACAAATGAGTAGATCGATTTCAAGCAAACCCACTCATACCATTTTTAAAAATATCATAAACATCAGTAAAGTTTTTTTTTTACGGTTTTCCAGCGATTTTTTACCATCTCATTGTCAACTTTACTCCTAAATAATGCACTCAACTCAGCCACAATGTTTTCATATGCAGTTGTAGTGAAGGTACCATTGACCTTGTTACCTTTTTTCATATTTGTGCATGAAAGCATCAATAAGAGCATTATCCATGGCTACGGACCAAGTTAAGTGCTCCTTACCATTGTTTGTTGGTAGTTGCCTTTTGGGTGCCATGCTACTATATTTACAAATTATAACATAACAAAATTAATAAAATAAGATAATAAACAAGAAATATTGGAATAATAACTTAAACATGTTTCATTTCAACAACGTCAACATTGCAAACTCAAATCCAACGTGCATCAATGTAAATAAACATTCATGTAATAAATACAAGTGCAAAACATTTAGCCCAAACTATCATTTTGATAATTCATCCACATTTGATTTGCTAGATTGTTTCTTATAAGCTCACCCCGAGCAACCTCCACACTGTCACTTCTCGAAGCTTGATTATTTTTGTGAGATACATTTTGATTTGCAAGTTCAACATCTACTTCAGCTATAAGGTCTTCATCCGGGTCTATGCTCATTAAATAATTGTGAAGAATGCAACATGCAAAAATGATTAGTTTTTGAGTTTTGATTCCATAAGTGGGCTCTATTGAATTAGATAAAATCTCAAATCTTTTTTTTAACACCCCAAAGGCTCTTTCAATTGCATTGCGCAAAGATGCATGTCGAAGATTAAATAATTCTCTATAATTTTGGGGTGGATTCCTTGCCGAGTATTCTTTCAGATGATATCGAACTCCTCTATAAGGTGTAATAAGCCCACTTGTCAACATGAAGCCACCATCAATGAGGTAATATTTTCCTATAATCAATGCAAATAATCAATGTGATAGATTGAAAAATTGGAAAATGAATTTAATTTATTATGAGTTCTTAATTACCTTGAGGAATTACTAATCAAAAAAAAATTACCTTGAGGAGTTTTAAGTTTATCTTCTCGTGTTAATGCATTCTTTATAATTCTTGAGTCAGAGGCAGTGCCTTCCCATCCAGCAAGCACATAAGTGTACTTTAAATCAAATGTGCACGCTGCTAACACATTTTGTGTTGGGTAGTCTTTCCGACCACGATACCGAGGAGCATCTTTTGAAGATACTTTGATATGTATATATGTCCCATCTATGGCACCATACAATCCCGATACACTATATTTATATTAATATAATCTAAGTAAATCATGCTAATGTTTGAGTGTAGGGTGACTTAATGATAAAAATTTTACCTTAAAATATGGGTGGAATCTACTACTACTATGAATTTCAAGGGGGACTGTTGAGCCATCGGGTTGTACAAGGAATTTTTCTTCTAATTCAAGAATAGCTCTCAACACTTTATGAAGATGACGACTAATTGTCTCACCAGAACGACGAAACCAAAAGTCGACTTCACGATTTTTAGCATTATATGTCAATATATAAATTGATTTTGCAACTTGTTCTTCCACAGTGTTGGTTGTAAGCCACCCTCTCTTTCTAACATACCACATAATGTTGAGAAAGCTTCCGGACTCATTCTTAATGTATTTCTACAAGTTTCACTAATACTAATTCGACCCATTATTTCTTCACGCACTCTTTCTCTCTTGGAGCCCATACTATAACTCAATTTTCTCTTACGAGACATCCAAATAACAAAGCAATAAACAATAGCACACATGAGTTGAGCTATAGCTCTTCGGCGGAAGTCAAACCATCTATTGACGATAATTTTCCAACCTTGATTATCCATCTAAGACATAAAAAAAATTATAAAATTAAAATACATTTTTGAATAGTTCAAAAAAAAAAACATGTAATTGAATTCAATTGAAAGCAAAACAAAGACAGAGCGATTATATCAACAAAAAAAAAAACAAAGACAGAGCGAAGCAAAGAAAAGCAATAAGCAAAGAATAAAAAAAAAAAACAAAGATAAAAAAAAGTACCTGGAAGGATAAAAAACCAAACGCACCTGAAAGGATAAAAAAATAAAGAATCAAAAAAGAAAGTAATAGAAAAGAAGCAAAAAGCCAAAAGCAACGAAAACGAAAGACATAGATGTAATTGGAAGTTGGTGTGTGATTAATGACTTGTAAATGTTTGGTTAATTCAGTTTTTTATGTGGTTAATGAGTTATCATTTTTACTGAAATAATTTCATTTTTCGTAACCCAGTAAAAAATACATTGTTAATGACTTGCAAATGTTAATGCAGTTCATTACGTGGTTAATGAATTACTTTGATACTGCATGGTTAATGAGTTACTTTGATACTATATTTTTCAAACCATTAAAATGTTCATGGTTAATGACTTGCAAATACTTGTTAAATTCAGTTTATTACGTGATTAATATGTCACTTTAATACTATATTTTTCACAACATACTAAAAAATACATGTGAAATATGATTACCCATTAACCACGCAATGAACTAAATTAACTCAGTATTTGCAAGTCATTAACCGTGTACTTTTTAGTGAGTTGTGAAAAAATAAAATTAATTTTGTCTAAAAATAATAATAACTCGTTAACCACGTAATGAACTGAATTAATTAAGTATTTGCAAGTCATTAACCACGTAGCAACACATAAACAGTGTTATCTAGTGTTGCGTACGGTTGTTGCAAAACTGGTTGTCAAAATAACATTTCTCTTCAATTAATGGCAAGACCCAAAACAACAATGCACGAAATACATTGAGCATAGGTAGAGATTTGCAATGTCTCAACGCATAAACAATTAGAACTTAAAGACATGCTTCTGCCTCAACATATACACAACTAACAATTATTCCAAGAACTTAAACTAACAGGGGAAAAAACCTAAGACTACTCATGCACTAATATCAACTTGGGTCAGACTCATTAGGGTTATAAGTAATGTTTTTAAAACCGGATCGGACATCAACCAAGGAGAAGTACCAGTTCAAAGTTTAATGATTAGACTGGGTTGAATCGGGGTTGGACCGGAAACAAATAAATAATAATAATATTTAAAATTTTAATATAGTATCTTGCATAATAGATATTATAATATCTCATTAAATTTACGATATAAATAAATCACATCAAGATTTTCACTTTTAACAAATAATGGAACATTGTTACCGCTCATTATCAAAAAATAATAAATGAACATCACAATTAAAATGTAAAGTGAAGACACGAATTAATACATGCAATCTAATATGAAAACGTTCCATTCAAAACTGGACCGAATCGGTCGGTTCGACTGTTTGGACCGGGAACCGGGTGACCCCCAAGAACTGCCCAGCAGAGAATTAGCCGATCCGGCGGTAGAACTAGCGGGAACCGGCCGGTTAGGGGTCGAACCGATTTTTTTTTTTTTTGAAATTTCTAATTGTTTTTATATTAAAAAGATCAATTTTGGTTCTCAAGGCCACAACAAGTCATCTTACCACTAGTCTACATGTTATTTTGTGTATAAATTGAAATGTTATGTATATATTATAAATTTTTAAATATATATATATATATATACCAAATATATAATATATATATAAAAAAATGTTATATTTTAAATATATATACCAAATATAATATATATATATATATATTTAAAAAATAATATTTTATTAGTTCTGGTTCGACCCCGGTCCGATCCCAAAACCCTGAACTCTTGCCCTCGCTGGTTCAATACCCGGTCTGGTTTTAATTACCTTGATATATATAAATGTTTAATAGTCAAGCATCCACATATAAAAAAGAATAATTAAACGTTCCATATATATAAAAATTGAATATTAAAAAGAGGTTGCATTACATATATGGCGGCTACTATCGTGCATGAGACAATAGGGTCCTGCACAATACATTAGGTAAATATAACAATGTTTTGATATAAGTAATCATTTTTTGATAGATGTTTTAGTTACCACAGATGTTTTGATATAAGTAATCATTTTTTAATATTGTGAGTTAGTTAATCATTTTTTAATATTGTGAGTTAATCCCTTCCCTGCATTCCAACGTCGCCGCCTGAGATTAATTGGACAAATTTCTCCGGCGACGGCTAGTAGATTCGGAAGCATATCACAGAACGAGGGGGCACGAAATGGTTCAAGGATCGTCGCCGTTGTTATCCAAACATGGTGAAGGGTTGAGGCACCTGTAAGGCACAGACGGTCTATTCGCGAAAGTGATGGTGACTAGAGGGCTTTGATGTTAGTTCTTTCGAACCCTGCCATTTTCACTGCTGGTAGAAGAAGAAAAGGAAGCGGCGGGGCTACAAGTAAAGTGTACATCGCGAACCTTGTGATGGCATCGTGTGGAAGCTGTGAAGTGAGGGAGAACTCGAAAGATGCGGAAAAGGACGAAATGCGAGAGTGAAATGGCATTGGCTTCCTCTATTTCAGTGGGTATCGTCTTCTTCTCGTCACTGATAAACCCTAATAGCGGGCTTATCATTTTTTTCCTATGTTTTCTTTAGCTTTCAGTGAGAGTGCCAAATAAGCGGAAGTGCCAAATGAAATTTGGGTTTAATTGGAGTCTGGAGGGGAAAGATGGAAGGAAAAATTTGGGAGACTAACCTAATAGAGGGCTTTGATGTTAGTTCTATCAACAAATGAAGTTATTTTCATTCTGAAAAAGTGGTGGCGACTCACTTATTTCCTTCCATCCACCCAGGAAATGGTTCACCTAAAGTGCTCTCAATAACACTTGGTCTAATTACAACAACTGTAATATCCTCCCTTAATTTGTCAGTCATCATTTCTCCCATAGCCTTTGTGATCTTTGTTTCTATATTCTACAGACCTGGGGTGAGGGTGTGATGGAAAATGGACTTGCTGTAATAATGGGGAGATGCCGCCGTCGATGTTTTAGGTGGTGGGAGGAGAGATGCAGAAATAGTTAGGGTTTCTGATTAATAAATTTTCTTTCTTTTGCCTTTTGCAATTTGACCCCTACCTGGTTTATGTTGTAAATACATTAAAACCCAACTAATCTAAAAGCCTGTGCCAAATATGTTACTGCAAATTATTTTCACTCATGTATCGTACATGATCTAGTAGACTTAGGCACGGTAGACAAAGCCTACATTTGCTAAAATATACAATAGTTAAGTTACATATATTTAATGTTGTATCCTGAAAATCAGCTGCACATGTAGCTTAGTGGTCATTAGCTGTGCACATAGCTTAAGGGTTGTAATCTCGAACCCTGTTGGGGATGATTCCGAAAGTTTTTAGACAATTATAAGCTAAAAATGCTGAACCCGGTTCTGTAGCAAAGCGGTTTACATTTCACTTTCGGTTGCAAGGTTGCAAGCTTTGTTGGAGGAGCAGAATAAATGTTGCAGACGTATTTGATCACCTTTGGATCCAAAGAGCATTTTTCCTTGGATTTAGATCTACAACTCTTGGTTGGACAAGGGATTTGTCGTGTAGGGGAGGGATTCCTAGATTCTAAGGAAGATACAATGCTCCAGAAGCTAGTGACGATGGAAACGAGGTGACAAATGCCAAAGGGCTGAAGAAGCAAATGAAACGTTCTGGTGGTGGCTCTAGTGGAAGGGGTGTGAGTTCTGGGTCTGCGGCGGTTGGTGGCTCACCATGGTGGTGATTATTTGAGTCGCGGGAAAGCAAAGCTCCCCTTCGAAAGGGATGGGTTTCAACAACAAGGAGTTGAGACTCCTTAGCATAATCAATTTTCTGAGCATGCCGGTTAGGGAAATGGTAGAAGATGGTGTATTGTGAGGAAGACAACAAGGTTGGAACTCAGACGTTGGTGGGGGAGAAGACCCCAACAATCTCCAGAGGAAATATCATATCAATTGCTAGGAAGATCAAACACAACACACTACCCACGAGAAAACCCTAGCGAACGACCTAGAGAACAAGGAGCTAAAAGAGTAAATATTGTTTTTCAGTTACACATTAAATCATCGTGTCGAAAATGTGTTGTTTTATTTTTTGGTCAACTATGTATCATTTCATTCATACGGGCCAACAGCCTCAAAATATTACATCAAGTGCAAACATCAACCCACTATTGGGGCATAGTACAGGAATCATACTTACTCTAAAATAATACCTTAAGATATGAGTAGCTCCGGACCAAAGGTAACCACTAAGCTACCAAAACACAGACCAGCCTAAACATCGTAATGATGACAAGGCAACCATATCATGATCTGGTGGTTTTGCAGGTAGGCGGAGTGAAAATCCAATCCAAGATACCTCGTGCCACTCTACTTGAGCACTCGAGAAAAGTCTTCCCTATTGAAACTTATCTTTATCCATAACAATCTTTGGATGAGAGTCCCAAAACAGTGTTTTACCACTTCCTTCTTGTTCATTTAAAATGTGTTGTTTGCATAGTTACTTTCATTGGAAGGCCCACAGCACAAGATTAAAAGCTGATAATTGCTATTTGCACACCCTTTTTACTTTTCCCACACCCTCCCCCTAAAATGAGCACAATACACTACCAATTAAACATTATGGAAATTAACTTCTGAATGAATTCAAAAATCAGTTTATAGACTTTATCATTGTGCTTTGTGCCCCTTTCACACCTTTTGAGGAGTTTTAAATTATCCGAAAACAAATTTTTCGATGCATCCGAAAACTAACTTTTCGATGCGTCCGAAAACTAATTTTCGGATGTGCAAAAAGCGTATCACCTTGCCGCCTGGAAACTAAGTTTCACATGCATTTGGAAACTAATTTCTAGACGTGTAAAAAGCGCATCACTACCATCGTGAAACTAATTTTTGGAAGCAAATTTTTGCATTTATGAAACATTTCCAGACCGTAGAAAAAAAAAAAGAAAAAAAACCCATTTCGGATGGCAAATTGTTTTGCTTATTGAAAGCACCTAAAAAATCGTGGTTAATAACGTTTAAAATTGTGGTTAATAAAGTTCAGTTAATGGTAATGAGTTGCAATACCTTATATATCCATTAACCAAGTTCAACATTTTATTAACCACGTGTGTGAACTGCGTTAACCAGAAAAATAGTTGTCAATTTTAAGTATCCCATTTGGTTGTACAAATAACACAACCGATTTTAAAAGTACCTACTTCACACTATAAACTCGGAAAGATATAGCAGCCAAACATCGAAAGACTTGTATGTTTTGGCGGTAGGATGAATAAAAAGACCTTTGCAGCCTAAAAAACCTAAAACAAAAAGATTAGACCACCTTATCTATAGGGAAATTAATAGACGACACTCTGAGATACTCACCTGAATGGTTAAAAACAGTCTCAGTAGAGTTCGCAAGTGACAGACAGTCACCTGAATGGTTAAAAACAGTCTCAGTAGAGTTCGCAAGTAACAGACAGAAAGTGTGATTCAAGTGTGTAAATATAATAACATGACTTTGATATTGTTAAGCTCTGCAATTATTTAAGGAAAATGATATTTGTCGCGAAACAGTTACTTCGCGATATATCATGAGCAGATCATGAACGTTTTCTATTCGCCAATTTTCCGTGAATTCCGCAAAACAATGAATCAACAACTTTCCGGTTTTCTAAAATTCTGACACATGATTTCGTGAGCTTCATGATGATTTTTCCTCGCTATAAATAGTATTGCTCATTAATTAAATAAAAAGTCGTTTAAACAAAATAATCCAATTTAAAGAGGGAACTAAGAATATGGAGTACCAGCTATATACAAAAAAAAAAAAAAACTGAATACGTAATTGATACTAAATTTAAAACTTGCAGATACCATTACTTTTGTATCTAGACACATATCTTTGCCACCAGACAATGCAATGCAATGAAAAATTGCTTGACAGTTGAGAATACTAAATGTACCTATATACAAACCAAGCCCTAGGCATTGCTCCCGCTTTCTCGGTTTGCCATGTATGTTAAATAAATAGTCCACACATATGCGCAGGAACTATTCATCAGTGGCTGCAGCAATTGTAATAGTGATAGATACATTAGCTAAACAGCTAGAAAGTAACTGCTGAGTTGAAGAGACTTCTAAAAATTTAAATAACAGAAAATGAAGTTCTTAACAAAGATATTCCATCCAATGTACAAACCTGTAAATGAACTGGAATGAATTTGAAGGTAACAAAATCACATGCAGGCCAAAACACAGCACCACCTAATAATGTAGGAAGTAGATCTCGCTTCAGCCTGGTAATAATTTCAGGCCCACTTTCACCTGATATTGGCATCAAAATGTAATTCAGAATCACCAATAACCCTTGGACCCAAAAAAAAAAAAAAAAACCACCAATGACCTTACTTCTTTTGCAAAAAATGTGTGAAAAAAATTGTAGTGCACATCATCAATGTCATTGACATGTGTATGTAATTTGCGTGTGCCACTATTAGTGAATTTACTAAAGAGACATTATTTAATTTTTAAATATACAATCATTAAAAAAAGTACTTGAAACCCTGCAAGTTCCATTTGTTAGTCTTTTTCCTTATGAGAATGGAATTCGTTTGTCTCTTAGAAAAATAGTTTTGTCTTAGTGTCATTTTCTATACTTTTCACCTTTCAACCATGAGTTCATGCACCAGAACCTCCTATGTCCTTGCCAGAAAACACTCCCTATTTTTTTCATCTTCATCTGCGATCCAAAACAAAAACTTTTCCCCAGTTTTCCCCCAATCTACCAATCTGCTACTCATACAAGGTTTGAGCATGGAGCACTTTGTTGAATCCCTTCAACCTTGACAACAAAAGGAAAGGACATAAGGATGAATTGGGGGACAAAGGTTTCAAGGTTCAAATCCGGGAAGAGGAGAAGCATGGGAATCAAAATGAAGGGGCAATTAGGGTTTGTGACAGAAACTCTGGAGCAAAATAAAGAAACAAACCCTTTATTTTGCACTGGAATGATCTGCAAACTCTGACTATGAACTGATTCATTTATTGAGCCAGTATAATTTTTATAGATGAATCCACCGGACTAGGGTACAACCCAAGGAGGAGTTATTATAATATTTTCAATTAACAAACATTTTTAAATTCTTAATAAATTTATTAAGTTGATTACGTAATGCGACATTTTTGTTTGCCACACTATCGCTTAATTAGAGCCAAATTAATGACAAGGACCAAAGTTGGTTATTTTTAACCATTAATGGATCAGGCGCTACATGCAAATTAAAGAGAGAACAAAACCAAAAAGTGCCATATCTAGAGAGATAAAAAACATATTTAAGCCAATAATTAAATGTAACAGATTTTAACAAGCTTAGGATGACAAACCAAACTATTGTAAAAAAAAAAAAAGGATGACAAACCAAATAATACATGGAAATAATCATGCATATGATATATTAGTTTAGTGTCTAATAGCCAGACAAAGGGTACAGAGATCATGTACATGGTTAAACGGCCAAGTCTCCCACCCCGAGTCTAAAAGGAATCTTGCGAAAGCTAACAAAAAAGGAAGCGAGAATGAGATACAGAGGTATAGATAAACCGATAAATAAACCAGATTTGACTCATTTAAAGTAAGAGATACACTAAAGCATAAAATGCAGAATTGTTACTATAGATCGAAAAATCAATAATTGAGATTTTAACAAGTTCATGGTTTGTTACACATGCGCACAAGTATATTATCACAATCTTAAACTATTGATTTTTCAAGGAATGGTTATCCTTACACCTTATCCTCTAAAGTGCATCTCCTCACTTTAGAGGAGCCAAATCCAAATAGATTAACCCACCGGATTGAAGAGTTAAGAAAAGGTCACAATTTAAAATATTAAAAATTACCTTGTACAACACCGTTATAGGAGAAGAAAACAGTATTGATGACAGGACCAAATACAGCTTGCCCCATGAAAATTTTCTTCAAGGTTGTTGCTACATCTCTATTTGGTAAAATCTTCGACAAAAAATTAAACCACATATGCTGCGATGGCCCCAAGATTAGCAATCCATAAATTGCCATGCGGGATGTCCTTTTTAAGTCATATGAAGCAGAAGCGGGTAATGTAATCACCTAACATGTATAAATCAATATATTAGTGAAGACACAAAGACCAAATAATAACCAAAACTTCAAAAGTAGAAAACTAGAAATAATAAAAATAATGAGGATCTCTGACACTCATTATCTAGCCATGACTGGTAAGAGTTCTACTTTCTCATCCTTTAATGTTTCTAGTACTGTGCCTGTGGATCTTTGGATTGTTGATTATGATCATATGACCCTTTATCCCTCATATTTTTCATCCTAGTTTCCTTTGTCTAGTAAACATCAGATCACCATTGCTAATGGATCCCGTATTCCAGTTATCTGTTGTGGTAACATTTAACTCATCCTTCCCTTCATCTGAATAATGCATTCCATGTCCCTAAACTCACCAGTAATCTTTTTCTGTCCACAAACTTGCCCAAGATTTAAAATGTGCAGTGACATTCTTTCATTCCCATTGTGTTATTCAGGATCTTGCCACGAGGAGGATGTTTGGAATTACTAAGGAACAGGGAGGGATATTATGTGCATCATGAGGAAAGTAAAAGTAGTACCAAACAGATATCAAACAAATTCCAACAGACTCAAGCTGAAACTATTCTGAAGGCATAAAATTCTCCTTCACAGTTCACACTCATTTGGATGTATCAAGAGACAATGCATAGACCTAGTGGGAAAAGGCTTTTGTTGTTGTTGTTGCTTATTTTACAAGTTGCATTAGTTTAGCCAGTCCAAGTAGTTAAGCAAAATTCACATGTTAGTTATTTAGCCACTTGTCTGTGGTTATTAGATATAGTTGTTGTAAACCCCATTGATGATTAACTGAGTGAAAAGGTGAAAAAGATAAAGATTCAAGAGAAAATCCTAGAGCAGGAAACCCTTCCCATTAGTTTGTCTTTTTTATTCAATCTTGACATCAAGTGTTCAGTTTCAGCCACTATTTTCTAGTCATCCAGTGTCCAAATCATCCCTCCAAGTCTCCAACGCACTACTACTGCACTCCTACTTTGTACTGAAACTTAATCTCATTAAAATTAAAATAAATATATTGGGATTATGGTTTTAGAAATATATCTCATCTTCAATTCAATTCTCCAATGATTCAAACTCGTTTCACGTAAGTTCCCACTACAGATAACAAAAGGAATACCGTGAAACGAGTTTAAAAATTTGCCAGTGACCTACATTTTCACAGTTAACTTTCACCAAAATGAACTATTTAAAAACCTAAAACTGCATCACTCATTCAATGACAAGAAACCATTCAACTTTTTCTAATGGCCATAGACATAGCCAATTAACGCTATTCCAGCACTTAACATTAACACACAAAAACATTTAACATTCCAAGAACTACGCACACTTTGTTCATAAGCAAGTTTTAAATTTCGGTCCACAGCCACAATGGCCATCATAAAAAACAAATAATAATACTAAAATTGCTTTCATAATATTACGGTATTAAAGGTCTCTGCAGCTGGAAATTGCAGCCACATTTATCAGTAATTTTCCGCAATTTCAAGCATCATATAATATAACTATTAACCTTACAAATGGTAATCCAAGAGTTTTAGATTTTGTTACCTGAGAAGTCAAGTCAGCAGCAGTGAAAATAAACGAGGACGTTATGCTTTTAGTGATAACCGGGTAAGTTTCAAGCTTACGCAGATACCAACCCACAAATCCAAGCTTGTTAGATGAAGAAGAAGAAGAAGAAGAAGAAGAAGAAGAGAAGGAAGGATTGGGTGTTGGCGAGAAAGAAGGGTGCGAGGTTTTGTGATGCCAATGTGTTTTTTCGATGCGGTGATAACGTCGAACACATGGTGGGCAATGCGGGTGGTGGGTTTTAGGGAGACCCAGGAAGAAGTGTTTGGCTATGTTTCGCGAGATGCTGTTGTTGCTCATTGTGGCACGGGGAGAGTGAAGAAAGCGAATGTTTATGGCGGGGGCATTTGGCTTGAAAAATGTTGGTTTCGTGAAGAGATTCACACTGGGAGGGAGATGATGTAAGGGGATGTCGAGTCGATTGCTCCGAGATCCCGTGATTGCCGGAACCTCCTCCGACTCGTTTAATTTATTTGATTGTTTGAATTTACAGAGTTAACCCTTTTTTTGACCGGATTTACATACTACGGTGTATACATTTGAAAATAGGATATAACTCTATCTACAGAAGTCATAACGACCTATCTCAAGTAAAGATAACAATTCCCATCCTAAGTATATGGCCTGATAAGGCATTCAAACTAGTGTAGTTATCTTAAATAACCGAAGCATATACTGCTTATCAATAACAGATATTCAAATTCAAATTTAATCTCCATTACACCCCTTCAAGTTGGAGGTTGCGGATTATGCAATCCCCACTTGACTGACAATTCCCAAAATTGTTTCGCTCCTAGAGATTTCGTGAAAATGTCTGCTTGTTGTAGCTTGGTTGGTACATTAACTGTAGATATGATTTCTTTGTTGAGGTGTTCTCGAATGAAGTGACAATCCACTTCAATATGCTTAGTTCTCTTGTGGAAACGTGGATTGGATGCTAAATGAATGGCAGCTTGATTGACACAATGTAAAATCGTAGGAGAATCGCAGCTCACATGCATATGTGTAAGCAATTTTCGCAACCATATAATTTCACTAGTCGCATGAGCCATTGCCATGTACTCCACTTTACTTGAGGACCTTGATACAATTGTTTGCTTTTTAGTTTTCCACGATATGAAAGCTATGGGGGTTGCCCTTAGCTTCATTAGAAAGCCAGAAATTGATTTCCTAGTCAACAAACATGAAGCATAAACCGAATCATAGTAAGCAACAAGTTTGAGGTCATTCTCCTTTGGAATGATGATTCCTTGTCCTGGTGAGGATTTCAAGTATCTCAAAACATGCATGGTTGCATCCCAATGCCCTTGTCGAGGCTGTTGCATAAATTGGCTGAGAACATGTATTGAGTATGTTATCTCTGGTCGGGTGATGGTGAGGTATATGAAACGTCTCACCAACCAACGATATTGAGAAGGATCCACATACAAGAGGACTTGAATCCAAAGCCAACTTGTGATTAGGTTCAAGTGGGAATGATGAAGCCTTGCAAGCTAGCATCCCACATTCAGTTAGAATGTCTAAAGTGTACTTTTGTTGACATATAAACAAACTTGAGGGGCCACGAGCTAGCTTTAGACCGAGAATGTATTTTAATTCTTATAGACCCTTAATGTGAAAACACTCATTTGAGGTATTATTTGAACTTAATGCACGCATTGGTATCATTACCTGCTATAACAAGATCATCAACATACATGAGTACAACCATAAAAATTGAATTATGAGAGTATGTAAACAAGCTATGGTCCGCCTCGCATTCCAGAAAACCATACTTCACCAATGCATGTGACAATTTTGAGTACAAATTGCGCGAGGCTTGTCGTAGCCCATATAGTGACTTTCTTAAGCAACAAACCATTCCTTTCTCCGGAGGATCATAGCCTTGCTGCATCACCATGTATACCTCCTCATCTAATTCTTCGTGCAAGAACACATTGCTTACATCCATTTGGTGTAGCTCCCATCCCTTAGTTATTGCGACGGAAAGTAAGCACCTTACAGTTGTCATTTTCGCGACTGTGCAAAAGTTTCATTGAAATCCTCACAATCTACTCAGAGACGAAGCCAGACTCACGTCATAAGAGGGGCCAACTTGAAAAATAAAAGCTCACCCATCTACGCACTTTTCCGAAAACTTTTTTACATGATAAAAGAAAATATTAAATAAATAAAAAAAATACTAGCAAGTATAAAATATTTAATAAATTTTTTCATTCCATTAAAAATACAAACTATTAAATATTTATTTCATAATTAAATGAATATTTATTAGCGAAATCTAAACAAAAAAAGATGGTGTTATTTGAAATTTAATGGTGTAGGAAAGTAACTCTGCTATACCAATTCCCATCGTACGCGTATCATTAACTCATGAAACAAGTAGGAGTAGAATAGAAGCGGGAGAATTGTCAGCTAACGATGACAAGTTCAAGAGAAGAAACCTGGCAAAGTAATAAATACCTTGAATAAAGTTGAATGAATACCTTTTGTTTAAATTTTAAAGTAACAAAAACGACGTGTCTTTTTCTAAAAAATGGAAACGAACTGTCAGTACTACACTATTTTTACAAAATTTCAAAAAGTAACCAAGGGCCCTGACCCCTGGAACGTAACACGTCCCTCCGTCCCTGCATCTACTTGTGTGTATCCTTTTGCCACGAGCCAGATTATACTTCTCAACTTCTCCTGATGCCTTGTACTTAATCTTGTACACCCATTACATTTGCATCCCACTACCTTCTTCCCTTCAGGTAGAAATGCAAGCTTCCAGTTTTTGTTTTCCTCCAACGCCTTGAGCTCTTTATTCATAGCCTCTCGCCATTCTGGTTTGCGGGCTGCTTGGGCGCAGGATTGTGGCTCTTCATGACTTTCTACAGTTGCGAGAAATGCTTGATGCCTTTGTGAGAACTTATCATAATTCACATAGTTAGATATAGGATGAATCATACCTGAAGATGATGATAAGTTCCGCAATGTGTTCCAACCTCAAGTCACACATTGTTTAGGAATCTAGGCTAAGAGTAATTTATAAATACACACTTCTCTCAACCCACCAATGCGTTTTTTAAGTACAAAACCGTAAAGGTCCACGTGTGGGCCAAAACAGATAATACCTCGAAAAACGATGTTGAAGACTTTTCTCGAGATGAGAAAACTCTAATCATTCGTAAGGGGGGGAAAATTCCTTGGGCAGAACAAGCAACAATGATATGTCCCACGCCTTATGTATTAGAAACAAAATGGCAACATTAAAAATTTGTATCTATCATAGAAAGTAAACTAATTATACAGAAACATAAATTCAAAGGTCATTAACCTAAAGATTGTAACACTAAAAACTGCTAACAAGAGCTTATTAGATTTCAACACTTGGATGGAAAGGGTAGAACAAAGGTCCTCAATATATTACAATCATTAAAACATCTCTGTTCTGTTTTGTCCTGATAAGATACTTTCTTATTTGGAACATGAAGAAACCTCTTCAAATAAACTATAAAATTAGCTACTTCTGAATATGAACAAGCTCAAGACCATTATCAATCGAAGCTTTCACAGCATCAACAACCACTTGTGTTTTCCTACTAATACTTGGCCACTTGTTCTCAGGTATTTCATTTCCAAACTTAATTCCTCCAACCAAATGAGCAAATTCCCTAACCATAACAGCCTCTTGTGGAAGATCAGTGTGAATTGTGCATTCACTTGGCTTCGAAGCCCAACCTGTAGAAAGCTCCACAAAATAAGAATTCGAATTTGTGTAAAACACCCCCTCCTTCTCTTCATAAGGGATAACATAATCATGAACACGCAATGACCCTTTTGTCCCCATTGCAGTTATATCCATTGACATGTCTGATAAAAAGGAACAACAAAAAGTTGCTACTCTGTCATCTTCCCATAACAGAGAAGCCTCACAAGATAGCATGACTCCTGCTTCGTTGTATGTAGGTTTGCGTAAGGCTCGTGCTGTTTTGGGTAAGTCATAATTTGCGGCCCATAAGATTGCCCTGATGCAGTACCAACCAGTGTCACCAAGAGTTCCGAGAGCATCAAGGTCTGGCTTCACTCGAATGTCGTTCTCTAGAAAATGTGGACTCGCCCCGTATGTTGAAGTTGCATGTACCTGTAATTAAGCAAGACACAAACGTCACAAAACAATCAGGAATGTGCTAATCAATATTAATGTTAATATTTTGTTCTCATCATCAAGTAAAAATATATTTTGTTCAATTATCAAGAGAATGTGCTACTCTCAATCATGATTTTTGAGATAACAAGAGTAATAAATAATACTCCTCTCGGTCCTTATTATAAAGAATAAAACTCTAATTCACACATATCAAGGTAATAAATTGAAAATTTAACAATCTTGAAGATTTAATTTTTTTTCTCCAAAAAATACCCTTTATATGAATCAACTCACGTGTATAAGAAATATGTATCTCATTAATACAAGTCTTACTGTAAATAAGAGTATAAATGGAAATTAAGCATTTAATGTATTTAGAAATTGATGTTTCTTATAATTAATACAAAAAAAAGACTATTTTATTTCTTATACAAAGGACTAGAGGAAGTATTAATTATCAATAAAAAGAAAAATAACAATAAACATTGACACAATATTTTTCCCACTTTGTTTCTCCATTTTTTTTTTCTTTGAATCACTCTTTCGGCGATCCCATAGTATTCAAGGAAAGGGGGACAGACTAATCTGTGGTTCAGCCACACAGGAAGTGAAGCCTTGCCACCGATTATTCCATCACCAAGAATCGTACTCAAATACAAGTAGAATCCATTTCTTTAGATAGCTAGGATGCATTAACCACTTGTGGCTAAATGACATTTTCCAATTTGTGGATGCAATAACATGGTCTAAGTTAAAAAAAATTATATGCAGATTAACAAGTCATGTTAACAATATTGCACAAGAACATTATCTTTTTCTAAAAGATGCACCGAAGATTATCTATCAAAAAAAAAAATTCATGGGGGTTGCAGTGGAAACGCGTTCTAACCCTTGGGAAGAGAACTGGAGTTCGATTCCCAGAAGGTGTCTTGATTGGGAGGTCACAAAACCTAATAGGTTGATTCTCGTGTGTCTACGTGACCAAATCAGGGATTAGTCCCATAGCGGATCCAAAGACTAAAGCCGAGGAGATAGCTTGATAGACTCATTAGGGAGCTCAAGACCATGAGTTGCAACTAGAAACATTGATTTGATCAATTGAAACTATAAGAATTAGAATAACACATCAGGATAAAAAAAAACATAAACCAACCCTTTTAAATTTAAATTTTATATATTTTTATATCTAATTAATGTAAAGTTAAGATGAAAATTCAACACAAGAGAGGAAAAATTATACCGACTGAAGGCGACCAAACTGTTGTGGATCAGAGAGAAACTGAAACATTTTAGAGGTCCTAGGGTGGTGCATCCACATGGTAGCATCCATGAACTGCACCCCATTAGATTCACACGCTTCCAATATCTTATCAAGCTCACCAACGTTGAGAGCCACTGGCTTCTCAAGCAGCAAGTGCTTCTTCTTTTGAGCAGCAAGCACCGCCCAGCGGAGGTGCAAGCTCGTCGGAAGCGGCACGTAGACGGCGTCGACGTCGGGGTCATCCAAAACTGCGTCGTAGGAGCCGTACACCTTGGCATGGGAAGGGAAACCGTTGGAAGCTGCAAATGTTTTTGCTTTTTCGAGGGAACGGCTTCCAACTGCGTAGAGAGTTGCGTTTGGAGAGAGGTTTATGGCTCTTGAAACCTTTCTAGCTATCTCCGCACAGCCAAGGATTCCAAATCTTATTGGTTTTTTTTCTTCTGCCATTTTTCGGAAGAGTGGAAAGTTGCTAATTAAACCAAAGGCGGTTGTGTGTACTAGTATAGTCTTTACAACATTTTGTTTTCTTCGTTGGTCACAAACAATGATTCAAACAGAGGGACAATTATTGGTGGTGATGAAAAGTCATGCCAGAGAGGCCACTTTCCTCGGACGCCATCTGTTGCCCTCAAAATTGACGGTCACTTTCTTATCAAAAAAATAAATAAAAATTGACGGTCATGGTGATGTAAATAGGGCCGGTGCTTGCCACATGGGCGAGTTTTAAACATGTTTTTGAATATTTGTGGGTATACGTGGATATAATAATAATATGAAACAAATATTTAAATTTTTATATTATAAAATTAAATTTAAGATTTTGATTGTAACGTATAAAATAGATATCTTATTTTTCGGTAAGCATGAGCCTAAAATTATTTCTGATGACCTTAAAACTCACAATGTGAGGCAAAATGTATGTGGTTTGATGATAAATTACTATAAGATATAATATTAAAATACAAGAAAAGTAAACAATTACCTTAGCGAGTAGTTGTGAGTACGGATATCACAATACCTGTCCCGAGGCCCCTGACTCATTAATAAATGGGTAGTAAAAATATCATTTTATTTTATACGCTGAGAAAAACGTTAAATAGAGACTAATTTAGAGACAAAAAATATTCGATCACTATAAAGACTGATTTAGAGACTAATTTTGAAGAATTTTTTAGCTCGTCATTTATTTTGTTTTAGCAACTGAAATAGCGACCAATGATTTCATATAAATTTAGCGACCGAAATAATGGTCGCTAATTAAAAGAAAAAAAGAAAAAATAATAATATTAAAAATTGGGTAAAAAAAACTAGCAATTAGTGACCAATTTTTCAGTCACTAATACAACCATTTTTTCTTTCTAAGATAGCGACCGATTTTGTAATGGCTAATTTAGAGACTGATATTTTAGTCGCTAATAACCCACTAAAATGCATTTTAGAGACCGAATTTTCGGTCGCTAAAGTTAAATATTTTTCATTCCTTCCCACAATTATTTTAAAAGTTTATTTAAGTTTAGAAACCCAAAAAAAAACCCTACATTTCAGTCACTAATACAACCATTTTTTCTTTCTAAGATAGTGACCGATTTTGCAATGGCTAATTTAGAGACTGATATTTTAGTCGCTAATAACCCACTAAAATGCATTTTAGAGACCGAATTTTCGGTCGCTAAAGTTAAATATTTTTCATTCCTTCCCACAATTATTTTAAAAGTTTATTTAAGTTTAGAAACCCAAAAAAAAACCTACATTTTTGTTTAGCGACGGAATTGTTGGTCGCCAAAAAAAAATTTCACCAAATCGATTTCCACAAAAGTTGGTTCCCTCCCGTTTTTCCAATTTTTTTGTGGAAACCCTAACTTAGCTTCGTTGTTTCCAAATAGTTCCACCCAAACCTACCAATGTGAGAGGGGAATTTTAGATAGCATTTGCTAGTGACTTATGGTTCCACTCCTTGCCTCCGTCTCTCTTTCACCTCTAATCCGACCAGCAACGCTCCTAACAGTGCGTGTATTTTGCGTTCACCTCTCCTCTGACCAGCGACGCTTCCCTGCGCATGTACCATCTGGTCTCTGTCGCGGCCAAGCATCCCTACTGTTTGAGACCATAGCGCCACCACGAGATCTGCTCGTCATCGCTGTGTCGTGGCTTCAAATCCACAAAAGCTGCGAGCAACTATGTTGGGCACGATTGTTCCGTTCTCCTCCGGCCATCAATTGCTCATTGATCCGCTGTCGCGCACGGGTCAAAATAAATAAAATAAGAATGTAGTAACAAGGCAGTTAACCTTGGTCGTCTCACAGGGATCTCTAATTAACAATAACCAATAACAAGAACACGCAAAGAAATAAAGTTGGGGGGATTTCGATTCAAGAAACAGGTTATAAAAGATGAAAATATCAATATATAAAAACGACTAATCCACTGGTTCAAGGTAATTAATACTTGGATCTATCACGGGTTTCAAATGATTATTTTATTTCGTGATTCTATTATTGTTTGACCATAAAATTAACCAATCAAGCGTCAATTAATTCTATAAGAATTCCTACTGGATTAAGCATCACAGAATTCAATTAATCATGAACAAGGAATAAGCGTCACAAAAACACAATTAATCTAATAACCGAATTCAATCAAACCTACAACTAAGCGTTATAGATCCTAATAATCTCTATTCGAATTAAACTAAAGCAAGCGTTCAATTTAATTCAAATAATCTCAAATCAGAAAACAAAAACGAAGTTGATATGATTAAGCATCAATACCCAAAACTAATTTGCAAACAGAAATCAAAGAGATGAAAGATCAAAAGGAAAAGAAATAGAAACACAAAAATCGAAATTAACAATAATAATCAAACCTCAAGATCCTTATAAAAACTCCCTAACCAGTGAATTAATCTAAGGCCTTAGCCTTCCATAGAAGGATTTGACAAAAATGAAATTAAGAAGGGGAGAAGGAGAAAAGATTGCTAAAACTCAAAAAAAAGGGCAAAATATTCAAAAGTAATCAAAAGGTAAATCCTAAGACTCTAAAAATCCTATTTATAATGTCTCCTTAGGTTAACCTAGGTAACCTGAAGTTTATGACCAAAGAGAAGGGCCCAAAAGAGATTAATTAGCCCAATAACAACTAATCACATGAGTAATTGATCCAAAACTCGCAGTGAACCTCGCCTACAGCAGTAAAGTGGATTTTCGACCTTCAAAACTGTAGAACTGGGCTTCGGTGCCAACATAAGAATTGTAGCTCTGCTTCTTAGCTTTCCAAAGCCACAAAGAGCACTGAAATCGGACAAGTATAGCCCAAGTTATGGCCTGTAGAAGCAACATGGGTCAGGATGTAACAAAATCTGAAAATTAGCAAATAATTCCACTAAAGCCCAATCAAGACCCAAAGATATAAAACCATGTTAAAAAGTAGTTGTTGGGCAAAACACACAATTAAGAACACCAAGTGCAAAGCTATAAAAGATGCATTAAAATGCATTGATCAAATTCCCCCACACTTAAGCTTTTGCACTCCGAGCAAAACGCATGGTCAAAACAAAGCAAAGATGCATTTCCAATGAATCTCAAGGATGCATAGTAGCAAGCAAAATGCTCATTCAAGGTTTCAAGGACTCATGGCAATCATGAACAACATCTTATTACTTTCAAAGCAAACAAGAGGATAGAATAACCAAGGAATGCATCAAAAGTGATAGAATCCTCACAGAAAAATATTTCTCTCAAACTCTCAAGTGTCTAGGCTAATGTTTATACTCAAATCACATCATGAAAGCTAGCACTACCATAGGCTTGACAAGACTCTAACATCCACACTTGAAACACATGCACACAAAGATCAAAAGGTCTTTATTAAGGTTATAATGGGGCTAAGGTCAAGGTGAGATAATTGAAAGGGTAACTAGGCTATAAAATCAAAGAGGATAGAGGAGTAATGGAAAACACTTGCCAAATTATCATGGGGGGCAATTCAATCAAATTTCAATCCATTTTTCCATTTTCACACTTTTTTTAAACCAAATGTTGTGCCCCACTATTTTATTTTTATTATTTTTTTTTGCACTTGCCAAATTTCCAATAGAGCACAACATTAGATATTCTAATACAACCACATTCTTGAGCCCCCCACACTTATGCAATATTTATTATTAAGATAATTCCAAAACAACAAAGCTCCTTTATCCCCTAAGATTTGGTCATATCATGGTTTTACACTTTTAGGCTTGTAATGAGCTATATAACAAAGAATGGGATAAATAGGCTCAAAGGAGCTAAACAAAGGGATAATTGCAAGGTAGGCTTATTTGGCTAGTGGCTAAAAAGAACAAAAATTGCCTAGATCATTTCAATGCATGCATGTGAACAAGAGTTTTAACAAGAGTCAAGTCAAGTTCTAGAGTAACCAATAATCATGAGTGAAATCACACAAGAAAGAAAGAGAATGACAAAATATATTACATCCATTATAAGGCCCAAATCTCAGCAAGGACAATGATCTATCACAAATGATGCATAATTTAGTATTCCAATCCAACTTATCACACTAAGAATGCAAGGAAGTCATCCATATCATGCCACAAGACCTATAGTCCTAGAATAGTGAAATCACTCCCCACTCATATAAACCAAGAAATCCAATGAAAATGCATGCAATTTTTTTTTATAATAACAAAAAAAACTCAAAACAAAAAACAAAAACAAAACTACGCTAAAAGATCCCCCCACATTTAAATCACACATTGTCCTCAATGTAAGCAACAAGTATAAAATAAGAGTAAGGAGTCAGGAAAGAAAACTCCCTCTTCAAGGTGGCTTTTTCAAGTGGAGCCCTTCTACAGTCTCCTCTTCAAGTGCGGGGCTCTCATGGAAAAGCTTGAGGCGGTGTCCATTGTCTTTGAAGACTTTATTGGTCGCTTCACTTTTTATTCTCTTTGCATCATAAGGAAAAGTGCTAGGTGCAACAAAAGGGCCAATCCACTTGGATCGAAGCTTACCCGCCATGATTTTAAGGCGAGAATGGAAAACATGGAAGTGTTTGATTTTCTTCTTCTTCACAACATCCTTCTTCTGCTCAATGGAGGGAAGTATCTTGGTGGATGGAGTTACATCAGAAGCTTGCAGTGTAGCAACATCATTTGTAACATTAACAGGCATAACCATGCAATTTGTAACATCAGAATGAGTATCTTCAACTAAGTCAGCAAGTACTTCTATTTGAAAAAGAGAAGGCTCTTCCATGGGATGCTTCATAGTAGCATTAAAGATGTTAAATTTAACTATGCTATCCCCAAATTCCATGGAAAGTGTTCCAGCATGGACATCAATCTTGGTTCTTGCTGTTCATAGGAATGGTCTGCCTAGGATGATAGGTGCCCTGCTGGATTGTGTCTCTCCCTCTATGTCCAGAATATAAAAATCTGCAGGAAAAATCAAGTCATTCACCTTAACAAGTACGTCCTCCACAAGTCCAGTAGAGTGAGCATTGCTCCTGTTTGCCAACTGAATAACAACACCTGTATTCTGCAAAGGTCCAAGAGCCAGAGAGTTAAAAATAGATGTAGGCATCACATTAATGGAAGCACCTAAATCCAGCATGGCATTTTCAAATTTACTCTCGCCTATGGTACATGGAATAGTAAAAATTCCTGGATCCTTGCACTTTTGGGGCATCATGGGTTGTATGAGTACATAAACATTGCGACTCATGTTGACTTTTTCATTTCCCTTCAGCCTCCTCCTCCTTTTGTGTGCGCACAGCTCTTTGAGGAACTTAGCATATCTTGAAATCTGCTTAATCGCTTCAAGGAGAGGAATATTCACTTCAACCTTCCTAAATGTGTCCAAGATTTCCCTGTCCTTATCTGCCTCATCCATTTTCTTAGTTATCATAGCCCTTTGAGGAAAGGGAAATGGTATAGGTTGTGCATCATCATCTTCATCAAGAGGAGAAGTAGGTGCAGAAATTGGCTTATCATTTTTTCTGCTGCTGCCACTTGCATTTTCTGCTGAAGGAGGTTCTGGAGTGTTAACAGCTTTTCCAGATCTGAGAGTGATTGCACTGACATTTGCACTGACATTTGGATTCACTCTTTGGTTGAGCGGACAAATTGCCCGAGCCGAGGCTGCATCTGATTAATGGAAGTTGCTAGCTGTCCAATTTTTGTCTCTAAATTCTGAATGGTTGAATCTGTTCTCTGCTGAAATTGGAGATTTTGGACTGCCATTTGCTTAACAAGGTCTTCCAATGAAGGTTCAGATTTTTGCTGGGCTGGCAGTGGGGCAGGTTGCGGCCTGGGCTGCTGTGTAGAGGCATCTCCCTATCTCAGGTTTAGATGGTTTCTCCAATTGGGGTTGTACCTGTTGGAAGATAGATCATAGTTGGGCTGGGGCCTGTCATTGAATATATTTATTGCATAGGCATGAGGAGTATTAGCATTGTCAGTCTCCTGCAATGTAGGACATGCATCTGTAGGGTGCTCTGCAGAGGTGCAAATACCACAAACTCTCGCTGCTTGAGTTTTAGTTACAACTAACTTTTCCACCAATGAAACAAGTTTATCAAGCTTGGTCTCTAAGTTCTTGTGTTCAGCAGCCTGTATCTCATTGACTCCTTTTGTTAGCACCACTGAATTGTTTCTGGTAGTGAACTGCTGAGAATTAATGGACATGGTCTCAATCAAGCTTCTTGCATCTGCTGGGGTTTTATCCCCAAGTGCTCCTCTGCTAGCAGCATCCATGATGTTTCGGTCCATAGGCAGCAAGCCTTCATAAAAATACTGGATGAGCAATGCTCGTAAATCGATGGTGAGGCGACTTGCACACAACTTTTTGAATCTCTCCCAGTATTCATGCAAAGATTCATTCACAATCTGCCTGATGCCACATATTTCCTTTCTGATCGAAGCAGCTCTAGAGGCAGGGAAGAATTTCTCCAGAAACAACTTCTTCAATTCATTCCAGCTTGTCACAGAACCTGGTTGAAGGTAGTACAACCAGTCCTTGGCAGTGTCTTGCAATGAGAATGGGAAAGCCCTCAGCTTGATGTGGTCTTCTGGGACACCTTGAGGTTTCATGGTGGAGCATACAATATGGAACTCCTTAATATGTTTGTGAGGATCTTCACCTGCTAGACCATGAAGCTTAGGAAGCAAATGTATTAAGCCAGATTTAAGCTCAAAAGGCACCCCAACATCAGGGTATTCAATGCATAAATCATTATAAGTGACATCAGGTGCAGCAAGTTCCCTTAATGTTCTAGCAGCCATTGTATCAGAATCAAAATCAGAATCAAAATTAGAATCAAAGAGAGTATGACTAAATAAGCTATAACTATCACTATCACTATCACCTATATAATCACTACCTATGTTATTACTAGTCATGCATCATAAACTAACAAATAAAAAAATACCAACAATGTCCTAATTGCTAAAACACTAAAGAAATCGAGAAACCCTATCAAATAAAATCTAAAAAATCTAAAAACAGCACCAAAAATCTCTAAAAATCAAATAAAGATTACGCTAATTTTTTTGGATTTTTTTGAAAAAAATGAAAAAATAAAAAAAATAAAAAGTGGTCTAAACGATGGAATTTCGGATTTTAAGCCTTTACTCCCTATATCAGGCTGATATGGGACTTTGGATCCTTGATTTTTTCCGGATTTTCTGGCTAAATTTTGGAGCAATCCGAGCAAGTTGATCGAAAATCGATTTTTTTTATTAATCAATGTCAAATCTGATGTTAAGACCTGAAACACAACCAAAAACACAAAACCAATTGTTAGAGACATTAGTAGAGTCCTTGAATTGGCAACTATTGATCAGAGATCCCCGGCAACGATGCCAATTTGATCCGCTGTCGCGCACGGGTCAAAATAAATAAAATAAGAATGTAGTAACAAGGCAATTAACCTTGGTCGTCTCACAGGGATCTCTAATCAACAATAACTAATAACAAGAACACGCAAAGAAATAAAGTTGGGGGGATTTCGATTCAAGAAATAGGTTATAAAAGATGCAAATATCAATATATAAAAACGACTAATCCACTGGTTCAAGGTAATTAATACTTGGATCTATCACGGGTTTCAAATGATTATTCTATTTCGTGATTCTATTATTGTTTGACCATAAAATTAACCAATCAAGCGTCAATTAATTCTATAAGAATTCCTACTGGATTAAGCATCACAGAATTCAATTAATCATGAATAAGGAATAAGCGTCACAAGAACACAATTAATCTAATAACCGAATTCAATCAAACCTACAACTAAGCGTTATAGATCCTAATAATCTCTATTCGAATTAAACTAAAGCAAGCGTTCAATTTAATTCAAAAATCTCAAATCAGAAAACAAAAACGAAGTTGATATGATTAAGCATCAATACCCAAAACGAATTTGCAAACAGAAATCAAAGAGATGAAAGATCAAAAGGAAAAGAAATAGAAACACAAAAATCGAAATTAACAATAATAATCAAACCTCAAGATCCTTATAAAAACTCCCTAACCAGTGAATTAATCTAAGGCCTTAGCCTTCCATAGAAGGATTTGACAAAAATGAAATTAAGAAGGGGAGAAGGAGAAAAGATTGCTAAAACTCAAAAAAAAGGGCAAAATATTCAAAAGTAATCAAAAGGTAAATCCTAAGACTCTAAAAATCCTATTTATAATGTCTCCTTAGGTTAACCTAGGTAACCTGAAGTTTATGACCAAAGAGAAGGGCCCAAAAGAGATTAATTAGCCCAATAACAACTAATCACATGAGTAATTGATCCAAAACTCATGATGAACCTCGCCTACAGCAGTAAAGTGGATTTTCGACCTTCAAAACTGTAGAACTGGGCTTCGGTGCCAACATAAGAATTGTAGCTCTGCTTCTTAGCTTTCCAACGCCACAAAGAGCACTGAAATCGGACAAGTATAGCCCAAGTTATGGCCTGTAGAAGCGACATGGGTCAGGATGTAACAAAATCTGAAAATTAGCAAATAATTCCACTAAAGCCCAATCAAGACCCAAAGATATAAAACCATGTTAAAAAGTAGTTGTTGGGCAAAACACACAATTAAGAACACCAAGTGCAAAGCTATAAAAGATGCATTAAAATGCATTGATCACTCATCGAGGCCTCTATCTTGTGAACAACAAAACCCACCACCACGTGAGCACCTCAGGCAGCTTCAAAGTCCTTCTTTGTCTAACTACTCTGAGTTACTTCTGATTTATTGAATTTGATTTTAAAATCTAAATGAATCAGTCTAGTAAACAACTCAGGATATGATTCATGTTTTGAGCAAATAGATGCATCAATTTAAGCATTTAGATGGGGTTTCTGGTTTTTGAGAGATTTACTAAACCATCAGAGCCAGGGTTATGTTGTTACAGTGCTTGTGCAAAACAATTTGCAGTTGCATTTGCTTCCCTGGCCTATGGTTATTGTCTTAATATTGATGACCATCTCCACTTACCAGCCAGTAATTGTTGACTTTGATTGGTTTACATGCAATTGTAATTGGATTGGAATATATGCAGGAATAGAAGCCAAGGGATTCTTCTTTGATCCCTCAATTGCATTGGGCATTGGAGCCAAGTTTGTTCCTCTACTTGATTGTATTTTTTGGAAATTATATTAATAATAATTTCCCACCATTGTTTTAAGTCTCCTACCTTTCTTCATTAATTCATCAAGTAGCTAAACTTTTGAAGGACCTAATTAATGTTTTAAAATAGAACATTGCAGGAATTGAAGAAAAGGAAAGATAAAAGGGGGAACATGTTATTACTTGGGTCCTCCGTATATTTCATTGAAGTCTCGCTGTTCAATCCAACTAAACTTTGAAATTTTAGTAATTCGTGTTTTTTGCTATTGTTTTTGGCAAACTTTTATCAAGACCTGACACAATACATTTGTAAACATAGTTTATATATGACATAATTCAACATTTTTTGGTCTGTTTTAGTACA
The DNA here is from genome assembly GCA_037113605.1 of Calophaca sinica. Classification (NCBI taxonomy): domain Eukaryota; kingdom Viridiplantae; phylum Streptophyta; class Magnoliopsida; order Fabales; family Fabaceae; genus Calophaca; species Calophaca sinica. The sequence goes on from CM073737.1 coordinate 53,430,388, forward strand.
GCCACATAAATTTTGATTGAAATTTTGATGTTTATTGTTCTCTTTTTTGTTTTATGACTTGTTTATATTTATTTTAAACTGCTGCTATGGCTAAAACTTTGGTTGTGTGATGGTTCAATTTAGTTCAGTTATGTTGTATATTGATGTGAATAGAATAAAAAAGGATTAATACTTTTGTTTTTTGTTTGGTAAACTTGTGTTGTGAGAAGCAATCAAGTAATGTGTTTCAGGTATTTGCCCAATGGTTTTATCTTATCACCCAATTTAGCGTCTTAATCTATTTAGAGAGGCAGAGAATTGGACACCTTTTTCTTATGCAAGAGCTTCACTGATACTTGCAATCGACCCTGTTCTTTTTATTATCATTTTGAGCATATTCTTTATTTAAAGCTGATGAATTCTATGATACTTGATCATCCTTTCTTTCTTAAAATGAGAAGTTTATTTCCTATAGATGCTAGTTGTTGGTCACGGATTAACCTTCAAATGCTCAAGCTCATTTCATTTTATGGATCTTGTAAAAGATCTATAGGCTAACAAGTTAGAGGTTATGTTTGGTATTTGTTGCTTTTGCCATAGGACTGTTAAATTTCAAAGGGATATATATATATATATATATATATATATATATATCATGGAAAGTAATTGGTTAATTAGAATTATTAGTGAGGTTCAGAATTATAGTGTCAAAATTGTTTGAAATTGGAGAATCCTTGAGCTCTGTGCTTCACGTCACCTGACATATTTTTATCGGCTTTTATTTAAGTTGAGTTGCTGGCAATTTTAGAGTATACTCGTTTTGTAGAATTTTTAGTTGCTTAATTGCTTGCTTAGTTACCATACAGTTGTAGTTCATTGGAATTCTTTTTTTTTTTTTTAAAGATTCTTAGACAAGTCACGCTTCACCACTAGAAATACATCGTTATCATTGTCATTACCAAGCAAGAACTACAATCAATTTATATAGCAAAACTATTCGTAGACTTCTTTCATGAACTTACAAGAAAGTTTCAAATGTTTTAATGCTTTGGTTTGGTAGTGCAGAATTTGATGTGTACAAAAGTCTTCTTCACTTCTTTGACTTCATGGTTGTTGTTGGAATAGGCACACCAAGTGAAGGCTTCATCAGACAAGGTATTCTCGGTGCTCTTGTGAGAGGTTAGTTACTCTTTCACCAAATTATATCCTTTTAATGGAACTGCAAAAGATATTTTGTTAAACTTGCAAGAATTAGTTTTTTGCTCCAAAAGTATTATTTTAAGATGTTAGGTAAATAAAATTTTGAGTGTGAAGTCATAATTATCTAGGTGCTATAAAAGTTAATTTTAAATATTATAAATGAGGAAAAAACTAAAAAAATCATGTCATGTATAATTATCTAGGCATTATAAAAGTCATTTTGAGTGTTGTTGTTGCCTGTTGCTTGTAGAAGTGTAATGTATAATAAAAATGTTAAGATGTATTTTTTTTTCGCTTTATTATCTAACAGAATATGGACATCCGCTTAAGCCGGAGTTGGATGTATAATACTATAATGTCTGGCCGAAAGGGGTATACTGATGCGTTTGAAAAAGGGGTAGAAGAATTTGTTTCTTTTGCATGCCGACAAGAAGGTGTGTCAAATAGAGAAATTAGATGTCCTTGTTCTAAATGCAAAAATCTCAAACACCGAGAAGCTGAAGTAGTTAAAGTTCATCTTTATAGGAAGGGGTTTAGACCTAATTATTGGTATTGGTCATGTCATGGAGAAAGTGATCCTGAGTTGTGTGCAAAAGTTAATACTCATCATAGGACTACTACCACTGCACAAGAGGGATATAATGAACACTCTAGTAGATTTGAGAGCATGGTATAAGACGCTGTTGATCCAGAGTATCAAATGCATTATGACGAAGAAATAGATGAATCTCCAAATATAGATGATCAAGAGTTTTATGATTTACTACATGCAGCTCAGAAGCCATTGTGGCCAGGATGCAATAACCATACTGAATTATCTATTGCTGTTAGATTATTGACTATTAAGTCAGAGGGAAATATTTTCCAACAAACGTTTAATGGCACTGATGATTTACTACATGCAGCTCAGAAGCCATTGTGGCCAGGATGCAATAACCATACTGAATTATCTATTGCTGTTAGATTATTGACTATTAAGTCAGAGGGAAATATTTTCCAACAAACGTTTAATGGCACTGATGAAAGAGACACATCCTCCAAATAATCTTATTCCTGAAGACCATTATAGGACAAAGAAAATAGTTTCAAAACTTGGTCTTATTGCAAAAAAAAAAAATAGATTGTTGTGTAGAAGGTTGTATGTTATTCTACATTGACGATTGTAAAAAATTAAAAGAATGCAAGTTTTGTGGTGCACCTCGTTACAAGACAAAAAAAGTTGGTAGGGAGAGATACAAAGATGTATCTGTGAAGAGAATTCATTACATACCCCTAATTCCCAGGCTTAAGAGATTATATGCCTCTATGAGTTCTGCTCCACATATGAGGTGGCATTATGAAAACAGGCAAGAACCAGGAGTATTGTAAGGTTAGGTTTATGTACTGGTGGTTTTACGCCTTTTAATCATTCAACCTCATCTTATTCTTGTTGGCCAGTAATTGTCACTCCTTACAATCTTCCTCCAGAACTGTGCATGACAACTCCCTATATGTTTCTGACTTTGATTATTCCCAGACCAAATAATCCAAAGGACAAGATAGATGTGTATTTGCAACCATTGATAGATGAGCTAAAGTTGTTGTGGAATGAAGGAGAGTTGACATATGATACGTCGAAAAAACATAACTTCATTATGAAAGCTGCATTAATGTGGACTATCAATGATTTTCCTGCATATGCAATGCTGTCGGGTTGGAGTACAGCAGGAAAATTAGCATGTCCATGTTGCATGAATCAGTCTAAGGCTTTTTTCTTGAAATATGGTGGTAAGTGTTCCTGGTTTGATTCCCATCGTCAATTTTTGCCGACGGGACATGCATTTCGAAGAAATAAGGGTGCATTTTTAAAGAATCGAATTGAAAAGTCTCAACCTCCACAACGATTGACTGGAGATGATGTATGGGAAGAAGTTTCTTGTCTTCCTAAAATAATTGAGACTGGTCCTGAGACTATTCGTTGTAGATGTGATGTATTCGGTGTGTCTCATAATTGGATAAAACAAAGCATCTTTTGGGAGTTATCGTACTGGAAAACCAACCTAATAAGACATAATCTTGATGTGATGCATATTGAGAAAAATGTGTTTGATAATGTCTTTAATACGGTGATGGACATTAAAGATAAGACTAAAGATAATGTTAAGGCAAGAATGGATTTGAAGGAGTATTGTCGGCGAAGGGAACTAGAGTTACATGTACAACCTAATGGAAAAGTTTTAAAGCCTAAAGCAAAATGTGCTTTGTCCGGTGACCAAAAAAATGTTGTGTATAAATGGGTTAGTGAGTTGAAAATGCCTGATGGATATGCCTCAAATTTGCATAGATGTGTAAACATAAAAGAGGGGAAGCTACTTGGAATGAAAAGTCACGACTGCCATGTATTTATGGAGCGATTGTTACCAATTGCTTTTGGTGCACTTCCACATCATGTGTGGAATCCTATAGCCGAGTTGAGTAAATTTTTCAGGGATCTATGCTTAACAACATTGCGAGTGGATAATTTGTTGTTGATGGAACAAAACATGTCATTACAACATGTAAATTGGAACAAATACTTCCACCTGGATTCTTTAATTCCATGGAGCATATACCTATCCATCTACCTTATGAAGCAAGGTTTGGGGGTCCCGTTCAATATCATTGGATGTATCCATTTGAGAGGTAATTATTGACGTTATTCAATGTACAAGTTTATCTTTCTTTTATTCATAATTATTAGTTAACCTTTTGATATTGTTTTAGGTACTTGAATAGGTTGAAATGGATGGTTAAAAATCGATCACGTGTAGAAGGATCCATCTGTTAGGCATATCTATGTCAAGAGACTTCTCATTTCTGTTCATATTATTTTGAGTCTCATGTGCAATCATTGAGAAATAGAGTAGGTCACAATGATGATGGAGGTCAAGATGATACAGTTCAACAAACTTTGTCAATTTTCAATCATTTTGGTCGCTCAGCTGGAATTTGTAAGAGTCGATATTTGAATGATAGAGAATTAGCTGCTACACATTTGCATATCCTACTAAATTGCGAAAAAGTTCAACCATACATAGAGTAAGTACACGAAATTGTACTTGATTTGTTTATTTTACATTGATCCTAGCATTTATAATAATATTATATATTATATATGTAAGATACTTTGTGCAACATTTGGAAGCATCTAATCCAAATATATGTTGAACGGATGTCGATGGTAGGATCGTATCTGAATTTCCAAGTTGGTTTCGAACATATGTAAGTGTCTTACAATTGGAACTATAATACCCGACATAATCTTATAGTTGTAGAATATAATTAGTTTATGTTGGCCGTTGATAGGTACATGATGCAAATAACTTGGTACAAAATCAACATTTGCACCACTTAGCATGGGGTCCTAAGAGGAAGGTTCATACTTGGCCTATTTATTTTGTCAATGGTTTTAAGTTTCATACGGAAGAATGGAATGTAGGTAAGATAACTGTCAATTGTGGAGTTTGTGTTAAGGGTGGTGATGAAGGAGGTGTTGAGAATTGTTATTATGATATTATTAAAGAGATTATGCAAGTTTCATACCTTGGAGGACCAACCAAACAGTTAGTTTTATTTAACTATGAATGGTTTGATGTCGTTGTTAATTGTGGTGTGAAGATTCAGCCCCATTATGGCATTGTGGAGGTTCATCGTCGTAGAAGATATACAAAATATGATCCTTTCATATTTGCAACAAATGCAATTCAGGTGTATTATGTACCTTACCCAGAAAAAATAAAAGAAAAGGTTGATTAGTGGGTTGTCATTAAAACCAAACCAAGAGGTACAATCGATGATCGATATACATTAGAGGTTGCGTATCAAGATTCAACAACAACTAATGTGGATGTTGTAACAAATGAGGAGCTACTTGGTCATTTGAGAGATGAGGGGGAGCATGAAGAGGAAGAGGAGAATGAGGATGAGGATGAGGATGGGGATGAGGATGAGGAGGAAAATTATTTTGAAAACCAATATAATTCTAGTGATGACGATGATACTGATGATGAAGATGGAAATGATGATTATTAAATTGTGATGTTTTTCATTTCTCATAGAAGGTAAAAGAATTTTATTAAATATACTTTGTTGTTGTTAGTTTTAATTATGCTATAAACAATTCAAATTTATTCATTTTGTATTAATTGCAGATGGCAGACAAAGATCGAGGTAAAGCAAAAGCTTCTAAGAGTCAATCAAAACTACATCTAAGACGCCCAACACATATAACTCCTAGTCTTATACCATCTCCATCTCCTGCATTATCTCCTGCTACTACATCTCATGCCGCACCTCCACCTGGGACAACTCATGTCGCGCCTCCACATAGGACAACTCGTGTCACACCTCCACATGGGACATCTCATGCCGCACCTCCACATATGACATCTCGCGTCACACCTCCACCAGGGACATCTCATGTCATGCCTCCATCTTCGATAAGAGGGGTAGAATCACCATGCAATTCACAACCATCTTATTCAGAAGAAGGACTTACTTCTGGATCTAGTGAAACTGTTGTTGCATCAGAGACACAAAGCAACGGTGGCAAGCCAATTTTGTACCTTGAGGGACAAGGGTATAAACTATTTTATTAGTTATTAGTTATTGAGTATACTATATAAGGATGTAACCATTTATATGTATTGTTTGCAGACTCTTGCCTTTGCATGTTGCTGCTAATGGGATTAGGGATATCCTTAAGAGTCATTATACTGATCCATGACCATCATGGGAAAAGATACCCGTTAAGACAAAAGACTCGTGGTTTTTAGAGTTTAAGGTATGTTTCATATGTAATTATTGGATTTAATTTTGATATCTATATTCATTCTAAATTTAGCTAATTTGTTTGCTTTTATACAGTTAAAATTTTCTATTTGTCCACTGGATGATAGGTGGGCAGGAAAGAACTTTGATATTCGAGGTGCAGCAGTAATGAAAAATAATCTAAATAAGGCTCATAGCATGATGCAAAAACCGAGTTGGCTTGGAAATAGTGTATGGAATACATTATGCGAATATTGGAGAACTCAAGCATTCAAAAAGAAGAGCATACAAGGGAAAACAAATCGAGCATCTGACTGTGGAGGTTTGGGAGGGTCACTTCACACTTGTGGCTCTATCACAACATCTCAACATAGAGCTAATATGGTAAAGTTTCCCTTTCTTTTTCTTCATTCCAATATTTTATTTATGATTTAATAGTTGTTACGTGTGAGTATGCTTCTATGTAATCCTTGGCTTATAGAGTTGTCATCCTTTCGATACTACAATTAGATTTGGTTTGATTGCTGGTTTTACTCAATAGTGTTGGGCTGGATTTACTTTCCAAGTGTTCTTTGAAACACCAAACAATATATATATATATATATATATATATATATATATATATATATATATATATATATATATATAGGTGTGAGGTGAGAACAACGTGTCTAGATTAGTTTGATTGACTTTAAAACAATTGAGTATGTAGGATTCACTTGGCCCTTAGGTACTTGTTAAGGTCATGGCATCATCTTATGTGTTATGTTTATCACTTCATCTAATAACACTATTAACTGGTTCTCTGAATATGTAAAATTGGCTTCCAACTTTGCACACCCATTGCATCATATTATTGCATGTTTGTTTGAAGGTTTACAATATTGAGCTTTATATTTCTACTATGTGGTGTTCTAGTATTTGTCTTAGACATCAACTAATACTTTCTTTGGTTCTAAGTTCTATTTTAGTTATGATTTATACTGATGAATCAAATGGTCAAATTGGTTGCATATTGTTTCTTCAATTTTTCAAAATAGATGCATGTTCAAATTTTTTGTTTGCCTTTCCTAAAGCCTTACTTGATACTAACATGTTTTTAATTTGTAATTTTCTTTATTTTGTTAGATGAAGTTGACCGACACCCCTCCTACTCCCTCAGATTTGTTTCATCTCACACATCAACATCGTAAGGATAACACTTGGGTGGATAGACGATCAGAACATGTGAATGTAATGAACTATCAACTTTTATTTCTATTATTATTATTATTATTATTATTATTATTATTATTATTATTATTATTATTATTATTATTATTATGTTTCTTATGTTGGTTTTATTTTATTTTATTTGAGTATGTCTTGAATATTAATTGGTCACTACTCCACCAAGTCAGTTAGATGTCTGGCGTAATGCAACTGGAGTAAAGAAAGGAAGGATATACGGCCTTGGAATCGAATCGATAATAACACCAATATTGCATCATTTTTGTGGGGATATTTAAGTGTGATTTGGAATAATTATTAATTACTATCATATAAAATTCACTCTCTTTTATTCTACTTTGTGCAGAAATGGAAAAATAAGCAATATGATTAAAAAATACAAGTTTGGGCTTGAAATTGGGCCTAAAATATGCCCAGCGCACTAAGCACAGCCTTGTAAGCACGACCTTTCCTTGCAACAGTGAAGCACGGCCTCTCCATGACCTATGCACGACCGTGCTTAAATGTAAAGTTGGTAGAAACAGGTTTGTACAGCTAAGAACAGGCTGTAAAGTGAAGCACGGCCTCCCCATAATGAAGCACGACCGTGCTTAACCAAAAAGTCAGTGACAGCTTTTATGGAACGCAGTGCGGCGCCTAATAAAACAAGGAAGCACAGCCTGTGCATACCTAAGCACGACCGTGCTTAATGAAAAATCTATGCTTATAAAAGGAGCTTCGATCAGAACGTTTAGAGCCCCCCTGGGATCGATTCTCTCCCAATTATCTTCTTCTCTGTAATCTTCTAGTCTTATTTTATTATTTTCTTATATTATGTTGTGTAACTAATCCCGTCACTGAGGTGATGGGGGATCTTTTATTGTATCTGTGATTATTAGTTTATAATATGAGTGTTTAAATCCTTTTGATTAAATTATTCCTGGTAATATTACTTTAATAAGAATTAGCTACTCTTTATACAGTTAATTAATTGTATGACGATCGTACCTTCAATTAGTTAACGGAACTCTAGGGATAATTGAATCTGCATGCTCTGCCGGATCAAAGATTGCGTGTTCATTTCCAGTCAGTCATGGAATTCATAAATCTATTGACACTTCATGCTTTTTCTGTTTAATTACTTTGCATGATCAAACGTGGTAATAAATTAGAAAGAAGACTGTTAATATTGTATGATCATTGGATATTAATAGCTTTTGAATAGATGATTGGTAATCAAGAAGGATAAATATTATGAATTGGATAAATGCATGAATATAAGTATTAGTGAACTCATTGCCTTAGTATTTTTATAACTTTATTATTTTTATTTCTTTCTTAAATATTTTAGATAAGTTATTTTCTACTTGTATTTATACTTGTTGTTTAAATTCACATCGAACCATTTGTCTAAATAACAAATTAATCTAAGTAGAGCAGTAATCATTCACTATTCCCTGTGGAGACGATAATCTTTTATATTATAACTTGATGTGATCGTACACTTGCGATTTCGACCAAGCAAGTTTTTGGCGCTGTTGCCGAGGAATTGTTAATGGTATTGGTCGAAATGATTAATTGTTAATTTAGACGTTTTTTATAATTATTCATTTTATCTTTGTAGTACCCTAATTTTGTCCGGCCCTTTTTATTTTTATTTTTATTTTATTTTAACTTTTACTTTATTGGTAGTAATGATAATAAAAAATATTATTGGAAGGTAAAAGGATAGAGTGAATAAAAAGAGAAAGAAGGGAAAAAGAAAAATTATTTTTAAAAGATGGAGGTGTGTGAATTGTAAGTGGGGGGTACTAATAGCATTTAGTTAAAACGCTGGCAGCCCAGCCCAATACCCTATGACTCCTTCCTGTTACTGCACGCACCACTCTTCCATCTTACTTGCGCCCCCAGCCCTTGACTTTCTTTCTTCACGCCGCGGCCCAATCATACGCACGCTGCAGCCCATCACCCATCAACCCAAACCTAATTCATTTAACTTAACCTAACCCTAAAAACACTTCCCTCACACGCAGCTTCTTCCTCATTTCTTCCCTCTCTCTAGAAGCCCCTTCACGCGGCGCTCCCCCATCCCATCTTCATCCCTTTCTCTTTCTCTTCTTCCTCACTCAACCCTAACCCTTTTTCTCCTACCCCAGCCGCCAACCATCTCTCTCTCCCTCTTCAGACCATGCATCTCCACCTTGCCCAGCGGTCATCTCCTCTATCCCCCTGTCAACATCGCCTCAAGCCGCCTCTACAGTACACCCAACCGTCTCTCTCTCTCTCCCTCCTCAGACCACGTTTCTCTGCCTTGCTCTGCGGTTATCTCCTTCATCTGGCCCATCTCCCTGCCAACGTCGCGTCACTCTCCTGCAAGCCGCCCAAGATCCGGTTTTCGCGTGAGAAGCAGAGAAGGAAGAAGAAAACCGGTGGATAAGGGATGTTATCTCATTCTTTTATTATTAGTTCAAAAAAATTCGATTTTTTTTATTACTGACAGTTCTTTATTTTTATTGTTTCAGAGCTTAAGGAAATCTGCCTATAAAAGGCCTAAGCGTGAAGACCGCAAGAGAGGATTTTTTTTCTGGACGAAAAGGAGAGAGAGAAACTTGGATCTCTGAAGGAACTGAAGCGAGGCAAGAAGAGAGTTTTCCAAATTTTTTCTTTCTTTAAACACTATTAGTATTTACGGTTGTAAGTCTGTTCTTCGCTTGATTAAGGCTTGTAAAGTCAGGTTCTTTTTCATTCCTTCCCTTTCTTCTTTGTATACTGTTAGTGTTCTGTGCTGCATCTTGATTGTTTTTGTATGCGTTTGAACTTTGAATTGGAATCTGTAAACATGATTCTATTTTACTTTTCTGAATCTGAATTTCAATCCATGAGTTGCGTTTGAATGTGATTTCATTTTTTTGTTTTGTTGATTGCTGATTCAATCTCTCCGTTGCGTTCGTGATTCTGCAAAAATGTGAAAATTAAGGTTACGGATTTGGCCTTCCAAAGGGGCCAAATCCAAGGAAGGGCCAAATTGCAAATAATTTAATTAAAAGGACTAAGTTGTAAATAATTTAAGTGTTATATTTGTAAATAAAGCATGAATTTGGGTATAAGAGTGAAATGTGTGTCCCTGTAACAAAAAAGAACTTTCTGAAATAAAAATCGGGTTTTTTTTGGTAACTAAAGAAATCTAGATTTGGTTCTTATTTGCTAAATCATCAAATAAAGATTATATTTTTAGAAAGAAATATGTGAGGCATAATTAGTTAATTCAAATTAGAACTTTAGGCCTTTTTATTTCTTTTCTGATTTCCTAAATAAAAATAATGGAAACCAAATATTGATTAGATTTTTTTTTTTTAACTAATTAAGTACGTCATCCGCTAATACGTTATAATATTTACGCATATAAATAGTGTTGTTAATATGTTGATATCCTTTTTTAGTTTTTTTTAAAAATATTTTGGGAAATAAATTATTTATTGGCAAACAGTTATTTTCAAATAATTAAAGGTACCATTTTTTAAATGGGCGCGTAAGGGTGCTAATCCTTCCTTGCGCGTAACCAACTCCCGAACTCTAAATCTGGTCCAATGACCTTTTTCTTTGTTAAATTAAAAATATATATAAAAAAAAAGTATAGGTTTCCAATGTTTTCCTATTAAAATCAAAATATTGGTGGCGGCTCCATTATTTTTTTAAATTTTGGTGTGGTTGCTACAATCTTCTTTTATTGCCTCCTACATGGAAGGCTAGATTTTCTATCTTATATTATTAATTTCTTTTACTTATTGTAGTGTCTCCTGGTTAGAAGACTAGATTATTTCTTCTTTCTTTTAATTTTAATTTTTACTTTTTAAATTTATTCCTGTTTTATTTTTATCTACCTAAAAAAAATCATGGATTATCTTTTCCTTTGTGAGTGTTGTGGTTTTGCAGGACATGAAAGCCAATACTGTCCATTCTTTGACACCAGGGAAAACATCTTCAGTCAATTGAATGAAAGGGTCGAAGGACTTACAAATACAGTAAACACTTGTGCAGCAAGCCAAAAATCCTTAGAACATCAAATATCAATTTTGATGCAATTGATGATCCAAAAGGAAAGAGAGACTTTGCTTAATCAACCAAAGCCTAAAGATGAAATCATCATTTTTGTGGTGATGAAAAGTTAATTGAAGAGAATGAGTCTGACACTTGGTCTTAGACCGAGTCTGAAACTTGGTCTGAGCTTGAGGTTGAGCCTAAGCATGACTTACAACCATCCCTAGAAAAGATTGAAGTTCTCGCGGAAAAGAGTGATTCTTAGGAGAGCGAGAAAAACCTCTCAGTTCTTAATGAAGAGCAAGAGATGGAAGCCCCAATTACTTTGGGACAGACTCTTGTAGTTAATATTGGTGAGACAGCCATTAAAGTTCACAAAAGAAAGGTAACTATTAAATCTGGTAAGCAAGAGGATATTTCATAATTTTTGAATTTTAACCCCTCTCCTTCAATTTCTAGTTACTATATTGATGATGTGGTTGCTGCTAATAATCCTCCTTTAATTCCTTTTGATTTTAGTAATGATGTGGTTGCTGTTAACAAGTTTGCTGGTTTATGAATGCAGGAACCTTTGAAATACGTTACTAACCTACAGGATCCTAATATGTTGGTGGGGGATGTTAAAGTAAAAATTGCATCATTCCATGAGATCCCTTCACCCCCCAAAAAGAAGGAGGTCAAGCAACTTGAACCACATGGTCAAGAAATGGTGAAGAGGGAATGCGCTAAATACAAAATTCACTCTTGGAGAAAAAACCCCCGGGTTGACCACTTCTAAGCAATCTATCAAGCTCACAACGTTAAACAAAGCGCTTCGCAGGAGGCAACCTGTGTTTATATTATTTCAGTTTATTTTATTATATTTTATTTTATGTTCACCCTTTTGATTTTGTCGACAGTTCTTTCTTCACTTACTTTATCTATGACAAACTGCCGGTTTGGGAAGAAATTTGTCTACTGCACCCCCTCCAGAATGTGCTCGTGAAATTTTCTATAGGGGAGTCCCTTTCCACTCTTTACTTTTAGCACTTGATTTTATTGGTATATCTTTTCTTCTTTATGTGCTTGTACTGTAATTGCTAGCATTGAGGACAATACTAGAAATAAGTGTGGGGGAGTTAACCACTTGACACTTGGTTATTACCGTTTTGAAAAGGAAATTGAAGCTACTAATTTTGGGGCAAAAAACTTGAACTTTTTCGGATAGCTTTTGATGCTTTTTGAGATTATATAAATTTCTTAAAGCTAAAAATTAGAGATGAGCCATCGATTGAAATTTTTTCCATGAAATAGCTTCTAAATGTGAGGATTTGAGCCAGATTTGGGTTTGCACACTGCTGCATGATTTTTATAACCCTATTCTTCATGAGAGTTGTTTTTCATTGGCTTTGTGTTCTAGAATTTGACATATAACTATTCAAAGGGAAACTAATTTATAGAATTTTTGGAAAATGATTGGGGCACTTAGGATTTGTTTCTAGCCTCTGACACTTTGTGATTAAATTTCACCACTTAATTGACCACTTTGAGCTTTAAAAAAAAGTTTTATTCTATACCCTCTGATTTGATTGAAAAAATGATAGATTCAGGTACCGTTTTAATTAAAATAGAGCAGCTTGGTTTTGGTGACAAATATATTCATTAGAAATGTGATAAAGGCAGAGACTTATACCTTATTAAAAAAAAGATATTTGTAATGAGGAACAGTGATAACAAGGAAAATGTGAAAAAAGAAAAATCTGGTGCTTTGTTTAAAAGTGATTATACATCCGAAGCTCTATTTTGATTCAAAAAGGCAGTTGCTCGAATTTGATTGATTATTATAGCCTATTGAAATATCCTTTCTTTGAATTTCTATGTCTTGAATTTCCACCTCTGGCCTCATTACAACCTTATGAAAGACCCATTGATTTCAAATTTTCTATGAATCATTAGTCAAGTCTTGCTCTATCGTCAAGCTTATGGTAATGCTTTGTTTATATTAAAAAAAAATTGTGTGAAATTCCCTTTACTCATTGAAACACTTGAGAGTGTGAAAGAAAGTGACTTATTCTTGGTTGATTTAATTTCAAGATGTTTTACTTATCTAATGATGCAATCAGTAAATATTACTCTATCAAAATGCTTCAAAAAGTTGACTTTTCAATTTACTTGCTCTGCCCCTTAAAATTGGTTTGCTTTTATTAATCAAAATTTTTGAGATTCATAAATCAAATTCTTTGTTTGAGGGTAAGCAAAGCTCAAGTATGAGGGAATTGATAACACCAATATTGCATTATTTTTATGGGGATATTTGAGTGTGATTTGGAATAATTATTGATTATTATCATACAAAATTCACTCTCTTTTATTCTACTTTGTGCAGAAATGGAAAAATAAGCAATATGATTGAAAAATGCAAGTTTGGGCTTGAAATTGGGCCTAAAATAGGCCCAGCGCACTAAGCACAACCTTGTAAGCATGGCCTTTCCTTGCAGCAATGAAGCACGGCTTCTCCATGACCTAAGCACGACCGTGCTTAAATGTAAAGTCGGCAGAAACACATTTGTACAGCTAAGAACAGGTTGTAAAGTGAAGCACAACCTCCCCATAATGAAGCACGACCGTGCTTAACCAAAAAGTCAGTGACAGCTTTTAGTGGAACGCGGAGCGGCGCCTAATAAAACAAGGAAGCACGACCTATGCATACCTAAGCACGGCCGTGCTTGATGAAAAATCTGTGCCTATAAAAGGAGCTTCGATCAGAACGTTTAGAGCCCCCCGAGATTGATTCTCTCACAATTCTCTTCTTTTCTGTAATCTTCTAGTCTTATTGTGTTATTTTCTTATATTATGTTGTGTAACTAATCCCGTCACTGAGGTGATCGGGGATCTTTTACTGTATCTGCGATTATTAGTTTATAATATGAGTATTTAAATCCTTTTGATTAAATTATTCCTGGTAATATTACTTTAATAAGAATTAGCTACTCTTTATACAGTTAATTAATTGTATGGCGATCGTACCTTCAATTAGTTAACGGAACTCTAGAGATAATTGAATCTACATGCTCTGTCGGATCAAGGATTGCGTGTTCATTTCCAGTCAGTCATTGAATTGGTAAATCTATTGACACTTCATGCTCTTTCTGTTTAATTACTTTGCATGATCAAACAGAGCAATAAATTAGAAAGAAGACTGTTAATATTGCATGATCATTGGGTATTAATAGCTTTTGAATAGATGATTGGTAATCAAGAAGGATTTTAACTCGTATTATGAATTGGATAAATGCATGAATATAAGTATTAGTGAACTCATTGTCGTAGTATTTTTATAACTTTATTATTTTATTTCTTTCTTAAATATTTTAGATAAGTTATTTTCTACTTGTATTTCTACTTGTTGTTTAAATTCAGCTCAAACCATTTGTCTAAATAACAAATTAATCTAAGTAAAGCAATAATCATTCACTATTCCCTGTGGAGACGATAATCTTTTATACTATAACTTGACGTGATCGTACACTTGTGATTTCGACCGAACAATCGACTGTAATGGTAGGGAGACCCTACTATTATGGTTCATGTTCTTCATCAACCGAGTGGGTTCAAAGGCAGGAGCTTGATGAACTCAGAAACCAGATGGAAGAAGTGAGAACAGAAAGAGATCACGAGCGGAAATGGCAAATACCAGCAAGGAAATGGGAAATACTAAGAGAGCCTGTGAGCGGAACAACAAGATGATAAAACAATTAATGAAGAGCATGAAGTTTCAACAAATGCCATTTAATGAAGTGCAAGATGACGAAGATGATCAAGAGTTAGTTTTTGAAGGACAAAGCAAACAAGAGTGAACTTTTGATGTTTTTTGTTGGGACTAAAAAACTCTGTAATTTGGTTACACATGATGTCTTACTTGCATAGTTTCATATGTTAGGTAAACTTTTGATGTTTTTTTATATAACTTTGGAATAGTTATATTATGTAATGATGTCTTTTTATTGTGTGAAGAATTTAATATAAGTTGTGTGACGAATTTAATATAAGTTAGTCAGTTTAAAAATTTATCAATTCTGAAATTAGCCACAGGCGTGTTAGCGACTAAAAATTTTAAGAAAGTTCATCAAATCGACCACAAAATCGGTCGCTAAAATCAGTCATCAAATCGGTCGCTAAATTTGGTCACTAAATCGGTCTCTAAATCAGCCACTAAGTCCAATGTAACTTGGATTCCACTTTCCGTCACAAAATCGGTCTCTACTTTTAGTCTCTATATCGGTCGTTAAAGTCAGTCGCTAAGTTCGGTTTCTAAATTGGTTTCTAAATTCAGTCTCTAAAATAGTCGCTAAAATCGGTCTCTAGATTCGGTCTCTAAATCGGTCGCTAACTTATAGGCCACTAAAATGGTCGCTAATTATTAGCGACTAGTGGTTTAGCAACCGTTTTATGTTGGTCGCTGATTCGGACGCTAAGCGATTTAGCGACCAATTTTTCTCATTTAGCGACCGAAAATTCGGTCTCTATTTAAAGTTTTTCTTGTAGTAATTTAAGGTATCCACATCCAAATCGTTGCAGGTTTTATCCATAAATATCTACAGGTATGGGTAATACGTATTTTCCACCCACCAAATGCACATCTAAAATATAGAAGAAGCTAATAAAATTTGAGCACAAAGTCATTTTGAGTTTTTGACTAAATCTAAACCCCTTAAATTCTTTTATCAATTTCCCATTACCTAAAGCTAAGCAAATATGCTCTTAGTATCAATTTTCTTATACCTAAATTCCTTAAATTCTTATTTGTTTCTTAAAAATATATGGTGGTTTATGATGCTTTTGAGATATGAAATATTTTTTAAAGTTTATATGTTAGACATTTAATGAAATTTGATAAAAAAAATTAAAAATGTAAGATGTGACATTAGGTTTTTTTTTTTTTTTTACAACATGTAACATTAGGGTTTGAAAAGGGGAAAATTTGGGATATTTTTATTTTGAGTGAAATTTTATATGTTGATTGATGAGTTTCGAGTAAAAGAACTAAAGAAGGTTTAAACAGTTTAATTAATTTCATTTGTGAAAAATATGTAAAAAAAAGTTAAAAATTCACGTTTTTTAGGGATCAAGAGTGCAATTAAAAAAGTGAGGGGACTAAATTCGCAAAACAATAAAAAGTGTGAGGACCAAATTTGTGACACCCGCTATCCCTTGCAGTGAAACTAACAATAAAACATGTGAAAAAATCGTGAAGATTTTAAAACTAAAAGCGAATATCACTCAACAAAATTCGATTAACATGTTGAGGAAAATTGTTCGAAATCAAAAACTAAGTCGAGGTAAAACCCAAAATCCCGATGTCACATGTAATCAGAGCCTTACGACATCTAATACATAGTCTAGTCAATAACAAAACGTAAAGACAATAACGAATTCTAAACTAATCAGCAGCATGTAGACTACTCCTCGGCGTCTACGTCCACTCGGTCATCATCACCTGTAAGCTCACCATCTACCCGTACACCATGGTTTACGGATAGCCACAAAGGAAGAAGAGGTGAAGAATCACATTCATATAGAAATCACATGGTAGGGGAAATAACAAACATGATACACATACAACAAACACATGATCCTACCAATCATCCAACGTCTTAACCATAACCAGGTAACGACATTCAAATACGTCAACAACAACAAAGCATCATCCGTTACTAACTCATAATTGTCTAAATACAAGATCTGTCTATCATCTACTCCATCACACATACCTCATACGATACTAGCAAACAAGATCCTTACGGATTTCTCAACATAGACAGTGGAGTACTCATGAATGGGCTCCCTAGAGGCTGGGTCTCATAAACGAACTCTTCAGAGCTGGATCCCATAAACGGGTCAATCATCGGTTGGGTCCATAAACGAACCTTTCAAAGTAAGTCCCACAAGATGGCCTTGTAGAGTTGAGTCTCTGTTGCAGCTCAAGCAAGTGCACCTAATCGTAACTCGTAATAAAAGTGGAGTATAATTAGGACTCCGAATGTCGAACCCATAGAGAATGAGCGAGTACCAATGAATTACTGTGATTCTATTCTATCATGCATATAGCGCGAGTTCTTTTATCCTATGGTTCTGTTAACTAATCATGATCCTGTTACCATAATTAAGCCAACTAAATAAAGGGTGATCAGGCCTTATTGAAATAAGCACAATAGGAATAAAATACTCAAACAATCAATAGAAACTCATATAATTAAAGAACAAAACATCAAGAGTATTGTAAAGGATCCCCCATCACCCCTAGTGATGGGTTTAGCTTCTCATTATTAATGATAATAACATAAACAAATATATGAATTCAGAACAATCCATAACAAGAGAATAAATTCTAAACCGGGACACTCTTTCGGTATGACGATGGCCCTTAAACACGTTCTTCGCGTCCTCACAAGCTCCAGTAGCGATTCGAGATGGCACCAAGCTTCAAGGAGACAGGAGTTATTTAGAATGGGCAAGGGTTTGCTATTAGAACTCAATTGGGGGCTCTTGACTCAGAAATTCGTCAAAAGGTCTTTGTAACATGTTAAGAGCCCCTATTTATAGACTAGGCTGCGAATTAGGTTTTCTGGCTTCAAATCTGCACTGATCAGGGACGGGGTACGCCCGTACAGAGTATATACACGGTCGTATCGAGCTTCATAGATGACGTTGACCCGTACCCGTTCGTGTTGTTGCCATGACATCACTTGTGTACGGCCGTACTGGACTATTTTATCGGCGTCAGGTGGTACAGACTAAGGGGGTACGCCCTTACTGGGATTCTGCTCTGGGTACGGTCGTACCGTTGGTAGGGCAGCCGTACCGCTTGTCCAGAAGTGCTAAAACTCTCCAAAGCTAGGCAGTTTTTAGTCTTTTTTTGCATCTTTTGCTCCAAGTGATGTCTTTATGATATTTCTGCTTAATAAGACATAAATGAGTACCTTTGTGCATTAATCAGTGCAAAATGGTGCAATTAAATACTAAAAATGCCCTATAAATATAGACAAATTGGTGTGCTAACACATCTCCAACTTGAACTTCCCTCAAGCAAACTACTTGGTTAATTATAGTAAGAAAAACTAATTCTACTGAATAGGGGCAGAAAAGAAGTGAGATAACAATATGATATCACAAAACATGTCAGTCAATAGAGTGCCCAATTAGAGGTGTAAGTTCAAGTAAGCTAACAATCTGTGGTTTTTTAAGTCACACTTTCACCAATCTCAAAGTGTTTGTAGGTATAGTCATTAACACTTAGATTTTTCAAGGCATTACCATAAGCTTCTACATTGACCAAAAACTCTACTATTAGAATCTATAAGACATGCAAAAGAGAAATAAGGTCTTTCATTGGTTGTAATGGGGCCAATGTGATAATGTTTGGTATGATAAAAGAAAGAAAATGTCATGCAAAGGGTCAGAAACAAATCAACCAAAACAAGCAACCTAATTCTTTTTCACTTTGAAGAGCAGGCAATAATCCCAATTTTTCATTCAAAATATTTTCTTTTTGCAACTTATGAATGCATGAGCGTTATCACAAAAAAAAATTCTTTTTCTTTCTCAATGCTCTTTCTTTTTTCGTTTTTTTTTCTTTTTTTTTTCTCCTTTCATGCAATTATGCAGCAATCAGTCATTTTTAAGAATTAGGAGGGGAACAAATTCATAAGTCTTATCTTTTTGTAAACAAATAAAAGGGACTTTGCAACATTAGTCAATAAATTTTTGCCACTAATTGCTCTCAAATAAAAATTTTCCATGGTTGACTTTACAGAAGATAATCAATAAAAACAAGAAGGGTACCAAAGAAACTAAATATAATACTTTTAGGCTCAAAAGTGGGAAACTAGTGGGATAATATATTCAAATGGTAGTAGCCTAAAGAATTCCTAAAAATTGCCCTTTCCAAATTCACATGCAAATAAATTCATATTCGCTTCGTAATGGTCTCGACACAAGTTCTAGAATGCACATTTCATGAAACATATCACTCAACAAAGAAGAGAGACAAAAGCATGATGTTGCCTCTTATTTTAGGCTCAAAACTCACATTTAATAGCTTACACAGAAAGTCAAACTCACAGAACTTCAATGCTAATTTTCAGCAAATTCCAAAACTAGCAACAAATTGATTCAATCAAAAGTTGTCATAAAAAAATTGTATAGCCCCTAAATCAGCAAAAATTTAAAGTTCTTCTATAATTGTAAGCAGTTATGAGCACAACCAAGTAATAAGTATAATGTAAAACTCCCTCCCCACACTTATTTCTAGCAGTGTCCCCACTGCGACTATTTTAAAGCAAACACAACAATATAAGATAAAAATTTAAAAGTAAGTGCTATAAAAGAATGTCGAAAGAGACTCCCCTCTGAAAAATATCACGAGCGAATTGGATGGGGATATTAGCAAAATATTCCGTTTCCTTGTTGCAATACCAATGGAGCTGGTAAGCGGCGGAAGAACTGTGCAACACAAAACAAAGAAGTTTAGATCATAGTAAAAGAAAAATATACTAATAAAATAAAATAAAATAAAAAGAATGCAATAAAATAAAATGTGTATCCTGCGAGTGTGCCAAAATATATACAACTATTTTTAATACAAAAGCAAAGCCTAAGTACTAAAAGAGAAAATAAAGAAAGGACCCGCATCACTCGGCAGGATGGACAGGCTAGATGCGCTGAAGGTGCTCTAAAATAAGTGCCAGTAGCTGGTCCACGTGTGTCCTATGCTCCACAAAGCTGGAGTGCATCTGGTCAAGACGCATCATGGCATCTTCATAGGTGTGGCCCTGTGCTGCTGGCTGAGGTTGTGGCGGTGGTGGCGGTGGATGCTCCTCTGCTAGGGTGACAAAATCTGTAGCCTCGTCCTGCGGCTGCTGCTGCTGCTCCTCCGGTCTAATGACCGCATAGTCGTTGTACCCCAATCTCCGCAGAACACCGATGTTGAGAAGGGTCTGAAGTCCAATGGGCTCCATCTCAATCATTGTAGCTCCAGCTCCAGCACGAACTCCGAGGTACTGGGCTAGACGGGAGATGAAAGAACCCAAGATGATGTGCCCGGTGTTCTGGATCTGAAGATGAACGCCCAACTGGGTGCACGTTTGTAGGAAAAACATCCCGACATCGCAGTGGCATCTTGTGGTCATAGCCCAAAGCAAAAACAAGTCCGACCTCGTCACTGTGTCGTTGCTCAAGGCTCTCCCGTTAATGGAACGAGCAATCCATCTGTGCACTGTACGCACAGTTAGGTCTCTGATCCTGCTATCCTTGGCGCGGCTGGGAATGTAGTGGCCATCCCTAGTGAGAGCTCCCCAACTCTCTGAATCCTGCCATCCCTTTGGGATCTCCAGAAGTGCCTCCATATACTTCGGCGTCTGAACTGACTGCACCGTCTCGAATCCAAGTCCAATGTTGAACTCAGCCAATGTGATCTCATGGTGAGTCCCACGGATCCAAAATGTAACCATGATCTCCTGCTCCGGCTCCTCCTCTCCATCTGCACGCTGAGGCTCTCTGTCCCTTATATGATAGCCATAAGTGGCTAAGAAATCTATCACCGCCTCCACGTAGAAGGGATGTCTGATAGAGGTTGCTAGAGCCATCCTATCCCTCGCAGCAGGGTCTCCACCTCCTCCCGTAGGCTAACCTGCTGAAGGGCATCAAAATCTAGATATTTCTGAGTGTGAGTGTGGAAATCCCGTAGCTGCCTATATCTGTCTCTAAACTGCTCTGGTATATAATTAGGCACGGGCCTAGAGCCACGTGCTGCTGTAGCAGAAGAAGAAGAACTGTCGGTCTTTTGGCGCTTAGGCATTTTCCTGCAAAAATAAAATAGAAAAAAATTAATTTTAAGTAAAACCTGTGTTAGGTACGGCCGTGCCTCGTGTGGTATGGTCGTACTAATGCTCTAAGTACGCCCTGGGTTAATGGGTAAGTACGGCTTGACTTAAGGTCTGTGTACGATCGTCCTCTGCCATAGATACGCCCGTACCTATGGTCGGTTTTCAACCCTAAGGCCGTCAGTGGGCCTTTAGTACGACCTGTTCTTGATAGGTACGGCTGTACTGCAGTACAATTTTATGAAAAATCTACCCTATGATCAGATTTTCTCATTTTTAAGCCTAGATTATAAGTCTCTAATCATTCTTAGGGTCTCTAAGCATGCAAAACCAAGCAAAAACTACTCCTAATTACCTAAAGTTAGAATTAAACAAACCAAAAACCTAAACCAACTAAAAACTTAAAATAACCAGTAAAACAGCTAATCAATCCACAAATTGGGTTTAGAATCAATACCTGGATGATCTTGTGAGTGGAAATACGAAGAGAATGAGAGAAAAGAGTGCTCGAATGGAGAGGTTTTGGGCGTACGATGTGGAGGTACGCCCTTACCTCTCACTGTTTACCTTTTATTCAGCCTCTGGACACGGGGTACAGCCGTACCTGGCTTATGAGCGACCGTACCTGTCTGTTCTCCGCGTTTTTGAAGATTGAGTCGTGTGGTACGGGCGTACACGGTGCAAGGTGTGCCTGTACCTACTGGTTTTCTGGAAAAAAAAATTGATTTTTGAATTTCATAATTAATTAATTTTTTTAAAAAAATTCCTAAAATGAATAAAAATAGAGTAAAATAATAATAACAATAAAACAAACAGACAGAAAATAAAAAATGTTAGTAGCCGAGGTTGCCTCCTGTTAAGCGCTTGTTTAACGTCCCGAGCCTGACGGGTCAGAGGACTTAGAAATTAGTCTTCAGCGGGCAATGGTCCGTCATTGACATTACCTTTGGTCTTCTCACCATTGGAAACATAGCAAAGTAGTCACCTTTTTCTGAGTGGTTCATCCAAGCAGGTCCAATGCAATTTTTTGGTGGGTTCATTGTGTATCCACAGTCTGCACATATGTAAATTGACTTTTTTAAGTTTGGTGCAAAAGTCTTAATGAATTTCTTCACCAAAGGTCTTAATGAATTTCTTCACCAAATTGTTCCATGTTTTTACTTCCTCAACTGGTAGAAGATAAAGCCAAATCTTGACTTCCTCATCTAATGAGAATGGGAAAGTCATTAGTTTTGCTTCATCTGGAGATAAGCTTTTAAACTTTGCATTCCTCATCTTCTTGCAAAACTGTCTCATGTGCTCAACAGGATCTTGTCATGTGGTTCCCTGAATTGCAGAATTGACACTTCCGAGATTAAAGATGAGTCTAATTTAAAACCTGTAAATTCCTCTTGAGCGTCTTTCTTGGATCCTCTAAAAAATTGGAATAGGTCTATTCTTTCTTCTGGTGTGGACTTGAAAACTCTTAAGAATTCTTGTTTTAATTCTTTCCAATTTGAAAAGTGGTGCTTGGGGTATATTGAGAACCATTATTTTGCTATTCCTCCTAGAGAAAGAGGAAATAATTTGAGCTTTATTCTTTCAGCTTTGGCTCCTGCAAGATTGTTAGATTTTTCCAAGCCATAAAAGTTTAACAAATGACAGGAAGGTTCATCAATATCAAGTCCTTTAAATTTAGCAATACATAGTGCATCCAAAATCAAAGAGGGGGTTAAGTCTTTATCCTGCTCTAAAGAATCTTGTTCTGCAACTTGCACTTCTTTACCTTTTTCAACTTTTATATCCTGCAAGAAACAACAAGAAGCACTAGAGGGAGAAATTTTGTTAGAATTATATATATTAAATACTTCTTCCTCATCCTCAATTCTTAGAGTCATGGTTCCTTTCTTCACTTCGATGGTAGCATCTCTAATTGCCAAGAATAGCCTTCCTAAAATAATAGGAACGTCTTTGTCTTCCTCCATATCCAAAACTACAAAATCCACAGGGAAAATAAATTTTCCTACCTTAACTAGCATGTCTTCTATTATTCCTCTTGGGTAAACAAGAGTTCTATCAGCTAACTGCAGAGACATGTAAGTAGGTTGTGGTTCCTGCAAATTCAGTTTCTTCCAAACAGACAAAGGCATTAAATTTATACTTGATCCTAAATCACATAGTGCCTTAAATGTATTATTACCAATTGAACAAGAAACAACAAAAGTTCCTGGATCTTTAAGCTTAGGTGGTAATTTCTTCAAAAGAATCGCAGAGCAATCCTCATTCAACCTAACAGTCTCATCTTCTATCCTATTTTTGTTAGAAATTATTTCTTTCAAAAAATTTAACATATTTAGGGACTTCAGAGACAATTTTTGTCAAAGAGATATTGACAGGCAATTTTTTAAGTTTTTTTAGTAACCTCTTATCTTGCCTATCTTTACAAGAATTTTTAGAACCTTTGGAAGAGTTACTTACCTGCTGAGACTCGGGTTGAGTCTTTTCCTCTTTTGGTTCCTCTTTTTCCATGAAGATTGCATTACATTTTGCATTGGGATTTAGCTCTACTTGACTTGGGAATGCTCCTTTTTCTCTTTGAGTCACTGCTTTCAACACAAGTGTCATTTGTTCACTCAATGTTTTCTGGCCTGCTGCTTGCTCAGTGACTATTTTCTCCAAGTTGCTACACATTTCATTCATCTGTCCCGTAACATGGCTAATATCATTCTCTCCGGGACTTTTATCATTCTGGCCAGGATTTTGCATATGTAGGGGCTTATAAGTATTCTGATTTTGGCCCTGGGATCTCTGTTGATCTTTCCATGAAAAGTTTGGGTGATACCTCCAACCAAGGTTGTAGGTGCTTAAGTATGGGTCGTTTTGCTTATGCCCAATAAAATTCACCTCCTCAGTGCAGTCCTTTGAATCATGAGTTGTATCTCCACAGAAATTGCAAGATGCCTTAACTGTCTTATTTCTACAGCCTTTAATCTTTCTTCAGTCTTCTCCATAAAACCGGCTAAAACTCCCATACACGGATGTCCGTGTCTTTGTATATAGTTTAACATAGCCTCTTGCATCCCCCAATTTTGGGTCAAAATCTTTCTGGCCTATAGCATTGACTTCTTCTATTTGTCCTTCAATTGCCATACAACTCCAATCACTTTTAGGATTAGACTGGGTTTGCGCTACCATCAAAGTCTCTAACTTCTTAGTCATTGCCTCCAATATTGCTTCTAGAGCTGTGTTGGCTTCAACTTTGTAGATACCTGCTTGCTGGTTCTTCTTTCTGGGCTGCCTATCATTAGCTGACCACTGAGCATTGTTCTAAGCCATTTCAGTTATAATATCAAAAGCCTCAGTGGGTGTTTTTTTTCGAAAGATCTTCCACAAGCAGCGTCAATAGCTCCTCTAGTTTGCATATTAAACCCATTATATAAAATCTGAAGTTGCTGCCACTTGGTGAAACCATGATGAGGACAGCTTCTCAATAAATCTTAAAATCTTTCCCATGCCTCATGCATTGATTCTCCTTCATTCTGGGTGAATCCAGACATATTAGCTCTCAGCTTTACAGATTTTGCGGGAGGAAAGTACTAGTTTAAAAATTTAGTTTTTAGGTCATCCAAGTAGTAATAGAGTTAGGTGGGAATGAATCCAACTATAGTTGTGCTTTCCCTCGTAGTGAGAAACAGAACAGTCTTAACTTGATTGGCTCTGGTGATATTCATTCACATTTGACAGTATTAGCAACCTTCTGAAATCTCTTAATATGGGCATTTGGGTCTTCAGAAGATAAGCCAGAGAATTGCACTGCAGATACCATAGAGATCAGTGCTGGCTGCAGTTCGAAATTGTTGGCCTCCATTACCGGATAGTTAACACTATCTGCCACATCTGTAGTTGGTGTGAAGTACTCGTTTAATGTTAGTTCTTCAGCCATTACTAACTGCTGTCTTCTCAACAATCTGAGTGTTCTTTCAATTTCAGGATAAAAAATCAATTCAGGATGTTGAGACCTTGTCAACCAAATTAGAATGTCTTAGAATTAAACAAAAATAACAGAAAATTAAATAATTAAATAAAATTATGCCTAATGCCAATAAAATCTAGAATTCATTTAATATCGCAATCATTCCCCGGCAACGGCGCCAAAAACTTGTTGCGGCTCAGGCAAGTGCACCTGATCGTAACTCGTAATAAAAGTGGAGTATAATTAGGACTCCGAATGTCGAACCTACAGAGAATGAGTGAGTACCAGTGGATTACTGTGATTCTATTCTATTAGGTGAGCAAAGATTGTGATTAAGAAAGTACTGGAAGTAATTGGAATTAAAGCAGTAAACATATTAAATGCTAGAACGGTTTAACTATGTTTTGGGGTCCTAGGGATAACAGGGTTCACCAATACTCTACCCTTGAGTTTATTAATCAATTGGTATGAGTTATCTATCATGTAAGAGCACTAACCACCCACTCTAAATTACTAGAGGTTGTCCTTGCATACAATAACCTTCCTCCCAACTAATTACTCCATTTGGTCCAGGAAATAACTAAGGGAAAGAGCATTAAGTTCATGTGGGTTTGCTAACTTAATAACTGGTTAGAAACAAGCCCTAACCTATCCGGCGTATAGCACGTGATCTTTTATCCTATGGTTCCGTTAACTAATCATGATCCTGTTACCATAATTAAGCCATCTAAATAAAGGGTGATCAGGCCTTATTGGAATAAGCACAATAGGAATAAAATACTCAAACAATCAATAGAAACTCATATAATTAAAGAGCAAAACATCAAGAGTATTGTAAAGGATTCCCCATCACTCCTAGTGATGGGTTTAGCTACTCATTACTAATGATAATAACATAAACAAATATATGAATTCTAAAAAATCCATAACAAGAGAATAAATTCTAAACTGGGACACCCTTTTGGTATGACGACGGTCCTTAAGCACGTTCTTCGCGTCCTCACAAGCTCCAATAACAATTCGAGATGGCACCAAGCTTCAAGGAGACAGGAATTCTTTGGAATGGGCAGGGGTTTGCTATCAGATCTCAATTGGGGGCTCTTGACTCAGAAATTCGTCAAAAGGTCTTTGTAATATGTTAAGAGCCCCTATTTATAGACTAGGCTGCGAATTAGGTTTTATGGCTTCAAATCTGCACTAATCAGGGACGGGGTACGATCGTACAGAGTATATACACGGCCGTACCGAGCTTCGTAGATGATGTTGACCCATACCCGTTCGTGTTGTTGCCTTAACATCACTTGTGTACAGCCATACTGCCTTTGGCACGACCGTACTGGACTACTTTATCGGCGTTAGGTGGTACAGACTGAGGGGGTACGCCCTTACTGGGATTTTGCTCTAGGTACGGTCGTACCGTTGGTAGGTCAGGTCGTACCGCTTGTCCAGAAGTGCTAAAACTTTCCAACTCTAGCCAGTTTTTGGTCCTTTTTCGCATCTTTTGCTCCAAGTGGTGTCTTCATGATATTTCTGCATAATAAGACATAAATGAGTACCTTTGTGCATTAATCAGTGCAAAATGGTGTAATTAGATACTAAAAATACCCTATAAATATAGACAAATTGGTGTGTTAACAGTCTCACACAATCATTCATCAAAGAGTACCTATAAACGGGCTCCTTAGAGCTGGGTCTCACACAAACATTCATCAATTCGTCAACGAGTGCCCATAATTTTTTAATTCTTTTCTTGAAGCCTAAGTTACTTTACACTTAGCTTTAGGGATTCCACACTTAGTTGATTTTCCACTTTTATCATCCTATCTTTTGTGAAACATACAAAACTTTTGCCAACCTATATTCAAGTTGTAACCAATCTTAAACCAAGTAATTAAATAACCATACTAATTACCTTAACTAAATCTAATATTGTCTTTCAACCAATTTACTACCCAATCCACTTAGTTGCTCTAAGTACCATATCTTACTTCCAAACCATAGTCCAAATGTCCTAAGACTCTTAGGGACATATTGGTCTATGAGGAACAAACCTTAGGATAATAAATACACTAACCATAACAACATAGATCAATAATCTTGCACAAGGCAATGTAGCCAAACCATAGCTACAACAACCGATATTTAGCCAAACCAAGGGCTGATACACATACATATATTTTACATCAACAGTCATAAACAAACATCACTACAATCATGTTTCTAATAGCATGTTCATACATAATTAACACATTTAGATCAATTAATTAATCCTTAAACATGTAGCATACAAAACAGTGCTAAAACAAACAATTTAACATCAATAGACATGCTCATATTATTCCAACTACTTGATCAACAATTTAATAATTTAATCCCTTGCTCCTAGAAGGGTTCTAATACATAAAAATAGTAGCATAAGTAAACCATTGCTCTTACAATGGCAAGAAAGCGAGAATCGATGTCGCACAAGACTTGGGGGTCATGGGACACCCCAATCATATCAATTAAATCCCGAACTACTCAATTTCCATATGAATCAACCACCCTCTTTTTACCTCGATAAAAAGATTGACAATATCAACAAGAGCGTAGAAAATTTGTCTATAGCAACAAGTTTAACCATCGAACGAGCACGAAGAAAAATTATTTAACGGGTCACGCGGAGAGCGAAACATGGCTGAAAAATATAACAATTAGTGTCAAATAATTTTTGGGAATTATTGAGCCTGAAACGAAATTAAAAGGAAGCAAAAAGAGTGACCGTAAAACGTCGCACCGAGACGACGAGGTTTGGAGGGGTCCGACGCCAACTTCACTGAAACGAGAAAGCAAGTAGTGATTTCCGAAGGTTTCGACGCGAGGAATCCAAAAACGACGTCCGTTTTCCCAATCGACGACCGAGGTGGTCGGAAAATGGCAAATACAATCCACCTGGAGAGAGAAAACGCGACGAACAGCACAACGGTTGATCGAACGGAGGCCGGAAACGAACTCAGGGATTGATTTCGAGTTGGGTAGTGAAGTTTCGTAACTTGCCATGATCAAACGAAGGAGAACGAGAGGAGAGAAGCTTGGAGCAAGGGTTTCCTATTTTTTCCTCTACCACTGTCACGTGCCAAACATAGGAGATGATGAACAGTTTTCTTTTAAATGGGCAGGGGTGTATGAGTGAAAATAAGGGGTGCAACAAGCAAAAATGTTAAAATCAAGGCATCAACGTGGATCCTTGCACCTTTTATATATATATATATATATATATATATATATATATATATATATATATATACGTGAAGCGTATCAGGTGAGAACACTTTGTTGTTATGAGAAACAAGAACAATTGATTACGACCGCCGGATCTTAATTAATCAAAATTAGCGGATAGGATTATCTTTCGTTAAAAAAAATCACGTGACCTCAATCTCGTTTCTACCCATCCGCACTTTCCTCACTCCTTAGTAACAGAACTCGCCTTCTACCTTTCCTCCCTCACAGCCGTATCTCTACTCGGTACCTCCCTTCTGATACTGTCGCCTCTGCACTTTTCTCTCGCCTTTTGCTGTTTTGAAAATTTTGGGGATTTCACTGTGCGACACGCCGGAAGAGCAAGAGTGGTGCTGCAACATAATTTGGTTTGCTGTAATGGGAAGCTCGTTGATTCCCTTTAGGGGCACCCACACCCCTCGGCATGCCCCTGATTCCCATTCCGTGCCCCATCAGCATCATAATGGGAAGCTCGTTGATTCCCTTTTTCTCGCACATCACTTCGACCAGGTCCATCACTTCCAGCAGCGTCAACCCCGTGAGCTCGTTAATGCGCTTCGTTCTTCCTTTAAAGCATATAAAAGCGACGCATAACATCTTGATACCTCTTCGTCGCAAAATGTATCTTCAAAGCATACCTCACCAATCTCAAACGTATGTGAATTTATAATTTTCCTCACTAATCCGCTACCAATATGGTCATGCCGCCCTGATTATTGTTTTTTGATAATGGGTCTGAGTCGAATTTGTTTTCTTACGATTACTGTTGTGAATTTTCAGGTGACTGTAGGCACATCAAAGATGCATATAAGATGCTTGAGAGAATGCCATAGAAGGATTATGAGTATAGGAACTTCGATATCCTTTCTTGTTTGTTTCTTGTGGTAAGGAATCATGCTTCCAAGTTAAAGTCTTATATCTTCATATCCATTCATATCTCTTGCACTCTGTTCGTATAATAAAGACTTATATGGGGAACTACGTTTTTTGCACTTTAGTTTACATTATTATAAAGGTATTTAGTCCTTCTTTGATAGATTTGCTGAATTCCTTCTGATTTGCTAAATTTCTTTATCCTTCCTACCTTTGTTATTAGTTTATATTAGTTTAGTTTCTTGCATTTTAGTTTACATTTGTCTACTAAAGTCTTATAAGGGCATCTACATTTCTTGCACTCTAGCAGCAGTAGGCAAGCACTTGAGAGGCATAAAGGTGATCTTCCCAAGTGGAGAGGCAATGTTTATGTGATGCTTCCCATGAAGAAGCATAAATCTGTTGTCACAACAGTTGATATGGGTGCCTGCTACTAAATGCTTAAAAGGTCTTTGCTGCAAAAGTGATATCCTATTTGAGATTAAATTTCTAATGCTTACTACCTTTATTATTTCAGTTCTCAATATTCACTTTTTATTTTCAATTCTCATATTCCCATTGACAAAATCACATGAATTGTATTATGCTGCTCTAGCTGTAACATTTTTTATGCATGACAGGAACTTGTTGCTGCTCCGATTAATTAAGATAAGTAAGCCTCCAATTCATTAAGCAACAAGTGAAGCAACTACCTCACGGCTTCATGACACCAGCCCAAGTACCAAACTGTCTCCTAAGTCACATCAAAGGCTTTGTTGTGCAATTGAAAAGAATTAGAGGGTGATCTCTTGTGCAAGGTCTGAAAATTGTTGGCATATTTGGGTATTCCAATAAAAAAGGCAACTGGTTGATATTCTCGCAATGCAAAAAGTGACATAAAACTTCACCAACATGAAGTTGTTGATTGCAAGCCAGTGGCAGTGATTTTTGTGATTATCCATTCTCAGCAAATAGATAAATGTAGGATGAATAAAGCTTTTTCCCCAACTTGTATTGTAGTGTGATTTATTATCTTTGTATACATTGTAATCATCTCAACTTATATTCTATGAATAAAGCCCGAATTCAATCTCTTAATCTCTATATATGTCGTATTCATTTTTTCTCCTTGGAATTACTTACAAACTGAAAATATGAATTGGAAAAAAGGATAAGGATGAATAATCTGCTGGGCTCAAGCACATTATACTTGTGAATTCTATTATGCAGCAACTAGTAACCTCACATTAAACTATCCATTTGCTATAATTGATGCATAGAATTCCATTTATTTAAGAACTCCATTTATTTAAGTATTGAAAATTGATAGGACAAACTAAGTCTAATTTAAAATGAAAAAAAAAAGCCTATAGAATGTTCTAGGCTGAACTATCTATATGACTAACTAAAATAGCTGCGTGTAAATCAGTAACTCCAACTAGTAGGAAAAAAAAAAAAAACTCTTTTTAAAGCCAAAACCAACTATAAAATCAGTTCTTCATTGAGCTCATGCATCTTTGATTCCCTACATATAACAAATACACAATTATGTTTAAGTTTACAATAAACATGGGTCACAAAAATCACAATAAACAATTAACTACATGAGAAGGAGATATCTTACCGAGATTAGGGAGATGCTTTTGTAGGACAATTACGGCTGTCGTGAGACGCATATTGACCACATGCTTTACAAAACCTCTTTCTTTTTTGTTGTTGTTCAATGGCCGTCTCTTTTCCTCCTTTGATTCGCTTACCACTTCCTTTATAGTCTTTGAAATTTTCGATGGATGAATTTCCACTTCTTGAGGAAGACTGCATCGGATGAAATTCTCTATTTCCTTTACCTTGGTTTGTGTAGAATCACCTTTAAATTCAATCAATTGTTTTTTAATGTTACTAACTCCATTTATTACAAGAAGCAATTTTTCCTTATATTGTCCAGCCTCATGCATACACGTAAATAACTGATTCCATGCATCTGATATAAGTTGACTCTCAGTTTTTGACTGAGAACACCCTTTGAAGACCTCACCATCAACATCAAAAACTGGCTTGCTAGTTGCCAACTTGGTCCACCTATTCACAATGTAATTACTTTGTATTTCATTTATACCTTTTACCTTTAAAACACAAAGTATGTGTCTACATGGTATGCCTTGAGATTGAAACATTTTGCATGAACAATTTGCACTGTGATCTATTGCATTATAAACCACTTCACGTAGTTTACTCTTGACTTCACTGTTATCAACTATAGATAAAATTTCCATTCTATCTTTCTCTTTTTTATTTTCAACTCCACAGTCTATACATGCAGTCCATAACTCTTTCAGAAATATATAAAAATTCTCACGAGTATAAATATCTCTTCCATGCTTCTCTAAACCACGATCCAACTTTAGTATTGGTAAAGAATGTAGTGAATCGTTATCAGCAAGTAACTCCTTATGCCTCTGTGCTTCTATTGCAGACTCAAACCTCATCCAAAGTTCGACCAAGCTAACTGTAGTACCCTAATTTTGTCCGGCCTTTTATTTTATTTTGTTTTATTTTATTTTATTAGTAGCAGTAGTAGTAATAATAAATAAAAATAATATTTTTGGTCTCATAGAATGAATAAAGAAAAAAGAAAGAAAAAAGAAAAAGAAATAAAAATTATTGAAAAACGGTTGCATATTGCAATCTTGGGGGTGTTAATAGCAATCAACTAAAAGGGCTGAGCTGCACCTCCCCTCTCTCTTGCTTCCTGCACCCCTCTATTCCTTCGCACACCCCTTCTCCATCTTTCTTAAGCTCATGACCCATCATCTGCCAAGCAAATTTCAACCCAAATTCTATTAAACCTAAGCCTAAAAACACACCCCACACATTCAACTAAAAAAGGCGCAGCTCTCCTTCTTCCCTCACCCTCTCCTTCCTCCCTTAGTTCCATGCAGCGCCCCTTATCCTCTCTCAACCTAATTCTCCTTTCTCCACACTAAACCTTAATTCCCCTTCATCCTCCATCATCCACTACACCCTGTTCAATTTCAATCCTTCCACCTTCCCTCTAACCCTAGCTCCCTCGCGCCGCGTCCCCCCCCCGTCCTTCCCTTCTCCCTTACCAAAACCCTAACATCCGTATCCCTAATTCTCCTCCACCATTCACGCTCTCTCTTCCACCATCCTCTCATCTCTTCCTCACCCTAACCCTAGCCGCAGGCGTCCTTCTCTTATTCTTTCTTTTTCCCTTATCTCTCCCTAAATCACGGCCTCATCTCTCTCTCGTCTTAACCACTAACTTCTCCAGGATATCCAAGATCACAACTGAAGCCAAAAAGTGGACTCTGCTTTTCCTTTATTTTTGTTTGATCCAATATTTGATTTTGAATTTTCAACTGACTTGTTCCCCTTCTTTTTCGCAGATGATGATCAAGATTGGAGCCTATAAAAGGACATACAAGCTGAAGAGAAAGAGGAGGCTGGAGACCGAGAGCCAGAAGGAGGGAACCGGAGTGAAAACAAGGGAAAAAGGACTGAGAGACAGAGAGCAAGAAGGAGAAGCAGAATCAGGCAAGAAGGAAAGAATCCGTGAGACTCCCCCCAAACACAAAAGCTGAAAACACTTCTTAGTTTAGGTTTTTTTTTCTTTCTTTTTCTCCTCCATCTTCCGTTTGTAGTTTTCTGGAAAGCTAAAATCCAGGTTCCTATTCTTTTCTTCCATCTTCCATTTTTTTTCTTTCACCATGGCTTGTACACTGGACTGAGATGCGTATGTTTGTACCATTCGTTTTGTTATTATTGTTGCTGTAATTCTTGTTGTTGTTGCTGCAATTGTTGTTTTGGTTCTTTGTGATTATCGTTGTTGTTTCATTGGCATCTACTAGCTTGGGTTGCAATTAGGTTTAGGTTTGGTCTTCCAATGGGGCCAAACCCTAAATAGGGACTAAACTGCAAATATACGTTAAAGAATGACTAAACTATAAATATATTATAAGGGAGGACTGAAGTGTAAATGTAGTAGTGAGGAATCAAAGCAAAGAAATTAAAAAGTCTTCCTTTTTATTTCCTGTTCATACACGATTTGACATTCCAATGGGGCCAAATTCTAAATAGGGACCAATTTGCAATTATCATATTAAAATAGGACTTGAAAACAAAATTTGAAATTTGTAGGTTTGGTTTGATCTTCCAATGGGGCCAGACTCAAACCAGGAATTTATTTGCAATATTACTTTTTTATTTCATAAATAATCAGAATTGAATAAAGAATTAAATAAAAATGATTAAGGGCATAAAAGCAAAATAAAAACTTCTCTTCTTACCTATATTTTATTGACATAATTAGTTTATATTCTTTTTGGTTTTTATTTATTATTTTTGTTACATTAAGAAGGAATAAAAAATGATTTTTGTAGAATACTTGAGTTTTCTTTCAAAGACTCCTTTAATATTTTTGTAACGTGATAGTTGGTAAACTTATATTTCTTTTAAGAAAAATTCATTTGGGAATAATTTATTTAATGACAAGCAAATTTTTCTTTTTAAACAATTAAAAGGGTACCATTTCATGGGCGTCCTAGGGGTGCTAACACCTTCCCTATGCGTAACAAACTCCCGAACTCAAATCTGGTTCAAAAGACCTTTTTTTCTTCGAAAATAATTTAAACATAGGTTTTCCAATGTTTTCCTATGAAAATAAAATATTGGTGGCGGCTCCATATTAAAAATTTTAAGGGTAGTTGTCACACAATTGGCGACTCACGGGACTTTTTTGAGGATTAGGCCCTATGATTGTTTATGTGATTTATTTGCCTTACTAAATGAATTATTCCCTTTTTGTTTTTATTCCTATTTGTTCATTTGTATATATGTTTGTATACGTGAATCCTAGGATAGAAAACTTGCATAAAAAAAAAATCTATTTTCGTTTGTAATTTATTCTCTTTCATTTGTTCTTATCTTGTAAATATTATGTATGATTATGCATTTGAAACATTAGGGTAGAAGACATGTATATATTGTATTTTGATCTGTTTTACAGCGGGTAGTTTTAAGTTTGCTCTTTCACACACTTCACTTAACACATTTTTGCACACTACGAGTGGGTGCCCTATACCCGGGCACGAGTGAACCTTAAGTTAGGAGAGGCTGTGTAATGGGTGCTCTGCTGGACGTACGGCCAGTGGGTTCCTATGAAGGCCTCACCTAGAGTTTAGCTCATTTGAGAAAAAATCATCCTTTAATAATATACTTATTATTGGTGGTAATATTTTCAAATGGGACCCTTGGCTCTAGGGACCTTTTTAGATTAGTATCTTAAATCCACCCAATGGAAAAGAACTTAATACAAACCCTAGATCTTTTTAAGGAGTTACCGGCCCATATCACGAAAGGAGCATACCTTATCCCACTATCCACGTGACAAAAGTCGTATGACCTAAGATCTTAGGAAATACCGGCCTACATCACAAGGGGCACACTCTACCTGTTTTTCCATCATCCATTTATTTTTCATTCACATTTCAAAAATTGTGAAAAATAATAAATGATATTTTTTCCCAAAAAATATTATTTGTTATTCTTCTTTGCAAAGAGAAAAAAAAACACAGTTAAAAATAATCCATTCTCATTCCTTTTTCCCTCTAAATAAAAAATAAATTTTCAAAAAAAAAGCATTTTCTCTTTTAGCAACATCATTGCATTCATTTTATTTTTGTAAAAAAAAAAACAAAAAATAGAAAAATATTTCTCCATTATCCATCATATTATGTTGCATAAAATGTACATAAAAAAAATATTCATGACACGCATAATCATGGCACCTACATAACATAACTCTTTTTTTTTCCCAACAGAAAATAGATACAAATAAGCTTTCCTGCATCCTCTTTGGACTCTCGAGCCAGTCTAGACTCATGGATTTGTTGGAACAGAATCGTGGCGATGAGAGAAGAACTCTCGATCAAATCAATGGTAAAATAGACAAGTTATTTGACCTTCCTCGAACTTGATCCAAAATTGACCACCGGATAAGAACCATCCCATCAAGACTAATGAGTATCGAGAGCTTCCAATGGCCCATTAGAGGCCCTAGATCGAAGAGACTCAAATTATGGAAGATAAAGGTGAAAGCCATTGAAGGGCAAATCATATTGGGTTCAAAGCTTGAAGTATGTTTGGTCCTGGACGTGAGTGATTCCTCCAAAATTCAAAGTTCCCGAGTTCGCCAAGTAGTATGAAGGTTTGACTTGTCCAAAAAGCCACCTCATCATGTACTTGGCCAAGATGCCTGCTCCAATAATGATAAGCTCTTAATCCATTCTTCCAAGAGAAGTCTTACAGGGCATCCCTACGGTATATGCACAGAAGGTAAAATCAACTCCTGGAATGATTGGCCAAAGCTTTCATCAATCAAGATAAGTACAATATGGACGCATGGCTCTGGCCGCTCGATTGCAAACCCCGGTAAAAGGGGGCAATGAAAGCTTCAAAGAGTATGCCCAAAGATGGAGAGGATTGCGAGTGGAACCCTCTAATTATCTGAGAAAGAGATGGTTACCATGTTTATTGACACACTTCAACAACCCTTCTATGATCCGATAATGAAATGTCTCTTCAAGCTTCTCGGACCTAGTGTTGTCGAGAAACGATGGAAGCAGGGGATAACAAGCGTAAGGATTGCGATCATACCATTGCTAGATAGGTCAAGAGATGGAAGAAGATACTAATGATGCTCATCACGACATACACTGCTGAAGGCAAATGGGCACTCCATTAAGGATTGTTGGGCTCAATCAACACGAAAATGGTGAAACTTCAAGGAATAGCCCTGCTAAGCGAACCTTCATTTGTTTTTACGCTTTGCCCAAAGCCGGGGCATATCTTGTAAGTACCACTTTATTTCCATCTTTTCAATACATCAATGGAAATGCAATTTGAATTTTTCCCTTCTTGGTGCATGTTCAATCCAGGGATAAAAAAAAAGCGATTAAGGAAAATATAAAATAAAATGGTAAGCAAATGCACAAATCATCAAAATTAAGTTTTGTGAAAATTTGAGCAATAGGATTTTGAGATGAAGTTTGGCCGTTTTCTCTATCCAAAATATAAAAATACTTATCCTCATACTTTGAGCCTAAAATGAAATTTTCTTTCAAATACCCTGAATAAGGATCGCTCATACAATGAAAGAATAGCTACAATTTCAATCAACTTTGTCTTCTTAGAAAGAAGAAGAGCAAAGTAAGCAATAAGGTATCAAAGACAATTCAAAGAAATGTCAAAAACGTGTCAAAGACACCTGCGAAGATCAAAAAAGGAAACCGCAAAGGTGAAGCAAATGTGCTAGCGAAAAATGAAGTGCATCTTTACTCTAAAGATCCTTGTTTTTATAAACCATTAAACACTTTTTGGGCCTAAAAATATCCTTTCATTCATAACCCTTAACCTCACGTTCATGACCCTAATAAGGTCCATTCTGATCAAAGTCAAATTGCTCATATTTTCTTAAAACTTGATTTTTGAAAGAGGAGATCCATATAAACTCCTCGGTGCGCCAGTTGTTTTACCTAAAAAGAATATAAAATAAAAGGCTACTTGCGTCAAAAAACCCGAAAGTATGGCCTAGGCAGTTGTAGCGACTACAGTTGAAAACTCGCAAAGAGCGGCTTAAGCGGTTGAGGTCAAATTCACAAACATGTCCACCCAGATTGGACCTCACGATCTAAACATAAACCAAGAAGTGGGGGCAAAAGTTGAACCCATCATCTACAAGCTTCACATTCGTCCCTATTTCAAAACTACGCAAAGGTGGTTCGTCTCAACATGATCCTCCTCACATGGTCGACGGGCCAAAAGGACAAGAAAGTCTCTATGGATTAAAGTTGTCAATCTAATTCTTCCAAAGGCATCCAAAGCATGAAGGTGGTGAAAATTTGAAGAACCACAAAATGATCTATCAAGGGGCAAATATACAGGCTTTGATGCAAGACAAAGTCAACCATTCGACAAGCAATCCGACGGAAAGTTATCATCCCACGAGTCTAGCGTAATCCTCAAGCGCATTCAGTGGAAATCAAAATATTCGAAACAATAATAATATTCATGCATAGCATATCATTCATTGCATCTGACATAATCATCAATACTTCCGGGCCTCAGACCCACCTTCAAAATCATCTCTCTAAAATAGTAATTTCATTTCATGCATGGCATACCATTCATTACATCCTGCATGACTATCAAAATTTTCGGGTCCATTGACTCACCCTCTCAAATATTACATCATACGCTAGTCCGATGTTACTCAAGAAGAACTAGTACTCACGGCTATTCAATCTATTAGCATGAGTTAGGAACTCGTCCTACACTTTCTTGGGAATCGACCCACCACCTTGGAATCGAATCTGCCTTTACTCGGGAACCTCGACCCGCGTCTCGAATCTTCCTCAAGTACAAATCAATCCACAACTTTTAACAAGAGTTAGAATCGACTGACCACCTTATCTGAATCGGCCCCGCTTTCGCGTGAGTGAGCTCGCATAATCGGACGTTCACTGCAGATGGGAAAACCACCATATTATAGCAAGAGTTAGGAATCGACCTATACCTTGCTCCGAATCTGACCCGAACCTATATTGAGTGACAGAAAAACTCATACCACGGACATTCCTTAAATAGGGTAGCCAATCCGTACCTTTTAACAAAAGTTAAGAACCTGACTTACCCTTGTTGGGAATCTGACCCAAACCTGTGTCGAGTGACGAAGAAGCTCGCACCCTAAACTTTCCCTAAGTAGGGAAGTAATCAATACCAAAGATGTGAGGGTTAGGAATCAGACCTATGCCTTACCGAGAATTCACTAGGAATCAAACCTAGAATCTCTCATTAATTTTGTAAGAGTTAGGAACCAGACCTATGCCTTACAAGAAATTCGCCAGGAAACCAGCCTTGGAATCTCCGACCAACTCTGTAAGAGCTAGGAATCAGACCTACGCCTTACAGAGAATTCACTAGGAATCGAACCTAGAATCTCTCACCAATTTTGTAAGAGCTAGGAACCGAACCTATGCCTTATCGAGAATTCACTAGGAACTGAACCTAGAATATCTCACTAATTTTGTAAGAGCTAGGAACCAAACCTATGCCTTACTGAGAATTCACTAGGAAACGAACCTAGAACATCTCACCAATTCTGTAAGAGCCAGACCTATGCCTTATCGGGAATTCACTAGGAATCAAACCTGGAACCCCAAAGCAAAGTCGGGAGTCAATCTCACATCCTCAAACAATTTCGTTCTAGACAAAATTAGAGTCATTTATCCTTGATTACCTTTTACAGCGAATGCACGAAGACCTTCGAGTAAAATGTAATTAAGGAGGGGCAGCTGTAGTACCCTAATTTTGTCCGACCTTTTATTTTGTTTTGTTTTATTTTATTTTATTAGTAGCAGTAGTAGTAATAATAAATAAAAATAATATTTTTGATCTCATAGAATGAATAAAGAAAAAAGAAAGAAAAAAGAAAAAGAAATAAAAATTATTGAAAAATGGTTGCATATTGCAATCTTGGGGGTGTTAATAGCAATCAACTAAAAGGGCTGGTGGCCCAGCCCAGTCTGCACCTCCCCTCTCTCTTGCTTCCTGCACCCCTCTATTCCTTCGCACACCCCTTCTCCATCTTTCTTAAGCTCGCGTCCATCATACGCCGCATTTGACCCAAATTCTATTAAACCTAACCCTAAAACACACCCACGCGTTCAACTAAAAGGCGCAGCTCTCCTTCTTCCCTCACCCTCTCCTTCCTCCCTTCGTTCCACGCAGCACCTCATCCCTCTCTCAACCTAATTCTCCCTTCTCCCCACTAAACCTTAATTCCCTCTTCATCCTCCATCATCCACGCACAACCCAGCCCAATTTAATTTCAGCAATCCTCTCCACCTTCCCTCTAACCCTAGCTCCCTCGCGCCGCGTCCTCCCCTCGTCCTTCCCTTCTCCCTTACCAAAACCCTAACATCCGTATCCCTAATTCTCCTCCACCCTTCACGCTCTCTCTTCCACCATCCTCTCCTCTCTTCCTCACTTAACCCCAGCCGCTCCTTCTCTCTCTCA
Source organism: Calophaca sinica (assembly GCA_037113605.1). Taxonomy (NCBI): domain Eukaryota; kingdom Viridiplantae; phylum Streptophyta; class Magnoliopsida; order Fabales; family Fabaceae; genus Calophaca; species Calophaca sinica. The sequence continues at coordinate 53,469,622 of CM073737.1, forward strand.
TTCTTCTTTTTCCCTTATCTCTCCCTAAATCACTACCTCTCTCTCTTAACCACTAACTTCTCCGGATATCCGAAGATCACAATCTGGAAGCCAAAAAGGACTCTCGCTCTTTCCTTTTTTTTTGTTTGATCTAATATTTGATTTTGAATTTTCAACTGACTTGTTCCCCTTCTTTTTCGCAGATGATGATCAAGATTGGAGCCTATAAAAGGACATACAAGCTGAAGAGAAAGAGGAGGCTGGAGACCGAGCCGTAAGGAAAGAGGACCGGAGTGAAAACAAGGGAAAAAGGGACTGAGACAGAAGCAGAGAAGCGAATCAGGGCAAGAAGGAAAGAATCGTGAGACTTCCCAAACACAAAGCCAAAACACTTCTTAGTTTAGGTTTTTCTTTCTTTCTTTTTCTCCTCCATCTTCCGTTTGTAGTTTTCTGGAAAGCTAAAATCCAGGTTCCTATTCTTTTCTTCCATCTTCCATTTTTTTTCTTTCACCATGGCTTGTACACTGGACTGAGATGCGTATGTTTGTACCATTCGTTTTGTTATTATTGTTGCTGTAATTCTTGTTGTTGTTGCTGCAATTGTTGTTGTTTTGGTTGCTGTGATTATCGTTGTTGTTTCTGTTGGCATCTACGGTTTGGGTTGCAATTAGGTTTAGGGTTTGGTCTTCCAATGGGGCCAAACCCTAAATAGGGACTAAACTGCAAATATACGTTAAAGAATGACTAAACTGTAAATATATTATAAGGGAGGACTGAATTGTAAATGTATGGTAAGAGGGGTCTGAAAGCAAAGAAATTAAAAAGTCTTCCTTTTTATTTCCTGTTTATACACGATTTGACATTCCAATGGGGCCAAATTCTAAATAGGGACCAATTTGCAATTATCATATTAAAATAGGACTTGAAAACAAAATTTAAAATTTTTGGGTTTGGTTTGATCTTCCAATGGGGCCAGACTCAAACCATGAACTTATTTGCAATATTACTTTTTTATTTCATAAATAATCAGAATTGAATAAAGAATTAAATAAAAATGATTAAGGGCATTAAAACAAAATAAAAACTTCTCTTCTTACCTATATTTTATTGACATAATTAGTTTATATTCTTTTTGGTTTTTATTTATTATTTTTGTTACATTAAGAAGGAATAAAAAATGATTTTTGTAGAATACTTGAGTTTTCTTTCAAAGACTCCTTTAATATTTTTGTAACGTGATAGTTGGTAAACTTATATTTCTTTTAAGAAAAATTCATTTGGGAATAATTTATTTAATGATAAGCAAATTTTTCTTTTTAAACTATTAAAGGGTACCATTTCATAGTCCCTAGGGTGCTAACACCTTCCCTATGCGTAACAAACTCCCGAACTCAAATCTGGTTCAAAAGACCTTTTTTTCTTCGAAAATAATTTAAACATAAGTTTTCCAATGTTTTCCTATGAAAATAAAATATTGGTGGCGGCTCCATATTAAAAAATTTAAGGGTGGTTGTCACACTAACATTAAAGTTCAAAAAGTTGCTATAGAAGGAGTTTTCAGTCTCTGATATAGAAGTTGTTCTCAATATCCCACCTAAAAATATGTTTTTAAAGTAAGCTAGGATCCACATACTTCTCAATCCATACATAAGAGAAAGCCAATCATTGTTTTGCAACTCAACCTTAATTACGATGGATTTCCATGTTGCTTCAAACTCATCTGGGGTCTGTGAACTCCAAACACATGACTTGAAACTATTATTAAACTCATCATTGGCATTCAAAGAAACACCCACCTTTTCAAAAACTTTTTTCATAATATGCCACATGCAAAATCTTTGTGAAAAAGAATAAAATACCTTCTCTATCACTGTTTTCATGGCAGGATCTTGATCTGTTACTATGAGATTTGGTTGATGTCCTCCCATTGCTTCCAAAATTTTTTCAAACAACCAAATGAATGAATCATTTTTTCTCATCTGCTAAGAAGGAATCTCCAAAAGTAACACTCTGTCTATGATGGTTTACTCCTGTAAATGGTGTAAAAATCATCCAATATTTATTTGTTTCATATGTAGTGTTAAATGAAATCACATCTCCAAACAAGGAGTAAATTTTTCTATAGATACCATCCGCCCGAAAATATATTTTAGTCGACCTTCAACATTTACCTCATATGCATAATAAAATGAAGAATTTGCTTCTTGCTTCCTCTTAAAGTCGTCAACAAATACATATTCGTGCATTTGATTATATTAATATGTGATCTTATCTAGATATTAATATGTTTATAATAATACTCACCATTTATATGAATAGAATGCGTACCTTATCTTGCTGAGGTCAGTGACCTTTTATAGGTGAGGTTAGAGCTTTGATGGGTTGGTGCCCTTTCGTTGTCCTTAACCTGGACAGGGAAGTGCGCACGCGAATCAACTAAACCCTAAAATCACCCCTCAGTGGTGACAGAACCTAAAGGTATTCACGTTGCGGCGTGAACCCTAGGAGTACTCATGTTGCGGCGCAAACCCTAAAGGCAGTGCCTTGGCCGACCTAAGCCATTAGATGAATCACACGGTAAACAATCAATCAAGGACAACGAAAGGACACCAACCCGTTAAAGCTCTAACCTCACCTATAAAAGGTCATTGACCTCAGCAAGATAAGGTACGCATTCTATTCATATACCTCACCTTATTTCGATACTGACTTAAGCATCAGAGTGTATGTAGGTACACCCCATCACATAATCCGTCATGCTCTGCCGTTCGTTTGAAGACTCCGGCCAACTCTGTTGTCCACTTCGGATCATTGGCACCGTCTGTGGGAATGTTTCTTGTTCCTTTCTCTCAAATCGAAACCCATCAATTCTCCATGGCCACATCCAGACGAGCCTTGATGACGCGAAGCTCTCACCGGATACCAATTTCTGCTAACCCCGTCGACTAGACCAACGCAATCCCCATCGTCGTGGAAGACCAACCTCAATCAGAACCGCATGACGAGGCCATTCTTTCACTTAGCCAGAGCCGGAGCCGGAGCTGGCTCCCCAACAGCTGCCTCCACCCGTCACCGCCTCGGTCATCAACGAGCTCCTCCACCTCGTTCGGGAACAAAAGCAGACCATCGCCGCACAAAACCTGCGCCTCATTTGCATTGAAGATCATCAGTACCCCTTGTCCGAGAAGGTAGCAGCTTACCGCCAAAATCGACATAGGTCCCCCTTCTGTCAGATCAGTCAGAAGCCTCTGAAGATCGTGTCATTCATGAGATGGGGTCATCTCCCCTCACTTCCAGCCGAGGCTCTAGTTCTCCTCCTTCTTACTCCGGGTTTTGGGATCCTGATGATGACAAAGACCTCTTCGTGTCAGGTCCCTTTACTGAAAGAATTGCGAGATTTCCAATACCCAGAACCCTCCAAAAGCCTCCTCCGTTGGAAACATACGATGGAACTGGAGATCCCGACGAGCACATCACCTGCTTCGACACCATAATGGGATATCGGGGGGCTAAAGGCCCAATCAAGTGCAAAATCTTTCCACTAACCCTGAAAAAGGCTGCCCATACATGGTTCCAGGGGTTGAAGAAGAACTCTATAGACTCTTGGACGGCTTGAGGTCCCAGTTCTGCTCACATTTCACAGCATCTCGCATCCGACCAAAATTGGTTGCCACACTAGCAGCTATCCATCAGAAAAAAGGACGAACCACTCCGGGACTACATCGAGCGCTTCAACAAAGAAGTCGTGTTCGTGAAACAGGCTTCAGATGAGATGAAATTATACCTGTTAAAACAAGGCCTTGTCGAAGACAGCCTTTTTAGCGTGAACATCGGAGTCGACAAGCCCATCGATTAGAATGATTTCCTCCGACGGGTGGATGTTGCTGCTCAGGCAAGTGCATCGTAACTCGACATAATAGTGGAGTATATTTAAGACTCCGAATGTCGAACCCAGTTAAAATAGTGAAAATCGAGGTTAAGGGTAGTTTATAAACACCCAGTTCTCTTAAGCCGCCGATGCATCTTTTAAGTACAAAACCGTGAAAGCCCATGTATGGGCCTAAACGGACAATACCTCAAAAAAACGATATTACAGACTTACTTGAGGTCGGAATGGATAATAAAAGGGAAGACTCTTTGTTCTCCACGTTTTCTTGTGATGAGAAAACTCTGATCATTCGTGAAAGGGGGGGGGGGGGGAATCCATGGGCAGAACAAGCAACAATTATATGCCCAATGCCTTATGTATTAGAAACTAAATGGCAACATTAAAAGTTTGTATCTATCAGAGAAAGTAAACTAATTATACAGAAACATAAATTCAAAGGTGATTAACCTAAAGATTGTAACACTTAAAACTGCTAACAAGAGCTTATTAGATTTCAAAACTTGGATGGAAAGCGAAGAACAAAGGTCCTCAATATACAACAATCATTAAAACATCTCTGTTCTGTTCTATTCTGTTCTGATAAGATACTTTCTTATTAATTGGAACATAAACTGATATAGAAACCACTTCAAATAAACTATAAAATTAGCTACTCCTGAATATGAACAGGCTCAAGACCATTATCAATTGAAGCTTTCACCGCATCAACAACCACTTGTGTTTTCCTACTAATACCTGGCCACCTGTTCTCAGGTTTTTCATTTCCAAACTTAATTCCCCCAGCCAAACGAGCAAACTCCCTCACCATAACAGCCTCTTGTGGAAGATCAGTGCGAATTGCGCATTCACTTGGCTTCGGAGCCCAACCTGTAGAAAGTTCCACAAAATAAGAATTCGAATTTGTATAAAACAACGCCTCCTTCTCTTCATTAGGGATAACATAATCATGAACACGCAATGACCCTTTTGTCCCCATTGCAGTTATGTCCATTGACATGTCTGATAAAAAGGAACAATAAAAAGTTGCTACTCTGCCATCTTCCCATAACAGAGAAGCCTCACAAGACAGAATGACTCCTACTTCGTTGTATGTAGGTTTGCGTAAGGCTCGTGCTGTTTTGGGTAAGTCACAGTTTGCGGCCCATAAGATTGCCCTGATGCAGTACCAACCAGTGTCACCAAGAGTTCCGAGAGCATCAAGGTCTGGCTTCACTCGAATGTCGTTCTCTAGAAAATGTGGACTCACCGGGTATGAAAAAGTTGCATGTACCTGTAATTAAGCAAGACACAAACGTCACAAAACAATCAGAAGGAATGTGCTAATCAATATTAATGTTAATATTTTGTTCTCATCATCAAGAAAAAAAAGTATTTTGTTCAATTATCAAGAGAATGTGCTACTCTCAATCATGATTTTTGACATATCAAGGGATTTTTGATATAACAAGAGTAATGAATAATATTAATTATTATCAATAAAAAGAAAAATAACAATAAACATTGACACACATTTTTCCCCCACTTTGTGGAACTTAAATGGTATTCTTCAATTGTTTTCTTTGAACAACTGTTTTGGGTGATCCCGTAGTATTCCGATGATAGGGGGTCAGACTAATCAGTGGTTCGGTCAGGCATTAAGTGACATTTTCTAATTTGTGGATGCAACAACGGGGTCTAAGTTAAAAAAAAAAAAAATTAAATGCAGAGATTAACAAGTTATTATGTTAACAATACTGCACAGAGCATTATCCTTTTTTTTTTTAAAGATGCACCAAACATTATCTATCAAAAAAATATTCGCGGGGGTTGTAGCGGAAACGCGCTCTAACCCTTAAGAAAAGAACTAGAGTTCGAATCATAGGAGATGTCTTGATTGGGAGATCGCAAAATCTAATGGGTTGATTCTCGTGTGTCTACACGACCAAATCAGAGATTAGTCTTATAGCCGGTCCAAAAACTAAAGCTAGGGTGATACCTTCTTAGCCTCGTTAGAGAGCTAAAGATCCTAATTATGATGAGTTGCAACTAAAATAATTGATTTGATCAATTGAAACTATAAGAATTAAAATAACACACCAGGATAAAAAATAAAATTAAACCAACCCTTTTAAATTTACATTTTATATATTTTTATATCTAAATCATTAATGTAAAGTTTAAAGTTCTTTATTTGTTCTTCTTAATCTCGTTTAAAATACCTATGGCTTTATCTAAACTTGGGAATACATGTGTGAAAGGAGATAGACACAAAATTCAGATGAAAATTCAACACAAGAGAGGAAAAATTATACCGACTGAAGGCGACCAAACTGTTGTGGATCAGAGAGAAACTGAAACATTTTAGAGGTCCTAGGGTGGTGCATCCACATGGTAGAATCCATGAACTGCACCCCATTAGATTCACACGCCTCCAATATCTTATCAAGCTCAACAACGTTTAGAGCCACTGGCTTCTCAAGCAGCAAGTGCTTCTTCTTTTGAGCAGCAAGCACCGCCCAGCGGAGGTGCAAGCTCGTCGGAAGCGGCACGTAGACGGCGTCGACATCGGGGTCATCCAAAACGGCGTCGTAGGAACCATGCACTTTGGCATGAGAAGGGAAGCCGTTGGAAGCGGCAAATGTTTTTGCTTTTTCGAGGGAACGGCTTCCAACTGCGTAGAGAATTGCGTTTGGAGAGAGTTTTATGGCTCTTGAAACCTTTCTAGCTATCTCCGCACAGCCAAGGATTCCAAATCTTATCGGTTTTTCTTCTGCCATTTTTTGGAAGAGTGGAAGGAAAACACTGGAATGTTGTTGCTAATTAAACCAAAGGCGGTTGTGTGTAATGTACTCCCTTGTTCTTGATTATTAGCAGGAAAAAAAAACACGTTAACTAAAAGTCATTTAACTTTGTTAATTTCAATTCCAGGATGAAGTTGATTCCAAAATTATACCTAATAATCATTTATTGCATTAATTTCTAAATGCACGTCGAAACCAACACGTGAGTTTAATAGAGGTATTTTAGGAATATTAGTATTAAATAAGGTAAAATTGGTCAAATTTGTTTATATTTAAGACCATAATACATGAGGTTTTTATTGCTTATAATTGAGACCAAATAGAGCACTAACTTTAGACTTATTTATAAACAAAATTACCTAACTTTACACATATTAAAAAAGTGAGTTATGTTCATTTAATACTTTTAATTTTATATAAAAAATAAACTAGATTTACTAATATATCTTTAATTTACTAACTTGTTTTCTTGGGAGTGTGTAATACTCTTGAAAAATAAAAATTGAATTAAATAAGGGTATTTTTGAAAAATTGCATTACATAGAATAGAATTGAGTTAGTTGAAACTTGTTTATATTTAAGTCTAATAAATTTGGCTATTTTTTTTTTTTTTGTTATAAATGAGTCGAGAGGGTAGTAGTCTTTACAGCATTATCGTTTTCTTCGTTGGTCACAAGCAACGATTCAACAAATTAACAGAGGGACAATTATTGGTGGTGGTGAAATCTTAAAAGTCATACAAGACAGGCTACTTTCTTCTGACCCCATCTGTTGTTGCACTCAAAAATTGACGGTCACTTCTTTAGGGATAATGATAAGCCCAAGACTTACTCAATGAAGATTTTCCACGAGGGATGTAAACGAGGCCGGTAGTAGCGCCCCACTACCCACCTCATTGGATTGGATTGGTTGAGGTGAAAATAGGCTGGGTTGAGTTAGGTTTTGCAAGATCTAAGTTTAGTCTGGCCAAAAAATTTAAAGCCTAAGTCTGGCCTGTTAACTATTATAGGCTTTTTTCTCAGGTTTGGTCTGACTTTTTTGAAAGCATGATATGACCTGTTAGCCTACTTAAAAACTTATTTGATATTAACGTCTTTGAATAAGTCATTTGACCGATCTTTAAATCGACTAACGAGCTAATAGGACAATGAGGTTAAGTTCTAATTATAATAAGCTATAAAAAAAATTAAAACTACTGCTACTGAGAGACATGAGATATAGGGTGAAAATAAATAGGACGAACTGAGTTTCATAAAGTATGATTATGATTTATTCGTATGATATAAAGCTTTTTCAAGGTCTAACACGACCTTTTAGATAATCAGACATTATATAATAGTCTATTTAAATTCTATGTTGCAATAAGGCCTTTAAGCATGTCAAATATTTATATAAGTCAATATGCTTAAATTATCGAAAATGTCAGAAAGCATATGATTGAACATAATATAAAAAATCGAATATAATAATAATAGCAATATAAAATTAGTATTTATATTTAGTTAAATTGGCCGGTCTGTTAGGCCTAAAAGACTTTTTTGGTGGCCTAAAGTCCGGTCTTTTTAGCTAAATAGGCTTCTCAAAAAGCCTTGGCCTAGCCTATTTAAAAAAAAAAGTCTGGCCTGACTGGGCCTCACGTAGGCTAGGCCATAGGCCCCCTATCGAGCGGCCTGCCCTATATCTGCCTAATGCGGATATCTATTGTGTCGGTTTTAAACATGTTTTTGAATATTTGTGGGTATAAGTAGATATATTACTATAATATAAAATAAATATTTAAATTTTTATATTATAAAATTAAATTTAAAATTTTGATTGTAATGTATAAAATAGATATCTTACTTTTCAGTAATAAAATTATTTTGGATGTCCTCGAAACTAACAATGTGAGGCAAGATGTATGTGGTGCGATGATAAATTACTATTAGATATAACATTTAAAAATCAGAAAAGTAAGCAATTATCTTAGCGAGTACCTATGTGTACAGATATCACAATACCTGTCTCGACCCATTAATAAATGGGTAGAAAAATATTTATTTATTTTTATTTGCGGGTACCCATTAAGGTATCCATATCTAATTCGTTGCCGGTTTTAATCATAGATATCTGCATGTATAGGTAATATTTACATCTGTATTTTCCTAAACCAAATGCGAAAACAAGGTGTGCAAATAGCCAACCTGATTAGCCCCATCTAAAATGTAGAACAAGCTAATAAAATTTGAGCTCAAAGTTATTTTGAGTTTTTAACTCAATCTAAACCCCTTAAATTATTGGCTAAATTATGTTTTTGGTCCCTTATGTTTATTTTAGGTTTCAGTTTGGTCCCTTATGTATTAAAAGTTTCGACATAGTCCCTTATGTGTAAAATGTGGTCCCTCTTGTCTTTTTTGGTTCGCATTGGTCTCTTATGTTACGAATATTATACCAATATGGTCCTTTTTTAACATAAAAATGAACTATATTGGTATAATATTTGTAACATAAGGGACCAATTTAGAACTTTTAATACATAAGAGACTAAACTGAAACCTAGAATAAAAATAAGGGACTAATTCAGAATTTTTAATAGATAAGAGACCAAACTGAAACCTAAAATAAAGATAAGGGACCAAAAGCATAATTTAGCCTAAAATATGCTTTATGTGTAAAATGTGGTCCTTCTTGTCTTTTTTGGTTCGCATTGGTCCCTTATGTTATGAATATTATACCAATATAGTCATTTTTTTAACATAAAAATGAACTATATTGGTATAATATTTGTAACATAAGGGACCAATTTAGAACTTTTAATACATAAGAGACTAAACTGAAACCTAGAATAAAAATAAGGGACTAATTCAGAATTTTTAATAGATAAGAGACCAAACTGAAACCTAAAATAAAGATAAGGGACCAAAGCATAATTTAGCCTAAAATATTTTATCAATTTTCTTTTACCTAAAACTAAGCAAATATGCTTTTAATATCAATTTTCTTATACCTAAATTCTTATTGTTTCTTAAAAATATATGGTGGTTTATGTTGCTTTGGAGATATAAAATATTTTTTAAAGTTTAGATGTTATAAATTTAATGAAATTTGATAAAAAATTTAAAAAAATTGTAAGATGTGACATTAGGGTTTTTTTTTTTTACAATATATGTAATATGTAATGTAACATTAGGGTTTGAAAAGGGGAAAATTTGGGATATTTTTATTTTGAGTGAAATTTTATATGTTGATTGATGAGTTTCGAGTAAAAGAACTAAAGAAGGTTTAAACAATTTAATTAATTTGATATGTGAAAAACATGTAAAAAAAAAGGTTAAAAATTCACTTTTTAGGGATCAAGAGTGCAATTTAAAAAGTGAGGGGACCAAATTCATGAAAAATAAAAAGTGTGGGGACCAAATTTCGTGAAAAGTAAAGGAGGGATACCAAAATCATGGATTTGAGAAAGTAAGGGGACCAAAAATGCTATTAAGACAGAAATATTATCACTTTATTGTTTCAATGTAAAATTATTTTTTTTTCTCACAATTTTCCCCCTAAATAAATACTATGTACATCACTCCTAATATATCATACTTCATTATACATTTATAACAATTGTTAATACTCTAATAGTTATTGTTTCACTCACTAAGTTATTTATTATTTTTTAATCTTGTGAAAAAACAACCTTAAACGTCAGTGAATATGAAAAGGGGTAAGTATAATTTAAAGACATTAAATACTATTGCAATCAATTCAAACTAATTGCAATCAAAAAGATAAGAAAATAAGGAATTATATGGCCACTATAACCCTTGGTGAAATATTGCTGCCTTTGTTTTTTATTACGAGAGACAGAAGCAATCTATTTGGCTGTTTTTTGGAACCGCTTTCATGTATGCAATGCAAGGTGATAATCTCATTGCAAATAAAATATCATTCCAAGAGATGATTCCGTTGCTCTTTTTGTTAATTATTAGTTAATTTAATGCATTAAATGTCTTTTTTTTTAAACAAAGTGTCCTGTTTCCTGATGAATTGAAGAGACAAAATATGTATGTTAATATTAATTAATGACTATTGCTTGCTGCAAAGAGAGGAAACACAAATGCTCAATCATAAACCTTTACTAAAGTCCGAATTAATAAGACGCATACAGGGACCGAGGAACAGAAAGAGAGAGAAAGAACCAAAAGATGCAATGACTGTAGCTGTTTCTCTCTTCTTTGCTACTACGTGAAAAGCAAAATTGGGAGGAAAGCAGAATATTTTGGGTTTTACTGAGTAGGATTTTCAGCCTTTCGCTAACCCAGGACCCCACACCACATCATCTGATGTGAAGGGGTAAGGATATTCGCAAATCAACGTCTTTATCCTTTCTAGATAGAAAAAGGTAAAATCTTTATTACCCTTGCGAAAGGTTGGGTAAGGTAACCTAATTGATGTGTCGCCAATCAGAAAACAACTGTCACCCACTAGCCATGTCATTAATTAGTATGTAGATTACAGTATGAGCAAGTTAATTTGTATATTTGCATTTTAACCCCTTTGGCATTAATTATGTTCGGCTGCATGATTGCATACCGAGGAAGAGTCGCATGTTCCCAAGGCTCTATGTCTCCTCCTCCCACCATGTGTTTCGAAATGCATCAATAGAGTTTGTCTCTGGAATTCCCTCTTCTTCCTCTGCACCCGCAACCCCGTGAAGGCAGGTTTCATCAGTCATCGTGTTCCCTCTTCGTGTTGTCCATTCCCGCAACGGATTCGATTTGTAAAGTTGGTCGCATTCCCTAAAGGTACATTCGAAACCTAGCTCACTGTATGTTAGGTAGTAGAACCTGAAACTAGTTTCTTTAGCCTATGTTTTATTCGTATTTCCATTTGACAAATTGGAAGCTGATTTAACTATAATATGATATGTTTTGCATTGTTGAATGTCTAAAAAGGTTAGATGCATGAAAGTAATGTTGGTGTTGGTTGGTTTCGATATACTGCGATGAAGACAGTGGCGGTCATGATGTGATATTAGGGCTTACGATTGGTTTTAAATAATGAAATTAAATAAAAATTAGTCATGTTGAATCAATTTAACAAAACAACAATGTCATGCTTTTGAAATCATTTTTTATGAAGTACTATATTAGTTATTTGTCCTTGGTTCATTTTAAAATGTATTAGTTGTAAATAATATAAAAATTTCTATAATGAGTGAGGCAAAGGTGGATCAGAATAGCCAAGTGGATGGTGTAGAAATGGACAATGGTAATTTTGAGCATAATGAGGTAGGAGAAGACGACTTGGATGGTTACAAAAGGATAAATGGTATGACAGATGATGATGTAAGATTGATGGAATTTGAAACAGAGTCAAAAGCTATAGAATTTTATGAATTGTATGCAAAATGTCATGGATTTGCTGTAAGAAAGGATGATATAGAACGTGATTTTAATGGGAATATCGTTGTGCGCCAATTGGTTTGTTACAAGGAGGGTAAGAGTAATAAGAAATGCAAGTTGCAGTGGACCGTCGTAAAGATCCGAGGCCAACCACTCGAACAGATTGTCGTGCAAAATTTCGAGTAGCTTATAATTTTCACTAGTAGAAAAAACAAATTTTACATCGGGTTTTTACATCAGTTAAATGAACACCCGATGTAAAAAGTGACGCAGTGACATTTTTGCAATTAACACTACATGTTTTACATTGGTTACTCATTTAACCGAGGTAAAAACCTACTTTTTACATCGATTAAATGAACAACCGATATAAAAAATTACGTGTGTCATGTTTTTACATCGGTTGAAAATGCAACCGATGTAATAAATGAGGCAAAAATTCGTCTCGGCGACGACTTTCGCCACTCATTTTTTTCGACCAAAACTTTCCCCACCTTTTCCTATTCTTTTCCCCTAAATCAGAAAACACAAACCCTCGTCTCTCTCTACATTTCAGATTCTTCTTTCTCTCCTAAGATAGGAAGCACATTACCTTTGGCGACCCTAACCCAATTGTGGCCTAGTTTCTGGAAGGCAAGGACATCAAAGTAAAATTACTCATCCTCCCACACTAAATCTCCTCCCGTGTTCTCCCGCACTACATCCCATGATCTCCCACATCGCCCAAGTATTTGAGAGGGAAGACCAGTTCCCAGGGGATCAACAGGACGCAATGGGACAACACCCTCCCGGGTCAAGCTTCACAGACAGGCAGTTAGAGACCTTTGAAGCAGCTATGTATAGGCGTTTTATGGAGTAGGAATATGCACCTGATTGATTAGACTACAAAAATATAGAATTATACTTGTATTTCCAAGCCATTTTCTTTATGTATTTGAGTGTTGTTGTTTTGGGTTTAGTCCCCCAGTTTTGTACAATAACAATAGGCATGTAAAGAAACTTTGACACTCAAATAAGCACATAATTAACAATGTAGAGAATAGTACTTGTACATAAGGAAATGTATTGTTTCCCTATTTATATTATGTGGACGTGACTCTGTCATAGAAATGTGACCAGTGACCGAGCTCCATCACTTTTCAAAGAGTGTGGGGAGCATTGGATGATGGACACTTGTTGTTGCGTCAACATGTGGATGGCTAAGATCCTTCTATGGTTAGGGAGCGAATAACACTTGTAAAGAATCCTCTAGAATCCCGTGACATAGATAGGTACTAGAAGTTTCTAGAAGAGTTATGGATGAGACATGTTGGTGAGCGATTCGACTCGTAGATGATCAAGTCTTAGGTTACCTTGACATGATAGACAGTTGGGTCTCGATAAGGTAACCACTTGATAGCCAAATGAAAATGGTGAAAATGCAAGGATGTGGCTTTTCTAAAGTGAATAAAGAGTAAAATAAGCAATTTGAACAATTAACAAGAAAATCAATGATGATTTGTTATGCATATGCATCTAATACTAACTATTAATTTTCTATTAATAGTTTTATATTTTAAAATGAGTTGCTCGCCTTAAAAGAGTTGTATCAAAATGCAAATACTCTATCTGTCCACCCATGATGACAAAATGGAATTAGATTGATGAATATAAACTATGTTACAAACTAATGATGATCCAAGATCCATAGTACATACAATATAACATTACAGCGACTACCACTAACTATAATGTGCAGACTTTAGGAAATGCATGTTTTATAATAGTTATTGGAGCCGTTGTTTTCGTTCTCAAATTTGTTTTTCCATTTCCTTGCCAAAGATATCTAGCGTTCATTAGAATCATCTGTCCGATCTTGTTCTAAGACATGACAATTTCAATTTCAGCATTTCTAACTTCATCAGTGAATTTCTTGTATATGTCACTTTTATAAAACTGTCTAGTTCTAAGCACCAAAATGAGTGACGCAAGTGCCCCAAACAAGCAAACTGCATTGATTATTATGAAAGCCAATTTATATCAATTAACCCTATTACAGTTCAACTTTTCCCCTAGCTTTCTCTTTAGTCTCCAGATGAGAGATTTTAGGATCTAGTTTTTTCTATATAACTTATAGGAGAGTAATTAGCATGTGCTAATTACCGGTCCAGTAGCAGTTAGGTAAACCGGTTGTAACCGTTTTACAATGTATAAATCCCTTTATTGAAGAATTTGTAATTAGATTCACAATTTACAGAAATGAAAATGAGGAGTTCTGAAATCTCTCCCTGTCTTGAATTTCTTCATGGTATCAGTTAGCGTTTCACGACTTAGACTGTGATTTCGTTGTTCTTCTTCTTCTCTATAGCCATGGCTACTCCACCGCCGTTCAACGCTGTGCATCGTTCACCTGTTTCGTCGCACCTTTCTCAGCATCGAAATCCTTTTTCTGATCTTAACCCGAATCTCCAATCGCCGTCTCTGTCGCCGGCGTTCAACCACAAGATTTCAATCAAACTCACTGATAGCAATTTTCTCCTATGGATTCAGCAAATTGAAGGTGTCATAACAGCGCACCAATTGCATCGTGTTATCGTAAATCCTACGATTCTTCTTCAGTTCGCGACGAAAACCGATCGTGCATTAGGAATTGAATTTGAGGCGTACCAAACATGGTTGATGCAGGATCAATTTGTGTTTACCTGGTTACTGTCTACACTCTCTGAAGTGATTCTTCCTCGAGTCATCGGTTGCAAACATGCATATCAAGTTTGGGATAAACTCCACAAACACTTCTACTCTCTGATGAAGGCTAACATGCGGCAACTTCGATCTGAATTGAAGAATACGAAGAAAGGGGCTCGCTCAATGTCCGAGTATCTCCTCAAAATCAAAACGACTGCTGACTCTCTAGTAGCTATTGGTGATACAATCACAGAGCAAGACCAAATTGATGTGATTCTGGATGGTCTTCCAGAGGAGTACAACTCTTTCGTCATGATGATCTTCAGAAGGACTGATTCTCCCTCGCTCACTGACATCGAATCACTTCTGCTGGTTCAGGAGGCACAACTTGACAAGTTCTGGCAGGAACTCTCTTCTTCAAATGTTAATGTCATGATTGCAAATGTTGCTAACCCTATCCAGAAGCAAGAAGCTGCATCCACCAATGACTCCTATGGATCTAATTCTCGTGGTCGTGGTCACGACAGGTTTGGCAGAGGTCACAATAGTGGGCGATTCAATTCTGGAAATCGGCCTACCTATCAGTTGTGTTACAAAGTAGGGCATGCGACTTCAAAATGTTGGCATAGGTTTTATGAGAACTTTGCTCCTCCTCCGCCTCGTCCTACTACATTTGCTCCTTATCAAAATGTGTTCAATGCTTCTCAAGAATCTCAGAGAAATCAACCTCAGGCTCATGTTGCCACTCAGCAACCTAAGGCAACTCTGGATCATCAACAACTTCAAGTTCCTCGTGACTTCAACTCTGACTTTTGGTATCCAAATAGTGGTGCCTCACATCATCTCACACCTGATGCAAGGAACTTACAGCAAAGTGCTCCCTATCATGGCTCAGATCAAGTCACTTTAGGCAATGGCCAAGGTTTGAAAATATGTTCTATTGGCTCAACTAATTTCAGCTCTCCTTTTTCACCTCATATGTCTCTAAATCTGTCTAACCTATTGCATGTTCCCAATATAACTCGTAATCTTATGTCAGTGTCAAAGTTTGCTCATGACAATCATGTCTTCTTTGAGTTTCACTCTCATTCTTGCTTTGTAAAATGCCAGGAGTCTAAGCAAGTCTTACCTAAAGGATATCTTGGAGAGGATGGTCTCTATAGCTTCAAGAATCTTCATCTCTCTAAGTCTCTCTATTCTGGTTCATCTACTCCTTTGTGTAATTCTGCTGTTAATGCAAATTCTGTTTCTCATAATAATAGTACATTGTCTACTTGACATCATAGGTTAGGCCATGCTCATATGAATTTGTCTACTTGGCATCATAGGTTAGGCCATGCTCATATGAATGCTGTCAAAATAGTTCTAACCCTTTGTAATATTCGGGTTTCAAATAAAGATACTCTTGATTTTTGTAACGCTTGTTGCCTTGGTAAATCCCATAGATTGCATGCTCCACTACCCCTTACTTCACACAATACACCTTTTGAGTTAGTGCATACAGATCTTTGCGGTCCCTCCCCCTTAGAATCACATAATGGCTACTCATATTATATTACCTTTGTTGATGCATGCACTAAATATATATGGATTTACTTTCTCAAGAAGAAATCCGATGCCTTGTCTTCTTTTAAAAGATTTCATTAATTCATTCAAACACAATTTTTCGCATGCTTGAAAGCTGTGCAATCAGATTGGGGGGTGAATTTCGCCCTTTCACTTCTTATCTTGTTGAATTTGTGTCTCACATAGGCTCACATGCCCCCATACATCACACCAAAATGGAACCGTTGAAAGAAAGTATCGTCAAATTGTTGAAATGGGTCTCACCTTGTTGGCACATGCTGCCCTTCCTATGTTATATTGGGACCATAGCTTTACCATGGCAGTATATCTCATTAACAAGTTACCTTCCTCAGCCCTTTTACAATTCTCCTCTCCTCATCATGCTTTATTCAATCATCTTCTTGATTATACATCCATCAAAACATTTGGTTGTGCTTGTTTCCCTTTACTTCGTCCTTACAATAATAACAAGCTACAATTTAGGTCTCAAGAATGTGTATATCTTGGACCTTCTCCTCAACACAAAGGTCACAAATGTATGTCTCCTACTGGTAGAGTTTACATATCCAAGGATGTTATTTTCAATGAAAACAGATTTCCCTATGCTCATTTGTTTTCTCCTTCTGCTGCTCCCAAATCTGCCACTGGTTCTGTGTCTT
The DNA here is from genome assembly GCA_037113605.1 of Calophaca sinica. Classification (NCBI taxonomy): domain Eukaryota; kingdom Viridiplantae; phylum Streptophyta; class Magnoliopsida; order Fabales; family Fabaceae; genus Calophaca; species Calophaca sinica. Next base: position 53,486,534 of record CM073737.1, read on the forward strand.
CTTCCATTCCTCTAATTCAACCTTCTATCACTTTGCCCTGTTCTATTTCTTCTGGTCCTGCACCCAGTGTCCTCCCTGTGTATTCTCCTACTGCTGTGTTGTCCAATACAGAATCCTCTACTAAACCTGTGTCCCCTAGTTCTGCTTCCCCTCAATTAAATACCACTGGTTCGAATTCTGCTGCAGAGTCCACTGCACCTACACTTGTTTTTGCTGCAGAATCCTTGCCTGCTGTGCCTAACTCTACAAATGTTCACCCAATGCTCACTAGAGCAAAGACTTGTCACTTGAAACCACGTCTCTTTCTTGCTAATGTTGAGCCAAGAATAGTTAAAGATGCCATTTCTCATCCAGAGTGGCTAACTGCCATGTAGGCCGAATACACATCAATTATGAATAATCAGACCTGGACTCTAGTTTGTTTTCCCTCCCATCGACAAGCTATTGGGTGTAAATGGGTTTTTAGGGTGAAAGAGAATCTGGATGGATCAATCAATAAGTACAAAGCCCGGTTGGTTGCCAAAGGCTTTTACCAACAAGTCGGGTTTGATTTCAAAGAAACATTCTCTCCAGTTATCAAATCGATAACCATTAGAGTCATACTTACTTTGGCCTTAACCTATGGCTGGAAGGTACAACAAATTGATGTGAATAACGCCTTTCTCAATGGCTTTCTAAATGAAGAGGTCTACATGAGCCAACCCTCAGGTTTTGAGGCAGCTGATAAGACACTTGTATGTCGCTTGAACAAGGCACTTTATGGACTAAAACAAGCACCATGTGCTTGGTATGAGCACCTAACTTCTACCTTAATTCAGTTTGGGTTCATGGCAAGTCGTTGTGATCCCTCTCTCTTTGTTTACTCCAAAGGATCTACTTGTCTTTATGTGTTAATTTACGTTGATGAAATACTCATTACTGGATCTTCTCCTTCTCTCATTTCTGATCTCATTGGCAAGATGAATGATGCCTTTGCATTGAAACAACTTGGTGAGGTTGATTATTTTCTGGGTCTGGAAGTTAAGCACCTTCCTGATGGTGCCATGTTACTAACACAAAGTAAATATATTCGAGATTTGCTATTGAAGGCCAACATGATTGATGCCAATGAAATTGCAACACTTATGCTGTGTACCTACAAATTGAGCAGGTTCGGTACTGATTCACTGCCTGATTCATCTCAATACAGGTCTATCGTTGGGGCACTTCAATATGTCACTCTTACTCGACCCGAACTTTCTTTTAGTGTGAACAAAGTTTGCCAATTTATGTCCTCACCAACTGAAACACACTGGAAGGGTGTCAAGCATATCTTACGATACCTCAAAGGCACTTCTTCTTATGGTTTGATCATGCGCCCTGCAAATCCTGATCTTAAGTTTCCCCTGCGTGCATTTTGTGACTCAGATTGGGCTAGTGACCCGGATGATCGCAGATCAACTTCTGGTTTTTGCATCTGTCTTGGACCTAATCTAATTTCTTGGAGCTCGAAGAAACAACCATTAGTTGCTCGCTCAAGTGCCGAGGCTAAGTATCGAAGTATGGCTCTCTGAACTACTGAGATTATTTGGCTGCAATCCTTACTGCAGGAACTGCATGTACCGAGTCACATTCCAACTCTGATGTGTGACAATTTAAGTGTAGTAATGCTGTCCCATAACCCCATTCTGCACTCTCGGACAAAGCATATCGAGTTGGACCTTCATTTTGTAAGAGAAAGAATCATTTCCAAGTCACTATCTGTGTAACATGTAGCTGGTCTTGAACAAATCGCTGATGCACTTACCAAGCCCCTCTCTGCTGCCAGATTTACTGAATTAAGAGACAAACTCAAGGTTGTGTCTTTTGCACCTCCTTGAGCTTTAGGGGGGAGTATAGGAGAGTAATTAGCATGTGCTAATTACCGGTTCAGTAGCGGTTATAACCTGCTAGTCAGGTAAACCGGTTGTAACCGTTTTGCAATGTATAAATCCCTTTCTTGAAGAATTTGTAATTAGATTCACAATTTACAGAAATGAAAATGAGAAGTTCTGAAATCTCTCTCTCTGTCTTGAATTTCGTCATAATTGTACACTGTTACATTGAATAAAATATGAATATTGAAAACCCCAAAATCCTGTTTCTTCATTTTCTAAATTTCTTGGAGTAGCCATATTTGACACATGTTCTTCAAATCCAAACACAATTTGCTTAGGGTTGGGAGGATGTTTGACTCTTAGTTGAAAAAGTGATTCATCCTCTTGACTAAAATCACTATGAAAGTCACAAATAGTTTCTCAGCTTTGCCCATTTGATCCCCCATGGTCACGTATAGTGTCACTGCCCTTCAACTTGTTGCCAGCTGCGTGCGCCTCCCTGGTGTTGCAATTGCATCACATCACATCTCTAGGTAAGAGAAGAGAGGGATTGCGCTCCAAAAAAGGAGTGGGCTTAGTGCCTCGAAAGGCCTGATTACTTAAATAATTAAATTAAAAGACATTTTAAGGCTTCTAAATTACTTTAAAAAATGACGTTGATTCATGGTGCTGTATTTGATTCACGTTTGATTCATCTTCAAGTTGAATCAATTAATGTGCTCAACGTGTATTGAATCAAAATTTTTGCCTCCCTTGCCGTATTAAATCAAATTACGTCCTTTTTGTTATATTTTCTTGTTTCAAATTACAAAAAGAATATTAAATAATAAATAAATAATAAATTATTTATTATTTTGAAAATAAATATTAATACTTTTGAAGTCATTATATTTATTAAATAGTTTTTAATCAGTATTATTATTTATTTATTATTTTAAAAATTTATTAATTAATTTTCATAAATTTAGTATTAGGTAATCTTATAGGATTTCTTATTTTTTTAAAAAGTAATGTTAATTTTTTTAAACCCATTTTAGTAATTACACACCCAAAAACAATTTTAATCAAAACTATCTAAACAATATTTTTTTTTTTTTACGAAATCACGTTTGTCATAAATTTATCTAAACATAATTCACTTCACTTTAACTCAGTTTTAACTAAAATTAACTTTACAAAATCAAATTTTTTATGCCATGAAACCAAATACACACTTAAATGCAAAGACCCATGATTATATATCCTCTGTGGTTCCTGTCAGATGAAATTAACAGATTTTAATTAGTTATTTCAAAAACAGCTTTCATAGCTAGAAAAAGATAAAATATTGACGAATTTTAATGACAGAAAAGTCATTTTTCGTCGCTAAATTTTTGGTCGCAAAGTTTTGTGACGGATATAATTTTAATTTCTTAATTCTCGTAATTCCTGTTCATATTGACATAAAATATTTTGGAACCTTGTAAGTGATCTAGTTATTCTTTCTATTTCTTCATTATCCTTTTTTGTTATAAAATAATCTAACCTTTTACATAATAATTCTACAATATTTCTATTTTCTTTAATTAATTCCATAAGCTCATTAGTTCGTAATTCTTTTCTAGATCTGGTTGTACTCATTTTCTAATCTATTTATTTTCTGTTCTTGTGCTAAAATTCTATTTCTAATTTCTTGCCAATTTATTCTATTAGGATCCCTAACAAAATCATCTATAGTTCTATAAAGTCTCTCTACTTCTATCTTTTCTCGTCTTATTTTTTCTCTAATTATAGTTCTTTTATATTCTTTTATTTCTTCTAATGTTACTCCATACTCATCCATAAAACCAAAATATATCATCAAAGAATCTCAGTAAATCAACCACTTTACTTATATATACTAATTCCTGACCTAACAGATATCCATATTTTTCTATTATTCTCATTTTAACATCTTTGGGTAATTTTATTTTCTGATTTTTTCTTAACTTTTTACAAAAAAATTCATCTATATAATAAATTCCCATATTATTATTTATTTTCATTACTACGTGTAATCCTCTATTAGTTTTAATAAGTTTAAATAAATTTCTCATTTTTTTCCTATTTCCGCAGGCTGGTTACCTGCTCTGATACCATAAATAAATCCAACATATATCAATACAGCCAAAGCATGCATAATTAATTCAGTAACATGCATTAATTTAATTGGCATTAATTCGATTGTACTACCCGCACATGCATAGTTCAACTTAACCATAAATGCATAACATAAATGTAGCAACGTAATAAATTTTTAACCAAAGCATATATGAAACATGCATATATTTCTAAACAATTTCGAAGTAAATTGATAGTATTATAAATCTTAAAATTTTTAATCATCATCTAGGAACCAATCGTCTATGTCAAAATCTTCTAATGGTCCATCTAAATATATTTCTGGATAATTATTATCAGGTAACATAAATTCTTCCCACCATATAGCATCCATAATTTCATTATTATATACTATCCACTGTGCACATAGTTTTCCATAATCTTTGCATATTATTCTTTTTATTTCGTTTGGTAAATTTAACTGCCATATGCATCTTATTTTTTCATAAAAATCCCTATCTTCATCTTCAATTCTACTTGAGTATATAATGCTAGATCTTTCATTTAATTTCACTTCTATTTCCATAATTCCCTGATTTACGAAAAAAGTAGCTGTATTCATATTCTATTTTTTAGATACAACTCTAAATCTTTCACTTGATTTGCTAGCTTATTTATTTCACTATCTTCATTTCTAACCTTTTCTGGTTCTGAAAGCATAATTGGTCTTTCTATTTTTGTACTATATTTCTCTATCATATTTTTATAATCCTTATTTTCTACTGAATCAATATCAATATATTTCAGTTCCAATTTTTCTGGTAAATCTTCTATATTATTTTTTCTTGGCATATATATTCTTCCTATATCCATAAATAATTCAGGTAAGTTTATTTTATTATGTCTAAATTCTATACTATGATGAGAATTGCTAAGTGCAAAACTAACACAATAAGTAATTGAAAATACTTTTTCTCCTGGTCTCATTAAATCTTTTCTAGCAAACTTATATGTAAGAGCTAAAATTCTATCTAATCTTTTGGTGTTTAGGGGGACTCCTATATTTGGAAAAACTTCAAACTTCACTTTTGTATATGCTAAGTTTGCGTCCATAATTCCTAAAATAGAATCATATTTATCTGTGATCCTATCATCCATCAGAATAATTTTAATTGGTGAATTAGTCTCATCAGCATAAGTTGCTTTTAGCAAAATTTGTACTGTTCCTATATGAATATATCCTATTTTCTTTCTATGCTCCTTATTTTTAATTGTTCTCATGACATTATTAATATCTCTAGCAGTGATTAACTGTAAACTTGTATTTTCTTCAGTATCTTCAATATTAATAGATGTCTCTACAGCTGATTTACCAAAATAAAGAATATTTTCTCTTTTATTAAAACATTTATTGCTGATTTTAATATCTCCTTTTTTGTAGACCCTTTAATATTATATCCTTTAGGAAGATCTATATTTTCTTTTTGTATTTCTTTAAATTTATCTCTATTTAGGACTATAGTAGATGAATAATTTCCTGCTTCTTCATGAACTTCTAAGTTTTCTATATCCTTATATTTAGTTATATCTAAATTCTTTGACGTAAAAGCCATATTTAGAAATAATATAATTTTTTTAAGATAACTACTAAACAGTATAATTAATTCTAAACTTAAACAGATATTTGACATATTTAGAGGCATGGTTTCGAATATACGTGAAGTAGATTCATACTTTTGTGGTTATTGCCCACTTTGCTTCCGCTTGATGATTGATGATATGTTGGAGGTTATATAATAAATATTTTGGAAAAGAAAAGAAATAATTATGGAGATATATGAAGGAAACGGGATATTTTTATTGATATATTACAACAGTAAAATACAAGGGTTTTGCTGCTACTCTCAAAGCAGCGACTCAGTTCCACAGGGAACGAGCACACTTCCTATCTGGAGAAGGAAGATAAAGTCTCTAAAAGAGAACTTTACGAAATGTTTTCCTCTCCCCTACTACATGCTTCAAACTTCTATTTATAATACACTCGGTTTACTCCTACTGACTAAAGAAACTACTACACACTACTATAAGACATAGCATTTTCTACACACTCCTATACGTGGCTCCTTTTTTCTTCTGCCACTATCTTGATTCACCTAGCAATTAATGCTAGTCTAGTCTTTTCATTTTGTCTTTTTGCTAACATATTTATCTTTTTACACCCACGTAGCACTTAACAGTTAATATGCTACTGCCAGACTTACAACACCTACTAACTATACATGACACGTGACACGTAAACTATTTACATGGGCCTTTTTTGCCCTTACACATTTGTCCTTATGACCACATATCTTACATCATCCCTCTATTATTGCTTCACATGATCCTTCCGAGAAGGCTTGGTCAGCAACTCCTGAAGATTCTGGCTTATCTTCAATTTTGTCTTCTTCTGGCTTTATTTTTTCTTTTTTATTATTGCATAATTCACAGGCGTGATCTTGATAAACTTTGATAATTTCACACAGCTTCTTTTTGACAACTGGCGAATAGTTGATATTTGGTCCCGATAGAGTAAAAAATGGGGCTTCAAAATTTATTATTCTGTCAAACTCTTCCTTCTTAATCGGGCGCCTAATTTTGGATGTGATTATTGTGCAGGGTCCTTTGTAATTAACCTTCAGAGGCGTATCTCCACGAACCTTTTGGGTTTGCTCAAATATATAGGATAGCTAATTTGCGATAATTGTTGTATATTCTTCCTCATTGTATGGTATTTCAGGCGGCTTATCCATGTATGAAAATGTACCATTGCAAATTCCCATGCTGATAAAATGTTTGACAACCTGCATTGATTCAAACTCTGGATAACTTGAATACATCTTCATAAATATTGGCCGATCTCTAGCAACTGTTTGCTTGTAGAACTTCACGGCTTCTTTAATTCCTGTTGGGAAAAACTGTAATTCTTGAAGATCATTAAATAGATAAATGCATTCAATTAATCCGAACTGGAAATAATTGAACACTCTAATGGCTGGGCATCCCGGAGTAATTACTGCTTTTACTCCATATTTTCCTCTGTTCAGAACGTAGAAGTTATATATCTTTGTTTCCTCGTTCCAATTGAATAATTCAGAGATAGACTTGTTGAAATTTTCCTGAGAGAAGCGAACCATTGCTTTGTGTTCCTCCCTTGTTATAATTAGAAGTGAATTGAGGCTCTGCTTATTTGGAATAAAAGTTCTGGCATCTTTCATTAAACCTGTTTTAGGTTTGGTATCTACTGGTCCGGCTGGTACTGATCCAAGAAAACCTGTATTTGGTCGAAAACCAATATTTTTCTGGCTTTTTTATTTTAGGGCTTCCCTTTTGTTAAATTCATCCAGGTTGGCCTTTGCTTCTTCATATGTCTTGAATGATTCTTGAAGTACATTAGGGATTCCATTTATATGAACGGCTGCTTTATGCCATGCATCATAAATTCCCGGCATTGGGCCATTGAACACAACCCAATATTTCTTTGGTTGTACTTCTTGAGGCTCTTTTTCTTCTTCTCCAAGTTGAAGGCTGAGTAATTTGAGATCTGCTTTTAATAATTCCAGCTCCTTTTCTTTCTGCTTTATTTGGGCCTGCTTTATTGCTTTCTCTTTTTTCAGCTGCTCGCGTTCCATTCTCTGCTTAGAATGCTTACTTTTTGATGGTCTAATTAATCCTAAATCTAACCATTTCTTTATATCCTCTTCAAATTCATCTCTATCTTGTTTAGTATAAAACATAGGCTTACACTTAATTTCCTTGCTAAGATCTTTTAACCTAAGAGAAATTAACTCCTGGTTTTTATTATTGATTTTAGGATCAAGTGGATTCTCACTACATACTTTATCTAAAAGCTCTTCTATTTCCTGGGGAATTAGAAATTCTTTCTGGCCTAATACATATATTTTATTTTCAAAAAGCTCTAAAATTTTTGTCATTTTATTATATATATCACCACGTTTTTGCGCGTGAAACTCTGATTTATATTTTGTAGCTTTATTTTGAGATTCATGAACTATAGGAATCGATATAAGATTTCTCTTTTGCTTTCCTTCTATATAGGGTGTCTTTATTTGAATAAATCTCTTATATTGGCAAAAGGGTGCATATAATCGTAAGAAATTATTTCCTAATATTAGATCTAAACCTGATTCTTGTTGGTATATTATAGTAGGTATAACAAATATATAATTTTCTATATATGCTATAGTTTTTCTAACAACTTTGCTAATTATCTTAGTAGAACTATCAGCAATCTGAACCTTCAAAGGATTATCTAAATCAATCCATTTATCTTTAGGAAACAAATATTTTGTTGCTAAACAAATACTTGCTCCACTATCTATATAGGCTTCCGTAGCATACCTAATCTTATTTATTTCTATTTCTATTCTAATATATGTGCTATTCAGATTCACTTTCTGAAGTTGCTCCATTATCACTAGATTCGCACTATACTCATATATTTCTTCACCTCGAGCTAAATTCTTCTTCTACTGGTTCATAATTATTTTTAAGAGCTAGATTAATTAACTTAACCTTTTCTTCTTTCTTACCTTTTTTAGGACACTCATTAGCATAATGTCCTTCTTCCTTACATAACCAACATGTACACTTCTTTTTTCCTTCAGGACAATATTTCCTAGGGATCTTATTTGGGTTTCTCCTTTTAAAGTATCTGTTTTTCCTATATGATTCTTTTCTTGGATAAGATCTTCTAAATTTATATTTCTTTCCCTTCTTGAAAAATTTCTTTTTTCTATATGGTTTCCTAGAGTCATTACATCCCCATTGGTTTGGAAGGTCTATATTTGGGTTGTTACAACAAATTCCTTTGTTATGTCTAATGGACTTCCTAATTTGCTTTTGCTGGCATTCACTAGCTAATAATTCATAAACAAATAAATAATTCCTCCTAAGGTATCTGCAACTTCGAGTCTCCTTTGTTGCCATAATTCTTTAACCTTCTCATTTATTGGGAATGGTAACTTATTGATAAATGTATTCTTATATATCTCCTTAGACTGTTTATCCAATTGATAATAGTATTTCTGGAACTCACAAGTAAATTCTTCAAAGTAACACATATTACATATATTCATATTATCTAGATGTAGCAATGCCTTCTCATGCCTTGTTCTATCTAATTCTGCTTGTCTATATTCATTATCAAAACGAACAAACTCTTTATATATTATTTTAGTAATTTTTGTATTATATCGGTATTTTTCTTGACACCACCCATTATACGCGCCACTCAAATGCTCCAACACTATTTAACATTTTTTGTACATTTCCCCGATGTCTTATATAAGACTAAATTTAGTATCGCATCAAAATCTATAGTTTTTAAATATTCATCTGCTTGGAGAATCAGACTTATTTCATTTGTCCATTCATTTATTAATTCTTCCTTATTTATAGCACGCCTAGGTTTAAAATATTTCTATACCTAAGTGTTTCTACCTTTGGCTTATAATCTGATGGGTACTTTTCCTATTTTCCTTTCTTTCTATAATATCCACGCCTACCCATAAATGGTTCATCATAAGATTTCCAAGACTTGATCATTGAAAGAGGTATCCCAAGTTCTTTTTTTTTGGTTATTTGGTTTTCTACTTTCTCCTTGGTTACTACTTTCTTCTTTCATATCTACTCTTATATGCTCTTCATCCTCATCTTCATATCCTAAGATGACTTCTTCTAAATCATTTTCTTTTTCCTGATCATTTATTTTATATATTTTTGTGCTATTAATCTCATCTTTTAATATTTTTAATTCATTCATAAGTCTACTTATTTCTTCTATTTCTGTTGCATTTTTTATATCCTCTTGATATTCTCTAACTAATTCTTCCATAATCCTGGTGGATAAACTAAAGTTCCGTTCTCTTTCTTTACTGATTTTCTATCACCAAGAAAATTCTCTAAATCCTGTATAGTTATGTATCTATTATTTTCTTCTTTTTCTAAATCTTAAAATTTTTAATCATCATCTAGGAACCAATCGTCTATGTCAAAATCTTCTGATAGTCCATCTAAATATATTTCTGGATAATTATTATCAGGTAACATAAATTCTTCCCACCATATAGCATCCATAATTTCATTATTATATACTATCCACTGTGCACATAGTTTTCCATAATCTTTGCATATTATTCTTTTTATTTCGTTTGGTAAATTTAACTGCCATATGCATCTTATTTTTTCATAAAAATCCCTATCTTCATCTTCAATTCTACTTGAGTATATAAAGCTAGATCTTTCATTTAATTTCACTTCTATTTCCATAATTCCTTGATTTACGGAAAAAGTAGCTGTATTCATATTCTATTTTTTAGATACAACTCTAAATCTTTCACTTGATTTGCTAGCTTATTTATTTCACCATCTTCATTTCTAACCTTTTCTGGTTCTGAAAGCATAATTGGTCTTTCTATTTTTGTACTATATTTCTCTATCATATTTTTATAATCCTTATTTTCTACTGAATCAATATCAATATATTTCAATTGCAATTTTTCTGGTAAATCTTCTATATTATTTTTTCTTGGCATATATATTCTTCCTATATCCATAAATAATTCAGGTAAATTTATTTTATCATTATGTCTAAATTCTATACTATGATGAGAATTGCTAAGTGCAAAACTAACACAATAAGTAATTGAAAATACTTTTTCTCCTGGTCTCATTAAATCTTTTCTAGCAAACTTATATGTAAGAGCTAAAGTTCTATCTAATCTTTTGGTGTTTAGTGGGACTCCTATATTTGGAAAAACTTCAAACTTCACTTTTGTATATGCTAAGTTTAGCCCATAATTCCTAAAATAGAATCATATTTATCTGTGATCCTATCATCCATCGTAATAATTTTAATTGGTGAATTAGTCCCATCAAGTAAGTTGCTTTTAGCAAAATCAGATCGCTTCCTATATGAATATATCCTATTTTCTTTCTATGCTCCTTATTTTTAATTGTTCTCATGACACTGTTAATATCTCTAGCAGTGATTAACTGTATACTTGTATTTCCTTCAGTATCTTCAATATTAATAGTTGTTTCTACAGCTGATTTACTAAAATAAAGAATATTTTCTCTTTTATTAAAAACATTTATTGCTGATTTTAATTTCTCCTTTTTTGTAGACCCTTTAATATTATATCCTTCAGGAAGATCTATATTTTCTTTTTGTATTTCTTTAAATTTGTCTCTATTTAAGACTATAGTAGATGAATAATTTCCTGCTTCTTCATGAACTTCTAAGTTTTCTATATCCTTATATTTAGTTATATCTAATTTTTTTGACGTGGAAGCCATATTTAGAAACAATATAATTTTTTAAAATAAATACTAATCAAGATAATTAATTTTAAGCTTAAACAGATATTTGACATATTTAGAGGCATGGTTTCAATATACCCAAGTGGATTCATACTTTTGTGGTTATTGCCCACTTTGCTTCCTCTTGATGATTGATGATATGTTGGAGGTTATATAATAAATATTTTGGAAAAGAAAAGAAATAATTTCGAGATATATGAAGGAAATCGGATATTTTTATTGATATATTACAAAGGTAAAATACAAAGGTTTGTCATTACTCTCAAAGCAAATGACTCGGCCCACAAGGAACGAGCACAACTTCCTATTCTGAGAAGGAAGTAACACTTCTCGGAGAAGGAAGATACAAGACTCGTAAAGAGACTTTGCCACATAATTTCCTCTCCCTGAGCTACATGCCTGAAACGTCTATTTATAATACACAAAGTTTTCTACTAGCTTCTAAACACTTCCTATACGTGGCACTACAACTAACCTCTATGCCGCCATCTGATACTTACATATCCTACATTTATTTGCCACATTTACTCTTTTACTTTTACGTGGCTTTGTCTTTTTGCTAACATACTTATCTTTTACAACAACGTAGCACCTAACAATTAGTATGCTACTGACAAGCTGATAACACCTACTATCTATACATGACACGTAATACTATACATGTGACACGTAGACTATTTACATGATATTTTGGGTCTTTTTTGTCCTTACATAGTTGCTCTATGTTGTCATGTCTTACATCACTCTTCTATTATTGCTTCACATGATCCTTCTGAGAAAGCTTGGTCAGCAACTCCTGAAGATTCTGGCTTATCTTCAATTTTGTCTTCTTCTGGCTTTATTTTTTCTTTTTCATTATAGCATAATTCACAGGCGTGATCCTGATAAACTTTGATAATTTCACACAGCTTCTTTTTGACAGCTGGCGAATAGTTGATATTTGGTCCCAATAGAGTAAAAAATGGGGCTTCAAAATTTATTATTCTGTCAAACTCTTCCTTCTTAATCGGGCGCCTAATTTTGGATGTGATTATTGTGCTGGGTCCTTTGTAATTAACCTTCAGAGGTGTATCTCCACGAACCTTTTGGGTCTGCTCAAATATATAAGATAGCTGATTTGCGATAATTGTTGTATATTCTTCCTCATTGTATGGTATTTCTGGCGGCTTATCCATGTATGGGAATGTACCATTGCAAATTCCCATGCTGATAAAATGCTTGGCGACCTGCATTGATTCAAACTCTGGATAACTTGAATACATCTACATAAATATTGGCCGATCTCGAGCAACTGTTTGCTTGTAGATAAATGCATTCAATTAATCCGAACTGGAAATAATTGAACACTCTAATGGCTGGACATCCCGGGGTAATTACTGCTTTTACTCCATATTTTCCTCTGTTCAGAACGTAGAAGTTATATATCTTTGTTTCCTCGTTCCAATTGAATAATTCAGAGATAGACTTGTTGAAATTTTCCTGAGAGAAGCGAACCATTGCTTCGTGTTCTTCCCTTGTTATAATTGGAAGTGAATTGAGGCTCTGCTTATTTGGAATAAAAGTTCTGGCATCCTTCATTAAACCTGTTTTAGGTTTGGTATTTACTGGTTCGGCCGGGTAATCGGGTTCAAGAAAACTTGTATTTGATCGAAACCAATATTTTTCTGGCTTTTTGTTTTAGGGCTTCCTTTTGTTATATTCATCCAGGTTGGCCTTTGCTTCTTCATATGTCTTGAATGATTCTTGAAGTACATTAGGGATTCCATTTATATGAATCCACGCCTTATGCCATGCATCATAAATTCCTGACATTGGGACATTGAACACAACCCAATATTTCTTTGGTCAGATTTCTTGAGGCTCCTCTTCTTCTCCAAGTTGAAGGTCGAGTAATTTGAGATCTGATTTTAATAATTCCAGCTCCTTTTCTTTCTCGCTTTATTTGGGCCTCGCTTTATTTCTTTCTCTTTTTCACCGCTCGCGCTCCATTCTCTGCTTAGAATGTCTGCTAGCACGTTCTTGTTTCCTGCAATATGGACTACTTTATAATCGTAGTGATTTAGCTCTATCTGCCATCTGATAAGTCTTCTTTGCTTGTGGCTTTCCTTAATGTTTAAATTTTTGAATCCTGCAACATAAGTAGAGTCAGTTCTTACCAAGAATTCTTGGTGCATTAGGTATATCTGATGCTTTCTTAGCATTCTTATTAATGCTAAGGTTTCTTTTTCATGAATTGGATAATTTAGCTCATGATCTTGAAATGAGCCTGACATATATCTACAGAGTAACTCTATTTTTGGTTTATTTACTGGTTTGGCTTTCATACAGCCTCCCCAAGTTATATCGGACGCATCAGTCTCGATAATTATATAATCTTCTTCACGAGGGTGGTATAATTCGGGCAGATTTTTGCACAACTGCTTTAGTCTTTCAACTATTGCAGTGTCTTCCTCTGTCCATTTCCACTGCGTTTCTTGAGTTTAAGCCGCAAAAGTCTTCTTTCTTCTCAAGATCTTTAATAAATCCTTCATTTGAAATATATGTTAGTAATCCAAGAAACCTTTGTAATTCCTTAACATTCTTTATTTCGTAAGGCAATTCATGTAATTTTGTTAGGACATGTTTCGCATAACAATATTTCCTCCATCTATTTCAAGACCAAGATAATCTATTCTTTTTTGTCCTAGAACAGCTTTTTCCTACTTAAGATAACTCCTTGTTCTAAACATCTTTCTAAAACTTTCTTAACATATTTAAAATGATCCAATAAATCATCCTTATCATGAAAAATAAGAATGTCATCAATATAAATAACACAAAAGTCTTTAAAATCTCTTAATACATTGTCCATTCTACGTTGGAAAATACGATGCTTGCTTTAAACCCATTGGTAATACATTCCATTCATATTGTCCATGAGGGCAACTAAATGTCATAAGGGTTTACTATCCTCATCAAGTCTTAATTGATAGAAACCAGATTTACAATCAAGACTACTAAATAATTTCTTTCCACTAACTAATTCAATTATATGATCCTTTCTAGGAATGAAATATGCATCACCTTTTAAAGCTTTATTCATAGCTTTATAATTGATCACCATTCTTCTCTTACTTCTTTTCGCCATTATGATTATCTACATAAAAGGTCAAAAGTGTAATGCTTACTTTTGATGGTCTAATTAATCCTTAATCTAACCATTTCTTTATATCCTCTTCAAATTCATCTCTATCTTGTTTAGTATAAAACATAGGCTTACACTTAATTTCCTTGCTAAGATCTTTTAACCTAAGAGAAATTAACTCCTGGTTTTTATTATTGATTTTAGGATCAAGTGGATTCTCACTACATACTTTATCTAAAAGCTCTTCTATTTCCTGGGGAATTGGAAATTCTTTCTGGCCTAATACATATATTTTATTTTCAAAAAGCTCTAAATTTTTTGTCATTTTATTATATATATCACCACGTTTTTGCTATGAAACTCGATTTATATTTTGTAGCTTTATTTTGAGATTCATGAACTATAGGAATCGATATAAGATTTCTCTTTTGCTTTCCTGCTATATAGGGTGTCTTTATTTGAATAAATCTCTTATATTGGCAAAAGGGTGCATATAATCGTAAGAAATTATTTCCTAATATTAGATCTAAACCTGATTCTTGTTGGTATATAGTAGGTATAACAAATATATAATTTTCTATATATGCTATAGTTTTTCTAACAACTTTGCTAATTATCTTAGTAGAACTATCAAATAATCAACCTTCAAAGGATTATCTAAATCAATCCATTTATCTTTAGGAAACAAATATTTTGTTGCTAAACAAATACTTGCTCCACTATCTATATAGGCTTCCGTAGCATACCTAATCTTATTTATTTCTATTTCTATTCTAATATATGTGCTATTCATATTCACTTTCTGAAGTTGCTCCATTATCACTAGATTCCGTACTATACTCATATATTTCTTCACCTGAGCTAAATTCTTCTTCTACTGGTTCATAATTATTTTTAAGAGCTAGATTAATTAACTTAACCTTTTCTTCTTTCTTACCTTTTTTAGGACACTCATTAGCATAATGTCCTTCTTCCTTACATAACCAACATGTACACTTCTTTTTTCCTTCAGGACAATATTTCCTAGGGATCTTATTTGGGTTTCTCCTTTTAAAGTATCTGTTTTTCCTATATGATTCTTTTCCAGGATAAGATCTCCTAAATTTATATTTCTTTCCCTTCTTGAAAAATTTCTTTTTTCTATATGGTTTCTTAGAGTCATTACATCCCCATTGGTTTGGAAGGTCTATATTTGGGTTGTTACAACAAATTCCTTTGTTATGTCTAATGGACTTCCTAATTTGCTTTTGCTGGCATTCACTAGCTAATAATTCATAAACAGTCGAAATAATTCCTCCTAAGGTATCTGCAACTTCGAGTCTCCTTTGTTGCCATAATTCTTTAACCTTCTCATTTATTGGGAATGGTAACTTATTGATAAATGTATTCTTATATATCTCCTTAGACTGTTTATCCAATTGATAATAGTATTTCTGGAACTCACAAGTAAATTCTTCAAAGTAACACATATTACATATATTCATATTATCTAGATGTAGCAATGCCTTCTCATGCCTTGTTCTATCTAATTCTGCTTGTCTATATTCATTATCAAAACGAACAAACTCTTTATATATTATTTTAGTAATTTTTTGTATTATATCGGTATTTTTCTTGACACCACCCATTATACGCTGCCACTCAAATGCTCCAACACTATTTAACATTTTTTGTACATTTCCTGATGTCTTATATAAGACTAAATTTAGTACTGCATCAAAATCTATAGTTTTTAAATATTCATCTGTTTGGAGAATCAGACTTATTTCATTTGTCCATTCATTTATTAATTCTTCCTTATTTATAGCACAGTCTAGGTTTAAAATATTTCTATACCTAAGTGTTTCTACCTTTGGCTTATAATCTGATGGGTACTTTTCCCATTTTCCTTTCTTTCTATAATATCCACGTCTACCCATAAATGGTTCATCATAAGATTTCCAGTAATTCGGATCATTGAAAAAGGTACCCCAAGTCCTTTTTCTTTGGTAATTTGGTTGTCTACTTTCTCCTTGGTTACTACTTTCTTCTTTCATATCTACTCTTATATGCTCTTCATCCTCATCTTCATATCCTAAGATGACTTCTTCTAAATCATTTTTTTTCCTGATCATTTATTTTATATATTTTTGTGCTATTAATCTCATCTTTTAATATTTTTAATTCATTCATAAGTCTGCTTATTTCTTCTATTTCTGTTGCATTTTTTACATCCTCTTGATATTCTCTAACTAATTCTTCCATAATCCTGGTGGATAAACTAAAGTTCCGTTCTCTTTCTTTACTGATTTTCTATCACCAAGAAAATCCTCTAAATCCTGTATAGTTATATATCTATTATTTTCTTCTTTTTCTAAAAGATTTTCTAATTGTTGAAGAACTTCTCTAATTCTGTTAATGTCTCGATTATCATCAATATTTATATTTTCTAATGTATCCTGTATATTATTTATAGTATTTCTACCATTTTGGAAATTATTTAAAGTATAATTTACAATTTTATTAATTTTTTCTAACAATAAGAGCATATTTCTATTGATTTCTTCTAGTGTTTTATTTAATTCCCTGTATTTTAATTCCATTTCCTCGGATATTGTCATTTTATTATTTTTCCCTATATTTCCATCGCTATTTTAAGTTTTTCCAGTAGTGATCATTTTCGGGTATCCAGATAGGTATCCGGATCCGGCAGGCTTACATAGCTAGAAAAAGATAAAATATTGACGAATTTTAATGATGGAAAAGTCATTTTTCGTCGCTAAATTTTTGGTCGCAAAGTTTTGTGACGGATATAATTTTAATTTCTTAATTCTCGTAATTCCTGTTCATATTGACATAAAATATTTTGGAACCTTGTAAGTGATCTAGTTATTTTTTCTATTTCTTCATTATCCTTTTTTGTTATAAAATAATCTAACCTTTTACATAATAATTCTACAATATTTCTATCTTCTTTAATTAATTCCGTAAGCTCATTAGTTCGTAATTCTTTTCTAGATCTGGTTGTACTCATTTTCTAATCTATTTATTTTCTGTTCTTGTGCTAAAATTCTATTTCTAATTTCTTGCCAATTTATTCTATTAGGGTCCCTAACAAAATCATCTATAGTTCTATAAAGTCTCTACTTCTATCTTTTTCTCGCCTTATTTTTTCTCTAATTATAGTCATTTTATATTCTTTTTATTTCTTCTAATGTTACTCCATACTCATCCATAAAACCAGAATATATCATCAAAGAATCTCAGTAAATCAACCACTTTACTTATATATACTAATTCCTGACCTAATAGATATCCATATTTTTCTATTATTCTCATTTTAACATCTTTGGGTAATTTTATTTTCTGAATTTTTCTTAACTTTTTACAGAAAAATTCATCTATATAATAAATTCCCATATTATTATTTATTTTCATTACTACGTGTAATCCTCTATTAGTTTTAATAAGTCTAAATGAATTTCTCATTTTTCCTATTTTCGCAGGCTAGTTACCTGCTCTGATACCATATTTAAACACACACACTGATATATCAATACAGCCAAAGCATGCATAAATAATTCAGTAACATGCATTAATTTAATTGGCATTAATTCGATTGTACTACCAGCACATGCGTAGTTCAACCTAACCATAAATGCATAACATAAATGTAGCAACATAATAAATTTTTAACCAAAGCATATATGAAACATGCATATATATTTCTAAACAATTTCGAAGTAAATTGATAGTATTATAAATCTTAAAATTTTTAATCATCATCTAGGAACCAATCGTCTGTGTCAAAATCTTCTGATAGTCCATCTAAATATATTTCTGGATAATTATTATCAGGTAACATAAATTCTTCCCACCATATAGCATCCATAATTTCATTATTATATACTATCCACTGTGCACATAGTTTTCCATAATCTTTGCATATTATTCTTTTTATTTCGTTTGGTAAATTTAACTGCCATATGCATCTTATTTTTTCATAAAAATCCCTATCTTCATCTTCAATTCTACTTGAGTATATAATGCTAGATCTTTCATTTAATTTCACTTCTATTTCCATAATTCCTTGATTTACGGAAAAAGTAGCTGTATTCATATTCTATTTTTTAGATACAACTCTAAATCTTTCACTTGATTTGCTAGCTTATTTATTTCACTATCTTCATTTCTAACCTTTTCTGGTTCTGAAAGCATAATTGGTCTTTCTATTTTTGTACTATATTTCTCTATCATATTTTTATAATCCTTATTTTCTACTGAATCAATATCAATATATTTCAATTGCAATTTTTCTGGTAAATCTTCTATATTATTTTTTCTTGGCATATATATTCTTCCTATATCCATAAATAATTCAGGTAAATTTATTTTATCATTATGTCTAAATTCTATACTATGATGAGAATTGCTAAGTGCAAAACTAACACAATAAGTAATTGAAAATACTTTTTCTCCTGGTCTCATTAAATCTTTTCTAGCAAACTTATATGTAAGAGCTAAAGTTCTATCTAATCTTTTGGTGTTTAGTGGGACTCCTATATTTGGAAAAACTTCAAACTTCACTTTTGTATATGCTAAGTTTAAGCGTCCATAATTCCTAAAATAGAATCATATTTATCTGTGATCCTATCATCCATCGTAATAATTTTAATTGGTGAATTAGTCCCATCAGCGTAAGTTGCTTTTAGCAAAATCAGATCGCTCCTATATGAATATATCCTATTTTCTTTCTATGCTCCTTATTTTTAATTGTTCTCATGACACTGTTAATATCTCTAGCAGTGATTAATCAGTATACTTGTATTTCCTTCAAGATTCTTCAATATTAATAGTTGTTTCTACAAATTGATTTACTAAAATAAAGAATATTTTCTCTTTTATTAAAAACATTTATTGCTGATTTTAATTTCTCCTTTTTGTAGACCCTTTAATATTATATCCTTCAGAAGATCTATATTTTCTTTTTGTATTTCTTTAAATTTGTCTCTATTTAAGACTATAGTAGTAGAATAATTTCTTTCTACTTCATGAACTTCTAATTTTTCTATATCTTTATATTTAGTTATATCTAATTTTTTTGACGTGGAAGCCATATTTAGAAACAATATAATTTTTTAAAATAAATACTAATCAGTATAATTAATTTTAAGCTTAAACAGATATTTGACATATTTAGAGGCATGGTTTCGAATATACCTGAAGTGGATTCATACTTTTGTGGTTATTGCCCACTTTGCTTCTGCTTGATGATTGATGATATGTTGGAGGTTATATAATAAATATTTTGGAAAAGAAAAGAAATAATTCTGGAGATATATGAAGGAAACTGGATATTTTTATTGATATATTACAAAGGTAAAATACAAAGGTTTGCTGCTACTCTCAAAGCAGCGACTCAGTTCCACAAGGAACGAGCACAACTTCCTATTCGGAGAAGGAAGTAACACTTCCTGGAGAAGGAAGATACAAGACTCGTAAAGAGACTTTGCCACATAATTTCCTCTCCCTGAGCTACATGCCTGAAACATCTATTTATAATACACAAAGTTTTCTACTAGCTTCTAAACACTTCCTATACGTGGCACTACAACTAACCTCTATGCCGCCATCTGATACTTACATATCCTACATTTATTTGCCACATTTACTCTTTTACTTTTACGTGGCTTTGTCTTTTTGCTAACATATTTATCTTTTACAACAACGTAGCACCTAACAATTAGTATGCTACTGACAAACTGATGACACCTACTATCTATACATGACACGTAATACTATACATGTGACACGTAGACTATTTACATGATATTTTGGGTCTTTTTTGTCCTTACATAGTTGCTCTATGTTGTCATGTCTTACATCACTCTTTTATTATTGCTTCACATGATCCTTCCGAGAAAGCTTGGTCAGCAACTCCTGAAGATTCTGGCTTATCTTCAATTTTGTCTTCTTCTGGCTTTATTTTTTCTTTTTCATTATAGCATAATTCACAGGCGTGATCCTGATAAACTTTGATAATTTCACACAGCTTCTTTTTGACAACCGCGAATAGTTGATATTTGGTCCCAATAGAGTAAAAATGGGGCTTCAAAATTTATTATTCACAAACTCTTCCTTCTTAATCGGGCGCCTAATTTTGGATGTGATTATTGTGCTGGGTCCTTTGTAATTAACCTTCAGAGGTGTATCTCCACGAACCTTTTGGGTCTGCTCAAATATATAAGATAGCTGATTTGCGATAATTGTTGTATATTCTTCCTCATTGTATGGTATTTCTGGCGGCTTATCCATGTATGGGAATGTACCATTGCAAATTCCCATGCTGATAAAATGCTTGGCGACCTGCATTGATTCGAACTCTGGATAACTTGAATACATCTTCATAAATATTGGCCGATCTCGAGCAACTATTTGCTTGTAGAACTTCACGGCTTCTTTAATTCCTGTTGGGAAAAACTGTAATTCTTGAAGATCATTAGATAGATAAATGCATTCAATTAATCCGAACTGGAAATAATTGAACACTCTAATGGCTGGACATCCCGGGGTAATTACTGCTTTTACTCCATATTTTCCTCTGTTCAGAACGTAGAAGTTATATATCTTTGTTTCCTCGTTCCAATTGAATAATTCAGAGATAGACTTGTTGAAATTTTCCTAAGAGAAGCGAACCATTGCTTCGTGTTCTTCCCTTGTTATAATTGGAAGTGAATTGAGGCTCTGCTTATTTGGAATAAAAGTTCTGGCATCCTTCATTAAACCTGTTTTAGGTTTGGTATTTACTGGTCCGGCTGGTACTGGTTCAAGAAAACTTGTATTTGGTCGAAAACCAATATATTTCTGGCTTTTTTGTTTTAGGGCTTCCCTTTTGTTATATTCATCCAGGTTGGCCTTTGCTTCTTCATATGTCTTGAATGATTCTTGAAGTACATTAGGGATTCCATTTATATGAACGGCTGCCTTATGCCATGCATCATAAATTCCCGGCATTGGGCCATTGAACACAACCCAATATTTCTTTGGCTGTACTTCTTGAGGCTCCTCTTCTTCTTCTCCAAGTTGAAGGCTGAGTAATTTGAGATCTGATTTTAATAATTCCAGCTCCTTTTCTTTCTGCTTTATTTGGGCCTGCTTTATTTCTTTCTCTTTTACCGCCGCTGCCCATTCTCTGCTTAGAATGTCTGCTCGCACGTTCTTGTTTCCTGCAATATGGAATACTTTATAATCGTAGTGATTTAGCTCTATCTGCCATCTGATAAGTCTTCTTTGCTTGTGGCTTTCCTTAATGTTTAAATTTTTGAATCCTGCAACATAAGTAGAGTCGGTTCTTACCAAGAATTCTTGGTGCATTAGGTATATTCGATGCTTTCTTAGCATTCTTATTAATGCTAAGGTTTCTTTTCATGAATTGGATAATTTAGCTCATGATCATGAAATGAGCCTGACATATATCTACAGAGTAACTCTGCTTTTGGTTTATTTACTGGTTTGGCTTTCATACTGACCTCCCCAAGTTATATCGGACGATCAGTCTCGATAATTATATAATCCTCTTCACGAGGGTGGTATAATTCGGCAGATTTTTGCACAACCGCTTTAGTCTTTCAACTATTGCGTTGTCTTCCTCTGTCCATTTCCACTCTGCTTTTCTTGAGTTTAAGTGCAAAAGTCTTCTCATCAAGTAAGATCTTTAATAAATCCTTCATTTGAAATATATGTTAGTAATCCAAGAAACCTTTGTAATTCCTTAACATTCTTTATTTCAGAAGGCAATTCATGTAATTTTGTTAGGACGTGTTTCTGCATAACAATATTTCCTCCATCTATTTCAAGACCAAGATAATCTATTCTTTTTTGTCCAAGAACAGCTTTTTTCCTACTTAAGATAACTCCTTGTTCTAAACATCTTTCTAAAACTTTCTTAACATATTTAAAATGATCCAATAAATCATCCTTATCAGTAAAAATAAGAATGTCATCAATATAAATAACACAAAAGTCTTTAAAATCTCTTAATACATTATCCATTCTACGTTGGAAAATACTTGGTGCTTGCTTTAAACACATTGGTAATACATTCCATTCATATTGTCCATGAGGGCAACTAAATGCTGTTAAGGGTTTACTATCCTCATCAAGTCTTAATTGATAGAAACCAGATTTACAATCAAGACTACTAAATAATTTCTTTCCACGAACTAATTCAATTATATGATCCTTTCTAGGAATGAAATATGCATCACCTTCTAAAGCTTTATTCATAGCTTTATAATTGATCACCATTCTTCTCTTACCTCTTTTCTGCTCATTATGATTATCTACATAAAAGGTCAAAAGTGTAATGCTTACTTTTTGATGGTCTAATTAATCCTAAATCTAACCATTTCTTTATATCCTCTTCAAATTCATCTCTATCGTGTTTAGTATAAAACATAGGCTTACACTTAATTTCCTTGCTAAGATCTTTTAACCTAAGAGAAATTAACTCCTGGTTTTTATTATTGATTTTAGGATCAAGTGGATTCTCACTACATACTTTATCTAAAAGCTCTTCTATTTCCTGGGGAATTAGAAATTCTTTCTGGCCTAATACATATATTTTATTTTCAAAAAGCTCTAAAATTTTGTCATTTTATTATATATATCACCACGTTTTTGCACGTGAAACTCTGATTTATATTTTGTAGCTTTATTTTGAGATTCATGAACTATAGGAATCGATATAAGATTTCTCTTTTGCTTTCCTGCTATATAGGGTGTCTTTATTTGAATAAATCTCTTATATTGGCAAAAGGGTGCATATAATCGTAAGAAATTATTTCCTAATATTAGATCTAAACCTGATTCTTGTTGGTATATAGTAGGTATAACAAATATATAATTTTCTATATATGCTATAGTTTTTCTAACAACTTTGCTAATTATCTTAGTAGAACTATCAACAATCTGAACCTTCAAATGATTATCTAAATCAATCCATTTATCTTTAGGAAACAAATATTTTGTTGCTAAACAAATACTTGCTCCACTATCTATATAGGCTTCCGTAGCATACCTAATCTTATTTATTTCTATTTCTATTCTAATATATGTGCTATTCAGATTCACTTTCTGAAGTTGCTCCATTATCACTAGATTCCGTACTATACTCATATATTTCTTCACCTGAGCTAAATTCTTCTTCTACTGGTTCATAATTATTTTTAAGAGCTAGATTAATTAACTTAACCTTTTCTTCTTTCTTACCTTTTTTAGGACACTCATTAGCATAATGTCCTTCTTCCTTACATAACCAACATGTACACTTCTTTTTTCCTTCAGGACAATATTTCCTAGGGATCTTATTTGGGTTTCTCCTTTTAAAGTATCTGTTTTTCCTATATGATTCTTTTCTAGGATAAGATCTTCTAAATTTATATTTCTTTCCCTTCTTGAAAAATTTCTTTTTTCTATATGGTTTCCTAGAGTCATTACATCCCCATTGGTTTGGAAGGTCTATATTTGGGTTGTTACAACAAATTCCTTTGTTATGTCTAATGGACTTCCTAATTTGCTTTTGCTGGCATTCACTAGCTAATAATTCATAAACAAATAATAATTCCTCCTAAGGTATCTGCAACTTGAGTTTCCTTTGCTGCCATAATTCTTTAACCTTCTCATTTATTGGCAATGCTAACTTATTGATAAATGTATTCTTATATATCTCCTTAGACTGTTTATCCAATTGATAATAGTATTTCTGGAACTCACAAGTAAATTCTTCAAAGTAACACATATTACATATATTCATATTATCTAGATGTAGCAATGCCTTCTCATGCCTTGTTCTATCTAATTCTGCTTGTCTATATTCATTATCAAAACGAACAAACTCTTTATATATTATTTTAGTAATTTTTTGTATTATATCGGTATTTTTCTTGACACCACCCATTATACGCTGCCACTCAAATGCTCCAACACTATTTAACATTTTTTGTACATTTCCTGATGTCTTATATAAGACTAAATTTAGTACTGCATCAAAATCTATAGTTTTTAAATATTCATCTGTTTGGAGAATCAGACTTATTTCATTTGTCCATTCATTTATTAATTCTTCCTTATTTATAGCACAGTCTAGGTTTAAAATATTTCTATACCTAAGTGTTTCTACCTTTGGCTTATAATCTGATGGGTACTTTTCCCATTTTCCTTTCTTTCTATAATATCCACGTCTACCCATAAATGGTTCATCATAAGATTTCCAAGACTGGATCATTGAAAACGGTCCCCCAAGTCTTTTTTCTTTGGTAATTTGGTTGTCTACTTTCTCCTTGGTTACTACTTTCTTCTTTCATATCTACTCTTATATGCTCTTCATCCTCATCTTCATATCCTAAGATGACTTCTTCTAAATCATTTTTTTTCCTGATCATTTATTTTATATATTTTTGTGCTATTAATCTCATCTTTTAATATTTTTAATTCATTCATAAGTCTGCTTATTTCTTCTATTTCTGTTGCATTTTTTACATCCTCTTGATATTCTCTAACTAATTCTTCCATAATCCTGGTGGATAAACTAAAGTTCCGTTCTCTTTCTTTACTGATTTTCTATCACCAAGAAAATTCTCTAAATCCTGTATAGTTATGTATCTATTATTTTCTTCTTTTTCTAAAAGATTTTCTAATTGTTGAAGAACTTCTCTAATTCTTTTAGTGTCTCGATTATCATCAATATTTATATTTTCTAATGTATCCTGTATATTATTTATAGTATTTCTACCATTTTGGAAATTATTTAAAGTATAATTTACAATTTTATTAATTTTTTCTAACAATAAGAGCATATTTCTATTGATTTCTTCTAGTGTTTTATTTAATTCCCTGTATTTTAATTCCATTTCCTCGGATATTGTCATTTTATTATTTTTCCCTATTTTTCCGTCGCTATTTTAAGTTTTTCCAGTAGTGATCCTTTTCGGGTATCCAGATAGGCATCCGGATCCGGCAGGCTTACATAGCTAGAAAAAGATAAAATATTGACGAATTTTAATGATGGAAAAGTCATTTTTCGTCGCTAAATTTTTGGTCGCAAAGTTTTGTGACGGATATAATTTTAATTTCTTAATTCTCGTAATTCCTGTTCATATTGACATAAAATATTTTGGAACCTTGTAAGTGATCTAGTTATTCTTTCTATTTCTTCATTATCCTTTTTTGTTATAAAATAATCTAACCTTTTACATAATAATTCTACAATATTTCTATCTTCTTTAATTAATTCCGTAAGCTCATTAGTTCGTAATTCTTTTCTAGATCTGGTTGTACTCATTTTCTAATCTATTTATTTTCTGTTCTTGTGCTAAAATTCTATTTCTAATTTCTTGCCAATTTATTCTATTAGGGTCCCTAACAAAATCATCTATAGTTCTATAAAGTCTCTCTACTTCTATCTTTTCTCGTCTTATTTTTTCTCTAATTATAGTCATTTTATATTCTTTTATTTCTTCTAATGTTACTCCATACTCATCCATAAAACCAGAATATATCATCAAAGAATCTCAGTAAATCAACCACTTTACTTATATATACTAATTCCTGACCTAATAGATATCCATATTTTTCTATTATTCTCATTTTAACATCTTTGGGTAATTTTATTTTCTGAATTTTTCTTAACTTTTTACAGAAAAATTCATCTATATAATAAATTCCCATATTATTATTTATTTTCATTACTACGTGTAATCCTCTATTAGTTTTAATAAGTCTAAATGAATTTCTCATTTTTCCTATTTTCGCAGGCTAGTTACCTGCTCTGATACCATATTTAAACACACACACTGATATATCAATACAGCCAAAGCATGCATAAATAATTCAGTAACATGCATTAATCTAATTGGCATTAATTCGATTGTACTACCAGCACATGCATAGTTCAACCTAACCATAAATGCATAACATAAATGTAGCAACATAATAAATTTTTAACCAAAGCATATATGAAACATGCATATATATTTCTAAACAATTTTGAAGTAAATTGATAGTATTATAAATCTTAAAATTTTTAATCATCATCTAGGAACCAATCGTCTATGTCAAAATCTTCTGATAGTCCATCTAAATATATTTCTGGATAATTATTATCAGGTAACATAAATTCTTCCCACCATATAGCATCCATAATTTCATTATTATATACTATCCACTGTGCACATAGTTTTCCATAATCTTTGCATATTATTCTTTTTATTTCGTTTGGTAAATTTAACTGCCATATGCATCTTATTTTTTCATAAAAATCCCTATCTTCATCTTCAATTCTACTTGAGTATATAATGCTAGATCTTTCATTTAATTTCACTTCTATTTCCATAATTCCTTGATTTACGGAAAAAGTAGCTGTATTCATATTCTATTTTTTAGATACAACTCTAAATCTTTCACTTGATTTGCTAGCTTATTTATTTCACCATCTTCATTTCTAACCTTTTCTGGTTCTGAAAGCATAATTGGTCTTTCTATTTTTGTACTATATTTCTCTATCATATTTTTATAATCCTTATTTTCTACTGAATCAATATTAATATATTTCAATTGCAATTTTTCTGGTAAATCTTCTATATTATTTTTTCTTGGCATATATATTCTTCCTATATCCATAAATAATTCAGGTAAATTTATTTTATCATTATGTCTAAATTCTATACTATGATGAGAATTGCTAAGTGCAAAACTAACACAATAAGTAATTGAAAATACTTTTTCTCCTGGTCTCATTAAATCTTTTCTAGCAAACTTATATGTAAGAATTAAAGTTCTATCTAATCTTTTGGTGTTTAGTGGGACTCCTATATTTGGAAAAACTTCAAACTTCACTTTTGTATATGTTAAGTTTGCGTCCATAATTCCTAAAATAGAATCATATTTATCTGTGATCCTATCATCCATCAGAATAATTTTAATTGGTGAATTAGTCCCATCAGCGTAAGTTGCTTTGAGCAAAATCTGTACTGCTCCTATATGAATATATCCTATTTTCTTTCTATGCTCCTTATTTTTAATTGTTCTCATGACACTATTAATATCTCTAGCAGTGATTAATCAGATACTTGTATTTCCTTCAGTATCTTCAATATTAATAGTTGTTTCTACAGCTGATTTACTAAATAAAGAATATTTTCTCTTTTATTAAAAACATTTATTGCTGATTTTAATTTCTCCTTTTTTGTAGACCCTTTAATATTATATCCTTCAGGAAGATCTATATTTTCTTTTTGTATTTCTTTAAATTTGTCTCTATTTAAGACTATAGTAGATGAATAATTTCCTGCTTCTTCATGAACTTCTAAGTTTTCTATATCCTTATATTTAGTTATATCTAATTTTTTTGACGTAGAAGCCATATTTAGAAACAATATAATTTTTTAAAATAAATACTAATCAGTATAATTAATTTTAAGCTTAAACAGATATTTGACATATTTAGAGGCATGGTTTCGAATATACCTGAAGTGGATTCATACTTTTGTGGTTATTGCCCACTTTGCTTCTGCTTGATGATTGATGATATGTTGGAGGTTATATAATAAATATTTTGGAAAAGAAAAGAAATAATTCTGGAGATATATGAAGGAAACTGGATATTTTTATTGATATATTACAAAGGTAAAATACAAAGGTTTGCTGCTACTCTCAAAGCAAATGACTGGGCCCCACAAGGAACGAGCACAACTTCCTATTCGGAGAAGGAAGTAACACTTCCTGGAGAAGGAAGATACAAGACTCGTAAAGAGACTTTGCCACATAATTTCCTCTCCCTGAGCTACATGCCTGAAACATCTATTTATAATACACAAAGTTTTCTACTAGCTTCTATACACTTCCTATACGTGGCACTACAACTAACCTCTATGCCGCTATCTGATACTTACATATCCTACATTTATTTGCCACATTTACTCTTTTACTTTTACGTGGCTTTGTCTTTTTGCTAACATATTTATCTTTTACAACAACGTAGCACCTAACAATTAGTATGCTACTGACAAGCTGATGACACCTACTATCTATACATGACACGTAATACTATACATGTGACACGTAGACTATTTACATGATATTTTGGGTCTTTTTTGTCCTTACATAGTTGCTCTATGTTGTCATGTCTTATATCACTCTTCTATTATTGCTTCACATGATCCTTCCGAGAAAGCTTGGTCAGCAACTCCTGAAGATTCTGGCTTATCTTCAATTTTGTCTTCTTCTGGCTTCATTTTTTCTTTTTCATTATAGCATAATTCACAAAGTGATCCTCGATAAACTTTGATAATTTCACACGCCTTCTTTTTGACAAATGGCGAATAGTTGATATTTGGTCCCAATAGAGTAAAAATGGGGCTTCAAAATTTATTATTCTGTCAAACTCTTCCTTCTTAATCGGGCGCCTAATTTTGGATGTGATTATTGTGCTGGGTCCTTTGTAATTAACCTTCAGAGGTGTATCTCCACGAACCTTTTGGGTCTGCTCAAATATATAAGATAGCTGATTTGCGATAATTGTTGTATATTCTTCCTCATTGTATGGTATTTCTGGCGGCTTATCCATGTATGGGAATGTACCATTGCAAATTCCCATGCTGATAAAATGCTTGGCGACCTGCATTGATTCGAACTCTGGATAACTTGAATACATCTTCATAAATATTGGCCGATCTCGAGCAACTATTTGCTTGTAGAACTTCACGGCTTCTTTAATTCCTGTTGGGAAAAACTGTAATTCTTGAAGATCATTAGATAGATAAATGCATTCAATTAATCCGAACTGGAAATAATTGAACACTCTAATGGCTGGACATCCCGGTAATTATCGCTTACTCCATATTTTCCTCTGTTCAGAAGGTAGAAGTTATATATCTTTGTTTCTTCGTTCCAATTGAATAATTCAGAGATAGACTTGTTGAAATTTTCCTGAGAGAAGCGAACCATTGCTTCGTGTTCTTCCCTTGTTATAATTGGAAGTGAATTGAGGCTCTGCTTATTTGGAATAAAAGTTCTGGCATCCTTCATTAAACCTGTTTTAGGTTTGGTATTTACTGGTTCGGCTGGTACTGGTTCAAGAAAACTTGTATTTGATCGAAAACCAATATTTTTCTGGCTTTTTTGTTTTAGGGCTTCCCTTTTGTTATATTCATCCAGGTTGGCCTTTGCTTCTTCATATGTCTTGAATGATTCTTGAAGTACATTAGGGATTCCATTTATATGAACGGCTGCCTTATGCCATGCATCATAAATTCCCGGCATTGGGCCATTGAACACAACCCAATATTTCTTTGGTCAGTATTTCTTGAGGCTCCTCTTCTTCTTCTCCAAGTTGAAGGCTGAGTAATTTGAGATCTGATTTTAATAATTCCAGCTCCTTTTCTTTCTGCTTTATTTGGGCCTGCTTTATTTCTTTCTCTTTTTTCAGCTGCTCGCGTTCCATTCTCTGCTTAGAATGTCTGCTCGCACGTTCTTGTTTCCTGCAATATGGAATACTTTATAATCGTAGTGATTTAGATTTATCTGCCATCTGATAAGTCTTATTTGCTTGTGGCTTTCCTTTATGTTTAAATTTTTGAATCCTGTAACATAAGTAGAGTCAGTTCTTACCAAGAATTCTTGGTGCATTAGGTATATCTGATGCTTTCTTAGCATTCTTATTAATGCTAAGGTTTCTTTTTCATGAATTGGATAATTTAGCTCATGATCATGAAATGAGCCTGACATATATCTACAGAGTAACTCTGTTTTTGGTTTATTTACTGGTTTGGCTTTCATACAGCCTCCCCAAGTTATATCGGACGCATCAGTCTCGATAATTATATAATCCTCTTCACGAGGGTGGTATAATTCGGGCAGATTTTTGCACAACTGCTTTAGTCTTTCAACTATTGTAGTGTTTTCCTCTGTCCATTTCCACTCTGCGTTTTTCTTGAGTTTAAGCTGCAAAAGTCTTCTTTCTTCTGCAAGATCTTTAATAAATCCTTCATTTGAAATATATGTTAGTAATCCAAGAAACCTTTGTAATTCCTTAACATTCTTTATTTCAGAAGGCAATTCATGTAATTTTGTTAGGATATGTTTCTGCATAACAATATTTCCTCCATCTATTTCAAGACCAAGATAATCTATTTTTTTTGTCCAAGAACAACTTTTTTCCTACTTAAGATAACTCCTTGTTCTAAACATCTTTCTAAAACTTTCTTAACATATTTAAAATGATCCAATAAATCATCATTATCAGTAAAAATAAGAATGTCATCAATATAAATAACACAAAAGTCTTTAAAATCTCTTAATACATTGTCCATTCTATGTTGGAAAATACCTGGTGCTTGCTTTAAACCCATTGGTAATACATTCCATTCATATTGTCCATGAGGCCAACTAAATGCTGTTAAGGGTTTACTATCCTCATCAAGTCTTAATTGATAGAAACCATATTTACAATCAAGACTACTAAATAATTTCTTTCCACGAACTAATTCAATTATATGATCCTTTCTAGGAATGAAATATGCATCACCTTCTAAAGCTTTATTCATAGCTTTATAATTGATCACCATTCTTCTCTTACCTCTTCTCTGCTCATTATGATTATCTACATAAAAGGTCAAAAGTGTAATGCTTACTTTTTGATGGTCTAATTAATCCTAAATCTAACCATTTCTTTATATCCTCTTCAAATTCATCTCTATCTTGTTTAGTATAAAACATAGGCTTACACTTAATTTCCTTACTAAGATCTTTTAACCTAAGAGAAATTAACTCCTGGTTTTTATTATTGATTTTAGGATCAAGTGGATTCTCACTACATACTTTATCTAAAAGCTCTTCTATTTCCTGGGGAATTGGAAATTCTTTCTGGCCTAATACATATATTTTATTTTCAAAAAGCTCTAAATTTTTTGTCATTTTATTATATATATCACCACGTTTTTGCGCGTGAAACTCTGATTTATATTTTGTAGCTTTATTTTGAGATTCATGAACTATAGGAATCGATATAAGATTTCTCTTTTGCTTTCCTGCTATATAGGGTGTCTTTATTTGAATAAATCTCTTATATTGGCAAAAGGGTGCATATAATCGTAAGAAATTATTTCCTAATATTAGATCTAAACCTGATTCTTGTTGGTATATAGTAGGTATAACAAATATATAATTTTCTATATATGCTATAGTTTTTCTAACAACTTTGCTAATTATCTTAGTAGAACTATCAGCAATCTGAACCTTCAAAGGATTATCTAAATCAATCCATTTATCTTTAGGAAACAAATATTTTGTTGCTAAACAAATACTTGCTCCACTATCTATATAGGCTTCCGTAGCATACCTAATCTTATTTATTTCTATTTCTATTCTAATATATGTGCTATTCAGATTCACTTTCTGAAGTTGCTCCATTATCACTAGATTCCGTACTATACTCATATATTTCTTCACCTGAGCTAAATTCTTCTTCTACTGGTTCATAATTATTTTTAAGAGCTAGATTAATTAACTTAACCTTTTCTTCTTTCTTACCTTTTTTAGGACACTCATTAGCATAATGTCCTTCTTCCTTACATAACCAACATGTACACT
The DNA here is from genome assembly GCA_037113605.1 of Calophaca sinica. Lineage (NCBI taxonomy): Eukaryota > Viridiplantae > Streptophyta > Magnoliopsida > Fabales > Fabaceae > Calophaca > Calophaca sinica. The sequence goes on from CM073737.1 coordinate 53,518,601, forward strand.
TCTTTTTTCCTTCAGGACAATATTTCCTAGGGATCTTATTTGGGTTTCTCCTTTTAAAGTATCTGTTTTTCCTATATGATTCTTTTCCAGGATAAGATCTCCTAAATTTATATTTCTTTCCCTTCTTGAAAAATTTCTTTTTTCTATATGGTTTCTTAGAGTCATTACATCCCCATTGGTTTGGAAGGTCTATATTTGGGTTGTTACAACAAATTCCTTTGTTATGTCTAATGGACTTCCTAATTTGCTTTTGCTGGCATTCACTAGCTAATAATTCATAAACAGTCGAAATAATTCCTCCTAAGGTATCTGCAACTTCGAGTCTCCTTTGTTGCCATAATTCTTTAACCTTCTCATTTATTGGGAATGGTAACTTATTGATAAATGTATTCTTATATATCTCCTTAGACTGTTTATCCAATTGATAATAATATTTCTGGAACTCACAAGTAAATTCTTCAAAGTAACACATATTACATATATTCATATTATCTAGATGTAGCAATGCTTTCTCATGCCTTGTTCTATCTAATTCTGCTTATCTATATTCATTATCAAAACCAACAAACTCTTTATATATTATTTTAGTAATTTTTTGTATTATATCGATATTTTTCTTGACACCCCCCATTATACGCTGCCACTCAAATGCTCCAACACTATTTAACATTTTTTGTACATTTCCTGATGTCTTATATAAGACTAAATTTAGTACTGCATCAAAATCTATAGTTTTTAAATATTCATCTGTTTGGAGAATCAGACTTATTTCATTTGTCCATTCATTTATTAATTCTTCCTTATTTATAGCACAGTCTAGGTTTAAAATATTTCTATACCTAATTGTTTCTACCTTTGGCTTATAATCTGATGGATACTTTTCCCATTTTCCTTTCTTTCTATAATATCCACGTCTACCCATATATGGTTCATCATAAGATTTCCAGTAATTTGGATCATTGAAAAAGGTACCCCAAGTCCTTTTTCTTTGGTAATTTGGTTGTCTACTTTCTCCTTGGTTACTACTTTCTTCTTTCATATCTACTCTTATATGTTCTTCATCCTCATCTTCATATCCTAAGATGACTTCTTCTAAGTCATTTTCTTCTTCCTGATCATTATTTATTTTATATATTTTCGTACTACTAATCTCATCTTTTAATATTTTTAATTCATTCATAAGTCTACTTATTTCTTCTATTTCTGTTGCATTTTTTATATCCTCTTGATATTCTCTAACTAGTTCCTCCATAATCCTGGGGGATAAACTAAAGTTCCGCTTTCTTTCTTTACTAATTTTTTATCACCAAGAAATTCCTCTAAATCCTGTATAGTTATATATCTATTATTTTCTTCTTTTTCTAAAAGATTTTCTAATTGCTGAAGAATCTCTCTAATTCTATTAATATCTCGCCTATCATTAATATTTATATTTTCTAATGTATCCTGTATATTATTTATAGTATTTCTACCATTTTGGAAATTATTTAAAGTATAATTTACAATTTTATTAATTTTTTCTAACAATAAGAGCATATTTCTATTGATTTCTTCTAGTTTTTTATTTAATTCCCTATATTTTAATTCTATTTCCTTGGATATTGTCATTTTATTATTTTTCTCTATATTTCCGTCGCTATTCTAAGTTTTTCCAGTAGTGTTTTGGGTTTTTAAGGCATTTTTCAGGTTTTTTATTCAATTTAATATTTTACTCCTTCCGTCCCATTATAAGTGTTATATTAGGAAATTTCATGCATATTAAGGAGAATCTATAAATAAATAAAAGAGTGTAATAATTTTACAAATTTATCCTTATTAATCATTGGGTATTAACAATTTGTCAAATACTTTCTTGCTTTCTATAACAGAAAATATGGAGTTCAAGCCATCCAAACTCTCAAAGAAAGTATGACAATACATCATAGAAGAAACCTCCACTTGAAACTCTTTGATTTTTGCATTGGTGAATGTTTTCTGGAATTGAGACTCAAATACAAGATGACTTACACAGGCTATTATTGTATTAAATGAACCAAAATCAGCCATGTTTTGCTTTTCAATTTTATCTCTCAATGCATTGTCATATTGTTCAACAAATTGCTTCAATGTTGCCTTTGAGTTTACATATCCATCCAAAAATGAGTTCATACTTTCACTTCTTTGTGTCATTGACATTCCCGTCCAAAATGTGTCTCTCACAAATGCATGAACCCAATGATTGCGCTCATCAAATATCCCTTTCAACCATTCATTATCCTGAAGTTCATAGTCTTCAACCATTCACCTTTCCATGAAATCACTTTTACTCAAAGAATCATATACAGCTTCATACAAAAGTGTTTTAATAGACTCATAATCAGAGTGTCTACCTAACTTTTCTGGAACCTTTTTCATTAAATGCCACAAGTGTAACACCTGAGGACGAGATCGACCTCGTATTGGGACATCGTATCGAGACCTCGTACCAAGACCTCGTGACGAGATCCCGTGCCAAGATCGCGTGCCAAGGTCATATGTCGAGCTGAGGAGGTCGCATGTCGAACTGAGGAGGCCGCGTGCACGAACTCGTGTTAGAGCCTTGTGCGCTTGCACAAGCACCCTGGTCGACATCATGTCGAGATGATAACACTCGTTTTTTTACGAATATTATGTAGTGTTAATTAGTATATTTTGTTGTGATTATGAGAGAGGACAGATTAGATGGGTTAGACTTGTTGTTTGGATTAATATCTTACTTTAAAATCTAGGTGTCGCTTATTTGTGGTTTTATGAAAGATAAATTCATGTAAAATGGTTTTCTTTTAATTAATTAATTATTGTTTAAGAGATATTTAAGGGAGATAAGGCCAAACTGTTTCCACCAGCTGTACATAAATATTATGATCAGCCGCCTCAAATCCTCACTTTCTATTTCCTTCTTTCTTCTTCTCCCAGTTTCCTCCTCTTCTCCAAACTTCCATTGAAGAAACTTGAGTTTCAAAGAGTTTTTGAACAGACCTTCCCCATCAACCTTGTTCCTTATCATCTCCTCGACCTATATCACCATCTCGACCATCTGTAGAGGTATGAAAAATAGAATTTTAGTTCTCTTCATGTTACTGTTAGCACCACTTCTTCTCTCTATTTTAGCTAGTTTTTATGCTTTCAACTCATATCATATTGATAGGTTTTCTTCTTCATGACATTACCTACCTTTCTAACCATTTATTTGAGCTTGAAAAACAAATTGTTTCCTCTGTTTTCTGCAAGTAAGTAGCGCCCAAAACCCTCCCTACTTGGCTTGTGTTGATTTCTTTTTGAGTTTTAAATTTTAACATAAGTGGTTATGGTCTTATTTTAATTGCTGGACCATGACGAAAATATTTTTAAGAAATATAAACTTAGATTTTGATTAAGTTGTGCTTAAGGTATTACTTGATTTTAAGCTTTAATTAGTACTTAGGAAAAATGGCTTTGTCTGGTGATGTATGAAAAAAAAAAGTTTTTAACAAAATTTTAGAGAAAAGGAGTTATTTTGTAATGTTTGAATTCTAGTTGTATTTGTTTAAGTTCTTAAGTTTTAATGCTTACTTGGGTTGTGGTTAAGATTGGGATAATGAGAGCTAAGTGTTATTAGAACCCATAGATAGAACTAAGTTGTGCTCGTATTAGGCAGTGTGATTTCCGAGATCGTGCGGCAAGGATGTTGACAAGTGACTCCAAACACAAGAGGGGGGTGAATTGTGTGTGAACGGTGCTTTCAAAAACTTTTGGAGAAATAAGTGCTAATAATGAGTTGCGAAAATATTAATGTGAAATAGATAAATCACTTGAAGAATAAATTGCAAACGAGTTAAAAATAAAGTAAATAGTAAGATATAAATAACAATAAAATAAAGTACAGAAATTTAATTGACTGAAAAGTAGAGAGATAAGGAGTAAAAGCACACAACAAATTATCCAGGTTCGCCACTTAACACCCCTGGCCTACGCCCCGTCCCCAAAGCAAACCACTATGGGATTTTCACTAAATCACTAGCTTTTAAATCGAGTTCACTAGAAACCTTTACAACTCTAAACCAGAGCAATACGTTCAAGAGATATCACCTCTCTATGAACACCTTGGGATTCCTACCCAAAAATAAATGATTTTCACAAATAAAATGAGACGAAAAAGATACACTCAATAGTGCAGATATAACAAATTGAAGCTCAAATAATACAACTCAAATTTTGTAGAATAAAAAGACTCTCAGAAAATTGTGCTCAAATAAGTGTGAGTGATGAAAAATATTTGACAGAGTTTGGCACAAAAATTAAGCACTGCGTTGTTGTATTTTCGTGTTGTAAGAAAGAGCAAGGCGTTTTATTTATAGACCGACCGAGGAGCGTTTGCCCGTTGAGTTTTGATTTGTCCGTTGGAAGATTTGACCGTTGCACAGGGATCTGTCCGTTGGAATGAATATTAAAAGGATTTGTCGTTGCAGCAAGACAGCTAGGCAGACGACCTCTGAAGACAGCTCGGCAGACGACCTCGCCACACAGCTCGACAGACGACCTCGACACAGCTCGGCATATGACCTCTGAACAGCTTGGCAAATGACCTCGGCACACGACCTCGGCACACAGCTCTGTATACGGCCTCCTCATCAGCTCGGTCCTCATAGCTCGGCACGCGACCTCATCAGCACGACACGCGACCTCGGTAATGACCTCATCAGCTCGACAAGGATCATCAGCTCGGCACGCGACAAGAGCTCATCACGCGACCTCGGTACGCGACCTCATAAGCTTGACACGCGACCTCCTCCTCAGTTCGACATACTACTTCCTCAGAGCTCAACATCCGACTTCCTCCTCAGCTCGACATCCGATTTACTCAGAGCTCGACATACGACTTCCTCAGATCTCGACACGCGACTTAATCCTCAGCTCGACATCCGAGCTCCTCAGCTCGACATCCGACACGAGATATGCATGTCAAAATATTTTGTGCGTGTGTGATTTAATTTTAATTGAGAGCTTTTTATTACTACTTACAAATTGTCTTAATAAAGATAAATAAATACCCAGAACCCAAAGACTTGAGAAACAATCATTCTTGATACGCGTCTTGGTATTCTTTTCCACTTTTTGCACGGTTGACTATTTGCAAAGCTCCCTTTTGTCAATCATCAAAATCATCCTGTCAAGGCATGTATTCACAGACTCCCCCTTTTTGATGATGACAAACATCTCATGGAGGGAATTTAGTAAAATATAATCATGATATGGCAATGAGATATAAGCATGGTTTTTCAATAAAAAATATCAGAGTTTAAGCACAATATTTTAGAAAAACTCCCCCTCACAATATGCATTGTTTTTCAATAAAAGATATCAGAGTTTAAGCACAATATTTAGAAAAACTCCCCCTCACAATAGGCAATACTTAAAATATCACTCCCCTCAATCATGCATTCATGTAACTCTCCCCTTTTGGCAACATCAAAAAGTGGGAAAGACAAATAAAGCAAGGCATATATTCAGATTAAACAAGCATATTTTGATAGTTACGTGATACCAAGCTTGGTGTGTGATGATGAGCTGGTTGGACATGATTAGCTAGTTGCATAAGACAAATGCGTCACCCACTCATTATTCCGCATTTAAAGAAAATGGAAGGGGAAAAGACTGCATAAACTCGTTAGCACACTCAAACGCCAAGTTAGAATTTATTCAAAAAGAAAATGCAATCACAAAAATACTCAATGCATGATTGGTCTAAAATTCCCAATTCAGTTCTAATAAAAAGAAAGTTTCCTTAGGCAAAGGTTTAGTAAAAATATCTCATGAGTTGTTTAGATGTTTCCACAAACTCAATCACACAATCTCCTTTTTGAACATGATCTCTAATAAAATGGTGCCTAATCTCTATGTGTTTAGTCCGAGAGTGATAAACCGGATTTTTAGTGAGGTTTATGGCACTAGTATTGTCACACTTTATTGGAACAGTTTTCAAATTAATCCCATAATCATTCAACTGTTGTTTCATCCAAATAATCATGCGCAACAACTACCACGCAACGTATTCCGCTTCAAAGAAGGGACAAAGCCACACTGGCTTGTTTCTTACTATGCCATGAAACCAAGGCATTCCCAAGTAAGTGACATGTCCCACTAGTGCTTTTTCGGTCCAATTTGCAACCCGCAAAATCAGAATCCAAGTACCCAATAAGTGTGCAGTCAGCACCTTTGGGGTACCATAAACCCATGGTTTGTGTGCCAGTGAGATATCTCATGATGCGTTTTACCGCTAAGAGATGTGATTCCTTAGGATTTGCTTGAAAACGTGCACACATACAAACACTAGACATAATATCCGGACGACTAGCAGTGAGATAGAGAAGAGATCCTATCATACCTCTATACTTACTTACTTCGACCGACTTACCACCTTCATCTTTGTCAAGATAGCATGATGTGCTCATGGGAGTTGAGATTTCTTTGGCGTTGCTCATTCCAAATCTTTTAAGCAACTCCTTGCAATATTTGGATTGATTTATAAAAATTCCTTCTTTTGTTTGTTTGATTTGAAGACCAAGGAAGTAATTTAGCTCTCCCATCATTGACATTTCAAATTCACTTTGCATGATATCATAAGATTCCTTACACAAGGATTCATTAGTAGCACCAAATATTATATCATCGACATAAATTTGAACAAGTAAAATGTCATGATTTTTGTGTTTAATGAAAAGAGTGGTATCAACTTTTCCTCTTTCAAAACCTTTTTCAAGTAAATATTTGCTCAACCTCTCGTACCAAGCTCTCGGAGCTTGTTTTAAACCATATAAAGCCTTTTTCAATTTGAAAACATGATTTGGAAATTCAAAATTTTCAAAACCGGGGGGTTGATCAACATATACTTCTTCTTGAATAAAACCATTTAGAAATGCACTCTTAACATCCATTTGAAAAAGTTTAAAATCCATGATGCATGCAAATGCGAGAAGCATGCGAATAGCTTCTAATCTAGCCACGGGTGCATAGGTCTCATCGAAATCTATGCCCTCTTGTTGGTTATAGCCTTTTGCAACAAGTCTAGCTTTGTTTCTAACAATAATACCGTTTTCATCAAGCTTGTTGCGAAAGACCCATTTGGTCCCAATGACTATATGATCTTTAGGTTTAGGAACTAGTTCCCAAACATTGTTTCTTTCAAATTGATTTAATTCCTCTTGCATAGCAAGGGTCCAATGTTCATCAATAATGGCTTCATTGATGTCCTTTGGTTCAACTTGAGAAACAAAAGCCATGAAAAGACATGCATGATTAAGAGAGTTTCGAGTTGTTACCCCTTTAGAGATATCACCTATTATGTTGTCAAGAGGATGGTTCTTTGAGACTCTCCATTCCTTTGGAAGATTTGAGTGAGAGAGTTCTTGAGAGGGTTGAGGCAAGGACTCTTGATCCTCCTTTTGAACTTTTGATCTCTCTTGTTCCTCTAAATAGGTATCTCCAAATACTTCTGCAAGATCATCAACACTTTCTTCATCAAGATTTGGGGTTAGATTCATCAAAAGAAACATGCACAGATTCTTCAACACCCAAGTTCTTTTATTAAAAATTCAAAAGCTTTACTAGAAGTGGAATATCCAAGAAATAAACCTTCATCGACTTTAGCATCAAATTTACCAAGGTTATTCTTACCATTGTTTAGGACAAAACACTTGCATCCGAAAACGTGAAGGTGGGAAATGTTGGGCTTCCTTCCTTTGTAGAGTTCATACGGTGTTTGTTTAAGGATCGGCCTTATAAGAACTCGATTCATCACATAGCAAGCGGTGCTCACGGCGTCTGTCCAAAAGTACTTAGGAAGGTTAGTCTCATTGAGCATCGTCCTCGCTAGCTCTTCAAGAGACCGATTTTTCCTTTCAACCACTCCATTTTGTTGCGGTGTCCTTGGAGCAGAAAAGTTGTGATCGATGCCATTTTCTGTGCAAAATGCTTCAAATGCTTCATTCTCAAATTCCCCACCATGATCACTTCGAATTGAAGCAATGTTAAGTCCCTTCTCATTTTGTATAACCTTTGCAAGTTTTCGAAAGCATTAAAAGCATCATTTTTGTGAGAAATAAATAAAGTCCATGTATAGCGAGAATAGTCATCCACAATAACAAGAGCATAGTAATTGCCACCAAAGCTCATGGTTCTAGAAGGGCCAAATAAATCCATATGTAAAAGTTGTAAAGGCCGATTTGTTGAAACAATATTTTTAGATTTGAAAGAAGCCTTTACTTGTTTTCCCTTTTGACATGCATCGCAAAGTTTATCTTTTTCAAAACGAATCTTTGGCAAACCAATTACTAAGTCTTTACGAACCAATTTATTAAGATGATCCATGTGAATATGAGCCATTCTTCTATGCCATAGCCAAGATTCATCTTCTTTACTAATAAGACAACATGCATCATTTGAAGGTATTTTATCTAAATCAAGCATATAGATATTTCCAATTCTAGGTCCAATTACAATAACATTTTCATTTATAGAATCCATGACCATGCATTTTGAAGAATCGAAAACCACTTTGTTTCCTTTATCACAAAGTTGACTAATGCTTAGCAAATTATGCTTCAAACCATCCACATACAAAACATTTTCAATAGTGGGATTAGGACTCTTACCAATAGAACCAATCCCAAGAATTTTACCTTTGTTGGTGTTACCATACCCGTCAGAACGACTAATCTTAGGTACCAATGAGGAGAACTTGCTTTTGTCTCCTGTCATGTGCTTTGAGCACCGCTATCAAGATACCAATTTAAGTCCTTGGCTTTCAAGCACATCTACAACAACAAATCATATTTTAACCTTTGGTACCCAAACCATCTTGGGTCCATATGAGTTAGTCTTGGGCAAGGTGCCCTTTGGAATCCACATCTTTTTGCCAACTACATTTTTATTCTTTCTAATATTGCAAATAGAGGCAAGTGACCATTTCTACCACAAAGTGAAAGCATTTAATGAAAGGACTACTTGAGGGTTTGTTGTGATTGAAGAGTTTAAAAGATTTTTCATGAATTTTTGGATGATAACCTAAACCACTTTTCCAAAAGTACCTTTTGGTTTCCTAACATAATGTTTAGATTATCTCTTCCCATCGTAATTTTTGCAAGAGTGTTATTTAAATCCTTAACCTTATTTTTCAAAACACTACACTCATTGCATTTTAAAACTTCATCCTTTTTATTTTCACAAGATATGGGAGGAGAAGTTTCAATCACAAAGAACTTGTTTTTCTTTAAGAATCACTATCTCTTTGTTTAAAATTTCAATTTCTGATTCAACAGAAGAGATTGTTTTCTTAGAAGAAAGAACAATTTTTCCAAGTTTAATCGTTTCATTATTGAATTCTTCACAAGCAGCAAGTAATTCATCATAAGTTAAAGAATCAGGATCATAAAAATTTACCTCATCTTCATCATGATTTGCCATTAGACTAAGGTGAGCCTCTTCATTTTCAGATTCATCAGAAGAATCCATATCATTATCATCCCAGGCAATGTAAGCTCTTCTTCCTTCAATCCTTTGGTGGTTTCTTTTGAAATTTCTCATTCCTCGTTTGGTTTTGAGGACAATCGGGTTTTATGTGACCTTTCTTTCCACACTTGTAGCGTGTAGGATTAAAAGAAGTTGTTTCATCACTTTTCTTTTGAGAGCTTGGGAACTTACCTTTGTTTCGAGTCTCATGAACCTTTTGAATTTGCGAACCATTAGACTCATGTTTTCCTCATTATTTTCATCTTCAAGGAAATCACATTCGTCATCGCCGCTTCCTCAATGCTTGCTTTGAGGCGAGCCCTTTCTTTTTCTTATCGCCTTCTTCGCTTTCCATGAGACGATTTAGTTCAATTTCATGTTCCCGCAATTTTCCAAACAAAGTAGCCAAGGTCATAGAAGATAAGTCTCTAGATTCAGCTATAGCAGTGACCTTGGGTTGCCAATTCTGTTAAGACATCTAAGAACTTTGTTAATCAAATCTTCATTCTTCAAGACTTTCCCAAGAGCTCTGAGATGGTTTATTATATGGATGAACCTTTTTGCATATCTTGTATGTTTTCACTTGGTTTCATCCTAAATAACTCATACTCATGGGTTAATGTGTTCATTCGAGCCCTCTTGACCTCTGTAGTACCTTCATGGGTCAATAGAAGGGTGTCCCACATTTCTTTAGCAGCCTTGCAATTTGAGACCCTATAGAACTCATCGTAGCTTAAAGCGTAGTGATGATGTTCTTAGCCTTCAAATTGTATTGGACCTTTTCTTATCATCTTCGGTCCAAAGTGATCTTGGTTTGTCTACCATCGCATCATTAATTGATTGAGTGGGGACAAATGGACCATTTTCCACAAAGATCCCAAATATCAAGATCAACACCCTCAAGAAAGATTTGCATTCTATCCTTCCAATAACCATACCCTCACCATTGAAAAATGGGGGTCTGTTCATGGAAGTTCCTCGTAATTGTTTGAAGTCATTCTCTTGAGACGGTTAAGTCCTTTATACAAGAGTCTAGCTCGATACCACTTGTTGACAAGTGACTCCAAACACAAGAGGGGGTGAATTGTGTGTGAACTGGCTTTCAAAAACTTTTGGAGAAATAAGTGCTAATAATGAGTTGCGAAAATATTAATGTGAAATAGATAAATCACTTGAAGAATAAATTGCAAAAGAGTTAAAAATAAAGCAAAGAATAAGATATAAATAACAATAAAATAAAGTACGTAAATTTAATTGATCAAAAGTAGAGAGATAAGGAGTAAAAAAGCACACAACAAATTATCCAGGTTCGCCACTTAACACCCCCTGTGGCTCACGCCCCGTCCCCCAAAGCAAACCACTATGGGATTTTCACTAAATCACTAGCTTTTAAATCAGGTTCACTAGAAACCTTTACAACTCTAAACTGAGCAATACGCTCAAGAGATATCACCTCTCTATGAACACCTTGGGATTCCTACCCAAAAATAAATGATTTTCACAAATAAAATGAGATTTTAAAAGATACACTCAATAGTGCGGATATAACAAATTGAAGCTCAAATAATACAACTCAAATTTTGTAGAATAAAAAGACTCTCGTAAAATTGTGCTCAAATAAGTGTGAGTGATGAAAAATATTTGACAGAGTTTTTGGCACAAAAATTAAGCACTGCGTTGTTGTATTTTCGTGTTGTAAGAAAGAGCAAGGCGTTTTATTTATAGACCGACCGAGGAGCGTTTGCCCGTTGAGTTTTGATTTGTCCGTTGGAAGATTTGACCGTTGCACAGGGATCTGTCCGTTGGAATGAATATTAAAAGGATTTGTCGTTGCAGCAAGACAGCTAGGCAGACGACCTCTGAAGACAGCTCGGCAGACGACCTCGCCACACAGCTCGACAGACGACCTCGACACAGCTCGGCATATGACCTCTGAACAGCTTGGCAAATGACCTCGGCACACGACCTCGGCACACAGCTCTGTATACGGCCTCCTCATCAGCTCGGTCCTCATAGCTCGGCACGCGACCTCATCAGCACGACACGCGACCTCGGTAATGACCTCATCAGCTCGACAAGGATCATCAGCTCGGCACGCGACAAGAGCTCATCACGCGACCTCGGTACGCGACCTCATAAGCTTGACACGCGACCTCCTCCTCAGTTCGACATACTACTTCCTCAGAGCTCAACATCCGACTTCCTCCTCAGCTCGACATCCGATTTACTCAGAGCTCGACATACGACTTCCTCAGATCTCGACACGCGACTTAATCCTCAGCTCGACATCCGAGCTCCTCAGCTCGACATCCGACACGAGATATGCATGTCAAAATATTTTGTGCGTGTGTGATTTAATTTTAATTGAGAGCTTTTTATTACTACTTACAAATTGTCTTAATAAAGATAAATAAATACCCAGAACCCAAAGACTTGAGAAACAATCATTCTTGATACGCGTCTTGGTATTCTTTTCCACTTTTTGCACGGTTGACTATTTGCAAAGCTCCCTTTTGTCAATCATCAAAATCATCCTGTCAAGGCATGTATTCACAAAGGAAAACAGGGTGTACGAGATCACGAAACCGAGGTCGACTAAGAGCCGTACGTGTCGAGATCAAGTGAGAGGAGTCGTAGTCGAGCTCGTTTGAAGACAGCCGTGTTGAGGTCGTTGTCGAGCAGCGTTAGCTCGAGTTGATAAGCGGCAACTCTTAGACATTATTAAGGCTTTATTTTATATGTTTATGCGTAAGGGCACTGCCAAACATTCTAGGACTCTGTTTTTATGTTATTGTGTAAGGATTGTTTTATTGCTTAAATGATTGAATTGCGTTTTCTTCATGTTAAGCATGCTCTTTATTTGATATGTGATCAAGTAATTTTATGTGTCACTCCTTGATCAGCGCGAGCTAATCATCGAGTGAGAGAGCTAGGCGAAGTCGTATGACGCGTTTTGAGCCGTGACCCGGATAACTAAAGGGTGCTAGGTCCCCTTTTGTTTACGGGGAGATTGACTAGGCGTCGCATTATCGGTTGGGGTTGGACCTTGATTAATGTATGGTATCGGTTTGGGGTTGGACCACCGCTTACCTATTGCGTCGGTTGGGGATGGACCAAACCGCGATATTCCTAATAAGAATCGAGTCTAGAGTGAGATGGTCAAGTCACGTTTGGTGAATGTTATACTTTGTTGTTTACTTATTTCTTTATGTCCTGGATTATCTTGATTTGTTGAGAAGTTGACCTTTTCAGTGGTACCTTCAATCCATGATGGTTACCCAGGCGATGTCGAGGGTGCAGGGAACTTCGACAAGCAGATGATGGTGAGGAGGAGCTCGACGAGGATCGTGACGACCTATTTGTCGTGGATTGGCTTTGTTTATGTTATGTTTGTTGGGGTAGTAATATGACTGCTGTGTACAAAGGGTCGTGACGATTTGGGACGGGTGATGTTTTGTCATTTTGAGCACAGTGGTAGATCGTGGTTTTACTTTTGGAGCAATGCGTGGGTGTCTGTAAGTATTCCTGTGGTATGATTGCTTTGAAGTCATACCTTAGGTGTATTTTCTTTGTACATTATTACCGTCTTTTTGTATGCACTTTTTATATCTTGTATATATAAGTATGTACTTGTTACCTGCGCGTTGTTATTTAGGACTTAAGTCTTGTGTCTTAGTTGCACCATGTTTCGAAAAGCTGTAATTACTCTGATGTGCACGAGCGGGTCTTATAAAAAAATATAAATATATAGACCGTACTTTTCTAAAGGGCACAAGAGTATGTTTTTAAAACACATCGCATACAGGGTAATTTGAGCTCGGTGTGTTGAGCTCGGTAACTCGAGCTCGGTATGTTGAGCTCGGTAGCGGTCCGGAAACGGGTCGTTACAATGTTGGTATCGTGAGCGCTTCGGTTCGACTAAGTGCATAGGAAATTTGACCGTCATCGTGGTCGGGATATATATATATATATGTGTGTTGGGTACCTAATTGCACTATGTTGATTGCTGTTTGATTAAGTGAAGCACTTATTGCTTGAAAATTGTTTGAACTGTTTCTTGATTGAAGCGGTGTTTTAACACATCCTTGTTGTGAGATTCGACGGGGTTTTGAACTTTGTGGAATCTAATGCCACCTCGTAGGGATCGACTTTACCGCACTGAGAACGTCGACATGGAACGAGCGATTCAAGCTACGACCGAGATGGTCATGCGGCCATGGCTCAAGAATCACCGGGCCGCGAACTCAACAAGATAACGCGATGGCTCAATGACGCAGCGTTGACCCAGAGAACTTGCAAAGAACAAAGAACGAGCGAGCGAAATGTCAAGCTGCAGGATTGGCAGACTTTAGGAAGCATGATCCACCGAAGTTCTACGGTGAGCCAAATCCAGATAAAGCTGATCTTTGGATGCAAGAGATCGAGAAGATCTTCGAGGCACTCCATTGTCTGAATAACGTAAAGGTAGACTACGCCACCTATCTGCTACTGGGATATGCAGAATATTGGTGGAGAGGAGTGAAGCAAACATTTATAGCAGAACGTCGTGAGATGACATGGGAGCTTTTCCGTGAAAGGTTCTTGGACAAATACTTCCCAGATACTGCACGAGCTGAGAAGGAGCAAGAGTTTCTTCAACTACAACAAGGCAGCTCGACAGTGTCCGAGTATGCAGCCAAGTTCGAGTCGCTGGCAAGGTACTTCAGTCCATTTAATGACCGAGTTGACCAAAGATGGTTAAGTGAGAGGTTCCAACGAGGTCTGAGATTTGATATCCAGAAGTCAGTGGTATCATTGAGGATTCGAAACCTCCAAGAGCTGATAGATCGCTGTGTCGAGGTAGAAGGAGTAAGAAGCCACAAGAAGAAGACTGGCCCAGGTGGACCAATGAGACCTCAGGGCCTGGGACAGAGACTTGCACAGAAAGGAAAGCAACTTAAGAAGCCTTACAGCCGACCTCAGGGGAACAACAACAATAGAGGACAGTATCGTCCGATGGCCCAGGGAGCGAGGAGTGGAAGTCAGACTGGCGTCGAGGTGACTTGTTTCCGTTGTGGAAAGACGGGACATTATGCGAATAATCAGACTCGTAAGGAGGATGTGTGCCACAACTGTAGGAAGCCAGGGCATTTTGCCAAGGATTGTCCCACACCTAAAGCTGAACCGACAATGCATGCGGCGAAGGCAAAGGAGAAGCGTCAGGTAGCTAAAGGCAGAGTCTTCTGCATGAGTGGCGAGGAAGCAGAGCAAGCTGATGATCTTATCCAAGGCGAATGTGAGATAGAGGGTAAACCCTTATCCATTCTCTTTGATTCGGGTGCAACCCATTCCTTTATTTCTTCTGATTGTGTGAACCATTTGAATCGATCGTGATCGCTACTGCTCAAATTGGTAGTTACGACCCCAAATGCTAAAACCTTAGTTACCAACACCGCATGTCTTAATTGTGTATTGGTTATTGAGTAGAAAGTTTGTGGTCAATTTGGTTTGTTTGCCTCTTAAGGGCTTAGATGTTATCCTCGGGATGGATTGGTTGTCATACCACCATGTCCTCTTGACTGTGCCCGTAAAGCGTAATTTTTCCGCACCTTGGAGTTTCCAATTATCTTTCTACTCAATGTATTGGAGTTTCTTTGAAAGAAGGAACTAGGGAATACATGTATCCGCTAGTTCGTAAGTTTCTCGGATCGAAGTGAAGAATGTATCGCTGGTGTGTGACTTTGAGGACGCTTTTTCAAGACGCGTGCCAGGTTACCACCCGGAGAGGTCGAAGTTCTCCATCGACCGATTCCAGGGACAGGACCTATTTCAATAGCGCCTACGGGATGTCTCCCGCCGAGATGAAGGAACTAAAGTCCCAGTTGAGCATTTGGAGTCAAAGCAATTCATACGACCGAGCGTGTCACCGTGGGGAGCTCCGGTGTTGTTGGTCAAGAAGAAGGATGGATGATCCAGATCAGGCGTAGACTATCGCCAACTCAACAAGGCTCTTTGTGAAGAACCGTGATCCGTTACCACGTATTGACGACTTGATGGATCAACTTCGTGGAGCGGCGATGTTTTCAAAGATAGACTTGAAGCCCGCTACCATCGATTCACGTGAAGGCGGAAGATGTCTCCAAAACAAATGCTCAGACTAGGTATTGGCATTATGAGTACTTAGTGATGCCGTTTGGAGTGACAAATGCGCCAAATTGTGTTTATGGACTATATGAATAGGATTTTCCATTCGTTTTTGGATCGATTCGTTGTAGTGTTCATCGGCGACATATTGATCTATTCAAGAACCGAGAAGAGCACGAAGAACACTTACGTCGGGTACTACGGATATTGCGCGAGAAGCGACTTTATGCGAACTCATCCAAGTGTGAATTTTGGTCAAGAGGTGAATTTTCTTGGACACGTGATTTCCAAAGAAGGGATAAGCGTGGATCCAACTAAGATCGAGGTCGTATTAGCGTGGGAACAAATAGAAGCGGATTCTGAGATCGGAAGTTTTGTTGGCTTGGCATGCTATTATCGAAGATTCATTGAAGGTTTTTCGAAGATTGTCGCGCTCTTACACGACTTACGAGGAAAGATCAACCTTTGCCTGGGCCGAGGAGTGTGAATCCGATTTTCAAAGATCAAGGAGCTTTTGACAACAAATACTGTGTTGATTTTGCCTCAACCCGAGGAGCCTTACGAGGTGTATTGTGATGCGTCACACCAGGGTTTGGGATGCGTGCTGATGCAACCTCGGAAAGTGGTAGCTTATGCTTCAAGACACTTAAGATCCACGAGAGAAACTACCCTACTCACGATTTGGAGTGGCGGCCGGTGGTTTTCGAAGATATGGAGGCACTATCTTTACGGGAGCACTTCTTCGCTTTCGGCGATCACAAGAGCTTGAAGTACCTGCTCGATCGAAGGAGCTCAACATGCGTCGTGAAGATGGATGTAATTTCTCAAGGACTACGACTTTACGTTAGAATACCATCCCTAAGGCTAATGTAGTAGCGTATGCATTGAGCGAAAGAGCGATTAGCCTCAAAGAATGATGATCAAGGAGTTGGAGATGCTCGAGAAGTTCGAGACTTGAGGTTGAATGTGGAAGTTTCACTAGGGAAGCCGAGATTTGGTATGCTTACCATTTCTAACGATTGTTGGGCGAGATCCGAGACCAAAGGTTCATGACGAGCTCCTGCAAGAAAAGGTCCAATTGATAGCGCAAGTGGAAAGCGGCAGAATTCCAAGTCGAATCGGACAACATTTTAAGGTGCAATGGCCGAGCGTGTGTGTACCTAATGTGGCGGGCCGAGAAAGTTAATACTTGACGGCGCGCAAGAGCAATTTTAGTATTCACCCAGGAGTTACGAAGATGTATCAAGACTTAAGAAGCATTTTTGGTGGTCCTAATGAAGAAGCAAGTGGTCGATGCACGTAGCTTGTTTAACGTGTCGTAAAGCGAAGGTGGAGCACCAACGACCGCGGGAATGCTCTGACAATCGCTGACGTACTCAAAGATGGAAATGGGATAGTATTTCCATGGATTTCGTTGTAGGTTTACCGAAGACGCAGAAGAAGAATGATTCGATTTGGGTGATCGTCGACCGATCGACCAAATCGCCATTTCTTACCAAAGGAGGTCGACATACAACGTGGAAAAGTCGACCGAGATCTACGTCGCGGAGATAGTACGACTACATGGTATACCCTCTTCGATCGTGTCGGACCAAGATCCGGTTCACGCCTCATTTTTGGAGGGAATTGCAAGAAGCGATGGGAACCGAGCTCAAGCTTAGCTCGGCATATCATCCCTGCATCGACGGTCAAACCGAGAGAACGATCCAATCGCGAAGATTTGTTGCGGCGTGTACCTTAGATCACCGAGGAAGTTGGGACAAAGTCTTACCATTGGTGGAGTTCACCTATAATAACGCTTTCCATGCAAATATTGGAATGGCACCTTTTGAAGCGTATGGGACGGAAGTGTCGACGCCTCTTTGTTGGTACCAGGATGGCGAGAGTTACATTGTGGGACCAGATATGATCCAACAGACTACGGAGAAGATCCGTTTGATCGAGACAGATGCGATCACGAGCGTCTCAAAGTCGGCGTAAGAGTTATGCGGACCAAAGACGTCGACCACTCGAGTTCGAGGAAGGAGAGCATGTATTTCTTAGAGTTACCCCACCATCGGAGTTGGTCGAGCGATCAAATCCAAGAAACTTACCCCTAAATTTATTGGACCTTATCGATTCTTCGTCGTATTGGTCCGGTGGCATATCGATTGCCTTGCCACCGCTTCTTGTCGAACATACATGATGTCTTCCACGCCTCACGCCATTCACGAAAATATATTTCCGACCCTTCTCATGTTATCGAACCGGATGGGATCCAACTGAGGGACGACTTATCCTTCGAAGCATCACCAGCAAGGATCGTTGACCGGAAAGCCAAGCAGTTGCGGAACAAAGAGAATCAACTTGTCAAAGTTGTGTGGGATCGTAAGACCGGAGATACGACTTGGGAGTCGGAAGAGAAGATGAAGACTTCGATTACCACTGAACTTTTTCATGGTAAGTAACTTATTTGTAATTTCGAGGACGAAATTTTTTTAGAGGGAGAGATTGTAACACCTGAGGACGAGATCGACCTCGTATTGGGACATCGTATCGAGACCTCGTACCTAGACCTCGTGACGAGATCCCGTGCCAAAATCGCGTGCCAAGGTCATATGTCGAGCTGAGGAGGTCGCATGTCGAACTGAGGAGGCCGCGTGCACGAACTCGTGTTAGAGCCTTGTGCGCTTGCACAAGCACCCTGGTCGACATCGTGTCGAGATGATAACACTCGTTTTTTTACGAATATTATGTAGTGTTAATTAGTATATTTTGTTGTGATTATGAGAGAGGACAGATTAGATGGGTTAGACTTGTTGTTTGGATTAATATCTTACTTTAAAATCTAGGTGTCGCTTATTTGTGGTTTTATGAAAGATAAATTCATTTAAAATGGTTTTCTTTTAATTAATTAATTATTGTTTAAGAGATATTTACGGGAGATAAGGCCAAACTGTTTCCACCAAATTGTACATAAATATTATGATCAGTAGCCTCAAATCCTCACTTTCTATTTCCTTCTTCTTCTTCTCCCGCTTTCCTCCTCTTCTCCAAACTTCCATTGAAGAAACTTGAGTTTCAAAGAGTTTTTGAACGCACCTTCCCCATCAACCTTGTTCCTTATCATCTCCTCGACCTATATCACCATCTCGACCATCTCAGAGGTATGAAAAATAGAATTTTAGTTCTCTTCATGTTACTGTTAGCGCCACTTCTTCTCTCTATTTTAGCTAGTTTTTATGCTTTCAACTCATATCATATTGATAGGTTTTCTTCTTCATGACATTACCTACCTTTCTAACCATTTATTTGAGCTTGAAAAACAAATTGTTTCCTCTGTTTTCTGCAAGTAAGTAGCGCCCAAAACCCTCCCTACTTGGCTTGTGTTGATTTCTTTTTGAGTTTTAAATTTTAACATAAGTGGTTATGGTCTTATTTTAATTGCTGGACCATGACGAAAATATTTTTAAGAAATATAAACTTAGATTTTGATTAAGTTGTGCTTAAGGTATTACTTGATTTTAAGCTTTAATTAGTACTTAGGAAAAATGGCTTTGTCTGGTGATGTATGAAAAAAAAAGTTTTTAACAAAATTTTAGAGAAAAGGAGTTATTTTGTAATGTTTGAATTCTGGTTGTATTTGTTTAAGTTCTTAAGTTTTAATGCTTACTTGGGTTGTGGTTAAGATTGGGATAATGAGAGCTAAGTGTTATTAGAACCCATAGATAGAACTAAGTTGTGCTCGTATTAGGCAGTGTGATTTCCGAGATCGTGCGGCAAGGAAAACAGGGTGTACGAGATCACGAAACCGAGGTCGACTAAGAGCCGTACGTGTCGAGATCAAGTGAGAGGAGTCGTAGTCGAGCTCGTTTGAAGACAGCCGTGTTGAGGTCGTTGTCGAGCAGCGTTAGCTTGGAGTTCGGTAAGGGCAACTCTTAGACATTATTAAGGCTTTATTTTATATGTTAATGCTTAAGGGCACTGCCAAACATTCTAGGACTCTGTTTTTATGTTATTGTGTAAGGATTGTTTTATTGCTTAAATGATTGAATTGCGTTTTCTTCATGTTAAGCATGCTCTTTATTTGATATGTGATCAAGTAATTTTATGTGTCACTCCTTATGCGGCGAGCTAATCATCGAGTGAGAGCTAGGCGAGTCGTATGACGTTTTGAGCCGTGACCCGGATAACTAAAGTGCTAGGTCCCTTTGTTTACGGAGATTGACTAAGCGTCGCATTATCGGTTGGGGTTGGACTCTTTGATTAATGTATGGTATCGGTTTGGGGTTGGACCGGTAGTTTACCTATTGCGTCGATTTGGGGATGGACCACCGCGATATTCTAATAAGAGTCGAGTCTAGAGTGAGATGGTCAAGTCACGTTTGGTGAATGTTATACTTTGTTGTTTACTTATTTCTTTATGTCCGGATTATCTTGATTTGTTGAGAAGTTGACCTTTCCCGTGGTACCTTCAATCCATGATGGTTACCCAGGCGATGTCGAGGGTGCGAGGAACTCGACAAACAGATGATGGCGAGGAGGAGCTCGGCGAGGATCGAGCGGCGACCTCTATTTGTCGTGATTGGCTTTGTTTATGTTATGTTTGTTGGGTAGTGTAATATGACTTTTGTGTCTGATCGTGACCCGATTTGGGACGGGTGATGTTTTGTCATTTTGAGCACAGGGTAGACTGGTGGTTTTACTTTTGGAGCAGCCCCCTGCGTGGGTGTCTGCCGGAAGTATTCCCAGGGTATGATTGCTTTTTTGAAGTCGTCATACCTTAGGTGTATTTTCTTTGTACATTATTACTGTCTTTTTGTATGCACTTTTTATATCTTGTATATATAAGTATGTACTTGTTACCTGCGCGTTGTTATTTAGGACTTAAGTCTTGTGTCTTAGTTGCACCATGTTTCGAAAAGCTGTAATTACTCTGATGTGCACGAGCGGGTCTTATAAAAAAATATAAATATATAGACCGTACTTTTCTAAAGGGCACAAGAGTATGATTTTAAAACACATCGCATACAGGGTAATTTGAGCTCGGTGTGTTGAGCTCGGTAACTCGAGCTCGGTATGTTGAGCTCGGTAGCGGTCCGGAAACGGGTCGTTACAACAAGCACCACTGATGACGAGCTTTTGGAAAAACAACCTCAATTGCATTTTTCATGGCTTTGTCTTGATCAGTAATTATGGCATTTGGAGCACGCTCATGCATACACTCTAACCATGTTATGAACAACCAAGTAAAAGTTTTAGTATCCTCATTCGTCAATAAAGCACAACCCAACAACATAGATTGATCATGATGATTTACTCCAACAAAAAGGGCAAAAAGCATGTCATGTTTATTTGTTAAGTAAGTTGTGTCAAATGTTACAACTTCACAAAAATATTCATATGCAGCCCTACATCTCGCATCTGCCCAAAATACATTTCGCAGACGACTTTTATCATTCACTTCTATTACATAATAAAAGTGACTATTTTGCTTTTGCATTCGAACAAAATAGTTTTGAATCGCTTCAGCATCTCCTACGCCTCCTTACTTTATCTATATAGTTTCTAACATCCTTTTCTCCAAATGTAAGATTCTCATACCCATTCGCTTCAACAACCAAAGACTGAAAATTTCTGCTTACATTAATTCCAACTTGATCATTGAGTTCAAATCTCCTTTTTATATGAGGCTCCAAATTCTTATTGCATCTAAAATAGCGTGCTTTGGCAGGGCTTAGATCATGGTTATGCTCAACAACAACTTTTGAAACTGTAACTGTTCCATCTAAACAAACACATGCAGCTTTTGTTATAGGATTTGGCTTCAAAAGATTCTTTGAATTGCTAACATACTTTGTTCCACGACTACATGCAAGAGTAAAATATATTTTTTTCCCATCATCTCCATTTTTGGAGCTAATTTTAGTAACTCCAAAACCCATACATCGAGCATAGTTTTTGTAATACTCGGTAACTTCATCTTTAGAGCTAAATATCATTCCAACCCGAAGTTTTTCATCTTCATGAGCAATATTTGCTTTTAAACTATCATCATATTTATCATTTCCTTCATTGGTTTCCTCTTAATCAGAAGATACAAATCTTTCTTCCACTAATACAATAAATTTAGAAATAAAACATAAATTAATCGACTAAATAAATAAGTAGGTGAAATATTATGACATAAATAAAAAAAAATACAAAATACTTACCGGTAATTGTAAATTATATTACAATTCAAATGAACAGATCACGTATGAGAGGTGGTGAATATATCACTGATTTCAGAGCAGTTGTAGAGGTGGCTAGATGATGAAGAATTCGCAAATGGATCCAATGACAAACATCGCCGGAACTTGTTCCATAAACCATACGCATAAGATGAAATTCCATTATAACTAACACATGAAAATATCAATATATAAGCCATGGCATACATATAACAGTAAGAGTTGAACAGAGAAACCAAAAAGTAACAAAATAGAAAACCAAGCAGAGGCTTAATTAGACCCTTTTGAGGAATTTAAATGAATGAACTCTGAGACTGAGGCTGAAAATAATATAATACTAACTGCTCCAATGACTATAGAAATATATGATAGTTTTATGCTGTAATTAAAATCAATAAGAGCTCTAGATTGTCATTCAATTAGTATCTCTTTAGCAAATACATTTTTTTCACCAAGGAAGTATTGAACCAGGAGACAAGCTGGTAGTAATTAAAGATTGATCGATGCATATATTGATAGAAACCAGAAGTAATGTCATTTCAGTTTATTCAATAAAAGAAATAATAAAGTATGAGAATTATTGAAGAATCGGCTTACACAGAACAGATGAAGAAATCTTGTGTCGGCGATGAATTTCGTTTGGGTGGGACATGCTGTGATTGTTGCGGCTGCAGCTTATCAGTTATTTTTATTTTTTTTAATAGTTTTCTGAAAAACAAATCCACGTCATTGGTGGATTTCGCGAGACACTTCGTTCGTGGTGTATAGCACTTTTGTATTGTTAATATCAATTTTGTCATTAATTTAGTTTTTAAATTGTAGGAGATTATAAATAGATTTTTGAAGAGGAAATTATCATCAAATGAGCAACAATCTTGTGAAATCAAGTTCACAACAACATATTGAAATCAATTTAGAAGAGTTGTCATTAGATACAGGAAATCAAATTAAAATATTGATATATTATCCTTATGATCGAGATAAGATACAAAGAACAAATTTACAAAATAAAATATAATAATTATTAATTGAAGTTAAATGGTTTGACCTCGCTGACCCAGGGTCCTGAATACGCCACTGGAGTGAGCATCGGTCGGTCACGAACAGATTCGGTCATAAAAGCCTCTATCCCAAAAAAAAACCGACCATCAAAAGTTGCAACCATTTTCGTCCGTTCGAACATCGGTTCCGGCGGGTGGCAGTTTCGGCGGAATGATGATTCCGTCGGGTGGGTTGGTGCGGCTGCAAGTTGTGACCAAAGACAGTAGAACGTTGCAGAAGAGGAAGATGAAACAGAGGCGGGAGGTCACTAGAGAAGAAGACATACAAAGAAGCTGTGTTGGGTGGTTTTGCACTATGAGGAGCAATTATTTTCTCTCTCTATGTGGTGGTTTTAGTGGTTTATAGTGTGCCTGATTAATTGGGAAAAAGTAACTATCAATAGTAAAAAATTAGAAAACAGATAAAACCTTCTCGTTGTATGTGTTGGGTGGTTTCCAGCTGTCAAAGCTTCTTGTAAAGCAGTAAAAAAATTATAAAAAATTGGGATTGAAAGCTTCTCATAGGAGCTAGAGCTACCAAAGGACATTTCTCTAAGAATTGTCCCAACAAGACAAACAAAGTTGCTAAGCTGATCAACTACTTACATTCATTAGAAAGAGATCTGGAATCCTTATATTCAGAACAAAGCTCTGCGGATGAAGAAACTGCCTTTGCTCTACAAAATTCCTCTTCCAGTGAGGAATCTTTTACTGAATCTGATAATGAGTATTTTCCTATATACTCATTCAAAGAAATAGACAGTTCTTTGTCTACTCATCCACAACCTTGTGTTGAGATCCATGTCTTACCATCCAAGTTTTCTCACCCTAAAAAGGTCATAGCTTATATGGATACAAGTGCTCAGAAAACAATATTGAATCCAAACATTCTCCCTTCAGAAGCATCGGTAAAACATGCCGCATTTTTTGTAGTAGCTGATGGAAAAATGTTTAGGACTGATCTGATTACCAAAAATAAAATAGGAATCAGATTTTTCCATGAATGCATGTAGCGACCGAAAAATCAAGAGGGTTTGGTTCGAGGTTAATGGAGCCGCCACCAATGATTTATTTTTTAGGAAAAAATATTGGAAAAACCTTTTTTAAAAAAAATGGTCTTTGAAACCAGATTTTGGGTTCGGGAGTCGATTATGCGTAGGGAATGTATTAACACCCTACGACATCCTTTCGCAAAATGTTACCTTTAATTAATTGTACAAAATTTATGTTAACTTTTAAAATATCTACTTCCCTTTTATAAAAAAGAAAAGTGTAACAATAAAACTTAATAAAAATTATTTATTTTTGTACTTGACAGGAGTTGGCTCCTGCTCCTACGTATCTCCGGGTGTAGTGGAGAAATCAAAGGCTACGTAGTTCTTAGGTAGAAAATGATTGTGTTTTGGTTGATTTTAATAAATTTTTTTTAATTTTTATGGTTTGCGTAGTGATCAAACCAAAAGTGGATTTGGCGTAATCACTACTAATATTTTAAGATTTTTTATTAAGATTTTTGTAATGACCAGACCAAATGAGGATTTGGAGTAGTCATTGATTTTGAGTTTTCTAGATCGAAAAAAGTTTGCGTAGTGACCAAACCGAAAGTGGATTTAGTGTTGTCACTACTAATTATTATTAGATTTTTTTATCTAGATTTGATGATGACCAAACCAAAAGAAGATTTGGAGTAGTCATCGATTTTTAAGTTTTTGAGATTTAAAAAAAAATTCGCGTAATGGCTAAACCAAAAGTGGATTTAGTGTTACTACTACTAATATTTATTATTTAAAATTAATTAAGACAACAAAAATAACAAGTAATATCTACATCAAAAACAAGATAAGCAGATGGGGGGGAAAAAAAAAGTGGGTCAAGCCCAACGTTTCATCGGTAGTTAAAAAAAATCATAACAACTAAAAACCTGGAAGTTTCTAACAATTAAGAGGGATGCAAAAATAAAATAAAGAAAAGTAAAATGGAGTGCGACGGAGACACAGAGAAAAAGAGAGAAAAGTGACAAAGCAGAAGAAAAAGAAACAGGAGAAAGAAAGATGGGTGGAGGTGTTTATTGTGTGGTGAGTTTTGCGGTGGAGTGGGCTGGCGAAGGGGACGGCGCTGATGGTGGCTCCGGCGAGGAGGTGAGAAGATCGCGATGGGAAGGTTGAGGCCGCGAACGTGGTGGTTTGCGGTGGCTCACGGTTTTCTTATTTCTATTTTGCTGGCTTTTTTTTTTTGGGCTTGGATCCTGATGCTTTTGACCTTCCTCTCTTTCTTTTCTAAATTTTCACTCAAATTGTTGTGGATAATTGGTACCCAAGAATGAGGTATCCAATTCTGAAATTAAGTGAAATTTTTTCGTCCCCCCAACTCCCTCTTCTTGCTCTGCTATTTATAAAAAAAAAAAGTTCAGTTTGTCCACTTGAGGCTGCAACTTGTATGCTAAATGTGTGCTGAAATGGTGCTGAGGAGATGGTAACGTGTGCAAAGTCTGAGATAACATTAATGGTTTGAAAAAAAAAAAGTTGCAGTTAGCCGTAATAGTTTTGGAAAAAATTGCAGCTAGTTTGAAAAAAATTGCAGTTACCCGTGACTTCAACAACAAAGAAATAGAGCGGTGCTCCCTCCTTTTTGATTAAATTACATTGTTTTTTTATAGACTCATGAGCATTTATTGAACCTGGTTGGCAGATGAAGAAAAGCAAGAGGCTATGGGGGACATGTAGCTGTAAGACAGAGTTTGTAGACTGGCTGAGGAGATATGCAGAGAACTTTGGTGGAGATATTGTAGAGGACACTGAAGATATGGGAACAACCATCTGACTTTTGTTACCTCATACATTTTTAATTTTTAATTTTGGTTTTTATTGCAATGGGCTTGTAATGGACGGTGGCTATTTTTTGCAATTGGGCTGAAATTGGCACAAAAGGATTAACACAAAAAATGAGCCCAACTATTAAAGAGGGATTAGCCTGCTTCATTTTTAAAATAAAAACACAATAAAAATAAAAATAACTTAAAAAATGAGAAAGGACAAAATTGGGGTATAACAATGCACAGTATGGACAAAAGTTATTGGCAGCAGTCTTCTCAACAAAGACATTCTCATTTGAATGGATGTCTACTCAGCAGCCAACAAACTTCAAATTCTTCCTACAGGAATTAAGTTCAAGAGAGAATTCAAGCCTTATTCAGATGTTCTAAAGTTATATTCTCTATTTGATGCTCCTAAAGGATATAAAGAAATTAAGTCCAATTTGCTCAAGCTTTGTGCAGACATTCATGAGAAATTTGTTCATTCAAAACCTTTATGGACAAATGAAGATTTCTTTGTTCAACTTCCTTTCAAACTCAATGAAGACATCAATCCAACAAAAGCCACTCATCCTGGAATGAGTCCATCTGATCTAGCACTAGCACGTGGAGAATGCAATCAACTGATGAAGCAATTTTTTTTCATGATATTTGAGGCTTCCGGCCGGCGTGGTATCAGAGCCACATCTTTGCAACAAAGCGGGGGTGCATATGGTGTGAATATGATAAGGAAGATGAGTAAGGAAGGAAACAACTCTACCATGGAAACGACTCAACCAGAACACCAGCCTATTACCCTTACCTCCTATATGTCCCTTCCCAGATTTTGTACAAAAACCCTTTCCAACAAAATAAAAAATCTTATCGAATATTTCTATGTTCCTAATGATGCTAAAATTGAAGAAACTATGCCTCCACTTCTAAGTCCTTATAATATCTTCAAAAGAAGAAGATCACTCACTTGTTCTATCACCCAGTTGATTTCTACAAATCGGCCTCAAGTGAAGGAATACGTCCAGTCATCTCGATTGGATCAGTGTCAGCTTAGAGCCACAAGCCAAAAGCAGTATGTAGACTTAGAAATCCCTCAAAGTCTCATAAACCACTGGAAATCTCAAGGATACACTGCTTTACACTTTGGAGCTGTCAGACTAATTCTGTTACTCCATGGGAGGAAAAGTATGCATGTTTCAGCCAAAATAGCTCTTCTTGATTCGAGCTACCTTCATTATGAAAACACTGTAATTGGAACTGTTCTTGCTACTCTACATGCTGGAAGTGTAGTTCTCACTATATTTCCAAATTACAACGTTAGCATCAAAGACAGTACTTTGTCCACCAGGCTGAAGGTTTAGGTTTAAATCACTGGAGCTGATCAAGTTCTAGAAGCTTTATCAGCTACTCTTCATCACCAAATAATTTACCATCTTCAAAACCACTCAATTGATCTCCCCATTTCTGGATGTTTTTCTGACTCTCTATTAGTTGTTACTAATAGAGAAGATGAAATACCTTCAATTGTTCAGATTCCAAGAAGAATTCCTCAAGAAGAACTGACCCAGCTCATTCCTCTTGAATGGATAACCAATTACGAGAAGCACCACTTTGACAGGAAGCTAATCCAGTCTCGGAATGTTATTTTCAAAAGATCTACTGTTGGATCTGTCAAAACCATCTTTAAGAAACCTGACGAAAGCTCTAGGTCAGCTTATCCTCCTATCTTCCAAACCATGATGATCAATCCTGTTCTCACAGAGGATTGGTGTCCCATTTATGGTGTTACTTTTGAAGGGGATCCAATTTATACTGATAAAATAGATGGTCATTTCTTATGGGATGTAGATCCTAGCATGTGTGACCCATGATGTGATTGTTGGATGCACTATGATGATATTGATAGGGAGATAATTCTTCCTAAACGAAAGAAAAAAGGGGTGTGTAAGCCGCCTCCTCCACCCAGAAGAAGATCTGACCCTGATGATGGTCCATGGATAGGAATCCATGAGAAAAAGGAGCCTCTTTTGATTTATGAGGAAACTCTTAATATTCTCAAGAAAGAAGGGCTTCTACCTTCACAAAAGCCACTTGATGATCCAACTCTTGTTACTTGGCCTTCTCCAGAGCCTTGTAAACCTCCAATTCCTTTGAAACCCGTTGAACTAATACCTTGCTACATGTTTTCATCAGCTCAACCCATAAATTATGAACAGAAGTTTCCTACCCTTGAAAGGAAAATTGACCCTGTTTCAAACAGGTCCTCCAAACCCTTTATACAGCCTAATGAAGTCCAACCTGATGGAAAGCTCAAAGGCTTAACCCAAGCAGAGGAAGTTCTCAACTGGCAATCTGAAAATGTTGTTGCATAGAATGAAGCATTACAAAACCTTGACAAAAAGGTGGAAATATTGTAGAAAAAATAGAAGAAAATGATGAGAACCTTAAACTCCTCTCTCATAAGATGCAAAAGCACTACAAAATCCTAAAAGCTCAGGTTTCTCAACTGGATTATGACCTGAGAACGATGTTGAATGAAAGAACTTTTGGCAAAGATTTTGATTTCAAAGAAAGAGAAATCAGAAAATTACAAAGTCAAGTACAAGAAATAGATGATTTCTTAAAAGCCAGCCAAAAGCTTGCACAGCCTACACCAACTGAAGACCCTTTCTTTAATCCTCCAGTATTTCCCACCTATTTCACTCAACCAGTTCGATCTTCTCCATTTTTATCCTTCATACACTTCACCACCTGACTATAACCGTTATATCCCTTCAGCCTATAAACCAAAAGAAACCCAAGCCACCACCTCAAAATCAAAAAACAAAACTGTCCGTCTAAGTATATCATCCTCTGACTCTCAAGAGGTTCCCGAAACTCCTCCACCAAAAGTCCAAAAGGAAGAACCTTCCAGTAAATCCTCTCAAGCCATGGCAGTTACTTCTTTCCAAAGTGATGAATCTTCTCAAGAAGATTATCTGCCTAAGCCAACCAATTTCCTAAAAGAAGTTGATAATGAAACGTCATATGAAGAAGAAGACTCTTCTCAATACACTGGATCTGCAGAATCCTCATAATCCTAAAATTATGCCCCTAATTTCATAAATTATGCCTATTTCATAATTATGACTGATTCCCTTATTCGACAAAAGATCCTTTTATATACAATAATGGTATTGTAGCGGGTATAGTTTAGTGGTAAAAGTGCGATTTGTTCTATAGACCCCTTAATAGTTAAGGGATCCCTTGCGTGATTCATATCACGATCAAAAACTTTATTTCTTACTTAAAGGGCTTTAATCCTTTATACCTCTCAACGAACGATTCGAGGAATTCCATTCTATACTGAATCAGAATCTGAAAAGGATTACATGGATGTTTCTGGGTTATTCAAGGTTGATATAAAAAAAGAAGGATCATTTTATGATGAATCTCCTGAGAAAGAAGAAAATTCTGCAGGAAAACCAAAAGTATCCAGTGGTCTGTGGTTCACCCTTGATGATATACTTCCAAGCCGTTGGAGAAAAAGACTTCTTGATTTTGGTGCATGGCTTGATACACAAATGATGAAAACAATGTTGATCCTTGAACATGGCAAAAACACAAGAAATGAGGGTTTGAATTGGGTTTTAGAAATCTTTTCGCAAAGCTTAAGTGTTTATGAAAATCTTTTCAAAACAACTCTTTAACAAAATAACAACGTAAATAAGTAAAGAGAAGAGAAAAGAATGAC
The DNA here is from genome assembly GCA_037113605.1 of Calophaca sinica. NCBI lineage: Eukaryota > Viridiplantae > Streptophyta > Magnoliopsida > Fabales > Fabaceae > Calophaca > Calophaca sinica. The sequence goes on from CM073737.1 coordinate 53,548,019, forward strand.
ACAGTGATTTATACTAGTTCACTATCACCTGATAGCTACGTCTAGTCCCTTCACACACTTGAAGGATTTCTCCACTATAATCAACCTGATTACACTTGAGAGTATAATGTTGTCAAACAGGCTATACTCATAACTTCTTAGAACGACTTAGTGCAGTAAAGCCTCTAAGGAATACAACCACTACTGGGCAAAATACAGTGTTTAAAAATGGTTTGCAACAATATCAAATAACTCTCAGCAGAGAGGATATACAATGAAAAACTTAAGCACAAAGAATAACTTTCAAACAGAAAGAATAAAATGATTAAGTGCTTGTTCAATGTGATCTCAGATACTTGGAATGATTCTTGGTTGCTCACTTGTATCACAGCGTTAACCTACTTCAGTAGAAAAAGTAAGGTATATACAGCTAGGTTTGTGAATAGTGTCGTTGTAACCTAACAGCTCTTTCACCAATGGACAAAACTTCAGATCCCCTTACTGTGGCTTTTAGCAAGTCACGTCGTTTTCCATTCTGTGCTTGCATACTGACACAACAGACTTTTGCAGGATCTTGTCCCTTATGATCTTTTTGAATATGAGACACGTCTAGAGCAAGTTTTCTGATGATTATATCCGTTGACATTCCCTTTGGCCTTTGATTTCTCGTACATTAAAATACTCATCAATGAGGTCTCTTTAATATACTTGAAGTAGCCTTTAATGAACACTCAGTCTGATGTCCAATCAGAACATCTGTCAAACAGACGATGTCAGTTACTGAGATACTCTGTTCACCAGAGTGAGCTTGAAACAGAGGCAAGTTCTTCAGTACAGAATTTGTTGGCCTTTTATATAAGAAAGTCACGTAGAAACGGACGAAGGCTTCCACTGTGTAGTCTATTCATAGTCTGTTTAAGCGTTGACCAATAATAGAGCGTTGACCATAACAGATCATGGTCTCACCAGAGCATGGTTTACTAGAGCATTGACTACTAACAGAGCGTTGACCAAAACAGAGTGAGGCTATAAGACGATGACATCAGCAACTTTCAGATCACTGCCAGACTCAGATTCATGAAACTGAGAGTGAAATGTACATTTTAACATACTCTTTTGAGATAATTCCTTCTGATGAACAATGACTTCTGCACACTAATAAACACATCAGAGGATAAATTGTTCTATTAACTATTTTTTATCATCAAAACAATTAAGGGTCATTGTTTCTAAATCCACTTGATTCCAATAATCCTTACAAAGTCATTGAAGAATTTTGCTACAGAATGACTGGTACCTTAAAAGAATGGTATCATAATCTTGGTACATTTAAACAAGATGAATTTTATAGGCTAACAACTACTGCTTCAGTCCTTGGAGTCATTCACCAAGAATTTATTGGTGATATGGATATCTTTGATAGGAAAAACAGACAAGAGTTTTTTGAGATGAAATGTTGCTCTCTTAAAATCAAGGATCTTAAAAGATATTTTCAAAGGATGTCTCAAAGGCTCTATCTCCTCAATGGGTTTAATGATCCCGGTCTAAAAAATACTTATGTCTCATCATTACCACAAGAACTCCAACCTGAGATTCACAAGATGGCAGCAACGGCTTAAAAGGATATTAAAACATTGACTCTTGGTCAAATTCATCAGATGACACTTAAAGCACTTGATAAGTTATGCAGACTGCATCAACATTTTTCAGATATTGTGAATCAAAAATCCAAATTCACAAAGGCATGCAAGAAGCCTTATCTGGAAATTAACTGCAAAGACAAAAATTGCAATTGTTCAACAAAAAAGAAGTCTTGTCGGCAAAAATTCACCAAATTTTTTAAATTTTCCAACAAAAGGGGAAAAGAAGAAAACTTTCAAGTTCTTCAAGAAGAAGAAATTCCGGGGAAAAAAAGGAAACCAGAGATGCTTTATCATTGAAAAGAAATGACATTTCCCTAAGAATTGTCCCAACAAGACAGACAAAGCTGCTAAGCTGATCAACTCCTTACATCCATTAGAAAGAGATCTAGGATCCTTGTATTCAGAACAAAGCTCTGCGGACGAAGAAACTGCCTTTGCTCTACAAAATTCCTCTTCTAGTGAGGAATCTTTTACTAAATCTGATAATGAGTATTTTCTATATACTCATTCAAAGAAATAGACAGTTCTTTGCCTACTCCTCCACAACCTTGTGTTGAGATCCATGTCTTCCCATCCAAATTTTCTCACCCTAAAAAGGTTGTAGCTTATATGGATACGGGTGCTCAGAAAACAATGATGAAACCAAGCATTCTCCCTTCAGAAGCATGGGTAAAACATGTCGCATTCTTTGTAGCAGCTGATGGAAAAATGTTTAGGACTGATCTGATTACCAAAATTAAAATAGGAATCAGATTTTTCCTTGAATGTATAGTATGGACAAAAGTTATTGGCAGTAGTCTTCCCAAGAAAGACATTCTCATTGGAATGGATGTCTACTCAGCAGCCAACAAACTTCAAATTCTTCCTACAGGAATCAAGTTCAAGAGAGAATTCAAACCTTATTCAGATATTCTAAAGTTATATTCTCTATCTGAGGTTCCTAAAGGATATGAAGAAATTAAGTCCAATTTGCTCAAGCTTTGTGCAGACTGTGACATTACGATTTTCAAATAACCTTGAATAATATTAGAGATCAGAAATTAAGTGATAAAAGAGAGTTAAAAACCTTAATTAGGCCTAAAATTGGCTTAAGAGAGACCCAAAAACCTTAGAAAAGGCTTGGAATGCTCTAAAAAGGTACGGAATACCCTAGAATCTTCTAGAAGGACGAAAAACCGAACCTCCTTGGATATGCACCGTCGCAACGTGATGAGAATAACACTGAGACCATCGTGACACGATGTATGGCGGTGGAAAGTCGGTGATCAAGTCTGTTAGATGTGTGACACGTGTCCTAGCTCGCGACGCGATGCGATTACAAAGGGAGTGGTCGCGACGCGATCCACCCGGGGCAGCCTATAAACAGGCGTTCACCCCTCCCTCATTTTTCACCCCAAACCTCTTTCTCTCCCCTATAACTTCCTCTAAAGAGTAAGTATGCTCTGCACTTGCCTCGTGTGATGATCCTATGCATCAGAAAACTCTTAGTAGGAAATCCTTGGGTTTGAGAGAAGAGTAAGGTAGCTAAGGCAAGAGCGAGGGCAGCGGTCGAGTGTCAAGGCTTTAGGAGCTTAAGCCAGGAGTGCCAGGTGAAGGGAAAGATACCTTAATCACTAGGAAAAATAGGTAGTAGAGTAGTGCTATTAGCATGCATAGGGGACCTTAACCCTACTAGAGGTTAATATCAGTAACACCTCAGGAGAGGGGTTGTGGTATGCAGTGGCTAAGGATAGTCGCCGCAAACCTATCAACCAACCTAGGTTTTATGTTTGCTATGATTGTGTGCTTGCTTAATGATAACATGATTAGTTGATAGTCACCTTTGCGACACTAGGGATAATTCACATGCTATTTAATTGTGACTGTTGATTAAAATGCTGATATCTATGTGCTGATTCTATAATATCTGTGAGTGTGGTGAATGTGTGGTCTTAGTGTCAAGGGTGTTGCCCTCTAGTTAGAGGATTGTGAATCCCTAGACGGTAATAGCAAGTATTACCGTCGATATCTTGTTGCCAGTGGCGATAGCCGGGTCGGTGTACCCGAGGTTGGTGTACCTGAGGACTGGTGATCGAACCAAAGGTACGGAGTAGTTTGGAGATAGTCGGTGACCTCGAGGGAACCTGAGGACTGGTGATCAGTCCGAAGGTATGGACTCGGTCATTCGACGAGGCTCCAGGACTCCACGTCTGACGGGGGGATAATCTTGGCCATTCCTCGTATAGGGAATGTCATCCATTGTGCACATGGACGGTAACTTACTCCGGTGATCAGAGATGGTAGCGTATCAGGATATGTTCCCGGGACAACCAACTTATACTCCTCTGTACTCTCGAGGACCCGTAATCGGCCTAGGAAGTAGGCGCGTGATCACCACAATATTCAAAGGATCTGTGGTCGTGGTCAGCAGGCGGTGATCGTGCCGAAGCTTCGATGGTATATGTCAATCTATGGTAACAAAATGTGATTTGGTCTGTGACCGTGTGCACAAGTTGGTCAGTATGTTGTATCAATATGGTCTGGTTTGTGGCCGTGTGCTCAGGGGTCTGTGTACAGTATTTGTGGTATCAGTCATGTTGATGATTGTTATGCCAGTAATGTGCATGATGACAGTTATTCTGCTATGCTATTTTCCTGCCTATTAGTGACTGATAAGTGTCTTACCCCTTTGTTTCTTGTGTTTTCTATATTATATCATAATGAGTAGCAGATGGACAAGATCAGCATGTGCTTAAAGCCTAGGGAGAGTACGGGAAGACTGCCTAGAGGAAGTGTTTATAGTTGTATCACGACCAATATGTACTTTAGTCACCCCTTGTGGGTGTGGGAGATATATGTCTACATGCCATGCTTTACGTACTCAGATAATAAATAAAAAGGTGTTGTTGCTTTGAACATACGTATCAGGATAAAGTGACGCCTTGTCGAGGCGGGGTGTTACACAGACAGTCATGAGAAATTTGTTCATCCAAAACCTTTATGGACAAATGAAGATTTCTTTGTTCAACTTCCTTTCAAACTCAATGAAGACATCAATCCAACAAAAGCCACTCATCCTGGAATGAGTCCATCTGATCTAGCACTAGCACGTGAAGAATGCAATCAACTGATGAAGCAAGGATTTATTGAACCCACTAAATCTGAGTGGGCTTGCCAAGCATTCAATAAAAGATCTGAAAAAGTAAGAGGGAAAAAGAGGTTAGTTATTGATTACAGACCTCTTAATCATTTTCTCAAAGATGACAAGTTTCCAATTCCAAAAGCCTCTTCACTTAACATCTTCATCAAAGAAGCTCAAATCTATTCCAAGTTTGACATGAAGTCTGGATTTTGGCAACTAGGCGTTGAACCTGCTAACCGACCCAAAACGGCCTTCTGTATTCCAAATGCCCAATAGCAATGGAAGGTCTTACCATTTGGGCTTAAAGTCGCCCCATCACTGTTCCAAAAGGCCATGACCAGAATTTTTGAGCCCATCTTAAAACAGTATCCTTGTCTATATTGATGATGTGTGACTTTTCTCAAAAGATGAAAAAACTCATAAACAGTTATTGGGCCAATTTTTCCAACTAGCCCAAGACCATGGAATAATGCTTTCCAAAAAGAAAAGCCAATTGGGCCAAACAGAAATTGATTTTTTGGGAATGCATTTTTCTCAAGGAAAATATCAGCCTCAACCTCACATTGCTGAAGAACTACTAAATTTTCCTGATGAAAATTTGACGATGAAGCAGATTCAACAATTCCTTGGCATTGTCAATTACATTAGAGATTTTATTCCTAAAGGTGCCAGGTACACCAGTCAATTTTCTCAATTGCTCAAGAAAAATCCTCCTTCATGGGGTTCAAAGCAAACTGAAGCAATTAAAGCTTTGAAGAAAATTGCACAAACACCACTAGCTTTGAAGATTCCTAGTAATGGCAAAAGGATTCTACAAACTGATGCCAGTGGTCAGTATTGGGGTGCAGTCTTGATTGAAGAAATTAACAATGTTAGACACTATTGTGGTCATGCTAGTGGACAATTCAAAGAAGCTTAAATGCACTACCATACTACATACAAAGAAGCCCTTGCTATCAAATATGGCATTCAAAAGTTTGACTTTCATCTACAAGGATTTCATTTTGAGGCGCAAATGGATAATTCCTCTTTCCTTAGAGTCCTTGAATTCAAAAACAAAATGCATCCTGATCCTCAATCCCTTAGACTAAAAGGTTGGTTTTCAAGATATGATCTCATTGTAAAACATGTTGAAGGAAATCAAAACAGAATCCTTGATTTACTCTCCAGACCAATAAAACCTGTCCAAGTCATAACAGAAACCCACATTTTCCCTTTGATCTTTATAGTCAATCCATTACCAGCCATAGCCTCAGTCAACAAAATGTTTCCACCAAATGTTGACTAATCCTTCTCTCCTACCAAACTCAAAAAATGTGCTAGAAACCACCTTTACCATTTTATGACCAGAGCCATAACCAAAACCAGCATTTTTCCTAAAAAATCCATTTTTCTTCCAGACACTCCATTCCTTCTTCCTTTCCTAATTAATACAAACAAAGAATTTTCATAAGATCATTTGTGGTACTTATGGTGTGCAATTGCCCTGTATTGTATGTCAGTTCTCATTCCCACAAAAGTAATGTTCTTACATCTCACAGATCCCATAAAACATGATTCTCTCATATGGACTGCATTAGAGTGGTTTTCTCCATTAGAATGGTGGAGAAATGAATTAAAATCTATTTTAGATGATGCAAGATAGAGGATTAAGTCTTGAAGTGATTAAAAAATTCTAATATGTTTTTATGCTTCATAGGCCTTATCAGATAGATTCTCAACGTCAACTTCTTTGGTCCAGAAATCATGCATATCTATGGGAGACACTTGATGATTATCCTCCCAATCCAAGATTGGGAAAAGAATTAATGGATCATGTCTGTTTCATTAACCATCATGAACAAAAGGAAAAGCCAGTTACTACCACTTGTATCAGCCATGGAGATCTTATTAATCAACCACAATGGCAGTCAGTGGATAGTCAAGTTTTTGGACAAAGCTCAAATCACGCCTGGCATGGTAGTCAAGTTGTTGGAGAAAGTCCAAAAAGCCTCAACCAGTCAACAAAGAGAAGACTCTCAGATGCTTGTTGAGAAATTTGCTAGTTTGAATCTGTATCTTGATCCATTTCTTGGTGATAATATGAACCTTGAACAAGATGTTCCAGAAAATCCAAACTCAGAAGATTTGAATTCTGATGACTTGAACAGGAAAATAGATATTGATGACTGGTGGGATCAATGGTATGAATCATGCATAGATGAAGACAATCTGTCTGATCAGAACATGTCTCCAAGCCATTCACCCATCAGAAGGTGTTGAGACACGTACTGAGATGTGTCAGGAAGGTAGAGACTCCACTAAATGTCTGATGTGATATGATGTGAGGTGTAATTAAAGCTGAGTGTGATGTGTCTAAGCTATAAATGTTATGATGTGACATGTCTGGTGAAGTGTCCTAAGTCATAAATAAGCAGATGTGACATACTTTGTCTTTTGTAATCAATATGGTGTTGAGTCACCAGTAAGTTTCGTCTTTTGTAATAATTATAGTGCTAAGTCACTACTAGGTTTTGTCTTTTGTATTAATTAAGGTGCTGAGTCACTGGTAGTGACACTTTGTCTTCTGCTCACCTCCTTCCCTATATAAGGAGGGCTGCTTGTAACATATGAGCTTAGAACCAGAGAAGAACGAAGATAAATAAAAACTTGTCTATTTTATGAAAATGTGTTTCTAAACTTTCTTTCTTCTTCCTGAAAGCCAGAATTATCATGTTTATACCATAGACGCTTCTACAGAGATGCAATTATGCTCTACACTTGCCTTAGAAATGAGGATCCTGTGTATCAGAACGCATTAGACTATTGATCCATGCTACGGTCCTCTCTATCATGAGATGATAGTTTTAATTACAAGTCTGTGCTTGAGACTTTTGAATGCCTGTGGTAGGCTTATTTGTGTCTCGCTTGATAACATAGTTAAGACTAGTTTCATGATATTTGAGGCTCCCGGCCAGCGTGGTATCAAAGCCGCGTCTTTGTAGCAAAGCGGGGGTGCATATGGTGTGAATATGATAAGGAAGGTGAGTAAGGAAGGAAACAAAGCGTGGTATCAGAGCCACGTCTTTGCAGCAAAACAGGGGTGCATATGGTGTGAATATGATAAAGAAGCTGAGTAAGAAAGGAAACAACTCTACCATGGAAACAAAAAAAAATATGGAAAGAAAAGTTGCATATGGAGAAAAGAAAAGAGACGTTCGCACGTGATACAACACAAATGCACACACTCACACTATAGATCCAGTTAAATGAAACACTGATGTACAGGAAAAGAAAAACAAAGGAAGCAAATTGAAGAAAACAAGAGAATGCGAAAGTTGCGTTTGCTCGTGAGTTACTCAGTGTCTCAGCCACAACCAACAACATCAGTCAGATTCTTTCTCATCCCTCCATTTCCCCGGCTTTCTCTACGGGCAAGCTAGAATCTAGAGTTTCAAATTTAAAACGTCGGTCGCATCGGTCACCCACCCAAATTTTCGGGTTTTTCGGGTTACGGTCGGGTCACTCCATCTTGCTCACCCCTAATGAAAAGCAGCATTCAGCCGGTCCCAAACTGAAAGTAAACCCCTTCTGCCAGAAAACAGAGCACAGCAACACACAGAAACCAAAACCAAAACCATTGGAGAAGAAAAAGGAAATGAAGAAACACATACCTCACTGTTTGGTCCTCCCTTATCCCTTACAAGGCCACATAAACCCTATGCTACAATTCTCCAAGCGCTTAGTCCAAAGAGGAGTAAAAGTCACACTCGCAAACACCGTTTCCATGTGGAAAACCATCAGCAATAACATAGATCTCACTTCCATCAAAATCGAAAGCATCTCAGACGGTTACGACGATGGAGGACTTTCAGCAGCAGAAAGCATGGAAGCTTACAAAGAAACCTTCTGGAAAATTGGACCGCAAACACTAACGCAACTTTTTCACAGGCTTCAGAGTTCAAACTACCCTGTTGATTGTGTTGTCTACGATGCTTTCTTGCATTGGTCTTTTGATGTTGCCAAGAAATTAGGGTTTCGTGTTGCTGTGTTCCTCACTCAGGCTTGTTCTGTTAATAACATTAATTTCCATGCTTTTCATAGATGGCTTAAGTTGCCTCTTTCACAGAATGAAATTCTGCTTCCAGGATTGCCGAAAATTGAAGCTTCAGATTTGCCATCTTTCTTGTATAAATATTGAACCTATCATGGTTACTTTGACATCTTTTTAAACCAGTTTTCTAAGATTGATAAAGCAGATTAGGTTCTTGCCAACACTTTTTATGAACTAGAGCCAGAGGTAAGTAATTGAGTTACTTTTTATATAGCTTAAAAACAAAAACAACCACTGATTAATTTTATTTGGTTTTAGGAACAAGATTATTTGCAGTTGGGAATTATGTCGTGGTCAAGCAATCCTAGCCGTCCGATTGAGTTCAGACAGTTCACATTTAAACGGGTTCAGACTTCAAATTCGGCATGTGAGCCGTCCGATCTTGTTCAGACGGCCAAGATTGCTTTATTGCGGCAAATTGCGTGACTTCCAAATGCTGGAAGTCTGGGCGCTTCGTTTTATCTATTTGGAAAATATGTTACTAGATATAAGTTTTGGATATTGATGATTGAAATTCGAGATGGGATTTTGTTTAGGTTGTGGATTGGTTGGGGAAGATTTGGGCATTGAAGACAATAGGACCATCTATTCTATCTATGTTTTTGGACAAAAGACTTCAAGATGATAAGGACTATAGGATTAGCATTTTTGGTCCAAATTCTGAAGCTTGCCTCAAATGGCTTGATGATAAACCTAAAGACTCAGTTGTGTATGTCTCTTTTGGGAGTTTGGCAGGTCATAGTGAGGAGCAAATTGAGGAAATGGCTTGGGGTTTGAGAGATTATGGGAGCTATTTCATATGGGTTGTCAGAGAAGAAGAACAAGGTAAGTGTTCCGGACTGGGCCAAGGCCCATTCCTCCTCAGACCAGATCATGGCCCAACACCGGACGATCGTGGCCGACCAGAGGCTACCAATCTGGAACGTCCATCGCATCAACGGTCCACAAATGGCCGACCAGAGGCTACCAATCTGGAACGTCCATCGCATCAACGGTCCACAAATCAGCGTTGGTTTTACGCCACCAATCTATCACCGTCGATCTAATCAACGGACTAGAACACACGATGAAGAGTCCTTTTCCTGATCACCATTGATCCACTTCAAACTCTAAACAGGACCATATCAAAGGATGACCCACAAAAAGTATAATTTACATTCTCATTACATCATACTGACCTCATCGGAATCATACTGACTTGAGCGTCGGAGTACCTTTTGCAGGTACATCACCACCGTTCTCCGTCATCGTCAGCCACAGCTCGCGGCAGATTCAACATCTTTGGCCACCACTTCGTTCCTTGCACGGAACATTGGCGACCTCAGTGGGAGATTTATTCAACACAGAATAGATCTTTCGATTCACCCATGACCGGCCCGTCGCAGCACGACCAACCACCGCGCCAATCCCAGAGAATCAATGCTGGGTCTCGGCCTCCGTCACCTCAGATCGACGGATAACTGGTATCTGTTACGCCAGAACCAGCGGGAGCATTATTTCCCATGACCAGAGGGACATCGTGAAAACCCTAGATCTGGAGGTTTCCACCGGTCCACCGCTGAAGGGCACTGCACCGTTGGGTCACCGAATCACCGGCGATCAGGCGAATGATAACCCCCAAGGGGGGAGACGCACCGTCGATCGCCCCGTGGTGGTAGAACCACGGATCGGCCACTGACCAGAAGCCGCAACACTTTGTCGTCGCGTCGATCTCCGTACGCGTCGTCAGCCTCCAACAAAAGCGCATCCCCGCGCCGCTGGAGGAGGTACGACGAGGACAATGACTTACTCTAAGCTGGTCCGTTCACCGAGGAAGTCACTCTATTTTCGATTCCCCATTCGCTTGAGAAGCCCCCATCCTTCGAACTCTACGACGGAACTGGTAATCCCAATGAGCACATCAGGCGATGCGATACCATTATGCGGTACCGAAATGCTAAAGGACCGATTAAGTGTAAATTGTTCCCCCTAACTCTGTCAAAGATCGCACTGGCCTGGTTCCAAGGACTAAAGTCGAGCACTATCGGGTCATGGGCCGAACTCAGCAGGGAATTTACTTATCATTTTACCACTTCTCGCCCACAACCCAAGTCGGAAGCAACCCTCGCTGCTATTCCCCAGGGTGAAAATGAATCCCTGAGGAAATACATCGAGAGGTTCACCCAAGAGGCTATTTTGGCAAGAGGGGTTCGAGAAGAGATGAAGATGTACCTCCTACACAGGGGTTGGTCAAGAAAGGCTTGTTCCATATCGACATCGGAGTAAATCGCCCACGCAACTATAACGACCTCCTGCATCACGCCAAAAGGTTCATCGGCTATGAGGACGAAAGGAAGGTAACGGACCGTGAAGCCCCGCAGGCGAAGGGATCGACCCATAAAGAGTCGAAGACAAAGAAAGAAAAAGATTCCAAGAGTTTGGTGATCAAATTCACCTAATACACCCCAGTAAATGCTTCACGAGCTCGCATCTTAGAAGAGTGTCTTCACGCCGAATTCAAGGATGCTGGAATCAAACCTCCGAACTGGCTGAAACAAAGGCCGGACACAGACAAAACGAAATATTGCCAATGGCATCGTAGCAATGGGCACAACACCGAAGACTGTTTCTAGTTGAAGGATGTTTTCGAACAACGGATCAGGCGAGGCAAGTTGCAGAAGTATACCCACGATGGTTCAGGTAGAAAGAGGTCCGAATCCCCTTCAGTGCGCCCTCGTGACGCATCCACAAGTCGAGATCACAGAAGGCGGACCGACGACGAAGATGACCAACATCAGACCGCTGCGATCGCCATGGTCATCACCGGAGGACCGAGCAAGCCAGGAGGTCCTTCCATCAAAACCAAAAAGAGGAAGTATAACGACATCGCTTTAGCTGTCGTAAACTCCAACTTCCCTCCTGTGAATTTCCCGAAGTCGAGTAGGCCACCTCTGGCCTTTTATGACGAAGACCTGATAGGAAGTGAGCCTAACAAAGACATTCCCCTTTTGATTCGGGTGAAGATGGCAAACGTCGATGTGAGAAGGATCCTTGTCGATCAGGGCAGCTCAGTAGACATCATGTATAGAGGGTTGTTTGATACTCTTAACCTTTCAAAAGACATACTCATCCCTTACCCGGGAATGGACTTCCAGGGCTTCAACGGAGTGAAAATGACTCCATTGGGATACATCGAGCTGATGGTGACCTTCAGCACATACTCGAAGTCGAAAACTGTCAGGGTGCAATTCTTGGTCCTCCCTTGTGACTACGATTATAACTGCATCATTGGCAGACCTACCCTAGCTGACATCGGAGCCGTGACATCGACAATCCATTTGAAGATGAGGTTCCACATCGCCGGTGGTGAGATCGTAACCCTACACGGCGACATCGACGCAGCCCGAAGATGCTTCGAGATTAGCCTAAAGAGGACACAGATTGATCGGACGGGAAAAAGACCAGATTCTGAAAAATAAACTTGCTCACACGGCGTGATGTTAACTGATGTCGACCCCCATTTTGGTGCCGAGGACATCAAGGTTAAAGCCAAGGATATCGGCGACCCTTGGCGAAAGAGCTTGCTAAGAAAATTAAGAGACCAGTTCCGGATGGAGAATCCTATCGCGTCCAGATAAGGAAGGAAACATTTTGGACAACAAAGGTTTCAGACGATCTCCCTGAGGAAGTGAGGTCCGACTTGATCAGGTTCCTCCAAGACAACGTCAACCTGTTTTCCTGGACTGCAGATGAGATGCCTAGAATCTCACCCGAGGTAGCATGTCACAAACTGGCGCCCAACCCTTCGGCACGCTGGGTCGCGCAGAGACGGCGTCGTCAGTCTCCCGAAAAGGCTCAAGCAGCGGAGAAAGCCGTTGCCGACCTCATCAAGGCGAACTTCGTGAAGGAGACCAAGTACACCACTTGGTTATCAAACGTGGTGCTAGTAAAAAAGTCAAACGGGAAGTGGCGAATGTGTGTCGACTACACCGGTCTAAACAAAGCTTGCCCCAATGACGCATACCCACTCCCAAACATCGACAGGCTCGTCGACAGCTCATCCAGATTTCGGTTTTTATCCTTCATGGATGCCTACTCAGGCTATAACCAGATTCCGATGTACGAGCCCGACCAAGGGAAGACGACATTCATGACCGAAGGTGCCAACTACTATTACAAGGTTATGCCCTTCGGCTTGAAAAACGCTGGCGCCACTTATCAGAGAATGATGAACAAAGTTTTCGAAAAACAGATAGGTCGGTTGCTAGAAGTTTACATGGATGACATCGTGGTCAAAACTTTCCAGGATGAAGACTACGTCACCCACCTTGCCGAAGTTTTCTCCGAACTCCGCAAACACAACATGCGCTTAAATCCGGATAAATGCACTTTCGGCGTAAGGGCGGGGAAGTTCCTTGGGTTTTATCTGACCGAAAGAGGAATCAAAGCCAACCCGGATAAGTGTCGGGTAATCACAGGTATGAAGCATCCGACCTCAAAGAAGGAGATATAGCACCTGACCGGAATGATGGCAGCGTTGACCAGGTTTATACCGACCTCGACTCAACGCGCCCTCCCATTCTTTAGGCTGCTCAAAAAAGAGGTCCCCTTCTAGTGGACCCCTGAATGCCAAGAGGCCTTTGCACGGATCAAAGAAATTCTCTCCACACCACCAGTTTTGAGTCGACCTCAGAAAGGGGAAGCACTATACCTCTACCTGGCCGTGACTGAAGAAGCCCTGAGCGTCGTACTGGTCAGGGAAGACAACGTTGGTCCAAAACCGGTGTATTTTGCCAGTAAAGCCCTACAAGGGCCCGAACTGCGATATCAGCGAGTTGAGAAAGTGGCTCTGGCTCTCGTCATCTTTGCGCGAAGACTTCGCCAGTATTTCCTTTCTCACCGCATCGTAGTCAGAACTAACTAACTAATAAAGCAGATCCTTTACAGGCCCAATCTCTCAGGTCGGATGATTAAGTGGTCAATTGAACTTTCTGAGTTCGACATTAGCTACCAGCCGAGGAAGAAGATCAAAGCTCAACCTCTTGCGGACTTCGTAGCAGAACTCACTCCAAACTCAGCTTCGTCGACAGCTGGTAAATGGAAAGTTTTTGTGGATGGATCTTCCAATCCCAAAGGAAGCGGAGCCGGCCTGATCTTGGAAAACGAAGACGGCCTAGTTGTCGAATACTCACTAGCTTTCGTATTCCCTATATCGAACAATTAGGCCGAGTATGAAGCGTGTATTGTCGGACTCACTTTCGCCCATGAACTTGGTGCAGCACAGGTTGTCATTCATTTCGATCTGCAACTCGTAGTCTCACAAGTAGATGGGAACTACCAGGCAAAAGATCTCTTGTTACAGAGATACCTTGCCCAAGTCAAAACTCTAATGGGCCGATTCGTTAATGTCGAAATTGTACACGTTCCGAGGGAACAAAACGTCCGCGCCGACGTCCTCTCAAAACTCGTCAGTACAAAGATTTCGACCTCGCACCGGTCAATTATTCAAGAAGCATTGACCACTCTGAGTGTCCAGGAACAATTGTCCGAAGATGTTTTGGGAATCCAAAAGCCACTGACGAGTGTCACCGCAACCTATGTACACAGTCTGGCGATTTCAAACATCGACTTCGGTAATTCTTGGATGATGTCGTTCTTGAAACTTCTCTATCTGGGTGAGACACCAACAGATTCGAAGGAAGTGACCAGATTTCGTTGAAGAGCTTGTTCGTTTTCCATCATTGAAGGCAAATTATACCGACGAGGTTTCTCCATGCCCTTGACGAAGTGTTTGGATACCTCAGAAGCTCTATATCTACTGGCAGAAATTGATGAAGGCATATGCGGACAACACTTGGGCGGGAGGACGTTAGCCAAGAAAGTGCTAAGAGTAGGCTACTATTGGCCTACCATGGAGGTCGATGCAAAAGAATATGTGAAAAAAATGTGACAAGTGCCAAAAGCACGCCGATGTACATATCGCACCCCTTGTTGAACTAACTACTTTGTCTTCCCCATGGCCGTTCGCCTGGTGGGGAATCGACATTCTGGGGCCCTTTCCGTTGGCGCCAAAACAAATCAAATTCCTAGCAGTGGCGATCGATTACTTCATGAAATGGGTCAAAGCCCAGCCTCTTGCAAAGATAACTGCGAAGAACCTCACCAATTTCTTCAACTCCGAATCCTCACAAGGTTCGAGATCCCAAAAGTCGTGGTAATCGACAACGGTTCCCAGTTTATCGATCAACAGTTTTGTAAAACACTTGTAGACCTCAGCGTGAAACGATGGTGATGTACCTGCAAAAGGTACTCCGACGCTCAAGTCAGTATGATTCCAATGAAGTCAGTATGATGTAATGAGAACTTAAATTGTACCTTTTGTGGGTCATCCTTTAATATGGTCATGTTTAGGGTTTAAAGTGGATCAACGGTGATCAGGAGGAGGACTCTTCATCGTGTGTTCTAATCCGTTGATTAGATCGACGGTGATAGATTGGTGGCGTAAAACCAATGCTAAGTTGTGAACCGTTGATGCGATGGATGTTCCAGATCGGTGGCCTCTGGTCGGCCACGATCGTCCGATGTTGGGCCACGAACTGGTCTGAGGAGGATTGGGCCTCGGCCCAGTCCGGAACAGTTGCCCCCAAGTCGATGTCTGATGTTTGAGGAGTTCGACTTAGGTGATACGTTGTTCGGATTGCAATTAATCCCTACAAAACGTCAAGTCAGCGAGGACGAGGGTGGCCAGATGAAGTCGGCGAATGATTGCGCAAGTCGAAGTGTGGCTTCAGTGTGAATCAGTAAGTGACTAAATTGGTCGAAGCATGACTTCGGTTCGAATCAGCAAGTGATTGAACTTGTAGAAGTGTGACTTCGGTTGAAGTTGAAGTGTGACCTTGATCCGAATGCTGAAAGTACGGCTCCAGGTATTTGTCGAAGTAGGATATCAAACTAAACCGTAGAGCAGTTTCGGATTGAACCAGTTGGTGTCACTTCGTTGTTAAGAATGATTTCGTCCACAAAATATTAGTAGGTGATGCGCCGATGTTTATAATTGTGTTGTGCCTCCTGGTGCGGCGTGCAAGTGATGAGGTGCCGAAGTGGGACTTCGAGTATTATCGAAGTGTGAAATTGATTCGAACCAAGTTCCAGGTGATTCGGTGTCTGTTCAAAGTTCCACTTCGGATAGTCAGTGTCGTACGTGACACGTGTTGTTGACTACTGACGGTTTCTACGGCGCTTCATGTCAGAAACCCTAATCGACGCGTCACTTCAATCGATTCAAACTGGAAAAGGCAGCCTCGTTTCGCACACGTGTGCGGCGTGTCAGTTACTGGATCAAGGTGATGCCTTGTCAATTGCGCCCATCAATGCGGTTTAATGATTACACCTCTCTATAAATACAGGAAGGGTGTTTCAGTTTGGCGTTTTCGTTGCCATTCTCCCTCTTTGTGCACTCTTCTCCTGTGAGAGCTTCAAAGGGTTCCTCTCCTCCTTCTTCTCGCTTCTTTTGCGTTTGTGGTGATCCTCCAGACATTCAAGGTATGTTCTCCTGCCCATGTTAGTTTAATATCCACTATCGTTTTCTGGGTGTGGCTGCCACGATGGCTGGCTAGCTTTCCCCCTTCTGTGCATTTCCAGATTTCTGAAAACTTCTTCGCCCCCACTCTTCTTTATTCTAGGTGTAGCTGCCTTTAAGGCCTGGCCGTGTCCTGATCAATGCATTTTAATGCATCTTTTATAGCATTGCACTTTGTATTCTTAAATGTGTGATTTTCCCAACAACTACTTTTTAACATGGTTTTGCATCTTTGGGTCTTAATTGGGCTTTAGTGAATTAATTGCTAATTTTTTGGATTTTGATTACATCCTGACCCATGTTCCTTCTGTAGGCCATCACTTGAGCTATACTTGTCTGATTTTAGTGATCTTTATGGCGTTGGAAAGCTAAGAAGCAGAGCTACAACTCTTATGTTGGCACCGAAGTCCAGTTTTGACTTTTTGAAGGTCGAAAATGCGAATTACTACTGCAGGCGAGGTTCACTGCGAGTTTTGGATCAATTACTCATGTGATTAGTTGTTATTGGGCTAATTAATCTCTTTTGGGCCCTTCTCTTTGGTCATAAACTTCAGGTTACCTAGGTTAACCTAAGTAGACATTATAAATAGGATTTTTAGAGTCTTAGGATTTACCTTTTAATTATTTTAAATCTTTTGTCGTTTTAGCAATCTTTTCTCCTTCTCCCCTTCTTAATTTCGTTTTTGTTAATAAGGCCATGGAAGGCTAAGACCATAGATTAATTCACTGGTTAGAGAGTTTTTATAAGGATCTTGAGGTTTGGATTTTATTATTAATTTCGATTTCTGATTCTAATTATTTTTCTTTTTAATCCATTGTCTCCTTTGATCATTGTTAGCAATTACGCTTTATTTGTGTTGATGCTTAATCACCCAAATCACGTTTTTGCCTTCTATTCTTATTATACACTTCGATTTGATCTATTCAAAGCATGTTAAACGCTTGTTTTAATCTGCTGCTAGTAGGGATTAAGAAGAATCTACAACGCTTAGTTATAGGTTTGATTAAATTCGGTTATTAGATTAATTGTGTTCTTGTGACGCTTGTTCCTTGTTCATAATTAGTCGAATTCTGTGATGCTTAATCCAGTAGGAATTCTTATAGAATTAATTGACGCTTGATTGGTTAATTTTATGTTTAAACAAGAATAGAATCACGAAATAGAATAATCATTTGAAACCCGTGATAGATCCAAATATTAATTACCTTGAACCAGTGGATTAGTCGTTTTTATATATTGATATTTACATCTTTTATAACCTGTTTCTTGAAACAAAATCCCCCCAATTTTATTTCTTTACGTGTTCTTGTTATTGTTGTTAATTAGAGATCCTTGTGAGACGACCAAGGTTAACTGCATTGTTACTACATTCTTATTTATTTTATTTTGACCCGTGCGCGACAGCAGATCAAATTGGCGTCGTTGCCGGGGACCTCTGATCAATATTTGCCAATTCAAGGACCCTACTAACGTCTCTAACAATTGGTTTTGTGTTTTTGGTTGTGTTTCAGGTCTTAACATCGGATTTGGCATTGATTAGTAAAAAAATCGGTTTTCGATCAACTTGCTCGGATTACTCCGAAATTTGGCCAGAAAATCCGGAAAAAATCAAGGATCCAAAGTCCCATATCAGGGACTGATATAGGGAGTAGAGGCTAAAAATCCGAAATTCCATCGTTTAGACCACTTTTTTATTTTTTTATTTTTTTTCGTTTTTTCAAAAAAATCCAAAAAAATTAGCGTAATCTTTATTTGATTTTTAGAGATTTTAGGTGCTGTTTTTAGATTTTTTAGATTTTATTTGATAGGTTTTCTTGATTTCTTTAGTGTTTTAGCTATTAGGATATTGTTGGTATTTTCTGATTTGTTAGTTTATGATGCATGACTAGTAATAACATAGGTAGTGATCATATAGGTGATAGTGATAGTGATAATTATAGCTTATTTAGTCATACTCTCTTTGATTCTAATTTTGATTCTGATTTTGATTCTGATACAATGGCTGCTAGAACATTAAGGGAACTTGCTACACCTGATGTCACTTATAATGATTTATGCATTGAATACCTGATGTTGAGGTGTTGATCAATGCATTTTAATGCATCTTTTATAGCATTGCACTTGTTGTTCTTAAATGTGTGATTTGTCCAACAACTATTTTTTAACATGGTTTTGCATCTTTGGGTCTTAATTGGGCTTTAATGAATTTAATTGCTAATTTTCGGATTTTGATTACATCTTGACCTATGTTCCTTTTGCAGGTCATAACTTGGGCTATACTTGTCCGATTTCAGTGCTCTTTGTGGCGTTGGAAAGCTAAGAAGCAGAGCTACAACTCTTATGTTGGCACCAAAGTCCAGTTTTGAAGTTTTGAAGGTCGAAAATGCGTATTAATGCTGCAGGCGAGGTTCACTGCGAGTTTTGGACCACTTACTTATGTAATTAGTTGTTATTGGGCTAATTAACCTTTTATGGGCCCTTCTTTTTGGTCTTAACATCTGATTACTTAGGTTAAACCTAGGAGACGCTATAAATACTCTTTTAGAGTCTTATGTTAGTACCTTTTGATTACTTTTGAATATTTTGCCGTTTTTGAGTTTTAGCAATCTTTTCTCCTTCTCCCCTTCTTAATTTCGTTTTTGTCAAATCCTTCTATGGAAGGCTAAGACCTTAGATTAATTCACTGGTTAGGGAGTTTTTATAAGGATCTTGAGGTTTGATTATTATTGTTAATTTCGATTTTTGTGTTTCTATTTATTTTCCTTTTGATCTTTCATCTCTTTGATTTCTGTTTGCAAATTCGTTTTGGGTATTGATGCTTAATCATATCAACTTCGTTTTTGCTCTCTGATTTGAGATTATTTGAATTAAATTGAACGCTTGCTTTAGTTTATTTCGAATAGAGATTATTAGGATCTATAACGCTTAGTTGCAGGTTTGATTGAATTCGGCTATTAGATTAATTGTGTTCTTGTGACGCTTATTCCTTGTTCATGATTAATTGAATTCTGTGATGCTTAATCTAGTAGGAATTCTTATAAATTAATCATGAACAAGGAATAAGCATCACTGAATTCAATTAATCATGAACAAGGAATAAGCGTCACAAGAACACAATTAATCTAATAGCCGAATTCAATCAAACCTACAACTAAGCGTTATAGATCCTAATAATCTCTATTCGAAATAAACTAAAGCAAGCGTTCAATTTAATTCAAATAATCTCAAATCAGAGAGCAAAAACGAAATTGATATGATTAAGCATCAATACCCAAAACGAATTTGCAAACAGAAATCAAAGAGATGAAAGATCAAAAGGAAAATAAATAGAAACACAAAAATCGAAATTAACAATAATAATCAAACCTCAAGATCCTTATAAAAACTCCCTAACCAGTGAATTAATCTAAGGTCTTAGCCTTCCATAGAAGGATTTGACAAAAACGAAATTAAGAAGGGAAGAAGGAGAAAAGATTGCTAAAACTCAAAAACGGCAAAATATTCAAAAGTAATCAAAAGGTACTAACCTAAGACTCTAAAAGAGTATTTATAGCATCTCCTAGGTTTAACCTAAGTAATCAGATGTTAAGACAAAAAAGAAGGGCCCATAAAAGGTTAATTAGCCCAATAACAACTAATTACATAAGTAAGTGGTCCAAAACTCGCAGTGAACCTCGCCTGCAGCAGTAATACGCATTTTCGACCTTCAAAATTTCAAAACTGGACTTCGGTGCCAACATAAGAGTTGTAGCTCTGCTTCTTAGCTTTCCAACGCCACAAAGAGCACTGAAATCGGACAAGTATAGCCCAAGTTATGGCCTGCAAAAGGAACATAGGTCAAGATGTAATCAAAATCCGAAAATTAGCAATTAAATTCATTAAAGCCCAATTAAGACCCAAAGATGCAAAACCATGTTAAAAAGTAGTTGTTGGGCAAATCACACATTTAAGAACAACAAGTGCAATGCTATAAAAGATGCATTAAAATGCATTGATCAAATTCTCCCACACTTAACTTTTGCACTCCGAGCAAAACTCATGGTCAAAACAAAGCAAAGATGCATTTTCAATGAATCCCAAGAATGCAAAGTGGCAAGCAAAATGCTCATTCAAGGTTTCAAGGACTCATGGCAATCATGAATAACATCTTATTACCTTCAAAGCAAACAAGAGGATAGAATAACCAAAGAGTGCATCAAAAGTGATAGAATCCTCATAAGAAATAAATTTCTCTCAAACTCTCAAGTGTCTAAGCTAGTGTTTACACTCAAAGCACATCATGAAAGCTAGCACTACCAAAGGCTTGACAAGACTCTAACATCCACACTTGAAACACATGCACACAAAGATCAAAATGTCTTTATTAAGGTTATAACGGGGCTAAGGTCAAGGTGGGATAATTGAAAGGGTAACTAGGCTATAAAATCAAAGAGGATAGAGGAGCAATGGAAAACAATTGCCAAATAATCATGGGGGGCAATTCAACCAAATTTCAATCCATTTTTCCATTTTCACACTTTTTTTAACCAAATGTTGTGCCCCACTATTTTATTTTTTTCTGTTTTTTTTATTTTTTTATTTTTTTTTCTTGCCAAATTCCCAATAAAGCACAACATTAGATATTCTATCACAACCACATTTTTGAGCCCCCCACACTTATGCAATATTTATTATTAACATAATTCCAAAACAACAAAGCTCATTTATCCCCTAAGATTGGGTCATATCATGGTTTTCCACTTTGAGACTTGTAATGGGCTATATAACAAAAACTGGGATAAATAGGCTCAAAGGGGCTAAACAAATGGATAATTGCAAGGTAGGCTTATTTGGCTAGTGGCTAAAAAGAACAAAAATTGCCTAGATCATTTCAATGCATGCATGTGAACAAGAGTTTCAACAAGAGTCAAGTCAAGTTCTAGAGTAACCAACAATCATGAGTAACATCACACAAGAAAGAAAGAGAATGGGAAAATGTATTCCATCCATTATAAGGCCCAAACCTCACCAAGGAAAATGATCTATCACAAAAGATGCACAATTTAATATTCCAATCCAACTTATCACACTAAGAATACAAGGAAGTCATCCATATCATGCCACAAGACCTATAGTCCTAGAATAGTGAAATCACTCCCCACTCATATAAACCAAGAAATCCAATGAAAATGCATGCAATTTTTTTTTTATAATAACAAAAAACTCAAAACAAAAACAAAACTACGCTAAAAGATCCCCCACACACTTAAATCACACATTGTCTTCAATGTAAGCAACAAGTATAAAATAAGAGTAAGGAGTAAGGAAAGAAAACTCCCTCTTCAAGGTGGTTTTTTCAGGTGAAGGTCTTCTACAGTCTCCTCTTCCATAGCGGGGCTCTCATGGTAAAGCTTGAGGGAGTGTCCATTGACTTTAAAGACTTTATTGGTGGCTTCACTTTTTATTCCCGTTGCACCATAAGGAACAGTGTTAGTAGCAGTAAAAGGGCTAGTCCACTTGGATCGAAGCTTACCCGCCATGATTTTAAGGCGAGAATAGAACACATCAAAGTGTTTGATTTTCTTCTTCTTCTTCACAACATCCAAAATCAAGGGATTAAGTCTTCTTTGTGGTTGCTCAATGGAGGGAAGCATTCTGGTGGATGGCGTTACATCATAAGCTTGCAGTGTAGCAACATCATTTGTAACATTAACAGGCATAACCATGCAATTTGTAACATCAGAATGAGTATCTTCAACTAAGTCAACAAGTACTTCTATTTGAAAAAGAGAAGGCTCTTCCATGGGATGCTTCATAGTAGCATTAAAGATGTTAAATTTAACTATGTTATCCCCAAATTCCATGGAGAGTGTTCCAGCATGGACATCAATCTTGGTTCTTGCTGTTCTTAGGAATGGTCTGCCTAGGATGATAGGTGCCCTGCTGGATTGTGTCTCTCCCTCCATGTCCAGAATGTAAAAATCTGCAGGAAAAATCAAGTCATCAACCTTAATAAGTACGTCCTCCACAAGTCCAGTAGGGTGAGCATTGCTCCTGTTTGCCAACTGAATAACAACACCTGTATTCTGCAAAGGTCCAAGAGCCAGAGAGTTAAAAATAGATGTAGGCATCACATTAATGGAAGCACCTAGATCCAGCATGACATTTTCAAATTTACTCTCGCCTATGGTACATGGAATAGTAAAAATTCCTGGATCCTTCCACTTTTGGGGCATCATGGGTTGTATGAGTGCAGAAACATTGCGACTCATGTTGACCTTTTCATTTCCCTTCAGCCTCCTCCTCCTTTTGTGTGTGCATAGCTCTTTGAGGAACTTAGCATATCTTGGAATCTACTTAATCGCTTCAAGCAGAGGAATATTCACTTCAACCTTCCTAAATGTGTCCAAGATTTCCCTGTCCATATCTGCCTTATCCATCTTCTTAGTTATCACAGCCCTTTGAGGAAAGAGAAGTGGTATAGGTTGTGCATCATCATCTTCATCAAGAGGAGAAGTAGGTGCAGAAATTGGCTTATCATTTTTTCTGCTGCTGCCACTTGCATTTTCTGCCGGAGGAGGTTCTGGAGTGTTAACAGCTTTTCCAGATCTGAGAGTGATTGCACTGACATTTGCACTGACATTTGGATTCACTACTGGTTGAGCAAAAAAAATTACCCGACCCCTGAGACTGCATCTGATTAATGGAAGTTGCTAGCTATCCAATTTTTGTCTCTAAATTCTGAATGGTTGAATCTGTTCTCTGCTGAAATTGGAGATTTTGGACTGCCATTTGCTTAACAAGGTCTTCCAATGAAGGTTCAGATTTTCTTTGGTGGCGATGGGGCGAGTTGTGGCCTAGGTTCATTGTCTAGAGGCATCTCCCCATCTCAGGTTTGGATGGTTTCTCCAACTGGGTTTGTACCTATTGGAAGACAGATCATAGTTGGGTTGAGGCCTGTCATTGACTATGTTTGCTGCATAGGCCTGAGGAGTATTTGCATTGTCACTCTCCTGCAACGTAGGACATGTATCTGTAGGGTGCTCTGTAGAGGTGCAAATACCACAAACTCTCGCTGCCTGAGTTTTAGTTACAGCTAACTTTTCCACCAATGAAACAAGTTTATCAAGCCTGGTCTCTAAGTTCTTGTGTTCGTGACAGTATCTCATTGACTCCTTTTGTCGGCCATCAATTGTTTACGGTAGTGAATCACGAGAATTAATGGACATGTTCTCCATCAGGCTTCTTGCATCTGCTGGGGTTTTATCCACAAGTGCTCCTCCGCTAGCAGCATCCATGATGTTTCGGTCCATAGGCAGCAAGCCTTCATAAAAATACTGGATGAGCAGCTGTTCAAAAATCTGATGGTGAGGGCAGCTTGCACACAACTTTTTGAATCTCTCCCAATATTCATGCAAAGATTCATTCGCAATCTGCCCGATGCCACATATTTCCTTTTTGAT
Source organism: Calophaca sinica (assembly GCA_037113605.1). NCBI lineage: Eukaryota > Viridiplantae > Streptophyta > Magnoliopsida > Fabales > Fabaceae > Calophaca > Calophaca sinica. The sequence continues at coordinate 53,571,856 of CM073737.1, forward strand.
TGAAGCAGCTCTAGAGGCAGGGAAGAATTTCTCTAGAAACAACTTCTTCAATTCATTCCAGCTTGTCACAGAACCTGGTTGAAGGTAGTACAACCAGTCCTTGCCAGTGTCTTGCAATAAGAATGGGAAAGCCCTCAGCTTGATGTGGTCTTCTGGGACACCTTGAGGTTTCATGGTGGAGCATACAATATGGAACTCCTTAAGATATTTGTGGGGATCTTCACCCGCAAGACCATGAAACTTAGGAAGCAAATGTATTAAGCCAGATTTAAGCGCAAAAGGCACCTCAACATCAGGGTATTCAATGCATAAATCATTATAAGTGACATCAGGTGCAGCAAGTTCCCTTAATGTTCTAGCAGCCATTGTATCAGAATCAAAATTAGAATCAAAGAGAGTATGACTAAATAAGCTATAATTATCACTATCACTATCACCTATATGATCACTACCTATGCTATTACTAGTCATGCATCATAAACTAACAAATCAGAAAATACCAACAATGTCCTAATTGCTAAAACACTAAAGAAATTGAGAAACCCTATCAAATAAAATCTAAAAACAGCACCAAAAATCTCTAAAAATCAAATAAAGATTACGCAATTTTTTTGGATTTTTTTGAAAAAACGAAAAAATAAAAAAATAAAAAAGTGGTCTAAACGATGTAATTTCGGATTTTTAGCCTCTACTCTCCATATCAGTCTCTGATATGGGACCTCGGATCCTTGATTTTTTCCGGATTTTCTGGCTAAATTTCGGAGCAATCCAAGCAAGTTGACCGAAAACCGATTTTTTTACTAATCAATGCCAAATCTGATGTTAAGACCTGAAACACAACCAAAAACACAAAACCAATTGTTAGAGACGTTAGTAGGGTCCTTGAATTGACAACTATTGATCAGATGCTTAATCTAGTAGGAATTCTTAATTGATGCTTGATTGGTTAATTTTATGGCCAAACAAGAATAGAATCACGAAATAGAATAATCATTTGAAACCCGTAATAGATCCAAGTATTAATTACCTTGAACCAGTGGATTAGTCGTTTTTATATATTGATATTTGCATTTTTTTTTATAACCTGTTTTTTGAATCAAAATACCCCACTTTTTTTTCTTTGTGTGTTCTTGTTATTGGTTATTGTTAATTAGAGATCCTTGTGAGACGACCAAGGTTAACTGCCTTGTTACTACATTCTTATTTTATTTATTTTGACCCGTGCGCGACAGAGGATCCGGTGCCTTTTGAGCTTAAATCTGGCTTAATACATTTGCTTCCTAAGTTTCATGGTCTTGCAGGTGAAGATCCTCACAAACATCTTATGGAGTTCCATATTGTATGCTCCACCATGAAACCTTAAGGTGTCCCAGAAGACCACATCAAGCTGAGGGCTTTCTCATTCTCATTGCAAGACACTGCCAAGGACTGGTTGTACTACCTTTAACCAGGTTCTGTGACAAGCTGGAATGAATTGAAGAAGTTGTTTCTGGAGAAATTCTTCCCTACCTCTAGAGCTGCTTCAATCAGAAAGGAAATATATGGCATCAAGCAGATTGTGAATGAATGTTTGCATGAATACTGGGAGAGATTCAAAAAGTTGTGTGCAAGCTGCCCTCACCATCAGATTTCTGAACAGCTGCTCATCCAGTATTTTTATGAAGGCTTGCTGCCTATGGACCGAAACATCATGGATGCTGCTAGCGGAGGAGCACTTGTGGATAAAACCCCAGCAGATGCAAGAAGCCTGATTGAGAACATGTCCATTAATTCTCAGTAATTCACTACCAAAAACAATTCAGTGGTGCTGACAAAAGGAGCCAATGAGATACAGGCTGCTGAACACAAGAACTTAGAGACCAGGCTTGATAAACTTGTTTCATTGGTGGAAAAGTTAGCTGTAACTAAAACTCGAGCAGCGAGAGTTTGTGGTATTTGCACCTCTGCAGAGCACCCTACAGATGCATGTCCTACATTGCAGGAGAGTGACAATGCTAATACTCCTCAGGCCTATGTAGCAAATATATTCAATGACAGGCCCCAGCCCAACTATGATCTGTCTTCCAACAGGTACAACCCCAATTGGAGAAACCATCCAAGCCTGAGATGGGGAGATGCCTCTACACAGCAGCCCAGGCCGCAACCTGCCCCACTGCTAGCCCAGCAGAAATTTGAACCTTCATTGGAAGACCTTGTTAAGCAAATGGCAGTCCAAAATCTCCAATTTCAACAGAGAACAGATTCAACCATTCAGAATTTAGAGACAAAAATTGGACAGCTAGCAACTTCCATCAATCAGATGCAGTCTCAGGGGTCGGGCAATTTGCCTACTCAACCAGTAGTGAATCCAAATGTCAGTGCAATCACTCTCAGATCTGGAAAAGCTGTTGACACTCTAGAAGCTCCTCCAGCAGAAAATACAAGTGGCAGCAGCAGAAAAAATGATAAGCCACCTTCTGCACCTACCTCTGCTGATGATGATGATGCACAGCCTATACCAATTCCCTTTCCCCAAAGGGCTGTGATAACTAAGAAGATGGATGAGGCAGATAAGGATAGGGAAATCTTGGACACATTTAGGAAGGTTGAAGTGAATATTCCTCTCCTTGAAGTGATAAAGCAGATTCCAAGATATGCTAGGTTCCTCAAAGAGCTGTGCACACACAAAAGGAGGAGGAGGCTGAAGGGAAATGAAAAGGTCAACACGAGTCGCAATGTTTCTACACTCATACAACCCATGATGCCCGAAAAGTGCAAGGATCCAGGAATTTTTACTATTCCATGTACCATAGGCGAGAGTAAATTTGAAAATGCCATGCTGGATTTAGGTGCTTCCATTAATGTGATGCCTACATCTATTTTTAACTCTCTGGCTCTTGGACCTTGCGAGAATCTGGTGTTGTTATTCAGTTGGCAAACAGGAGCAATGCTCACCCTACTGGACTTGTGGAGGACGTACTTGTTAAGGTTAATTACTTGAATTTTCCTGCAGATTTTTACATTCTGGACATGGAGGGAGAGACACAATCCAGCAGAGCACCTATCATCCTAGGCAGACCATTCCTAAGAACAACAAGAACTAAGATTGATGTCCATGTTGGAACACTCTCCATGGAATTTGGGGATAGCATAGTTAAATTTAACATCTTTAATGCTACTATGAAGCATCCCATGGAAGAGCCTTCTCTTTTTCAAATAGAAGTACTTGCTGACTTAGTTGAAGATACTCATTCTGATGTTACAAATTGCATGGTTGTGCCTGTTAATGTTACAAACGATGTTGATACACTGCAAGCTTCTGATGTAACTCCATCCACCAAGATACTTCCCTCTATTGAGCAGAAGAAGGATGTTGTGAAGAAGAAGAAAATCAAACACTTCCATGTGTTCCATTATCGCCTTAAAATCATGGCGGGTAAGCTTCGATCCAAGTGGATTGGCCCTTTTGTTGCAACTAGCACTTTTCCTTATGATGCAAAGGGAATAAAAAGTGAAGCCACCAGTAAAGTCTTCAAAGACAATGGACACTCCCTCAAGCTTTACCATGAGAGCCCCGCACTGGAAGAGGAGACTGTAGAAGAGCTTCACCTGAAAAAGCCACCTTAAAGAGGGAGTTTTATTTCCTTACTCCTTACTCTTATTTTATACTGTTGCTTACATTGAGGACAATGTGTGATTTAAATGTGGGGGGATCTTTTAGCGTAGTTTTGTTTTTGTTTTTTTGTTTTGAGTTTTTGTTATTATAAAAAAAATAAAAAATTTGCATGCATTTTCATTGGATTTCTTGGTTTATATGAGTGGGGAGTGATTTCACTATTCTAGGACTATAGGTCTTATGGCATGATATGGATGACTTCGTTGCATTCTTAGTGTGATAAGTTGGATTGGAATATTAAATTGTGCATCTTTTGTGATAGATCATTTTCCTTGGTGAGATTTGGGTCTTATAATGGATGGAATACACTTTATCATTCTCTTTCTTTCTTGTGTGATTTCACTCATGATTGTTGGTTACTCTAGAACTTGACTTGACTCTTGTTAAAAATCTTGTTCACATGCATGCATTGAAATGATCTAGGCAATTTTTGTTCTTTTTAACCACTAGCCAAATAAGTCTACCTTGCATTTATCCCTTTGTTTAGCCCCTTTGAGCCTATTTATCCCATTCTTTGTTATATAGCTCATTACAAGCCTAAAAGTGAAAAACCATGAAATGGCCCAATCTTAGGGCATAAAGGAGCTTTGCTTTGAAAAAAATATGATAATAAATATTGCATAAGTGTGGGGGTGCTAAAAAATGTGGTTGTGTTAGAATATCTAATGTTGTGCTCTATTGGAAATTTGGCAAGTGCAAAAAATAAAAATAAAATAGTGGGCCACAACATTTGGTTAAAAAAAAAGGAAAAGAAGAAAAGTGTGAAAGTGGAAAAATGGATTGAAATTTGGTTGAATTGCCCCCATGATTATTTGGCAATTGTTTTTCATTGCTCCTCTATCCTCTTTGATTTTATAGCCTAGTTACCCCTTTCAATTATCTCACCTTGACCTTGGCCCCATTATAACCTAAATAAAGACATTTTGATCTTTGTGTGCATGTGTTTCAAGTGTGGATGTTAGAGTCTTGTCAAGCCTATGGTAATGCTAGCTTTCATGATGTGCTTTGAATATAAACACTAGCCAAGACACTTGAGAGTTTGAGAGAACTTTATTTCTTGTGAGAATTCTATTACTTTTGATGCACTTTTTGGTTATTCTATCCTCTTGTTTGCTTTGAATGTAATAAGATGTTATTCATGATTGCCATGAGTCCTTGAAACCTTGAATGAGCATTTTGCTTGCCACTTTGGATCCTTGGGATTCATTGAAAATGCATATTTGTTTTGTTTTGACCATGAGTTTTGCTCGGAGTGCAAAAGCTTAAGTGTGGGGGAATTTGATCAATACATTTTAATGCATCTTTTATAGTATTGCACTTGGTGTTCTTAAATGTGTGATTTGCCCAACAACTACTTTTTAACATGGTTTTGCATCTGTGGGTCTTAATTGGGCTTTAGTGAATTTAATTGCTAATTTTTTGGATTTTGATTACATCATGACTCATGTTCCTTCTGTAGGCCATAACGTGAGCTATACTTGTCCGATTTTAGTGATCTTTATGGCGTTGGAAAGCTAAGAAGCAGAGCTACAACTCTTATGTTGGCACCGAAGTCCAGTTTTGACTTTTTGAAGGTCGAAAATGCGAATTACTGCTGCAGGCGAGGTTCACTGCGAGTTTTGGATCAATTACTCGTGTGATTAGTTGTTATTGGGCTAATTAATCTCTTTTGGGCCCTTCTCTTTGGTCATAAACTTCAGGTTACCTAGGTTAACCTAAGTAGACATTATAAATAGGATTTTTAGAGTCTTAGGATTTACCTTTTGATTACTTTAAATCTTTTGTTGTTTTAGCAATCTTTTCTCCTTCTCCCCATCTTAATTTCATTTCTGTTAATCCTTCCATGGAAGGCTAAGACCATAGATTAATTCACTGGTTAGGGAGTTTTTATAAGGATCTTGAGGTTTGGATTTTATTATTAATTTCGATTTCTGATTCTAATTATTTTTCTTTTTAATCCATTGTCTCCTTTGATCATTGTTAGCAATTACGCTTTATTTGTGTTGATGCTTAATCACCCAAATCTCGTTTTTGCCTTCTATTCTTATTATACAATTCGATTTGATCTATTCAAAGCATGTTAAACGCTTGTTTTAATCTGTTGCGAGTAGGGATTAAGAAGAATCTACAACGCTTAGTTATAGGTTTGATTAAATTCGGTTATTAGATTAATTGTGTTCTTCTGACGCTTGTTCCTTGTTCATAATTAGTCGAATTCAGTGATGCTTAATCCAGTAGGAATTCTTATAGAATTAATTGACGCTTGGTTGGTTAATTTTATGTTCAAACAAGAATAGAATCACGAAATAGAATAATCATTTGAAAACTGTGATAGATCCAAATATTAATTACCTTGAACCAGTGGATTAGTCGTTTTTATATATTGATATTTACATATTTTATAACCTGTTTCTTGAATCAAAATCCCCCCAATTTTATTTCTTTGCGTGTTCTTGTTATTGGTTATTGTTAATTAGAGATCCTTGTGAGACGACCAAGATTAACTGTCTTGTTACTACATTCTTATTTTATTTATTTTGACCCGTGCGCGACAGCGGATCATGTCCCTGTTTCCCTGCGATTGCTTTTAGATTCGCCTGGGTTTTCATGCTTGCTGCCTGGTTCTACTCTTTTACGAATTCCCTGGCGTTTGGCTATGAATTTCTCGGCGAGGCTATGAGTTTTCCGGCAAGGTATATGGTTTTTCCGGCGAATACGTATGCATTTTCTGGTGAGGGTTGAGTTTTCTGGTGAAGTACGAGATTTCTGAGTTTTGCAAGATAGGAGTTCGGTGTCTAAACCAGACCTTTCCTTGGGCAGGTCGGCGATGGAAAAGACGAAGGATCCGAAGGGCAAGAGAGGGTATGTCGTTCCGACCAACGCCGATTGATATCGGTGGGTGGCCGACGATGCCCTGTGCGCCCAGTCAGTGTTCAGCAACGAAAGGAAACTGGTCGAACTCTTACCCTACTTAGACATCGGCCAAGGTAAGGGGAACTTCGACAACTGGAAGATTATTTCCCCCGGTGCTAATGATCGGATCTGCGTGGTGCCTGCCGATGATGAGGATTTCTTCTTTCCCATGCATAAGATGTATTTTACCGAACTGGGCGTTCGACTTCCATTTACTGACTTCCAAATTGAAGTTATGGATCATATGCAAGTCGCCCCCTCTCAGCTTCATCCGAATGCGTGGGCATTTATCCGGAGTTTTGAGCTAGTCTGCTCTTACCTCGGTATCCCGACGCTTAACTGTGTGTTTTTCTGGTTCTTCTCCCCGATGAGGTCCGCGGAGAAAAGTGATGCTCCATAGGGATGGGTATCTTTGAAACCAAAGGTCCGAATAATCGAGGCGCACAGCGACTCTGTTCGGGGGTTTGAGCGGGAGTATTTTTACTTGAAACCTATGAACTGGTCGGCAAGGAAATGCCTAATTCGGAAGAAGGATGAAGGTGGAATTGAGAGTTATTCCGTCCATATTAGAGTCAGGATCACTTTCTCATAGATCGTAAGGAGTTCGAAACACCCAAAGATTCGTTAGACGACCAAGAGGTCGATTGTGCAAATAGGATAACGAACTTTGTGGAGGGGTTCGCTCCCTAAGTAAGGGGCACTCCGGAGGGTCAAAAGACTTCGGCCCAATACGTGAGTAGTCGGTACTTGATGAGTTGTACCTTGGAAGAGGAGGTGAAGGAGTGCCTAGGTAATACATACATGCATATGGATAAGTTTGTTTACCCTTACGTGCTTGTTCTAATCTTTGTTACTTTTGTGATTTTCAGTGCAATGGCCAATGTCGCAGTTTTGAGTGAATTTCTTGAGAAGAAGAAAAAGAAGGCTGTTGGGGGAAGTGCTCCGACTTCTGCTGCCCTGGTAAGCTCTTCGGCTGCTTCGCCCTTATCGGAGGCCGTCGACTCTTTGTCACCTGCGCAACATCGGGTTTCAACCCCGACTTTGGGTCAAGGGGAAGGACCGGAGGTCGAAGAGGTGTCAGTGCTTCTTTCTCTCGGATAAAAGAGGACTGCTAGAGCTGAATAGGCCCCTCGCATCCTGAAGAAACAGAAGAAAGACACTGGGAGAAAACAAAGTCGCTTAGAGAAGGTAGTCAGCGGCGGTGACTTCTCCAGCAGTGAAGGTCCAGAAGTATGGACGCACAACAATGTCCTAACTTCAGAGGAATTGTGCCATTACACTTCAGTTGCGGACAAGGTTTACCTGTCGTCTTTGTCCAGTTCGGCGCGTGAGGATTCGGTTTTAGAGTGTTCGACCTGGATGGTCCGAGGCCTGAACTTCATACTGCCGAACGCAATGCCTCGTTGGACAAAGAGAACACCGAATTCCGCAATGCTGCCGAAGGACTAGAAAAGCGGGCCGAGGAGATCAAGGCGAGGGAGGCTAAGATGACCAATCTAGAAAATGACCTCCAAGACAAGTCTGACAAGTTAGACAATGCAAGGAAGGAGATCGCAGGGTTGGCCCAAGCGGTGCTCGACCTAAAGAAGGAGCGCGATGAACTTCTATCTGAGAAAAAGACCATTGAGACTAACGCCGGGGAGGAAAAAAAGAAGCTTGAGAAAAGTTTGGAAGAGGCTAGGACAACTCTTACTTCGTCTCGAGATGAGGTTGACAAGTATAAGGATATCGCTGCAAAGTTCGGGGATCAGCAATTTGAGAATGGCGTCGATCAGATCCGGTTGATGCACCCGGACCTTGACATTGATGTCTCCCAACTGTTCAGTTCGAGTGTTGTCGATGACAAAGTGATCATCAACCCGAAGACCTTTCATATCTACTATGATGGGACGCCTGCTTCTGGAGAGCCTGATGAGGTTGCCGAAGAGACTGCCGCGGAGGAGGCTTGAAGACCTGGGATGCTAGGAACATTTTGTAACTTGTATATTTTTTGAATTTGAATTTGAACTTGTATATCTTCGGGGGGTTTATTTTGTAATCGACTTTTGCTTTCCCTTAATCCAAGTTAAGTTCTTTGCAATGTCGTGCCCTCTGAGTCTGAGTTTCAGTCGGAATTGATTCCGATTTGCTTCTTCGGCGTTATATCCAAATTGTTCTTCGGAGTAAAATCTGATTTCTTCTTCAGAGTAAATCCGACTTGGTCGGAGCAAGATCCAACTCTTTTTCGGAGTAAAATCTGACTTGGTTTCTCGGAGAGCCCATTCCGGCCAAGGAATGGTTCTCCTCTGCCCCGATCTTAGGGAACTAGGTCCTCAAGATGGGTGAACGCTATTTCGGCGTGACCTGCCCTTGAAAGACTGGCTAGGTCGATCAGGTGGTCTACTGCGTGTTCCTCAGACGCCGCTTCGAGGATCTTTGGACGTGTCAATTATGCCTCGAATTTCTTCAAAGAGTGTGCTGGGAGTTTGGGTTCCGACATTGCTTTGGCAAAGTGATGATTTGGACCTCTCCGGGGTCATTCGCCGTACGTGTCGAGGTGTTGAGTTCGGCTTTATAAGGTGCGTTAACCGGTCGTTATATCTCTTTACCTAACACAACAAGTAGTCATTAGAGATGCGAAGTTATAACTTGTATTAAAACTTGGTGTTAAATTACAATTTGAAGGAAATTGCATGAAATGTATAATTAAATTTTGACAGTAGCATTTTTCTGATCGGAGTCAAGTGTCCGATTGATCCTAGTCACAAAGACCGGATTCAGCTGTAGTTTTTTCGAAGCTTGGTGGCGTTCCAGGTTTGGGTGATGGCCTTTCCTTGGAGGTCCTCGAGGTGGTACGCTCCTGTACTGGTCTTTGCAGTGACGCGGTAAGGTCCTTCCCAGTTCGGAGCTAGCTTCCCTTGTGCAGAATTTTTCAATCCGACATCGGCTCTTCGGAGAACGAGGTCACCAACGGCGAAGTCTCGCGGGACTACACGGTGATTGTATCGGGCAGCTATTCTCTGCTTAACGACAGCTTCATTCAGAGCGGCGATTTCTCTGTTTTCTTCCAAGAGATCCAGCTCTTCTCTAAGATATTGATAATTTAACCTCGGCTCAGGTGGGTGAAGGGTTCTCCAGCTTAATTCTCCGACCTCGACTGGGATCACCACTTCCGACCCATAAGTTAATCGGAAAGGTGTCTCTCCCGTCGACAAGTGCGGTGTCGTCCTGTATGCCTAGTGGACCTGAGGTAGTTCGTCGACCCAACGACCCTTGGACTCGTCGAGGCGTCGCTAAAGACCACGCAAGATTACGTGATTTGCTGCTTTGGCTTGTCCATTAGTTTGTGGGTGTTCGACGGAAGTGAAGTGGTGTTTCATGCTGAGGCCTGCAAGTGTTTTACGAAAATGTTGATTGATAAACTGCGAACCGTTGTCGGTTACCACGACTTCCGAGATCCCGAACCTTGTGAGGATTTGGGAGTTGAAGAATTTGGTGAGGTTCTTCGCAGTTATCTTTGCAAGAGGCTGGGCTTCGACCCATTTCGTGAAGTAATCAACCGCCACTGCTAGGAATTTGATTTGTCCTGGCGCTAACAGAAAGGGCCCCAGAATGTCGATTCCCCACCAGGCGAACGGCCATGAGGAAGACAAAGTAGTTAGTTTGGCAGGGGTGCGATGCGTACAACGGTGTGCTTTTGGCACTTGTCACATTTTTTCACATATTCTTTTGCATCGACCTCCATGGTAGGCCAATAGCAGCCTGCTCTTAACGCTTTCTTGGCTAACGTCCTCCCGCCCAAGTGTTGTCCGCATATGCCTCCGTGAATTTCTGCCAGTACATATAGAGCTTCCGAGGTATCCAGACACTTCATCAAGGGCATGGAGAAACCTCGTCGGTATAATTTGCCGTCGATGATGGAAAACGAACAAGCTCTTTGACGAAGTCTGGTTGCTTCCTTCGAATCTGTTGGTGTCTCACCCAGATAGAGAAGTTTCAAGATCGGTGTCATCCAAGAATTACTGAAGTCGATGTTTGAAATCGCCAGACTATGCACATAGGTTGCGGTGACACTCGTTAGTGGCTTTTGGATTCCGGAAACATCTTCGGACAATTGTTCCCGGACACTTGGAGTGGTCAATGTTTCTTGAATAACCGACCGGTGCGAGGTCAGAATCTTTGTACTGGCGAGTTTTGAAAGGACGTCGGCGCGGACGTTTTGTTCCCTCGGAACGTGTACAATTTCGGCATTAACGAATCGGCCCATTAAAGTTTTGACTTGGGTGGGTTATCTCTGCAACAAGGGATCTTTTGCCTAGTAGCTCCCATCTACTTGTGAGACTACGAGTTGTGAATCGGAATGAATGACAACCCGTGCCGCATCAAGTTCGTGGGCGAAAGTGAGTCCGGCAATACATGCTTCATGCTCGGCCTGATTGTTCGATGTAGGGAATGCGAAAGCTAGTGAGTATTCGAAAACTAGGTCGTCTTCATTTTCCAAGATCAGGTCGGCTCCGCTTCCTTTGGGATTGGAAGATCCATCCACAAAAACTTTCCATTTACCAGCTGTCGACGAAGCTGAGTTTGGAGTGAGTTCTGCTACGAAGTCCGCAAGAGGTTGAGCTTTGATCGCCTTCCTCGGCTGGTAGCTAATGTCGAACTCAAAAAGTTCAATTGACCACTTAATCATCTGATGTGCGAGATCGGGCCTGTAAAGGATCTACTTTATTGGTTGGTTAGTTCTGACTATGATGCGGTGCTCAGGGCTTCTTCAGTCATGGCCAGGTAGAGGTATAGTGCTTCCCCTTTCTGAGGTCGAATCTAAACTGGTGGAGTGGAGAGAATTTCTTTGATCCGTGCAAAGGCCTCTTAGCATTCAGGGGTCCACTGGAAAGGGACCTCTTTTTTGAGCAGCTTAAAGAATGGGAGGGCGCATTGAGCTGAGGTCGGTATAAACCTGGTCAACGCTGCCATCATTCCGGTCAGGTGCTGTATCTCCTTCTTTGAGGTCGGTTGCTTCATACCTGTGATTGCCCGACACTTGTTCGGGTTAGCTTCGATTCCTCTTTCGGTCAAATAAAACCCAAGGAACTTCCCCGCCCTTACGCCGAAAGTGCATTTATCCGGATTTAAGCGCATGTTGTGTTTGCGGAGTTCGGAGAAAACTTTGGCGAGGTGGGTGACGTGGTCTACATCCTGGACATTTTTGACCACGATGTCATCCATGTAAACTTCTAACAACCGACCTATCTGTTTTTCGAAAACTTTGTTCATCATCCTCTGATAAGTGGCGCCAGCGTTTTTCAAGCCGAAGGGCATAACCTTGTAATAGTAGTTGGCACCTTCAGTCATGAATGTCGTCTTCCCTAAGTCGGGCTCGTACATCAGAATCTGGTTATAGCCTGAGTAGGCATCCATGAAGGATAGAAACCGAAATCCGGATAAGCTGTCGACGAGCCTGTCGATGTTTGGGAGTGGGTATGTGTCCTTGGGGCAAGCTTTGTTTAGATCGGTGTAGTCGACACACATTCGCCACTTCCCATTTGACTTTTTTACTAGAACCACGTTTGATAACCAAGTGGTGTACTTGGTCTCCTTCACGAAGTTCGCCTTGATGAGGTCGGCAACGGCTTTCTCCGCTGCTTGAGCCTTTTCGGGAGACTGACGATGCCGTCTCTGTGCGACCCAGCATGCCGAAGGGTTGAGCGCCAGTTTGTGACATGCTACCTCAGGTGAGATTCCAGACATCTTATCTGCAGTCCAGGCAAACAGGTCGACGTTGTCTTGGAGGAACCTGATCAAGTCGGACCTCACTTACTAAGGGAGATCGTCTGCAACCTTTGTTGTCCGGAATGTTTCCTTCCCTATCTGGATGCGGGAGGATTCTCCATTCAAAACTGATCTCTCGATTTTCTTAGCAAGCTCTTTTGCTAGGGGTTCGTCGATATCCTTGGCTTTAACCTTGATGTCCTCGGCACCGAAACGGGGGTCGATATCGGTTAACATCACGCCGTGTGAGCAAGTTTGTTTTTTGGAATCTGGTATTTTTCCCGACCGATCAATATGTGTCCTCTTCAGGCTACTCTCGAAGCATCTTCTGGCTACGTCGATGTCGTCGTGTAGGGTTACGATCTCGCCACCGGCGATGTGGAACCTCATCTTTAAATGGATTGTCGATGTTACGGCTCCGAGGTCAGCCAGGGTAGGTCTGCCAATGATGCAGTTATAATCGTAGTCGTAAAGGAGGACCAAGAATTGCACCCTGATAGTTTTCGACTTCGGGTATGTGCCTAGGGATAGCAAAAAAATCCGTACCCGTGGGTATCCGCGGGTAAAACCCACCACGAATTTTAAACGGACAGTTAAACGGGTACCCACGGGTGTAACGGGGTGGGTATTTATTACCCGTGTATAAACGGAGCGGGGGCGGGTATCATACTACCCGTGCCCGAGGGTACCCGTATATATGTAATTACTTAAATACTCTCACCTATATAAAATGACAACCCTAATAGTTGTTTTCCCCCTCTTTTTAATTTCATGGTGGATTCACTGATAGTATGATCCATTTTGGATAGCAGTTGAGAATTAATTGAACTGCAATTACATTGTGCTTGTGATGATTCTTTATTAGTGTAACCGCTGGTACTAACACTTTGGTATGACCCTGATGTTGTTTAATTGGATATTTTATGGATATTTGGTTGTAATTTCCATAAACTTTTTAATTTAGGAGCATGAGGTGGTATTTTGTAAATTCTCATTTGAAACTTTGTCTAGAATTCGAGGTAAAAAATAATTTTTTTTGAAAATAAGTGTGTTTTTTAAGAATTTATTAAGTATCCATGGATACCCGTAGGTACCCGCGGATTCTCAAAAATCCGTTAAAAACCCGTCACGTGGGTACCCGCGCGGGTATGGGGCGGGTGCGGGGGGCAAATTATCCAACGGGGCGGGTTGTAGGGGGCTACTACCCGTGCCCGCCCCGCCCCGTTGCCATCCCTATATGTGCCGAAGGTCACCATCAGCTCGACATATCCCAATGGAGTCGTTTTTGCCCCGTTGAAGCCCTGGTGGTCCATTCCCTGGTAAGGGATGAATGGGTCTTTTGAAAGGTTAAGAGTATCAAACAACCCTCTGTACATGATGTCTACCGAGCTGCCCTGATCGACAAGGATCCTTCTCACATCGACGTTTGCCATCTTCACCTGAATCAAAAGGGGAATGTATCAGGTCTTCGTCATAAAAGGCCAGGGGTGGCCTACTTGAATTCGGACAATTCATAGGAGGGAAGTTAAAGTTTACGGCAGCTACAGTGATGTCCTTATACTTCCTCTTTTCGGTTTTAACGGAAGGACCTCATGGCCTGCTCGGTCCTCCGGTGATGACCATGGTGATCGCAGCGGTCTGATGTTGTTCATCTTCGTCGTCGATCTTCCTTCTCCGATCTCGACTTGTGGATGCGTCGCGAGGGCGCATTGAAGGGGATCCCGACCTCTTTCTACCCGAACCATCGTGGGTGTACTTCTGCAACTTGCCTCGACTGATCAGTTGTTCGACAACATCCTTCAACTAGAAACAGTCTTCGATGTTGTGCCCATTGCTGCGATGCCATTGGCAATATTTCGTTTTGTCTGTGTTCGGCCTTTGTTTCAGCCGGTTCGGAGGTTTAATTTCAGCATCCTTGAATTCGGTGTGAAGACACTCTTCCAAGATGCGAGCTCGTGAAGCGTTTAGTGGGGTGTATTCGGTGAATTTGATCACCGAACTCTTGGAATCTTTTTCTTTCTTTGTCTTCGACTCTTTATGGGTCGATCCCTTCACCTGCGGGGCTTCACGGTCCGTTACTTTGCACTCGTCCTCATAGTCGATGAACCTTTCGGCACGGCACAGGAGGTTGTTATAATCGTGTGGGCGATTTACTCCAATGTCGATGTGGAACAAGCTTTTCTTGACCAACCCCTGTTGTAGGAGGTACATCTTCATCCCTTCTCGAACCCCTCTTGCCAAGATAGCCTCTTGGGTGAACTTCTCGATGTATTTTCTCAGGGATTCATTTTCACCCTGGCGAATAGCAGCAGGGTTGCTTCCGACTTGGGTTGTGGGCGAGAAGTGGTGAAATGATAAGTAAATTTCCTGTTGAGTTCGCCCGATGACCCGATAGTGCTCGGCTTTAGTCCTTGGAACCAGGCCAGTGCGATCTTCGACAGAGTTAGGGGGAACAATTTACACTTAACCGATCCCTTAGCGTTTTGGTACCGCATAATGGTATCGAATCTCCCGATGTGCTCATCGGGATTGCCAGTTCCGTCGTAGAGTTCGAAGGATGGGGCTTCTCAAGCGAATGGGAAATCGGAAATAGAGTGACTTCCTCGGTGAACGGACCAGCTTGGAGTAAGTCATCATCCTCGTCGTACCTCCTCGAGCGGCGCGGGGATGCGCTTTCGTTGGAGGCCGACGACGCTTACAGAGATCAACGCGACGGCGAAGTGTTGCGTCTTCTGGTCGGTGGCCGATCCGTGGTTCTGCCACCACGAGGCGATCAGCGGTGCGTCTCCCTCCTTGGGGGAGATCGTTCGCCTAATCGCCGGTGATTCGGCGACCCAATGGTGCGGTGTCCTTCAGTGGTGGACCGGTTTCCACCAGATCTAGGGTTTTCAAGATGTCCCTCTGTTCTCGATTCTCCAGATCTGGATAGTGACCTAGATCTGGGACGAGATCTGGTGGGTACAGCGGCGTGTGCTACGGCTTGTTCGGCTTCCATCGCTGCGATCCGGCGGTTCTGATCTTCGAACCGGCGGTTCTGGTCCTTGAGCATCTGAGTTTGTCTCTAGATGATCAAGATCACGTTTTCCAAAAGCGATGGTTGAACATCGGAATTGGGCGGAATTGCTAAGGCGGTAGGCAGAGCTTCGCCGTGGGGAAGCGGTGACGGTGGAACTTCCTCCACAGTCATGGGGAACAATGCTCTCGCTGGTTCTGGCGTAACAGACACCAGTTATCCGTCGATCTGAGGTGACAGAGGCCGAGACCCAGCGTTGATTCTCTGGGATCGGCGCGGTGGTTGGTCGTGCTGCGACGGGCCAGCCATAGGTGAATCGGAAGATCTGTTCAGTGTGGAATAGATCTCCCACTGAGGTCGCCAATGTTCCGTGCAAGGAACGAAGTGGTGGCCGGAGATGTTGAATCCGCCGCGAGCTGTGGCTGACGACGACGGAGAACGGTGGTGATGTACCTGCAAAAGGTACTCCGACGCTCAAGTCAGTATGATTCCGATGAGGTCAGTATGATGTAATGAGAACGTAAATTGTACCTTTTGTAGGTCATCCTTTAATATGGCCCTGTTTAGGGTTTGAAGTGGATCAATGGTGATCAGGAGGAGGACTCTTCACCGTGTGTTCTAGTTCGTTGATTAGATCGACGGTGATAGATCGGTAGCGTAAAACCAACGCTGATTTGTGGACCGTTGATGCAATGGACGTTCCAGATCGGTGGCCTCTGGTCGGCCACGAACTGGTCCGAGGAGGAATGGGCCTTGGCCCAGTCCGGACAGCATTGAGTGTTGGGGTTCCAGTGGTTGCAATGCCACTGTGGACAGATCGAATCACAAATGCAAAGCTTATTATGGATGTGTGGAAAATTGGAGTCAAAGCTCTCGCTGATGAGAAAGGGATAGTTAGAAGAGACACTATTGAACATTGTATAAGGGATATAATGGAAACTGGAAAGGGATATGAGTTAAAGAACAGTGCAATCAAATGGAAGAATCTGGCCAAGAATTTTGTTGATGAAGGTGGAAGTTCTGATAAGAATATTGTAGAGTTTGTGAATGAATTGACCCTTTGCTGAGCTACATTATGTTGATTGGCAAGGAAGTTATGGTAAAAGTTGTTTGTGGCTGCCAATTATGAAAAAATTAAAAGTAGTGTGAGAGCTGTCAAGTTATGATCTACTCAATCTGCATAGTATAGTTGCTACTCAACCTGCACAGTATAGTTTCTATTGGCTACTCAATCTGCCAAGTTATGATCTACTCAATCTGCATAGTATAGGGCTGCCAAGTTATGATCTAGTCAATCTGAATAGTATGCAGATCTACTCAATCTGCATAGTATTCTTGAATCAAAATGTAAACAAATAAAACCATAAAAAACCCAAAATCATGAACTAAAAACATAATAGAAAGGCTGAGCCAAGAGATAAATAATTGAACATGCAATTACATGTGTAAACTCTGTTGAAGTAAATCTAAAGAAAAATTTTTAATCTGCCACTTACATAAGCAATTAACGTTTCAATCATTTTTTTTTAAAAAAAGATATAAAATATATTATTAAAGCAATTTTTTGAAAATAGGTTGCATTTGGGCAGAAAAATATACCTATTATTGTCATCTTTGTAGCCATACCTGCTCCTTATTCCGTACTGTTGCTATCTACCGGCCTTTGGGCTTCACTATATCTAGAAAATAACATCCTGAAGAAAAGTAATTAAGGGTCATCCATTCTTTATGTGATACCCGGGAAGCATAGTCAAAATGCCATATTTTTCATCTAAATCTAAATTCTTGCTACTAAAAGCAGTACTATCTTACCTTATCAAAAAAAACAAAAAAAAAAGCAGTACTGTCTTACATCAATGTATTCCCTTATTTAGAAGATTTATAGGTTAAACAAATCTTCTACAGTATAACCGGTGCACAACAAATTCTTTGATCACTTTTATTTATTTATTTAGAAATTCTCTTCGATAGATAACTCTTGAAGCTAATATGCTATATCATGGAAGGCTACTTTAGTTTTGGTGCTTGAGAAAAAATCATACCTATGACTAAGAGCAACATTAGCGGGATATCTAAACGCAGTTGCTAGTCTATGTGGCATGACATGGCCACTGCACTGTTTCTTTATTTTGTGCAAGAGAACTAAATAAGGCTACGCATCTTTATTTATTTTTGGGGCCCATGATGAAAGAGAAAGAGATAGAATGAGAGAAGCAACACGGTACCGTTAGGGAAAGGGAAATTCTGGTGCTCACGGTTTCTTTAAAGCAACGCAGTGCTGCTCTCCCGCTAATGTTGATCTAAGGCTCTTAATTTCTCTGCGGTATGTCAAGCCCTTACATGCTTTTCCATTTTGTCAGTTCCATACTCCAAAAAATATTCTTGTGAGACAACTTCACCTGAAAAGATAATTGAAATACAACCCTTCAAACAAATCAAATATCTTCTGCATCACAACAACTTTATGATTATCACTTAAACAATAGTTATAAGTAGAATACCATATATGCTATGAAAAGATTCAAAGACTTCAAACCATAGTTCTCTGCTATGTAGGAAAATGACTGAATAAAGTTATAAACAGTGATAAGAGAATAGGTTTTAGTTTTCATCTCCTTGAGATACCTAAAAGATGCTGGTAAAAGAAAAATATAAAGCATAAAGAAAAGATTTTTTAAAATAAGCATAGATAAATACCAACTCCAAACTAGCTATATGACAGCAGGGCCGGCCCAAGCCCAAAGCTACCAAAGTTAGGACTTTAGGCCTCAAAAAAATTTGACCAAAAAAGGCCCCAAAAATTTTATTTTTACCAATATAATTGACCGAACAATTATTGAGTATCACAAATCCATCTAGCTTAGATGGTGAAACACAATTGACTTCACTTGTCGGTTGTGTTCAAACCTTTTGTGGGTACTTTTTTCGTAAATTTTTAGTATTTTATTGTGAATAAATTACTAAAAAGACCTCACTTAGAGAGTTTGCTTTAGGCATCAATGTATGACAATCAAACTACAAAGTAATGATTAATTAAAATAAGCACAAAAATATTCACATCAATTAAAATAATATGACCGAACATTTTGAGTGATCGGGTGGGTCATACACATCAATTTTGCCAACAAAATCACAAACCTATATCAAAAGGTGGTGCTGATTTGTTTCCTAGCTCTATTGGAGACACTCATTAAATATAGAGAAGTCTAGTGATCTATTGAATAAATCCTCATTAGCTCTAACAAACCAACTTTGTAAAAGTTTGCTTTTAGCAATTTATAAACAGAGGAGGCATGGTGTCATCACATTGCAGAATCTTACGGAAGACTGCATACTCTATCAGTCACAAATTAAGGCATAAAAACAAAAAATAGTTTATCATCACATATGCCTAGAACTTTTTGCGTGCGGTATAAGAAGATTAATCACACATAAGCCAATAACTAAGGCTCAACCATAAATAAGTCGAAGGCCTCAGGAAGAGACAGTATTAAACTATATCAAAAGATTATATTCCTTTTCAAATGTATATTCAACTTACAAAAAAATTATTGACATGTATTAGATTAAAACGATTGTAACTATGTTATCTCCCTGTCTATACAACATAGGAAACAACTCCTCGAAAGCCAAACGTTGAGTTGAAATGGTCTCATCTACACAAAATTTTATAAAAAAATAAATCACATTACACAACTTTAAAAAATATGATTCTCTAAAAATTTAAAAATATTATGACATGTATTAGATTAAACTAATTGCAATTTTGCAAAACAAACATAGGAATCAACTCCTCAGAATCCAAAGTTAGTCTAACTGGCTTCACCTGCACAAAATTTCACAACTTTTTAAAAAAGGAGCCCTGAGAATTTTTTAAAATATTATGACGCGTATTAGATTCAATTGATGACTGTCATATTATCTCTCCATCGAAGCAAATTATGTTTTGGAGTAAAAATTGGATATTAAAAATATCAAGACTTTTAAAAAAAAGTTCAAGAATAAATATCAAGGTAGCACAAAATCACAAAATGTAAAACCCTTAATTAAGGTATCACGAAGCAAGGGTAAAGTATTTGTTCAGTTATTTATTCTATATATACAATATGTATGTGTTTACACCCAAAATATTCACCAGAACCAGCCGAAGCTAGTCCCAGTCGAATGGATCAAATAGCCGATTGTTCAGAAGTCGATGTTCCTATCAGTCGATATGGCGTGTCAGCTGATAGGTTCGAAAGCGGGAAATTGGAAGCTATACATGGGCCTTGGACTGATTGGGCTTCAAGGAAGATATTCAGGCCCATGGGGATAGCATGGAGTCACTTATGGGATCAGATTCTTGCTCCACGAGTCGAGTGACGTGGGAGTAATTTTGAATTAATTAAATATCCAAGGAAAAACTGATTAAGATTGTTCCCCATGGTTTTAGGAGCTGAGCGAGAGAATCTGAGGAGATCTTTGCACATAGAGGACCGTTGGTTGAAGGGACGTGGCCATAATGCACTAATGCGCCTAGTTTTTAGGATCGTGGTTAGTGAGGCATGACACGACTCAAGAATAATCGCCAACTAGGAATGTATCGGTGTTAGCCAACTGAACGTGGTAGATAGGGATAGTTCTTAGTTGCTACTATAAATACCCAGTTGTACATACATTTTAGAGGATCGATCAATCAAATAACTTATATTTTTTCGCTCAAAGCTTTTATTCGCAGTTTATGTTTACCTTTGCGTCCCAGTTTTTATCTTAGTTCACTGACTTAAACCTTTCTGGAGTGAGTTAAGGGACCCATAGCTAAGGAACAGAGTTCCTTCCTTGGCGTAATCGCTTGAAGAAAAGGGAATCACCGTTGTGAAAGTTAGCCGATCTACGGCTAATTGACTTTGCAGACAACAAAATTGGCACGCCCGGTGGGACCAAAAGTGAACGAATCAACACGTTCGAATCCCCAGGTCAGGATTACCAGTGGCGTATGCACTTGCGTTCGGGCAAGAGTTTGAGCAATATGACGGCAAAGAGCAATCCCAGAAAACCGGTTGAAGGAAGCCCATCCCGTGGAAGCAATGTTCCACCAGCAGAGCAAGTACAAGGCAGATGGAGGTCAAACTCAACCCAACGAGCTCAATGAGACCCGGTGGTGATGACTACTGCCGTTTATACGCCAACAACTCGATTTGGGAATCAATGATATCATGTACCAAGTGTCGCAACAGCTTGGTCGATATTGTGAAACCCATGGTGCACAACGGCACAAGAAGCCAGGGAGACAGAGGCCGTGAGGCTCGCGCAAGTGAAAGCTCTATCAATTCTCGCTATCCCAACGCAAGTGGTACCCTACCCAGCAGACTTGTCATCCAAATTGAGTGCACCAGTGGGACCAATTCAGTTCAAATTAACATGACTCAGGCAGTGCCACAGCCATTCGGCCTACCTACATTCAGGCCGGACCTACTCGAGGTTCAAATTAATATAGACAGTACCTTCTAATCCAATTAATTCCCAGCATGGTGCTTTTGCCACGTTGAACACTGGAGGGCAATCGGTGGCGAATGACGTGAACAACCACGCTAACCTTCATTTTGGGCCAGTGCAGATGGCTAGGAGGCCACCGGATGCAGTGGGACAAATTGGTATGCCGCAAGCTATGCCATATGCTCAGCCTTATGGTTCTGCTGTGCCGGCGACTAACCCACAGTATACTGGGGGGCAAACTCTTGGTACAGGATTGGGTGGTATAAGACCACCTGGGGGATATGCAGGTCAGCAGCCATGGAACCAGGTTCCACCCGTATCGGCTAGTCTTCCATTCTACCCATCCTATCCTGAAGTATCTGCAGGCACTCAAATGGGGTCAACTCCTCCAAGGGCACCTGGTTTGATGGCAGAGCAGTCATGGGGACAGACCCCACCTCTACCATTTAACACGAGTGGGCCTGGAACTCAATATAGGGCACCCGGCGAAGGAAACATGGAGCAGCCATGGGGGGTTTACCCACCTCCATTGTTTAATCAACCAGGCTACCCCAATCCTCCAGAACAAGCATCCCAGGCGCATCCCCCAACTTGGAGACAAAGAACCACAGACTGCTCCTACTTTGGGAGAAGTGAGGCCAGGGTTCACAAATGCTAGACTCGTCATTGCGGACACCATCAAAAATACTTTGGTGTGCAATGAAGCCTCTGGATCGTCCAATCTACAGAAACCTTACCCTGAGTGGGTGGATAGATTGGTACCTCGCCTGGGGATACAGGACTCCAGACTTTGCTACTTTCTCCGGGGAAGATGGCAAATCGACTATGGAGCATGTAGGCAGGTTTACTGCCCAATGTGGTGAAGGGAACCAAAATGAGTACCACAAATTGCAGCTGTTCCCCTTGTCACTTACCGAAACAGCTTTTACATGGTATTCCTCTTTGCCACCTAATTCTATACAAACATGGTCAGATATGGAGAGGTGCTTTCATGACAGATTCTACTGGCCCCAACCTGAAGTCACTGCGGCTGATCTCATGAACCTGAGGCAACAGGTAGATGAATTGGCTGCTGATTTTGTGGAAAGGTTCAGGAAAATGGCTGGGAAATGTTCAGTGCAGTTCCCTGAGGCAGAATATGCAGCCATGGCCATTAGCAGCATGCATCCCCAACTCAAGGAAAAGCTAGTCGACCAAGCTTGCACTGACATGAACCAGTTAGTCTCAAGGGCTACTCGAATTGAACAATTTATCCAGGAGAAAGAAAAGAGGCGAGCTAGTAGGGGGAGAGGCCCTCAGTTGGTATCCATTGTAGAAGCCGAGGACTCTGATGATGATTCAGCCGATTCCACGGCAGACATCATGGCAGCTGAAATAGTGAAGGGTAAAGGTTATACTTGCCACCTGCTAAGAGTCTGCCAAAGGAAAAGAGCCAAGTTCAGGAGATGGCAAGGCGTAATACTCCTTCGATATCTCCAAGGCGGACGGATCTTTGACTACTTGCTTAAGGATAAGCAAATTCGGCTGCTGGATGGGCACAAAATCCCACCTGCTGAGGAGTTGAAGGACAAGAAATACTACAAGTGGCACAATTCTTATAATCACGCAACTCAAAATTGCATGGTTTTTAGGAAGGCCATTCAGAAGGGGATAAAGGAGGGGAGGTTCAAGCTTGCAGACAAAGGAATCGCAGAAATGACGGTAGATACTGATCCTTTCCTGCTATTTGGGATAGGTATGGTCTCATTCTCAGGATTTGATGACGAAGGGCCTAGCCATAAGCACAGGATATCTGTGCAACAAGTCTGGAGGCCAAAAAAGGGACCAGCCGATTCAACCCATATCGATCGACTGGGATCTCAAGATGCCAGGGTTTCTGTCTTTGACAGACTGGGAAACCCCCAACCAGAAGCAAGACCTAGGAAGGGGGGCAAGCCACCCAAACCAGGTAGGCTCACCCAGGAATTGGTGAAACACTACATTACACACTGCCAGACCCCAACAGGGAATCCTGACAAAGAGAAAGGCAAGGCACCTATCGAAAAAACTGGGGGGCAAGATCGGCCAACCATTAGAGAAAGTGGTAGGCTATCTTTACCCAGGATTGATGAGGAGCCTATTCCCAGGGATAAGAGAAGGATAGCTGAGTTCACTGTAGAAGGAGGAATGTCCTCCTTAAAGATAACAGTGAGGAATGATGAGAAGTTAAAAACACAGAGAATGCTGAAACCCCCGGCTAATGTCACTGAAGGACACTGGTTCTTGAACAAGTATGCCAAGGACAAAAAGGCGATACCAGCCGTGCTGACAAGAACCCCAAGAGAGAAGGATGCAGAGAATGAGGTCTGTCCAGAAGATGAAACAAACTCTGCAGATGATAGCCGATGTAAAGAATAGCGAGAAGAGGGAGATCCTTAGAAAGCTGTTAGTGAAGCATTGGATAAGGCTTTCCAAGTCGGAAGCTAAGGAGGCCGAGGAAAAGAAGTGCCCAAAAATGTAGAGCCAACCATCGAACATGAACCTCGCCCCTGGCGTAGGGTCTGATCGCCGCAGTCGATGTAGATGAAGAGGCGATCACTGTAGAGGGTTCAGTGATCCCAGAGATGCACTGGGAACAAATGACATCATGGAAGACTCATTGTTGGATCTCCTGTTCAATGAAGAGACTGATGGCCTGCTGGCTGAGATAGAGGCTAACAGCTTAATCCCAGAAGAATTCTGGGCAAACAGCCCACAACCAGGAGGTTTGGAGGGGGACGTGTTTGCTGAAAAAGCAGAGTGGGCTACGTTAGCCGATACACCGGCTGATGAGGTCACCAAGGTAGTCTTTGAGAAACCTACAGAAGAGATGATGAAACATTTAAAGCCCCTTTACATCAGGGCCTATATTAATGGGAAGATTTTTGGAAGGGTCTTCGTGGATGGAGAAATTTGTGCTAAATGTCATGCCTGTGACAACCATGAGAAAAGCGGGAAAAGTCTTGAGGACCTAGTTCCCACCAACATGAAAATGTCCAACTTCCTGGGAACCTTCCAGAGCACTTGGGTATTGATACCGAAGTCACAGTAGGCCCCAAGACCATCAAAGCAGCTTTCTTCGTGGTTGATGGCAAACCTTCCTATAGCGTGATTCTAGGAAGGGACTGGATTCATACAAGTCAGTGTGTCCCCTCTACTCTTCATCAGAAGCTCATGTTTTGGGTTGGAGACAACGTGGAAACAGTCGAAGCAGATAAGAACCCCTTTTCGGCCGAGGTAAAAATGTTGGAAGCCCTGTTCTATTCCCCCACACCTAGGGCCTGTGCCATCCCAGAGGATTATGAGGAAGGGGTATGGAAAGCATGCAACCTTACTAATGAGGGGTCCAAGTTAAGATCTCAGGCCGAACCACGGCCCAATGAGCAGATAACTCATGAGTAGGGCATCCCAGGTACTCGAAGACCTTTTGGGTCGGCTAGAAATCTTTAAGGCCGAGTCCAAAGCGATGGATGCCATGATGGAAGATTATGACACTGCAGAGGAAGAGGAGGTACTACTCTCCAGGGAGGAAGGTACGGCAGCCAAGCCTGATGAGGTGTGTGCAGCCGAGCCTATGGAATTGGATTCCCCTCTTCACAAGACTGCTCCTGCGTTTGAGGCAGAAGATCCTTTAATTGAGATCAATTTGGGCACGACAGAACAACCCAGAATCGTGAAGGTGAGTGGATTGCTTGAGGAAGACCAACGGGGTAAGATAGTCGAATTAATCCAGCGGTACAAAGATTGCTTTGCCTGGAATTACTTCGAAATGCCTGGTCTGGCGAGAAGGTTGGTAGAACACAGGTTGCCTATCAAAGCAGGATACAAACCGTTCAAGCAGGCGCCTCGCAGGTTCAATCCCCAACTGATGCCTCAAATTAAAGCTGAAATTGAAAGACTACTGAAGGCAGGCTTTATAAGAACGGCCAGGTACGTTGAATGGCTATCTAACATAGTCCCTGTCGTCAAGAAGAATGGCCAGATAAGAGTATGTATAGACTACAGGAACTTGAACTTGGCCACTCCCAAGGATGAGTATGCTATGCCTGTGGCTGACATGTTAGTCGATGCGGCAGCTACGCATGGCATTCTCACCTTTATGGATGGGTACTCAGGGTATAATCAGATCTTTCTAGCAAAAGAAGACACTCACAAGACAGCCTTCAAGTGCCCAGGAGCATTGGGGATTTACAAATGGGTGGTCATGCCTTTTGGGCTCAAGAATGCAGGAGCCACTTATCAAAGGGCCATGAATTCCATCTTCCATGACTTGATCGGCAAAACCATGGAAGTATACATAGATGACGTGGTTGTCAAGTCCGAGGATTTTGAAAGCCATCTAGTCGATCTAGAGCAGGCCACGAAAGGATGCGTGCCCATGGGCTAAAAATGAATCCGGCCAAATGTGCTTTTGGAGTGGCAGCTGGCAATTTCCTAGGATTTTTGGTCCACCATCAAGGAATAGAAGTAGACAAGAACAAGGTGAAAGCTATCTTGGAAGCCAGACCTCCTAGGAATAAAAAGGAGCTGCAAAGTTTGATTGGTAAGATCAATTTCCTAAGAAGGTTCATAGCCAATTCGGCTGGAAAAATGAAGGCTTTTTCCCCTTGCTGAAATTAAAGGATACGGAGGATATGGTATGGGGGAATGAGCAACAACAGGCCTTTGACCAAATTAAGCAAGCGTTGGCCAAACCTCCCGTGCTAACGCCTCCAGTGTCAGGAAGGCCACTCAAATTGTATATAGCTGCTGAAGAAGAGTCAATCGGCTGCTTGCTGGCGCAGGATGCCGATGACGGAGTTGAAAGAGCTGTATACTATCTCAGCCGCACCTTGAATGATGCAGAAACCAGATACACCCCTATTGAGAAATTATGTTTATCATTGTTCTATGCTTGTACAAAACTCGAATATTATTTGTTGCCTAAGGAAATATTAGTTTTGTGCAAAATTGATATTATTAGGTATTTACTTAATAGGCCTGTCTTACAGGGTCGACTGACGAAGTGGGCCATTAAGTTAAATGCTTTCGCGCTAAAATACGTTCCGTTAAGAGCAATGAAAGGCCAGGCGGTAGCCGATTTTTTGGCTCAACACCCTTGTGTTGAAGTCAAAGACCCATTAGCCGAACACGTTGCATGTATTAATTTGAATCCTTGGGTGCTGATGTTTGATGGGTCACGAACCCAAAAACGGGTAGGTGCTGCATCACCATCACTGATCCAACTGGGAAAAGTTGGAAATTCATGTGTCAGCTGGATCTTGGGTATTCTAATAATCGTGCATTCTGAAGCTTTGATTTTAGGGCTTAAGATCCTGGCGACCATGAAAACAAATTATGTTCAAGTCATGGGAGATTCACAATGGTAATAAAACAAATTAACCGGGAGTATAGATGCAATAACCCTAACTTGAAAGAATGCTATGAAACGGCTAGCAAGCTACTTCGCTTGTTTGTCGATGCAAAGAGTACATCACATTCCTAGAGAAGAGAATGAAGAGGCTAATGATTTGGCTCAACAGCCTCGGTATAAAGACATGATAGTCAAAGTAAAACATGAAGAGTACCCAACTGGGAGTGTGCACCAATAGAGCGATCGACTCTTGGAAACAAGAGTTAATCGACTATCTTAAAGATCCTTCAAGCGATCGACTTCAAACTCAAGCGAAAGCACTCAAATACGTATTGGTAGACAATGAAGTTTACAGGAGAGCCATCAATGGAGTGCTACTCAAGTGTATTGACAAAGAGGAATCCATGAAGGTCATGGGGGAAGTACATGAAGGAATCTGTGGATCTCACAGGGCTGGACCCACGATGAAATGGCTAATATACCGACATGGATATTATTGGCCTACCATCACAGCTGATTGTTATTAGTATGCCAAAGGATGTGAGGCGTGTCAGCTGCATGGTCCAATTCAAAGGGTTCCAGCCGAAAACCTCCACCCAGTGATAAAACATTGGCCATTCAGGGGATGGGCAATGGATTTAATAGGCAAAATCTATCCACCTTCGTCCAAGAGGCATACGTTTATCATAGTTACGACTGACTACTTCACCAAGTGGGTAGAAGCCCAGCCAATGGTGAATGTGACTCAGGAGGAGGTGATTAGGTTTATACAATGCCAGATCATATATAGATTTGGAATACCTGAAACCATCACCACAGATCAAGGCACTATGTTCACTGGGGAGAAAGTGGCGGCCTTCGCACAACAATTTGGGATTAAGTTAATTCACTCATCCCCTTATTATGCTCAAGCCAATGGGCAAGCTGAGGCCACCAACAAAGTTCTTATTGATATAATCAAAAAGAACATTGAGGATAAGCCAAGGAAATGGCATGAAACACCGAATGAGGCATTGTGGGCGTGAGGAACTCCAAGTGTAGTGCGACCGATTTACTCCAGATCGGCTAACATATGGCCAAGATGCAGTGTTACCCTTAGAAATAAACGTGACTTCACTAAGAGTAGCAAAGCAAAACCTGCCGAGCCTGGATGAATATCAACAGGCCATGTTAATGGAATTAGATTCGGTGACGAAGATCGACTCATGGCCTTAGATCGATTGAGCATAGCAAGCAAAGATGGCTAGGGCTTACAACAAGCGTGTGAAGCCAAAAAGGTTTGTTGAAGGAGACCTGGTTTGGAAAACCATACTACCTGTTGGGATCAAGGATCCTAAGTTTGGGAAATGGTCACCAAATTGGGAAGGGTCATTCATTGTTAGCAAAGCTTATCATGGTGGTGCTTATCGACTAGTCAACATGCAAGGCGAAGAGCTAAATAGAAGCATCAATGGAAAATACCTCGAGAGATATTACCCCACTATGTGGGAAGGCATATTGGAGAATTAAAAGCAGGTGCATTAGCATAAAGGCAAAATTGTTTGTGGTGACCACAGGCTGGCCACCTAGCCAAAATTACAAAAGCTTAAATGTGAAACTAGGAAACTGCCGCCTCGAGAACCTCACTTAATTTTTCCTCAACCTGGGCAGGACCTGGATCGGCTGACGATGCAGGAGCATTAGTCATAGCCGAAGCTTTAGCTATATCTGGGATAGGTTCTGCTGCTGGCACTTCAGCTAATGCCTCCACTGAGGAAACAACAGCATCTTCAGGATCGCCTTGCTGACTAGTTGAAGGATCGGCTGCTATGATAGCCTCCTGTTTCCTAACCTCCTCTAGCTGATGCTTGAAGGAGTGCCAAGCTTGATTGGCCTCGGCTAACCGAGCACGGCTAGTCTCAAGATCTTTGTCTAAGCCTGTCTTCTGAGCGCTCAGCACCGCTAAATCACGATCCAAAGAGGAAGATTGCTTGAACAAATCATAACGCTGTTGAGAGTTGACACGGAGCTTTTCGCTAAAGCAACGATTGAGGAGTCAACTCTGCTATCTCTTTTTGATCCTCTCTAACTCACCAATGCGAGCAGCTAGCCGTTCATCTTTGTTCTGGCGCTGGCTTAGGGCTTCTTGACGCTTCTTCTCCAACAATAGGAAAGAGGTTTGGAATTGAGCCTTTTGTTCCTGGAGGTCCTTCAGTCTTTTGAGATCATGAGAAGTCACGTCATGAACCTCCTTGAATCGCCCGTATTGGAGAGACAGGTCGTTCAGTTGAAGAGCCAATGTATGGTACACCTCCTGGCTAGCCGCAGGGATGTCAGCCGAAGTAGACAGCTTGAACAAAGAAGTCCTCAGATGGGCAACCTGCTCCCTGCTGGTTGGTATTTCCCCCATTAGTGCTGCATCAACTCTCTCCAAATGATTGGAAATATGAGAGGAGACCGCTGAGAAGGGGTCAGCAGAGGTGAAATACTTCGTCAGCTCTTCTTCTGAAATAGGAACTGGGAGTCAGAGGAGGCGAAGGCATCTGGGGAGCTTCATAGCCAGTCTCTTCAGCTTGTGATTGGGGGTCCTATGGAAAACCATGGTTAACCGATTAAGTAAAAAAGTAATATATGTTGAAAGGATAAGAAATCGGTTGTACCGGTGGAGGAAATTGAGAGCTAGTGCCCTCGGCAAATTCTTGAACAAAGGAGGTAGGAATCTCCACACGCGGCTTCTGAAAGTAGGGTGGTTAGATTCAGGCTAACAAAGGATATTAAGAAAAAGGGAGATAAGGACAAGTTATGTACCTTTACCTTTGGCTGTTTGCCTTTGCTGGCCGAATGTGTTTTCTCTTTGAGCTTGGCCTGAACCTCGGCAGGTTCTTTTATTACGATGCCAGGGGCCCTTTTTCTTTTCTTGGCAGGAGGAGTAATGGGGTCATCTTCAACGACAATGAATTGTGGAGTAGTGGTTGTGGCTGCCATAAGACAAGAAAAGTAAGAAATTACTTTGAGTCTAAAAGCAAGAATTGCAAAGAGCCGAATATAGGGGCACTTACTTGGCTGAAGTACTGAGGTCTTCATCCTGGTAGAAGACCGTTTCTGAACTTGGGTTTGGACCCGGGGCTTGGTCTTAACAGGAGTGCTTTTGGGTTGGCTCGACGGCCTCATCGCCTCGGCTACATCAGTGAGGATCAACTGGGTTGCATATCTATCCAGCCGATCAGGGAACAGCCTGTCTTTCACTGATGGCCACCAATTGGCAAAAGCAAAAGTCTCACCCAATACGGGAGTGAAGGGGAGGAAGTGGAAGGCCTGGATCTTTTTGAAGTTGGTAGAAACCACCTCCATCACATCAGTGGCGCTAAAGGGCAGTCGACCCAGGCTCCTTACCATAGAGTCGTATGGCAAAGGAATGTGCTGTAACAACCCAAATTGCCTTGCCACGCAGTTTGGAAAGTAGAACTCAGCCGACGACTTGTTGTTTCGTGAGGTGGGTTTAAGACCACAAAGCAAGTCACGAGAGGTCAAGACTGAGCTCCAGTTAAGCTCCAAATGGTTCTGTTGATCGACTGGGAGAGGGTCATTAGTGGAGAAGATCCAGAAAGGCCCAATACCTTTCTCCAGGACAGGGCACCAATCAGCAGCTATCCGGGTCAGACCAAAGAGCTTGGTGGCCACAGTAAAAGCATAAGAAGGCTCACAAGGAGTGGACACCAAATGGGTACCCAATACACCTGCATCCCGGGGAAGAACGCTAGGGTTGAAGTGCAAGTCGATAAACTCTGGAAAATAGAGTATTATCCAGAGTTGTAAAAACTAGAGTGGGCCCTGAACGTTCCTGATATCTTCACCCCTTTGCAGCCGATCCATAATGGTGAACAGGCAGCGATAGAGGTATGAGAGGAAAAGGGTTCCCCAAGAAAAGTTGCCATCAGAGTTCACAAGAGCTACATAAAGCTGTAACTCTTGAACCACGGCGATGGAACTGGAACAGAGAAAGTACTTGCTGAACCAGTACAGAAGGAATGCGTTGTGTTCTGCATCGGACACATACCCTCTGGACTTGGCATTATTGGCAATGAAATTGGAGTATCCGGAGGTGTGTTTGGAAAAGTGGAATCCTAGTTCAGGAACTTGGAAGGAATAATGGGAAAGGACGTCATCGCCTGTGATCGGGAGCCCCAAAATAGCCGCCACGTCCAGAAGAGTGGGGGAAACCATACCCCAGGGAAAAGTGAAGGTGTTCGTGGCAATGCTCCAAAGATGGCCAGAAGAAGCCATAAAGCGCTCTAGGTTAAGGGGATGTCCTTGGTTGACAAAGATGATTATGTCATAGAGACCCCATTGTTTCCACTTATCGGACTTCACACTTTAGCCGATCCACCCAATCGAGGTAGAAATTTGAGGACGAGCGAGGCCATGAACGAAGATCGATGGGTTTGGACCTGGTGGTAAACCAATCGCAGAAATGGGCAATGCGTGCAGAGAGGGGCCATATACTCCGTCAAGAAGACCGCCCTTCACCCATATCTAAGTGGAAGGAGCCAATGAAAGAGAGCCCTGAATCTCGAATAAGGGAGATTGGAGACCAGAGTCGGAAGCCTCAGGAGGGCTAAGCGAGCGGTCAAGGTTCATGGAAGAGGAAGAAGATTTTTCGCCATCATACGCGTGAGATTGGTTTTGAGAATCAGAAGCAGAAGACATGGTGGGCTTGGTTGCTAGGTGAAAGATGAAGAGGTTGGAGATGGTGAAAGCTACAGGAGTTAGGGCTGGAAGTAAACGTAAGAGGTAATTCGACTGATGAGTATTTAAAGGAAAAGTAAATCACTGATAGTGGGATTTAAAGGTGAATAAATCGGATGGATGAGGATTAGCCGTTACGCGATTCAAAAAGTTGTTGTTAATGGATGACCTCGCATTTATGATTTAAAAAGGTGATTTGACTTAAATCATTACGCCGCCCCAACCTAAACCTAGGATGTTACGGCTGAGACAACGTAGGGGGCAATTGTTTACACTAAAATATTCACCGTAACCACCAAGCTAGTCCCAAATGAATGGATCAAATAGTCGATTGTTCAAGATCGATGTTCCTACCAATCGATATGGCGTGTCACCGATAGGTTCGAAGCGGAAAGCGGAAGCTATACATGGGCCTTGGACTGATTGGGCTTCAAGGAAGATATTCAGGCCCATGGGGATAGCATGGAGTCACTTATGGGATCAGATTCTTGCTCCACGAGTCGAGTGACATGGGAGTAATTTTGAATTAATTAAATATCCAAGGAAAAACTGATTAAGATTGTTCCCCATGGTTTTAGGAGCTGAGCGAGGGAATCTGAGGAGATCTTTGCACATAGAGGACCGTTGGTTGAAGGGACGTGGCCATAATGCACTAATGCGCCTAGTTTTTAGGATCGTGGTTAGTGGGACATGGCACGACTCAGCCGAATAACTGCCAACTAGGAATGTATCAGTGTTAGCCAACTGAACGTGGTAGATAGGGATAGTTCTTAGTTGCTACTATAAATACCCAGTTGTACATACATTTTAGAGGATCGATCAATCAAATAACTTATATTTTTTCGCTCAAAGCTTTTATTCGCAGTTTATGTTTACCTTTGCGTCCTAGTTTTTATCTTAGTTCACTGACTTAAACCTTTCTGGAGTGAGTTAAGGGACCCATAGCTAAGGAACAGAGTTCCTTCCTTGGCGTAATCGCTTGAAGAAAAGGGAATCACCGTTGTGAAAGTTAGCCGATCTACGGCTAATTGACTTTGCAGACAACAGTATGCAATAAAAAGTTTAAAAATAAGAGCAGTAATTAATTATTTTAACTACAATTAAAATATCATATATTGGAAAAAAATACTATTTAGGCTAAATTATAAAATTGGTCCTTTAAGTTTATTTTAGGTTTCAATTTGGTCCTCTACGTTTTATTTGTTTCGTTTTGGTCCTCTACGTTTTATTTTAGTTTTCAATTTGGTCTTTTCTGTCACTAAAAGTCAATTGTCCGTAGCTAGAATTTGACTTTTAGCTACGGACAATTGGCTTTTAGCGACGGAAAGGACCAACTTGCTGTAACTTTTAAAACGTAAGGGACCAAAACGAAACAAATAAAACGTAGAGGACCAAATTGAAACCTAAAATAAACTTAAAGGACTAATTTTGTAATTTAGCCTACTATTTATTACTATTGTTATTACAACTGAAATAAATTATTTATAATAAGATAATTTTAAATAAAATATAAGTCTGAAATAATGCGCCCCGATTGAGGCTTTTGTACTCATCCCAATCTATGCGTACCATATATAAAAAAGAGAAATACTAGCGTCACATCCTTTGACACACTCCTTTGAACACACTCTCAACTATTGGGCCACGTCACACTTTTTATTTTCAAAATCAATCGTTGGATTGAAAGTTACTATCATATAGATCATATCTGTAAATTTTAACATTAATTTATGATCATTTGTCATGTCATCAAGATGCGTCAAGATTAACGTCAACGGTGTAATTACATATAACATTAATCTTGACACATCTTGATGACATAGCAAATGATCATAGATTAATATTAAAATTTACATATATGATCAATATGATAGTAACTTTCAATCCAACTATTGATTTTAAAAAAAAAAGTGTGGTGTGGTCCCAGTGGCGGACCCAGGACCTGGAGCTAGGGGGTCGACAACAAAACATGTCAGTGACTGCCAGTGGCCTGTCCCAAATTTTATGAACTTAAATATAAGCAAATTTTAACTAATTCAACATTATTTAATACTATTTTTTTTAAGAAAAACCCTTAACTTAATGTAGTTCACAAGAGATTTCAGTACGCGACCCTCTAAGAATTCGGTACGTGGGGGTATACATAGTCAGTACGTTACGGGTTCGTGGTGCGTTCTAATATACTAATCGGTATTGTATCAATGATTTTAAAAAAACTAAAAATTAGATGCTGAAAAATATAAAATATCACCAATAAAATCTAACTCGAAACATTAAAATGCATAATTTGCACCGGATGAGTCTGAACCTGAAAATAATATTAAAGACAATTGAAAAAATAAAACTAAATTTTATTATTTTATTAGTACTTGATTTCTAGAAAATTGTACTAGAAATTATTTCACTATTTTCAAAATTTAAATTTGTTATTTTTTTTAAATAAAGGTAATTATTTTAGCAACTCAGAATTAGATTTTTTTTTTCAAAGAAAGGAAATTCAAGAAGATTAATTAGCTAAGTATTGATGGCAAAGATTAATTAGCTTCATAATAATAAAAAAAGAGTTGTTATGGTCGACAAAAAAAGCTGAAGTAGTAAAAGAAGAGTTGTCAGTCAAAGAGTCAAAGAGGAGTAGTTACCTTTTTTTTTGTGAAAGCTGTCAAATAACTCGTTTACAACATGTCAAAACAATATTATTAATTTATAAATCAGTCAAATCTCTCTCTCTCTCTCTCTGTTTCTTCGTCTTGCCCCTTCTTTTCCTCTTCCTGTTTCTTCCTCTTCCAGTTTCGTTTCGTCTTCCTGTTCCTTTTCGTTTTCTATGGTTGAGGTGCAGTGGGTGCGAAAGCTTACATCCAGGGGGTTCAAATTAAAAAAAACACAGGATAGTAAGTAGCAATTTTAAAATTTCAGGGGGTTCAGCTGGCCACCCTGGGCCCAACATGGGTCCGCCACTGCGTGGTCCAATAGTTGAGAGTATATTCAAAGGAGTGTGTCAGAAGGTGTGACGCTAGCATTCCTTTATAAAAAAAAACAACATATAATGAATGAAGTTTCACTCAACACCTCCAATATATGAAAATACAATAAAAAATAGGTTTAATTGCATTTTTTGTCTCCCAAATTGCATAAATGACACAATGAAAAGATTAAATATTTTATATTTTTGTACAATTTAAGCTA
Source organism: Calophaca sinica (assembly GCA_037113605.1). NCBI lineage: Eukaryota > Viridiplantae > Streptophyta > Magnoliopsida > Fabales > Fabaceae > Calophaca > Calophaca sinica. Next base: position 53,605,939 of record CM073737.1, read on the forward strand.
ACTTATACAAAAAATAATGCGTAACAACAAGATAGAGTTGCTTGTTCATGCATACATCGATGCCAGAAGAGAGGTGTCGTAGAGTCGTCCAGACCTAGGTGCGAGCACGTACCGACAGTCAAGCGGAAAAACGGGCGTTGTGTCATCAGGGGGATCGCTCTGGGCACAAATCCCTGCGGGGAATAGCATTTGAGAAAGCCTGGTAGCGGACTCCAGAGCTCCTAAGGCCCTTGCGAGGGTGATATTCTGAAATCATGTGCATTGGCATATAGACTGACAAATAGGGATTTGTGGTGCACTTTATCTTGTGGATTATTTGTTGTGATATTGTGTTATGCTTTCTAGATACATATTGCTGTTATATATGTTTTATTTTAAGAAGTTGACCCTTGCACGTGGTTCTTTCAATTAATGAATGTAACCCAGACAATGAAGACTGCGAAGTATTCGAGACTGCTGACGAGGGTAGCTGAGGACAGTCCTTTGTAGTTGTCTGCTTGTGTAGCTTTATGGTAAGCTTACTAGAGGGTCTAGTAAGTGCAGTAGTGTGATGACCAGCTATAGGGGGTTTTATGTATTAATTTCAATATTGTACTAAATATACTATGTTATCAAAGAATCGAATCATTTGTGTGAATTGAGTAAATGAGGTAAATTGCATGGTTGCTATAAATTTGATTGGGGTGTTTATTTATTCACCACCTTTCGAAAATGCTGCAAAACTCTGATTGCTATTTTCAAGAAGTTTGAAAAGAAAAGAGAAAATTTTAGACCCATATTTTCTAAAACCCATGCAAACAGAGTATTGCCTCCAAAATTATTTCAATACTCTTAGGTTATATTAGATCAGTAATGCTCCGAAAAGCGGGGTGTTACATTGTGGTATCAGAGCGGTTCGGTTCTAACCGGACTGTGAGTTGGGTAACTATAGCTGGTCAAGTGTCGGGTTGTGTAGGGAATAGACTGTGAGGGGTCAGATTGTGATTTGTGTTTTGTTTGTTCCTCAAGTAGAGTAACTCTACTTGTAATTGGTTGAAAGTGTTTCTTAATTGAAACAATGTGTGCTGAGACATACAAAATTGTTGTGGGATTCTGACTGGGTTAAACAACCTTGTGGGAGTCCAATACCCTAGAGACGAGCGATTCTTTCTACCGAAGCGGATAGTTCAAGAAAAGGATTAGAGACTTCAGATGGTCAAGCGGTGGCAGAGATGACAACTGTTGTTGCTCGACGGGTAACTCCGAATGATCAGTGTGAACTGCTAGGACAATAGGGAGAGAAACAAGATGCAGAGACCAAAGGATTGGTTGACCTTTATCACCACGACACTTTTAAGTCCTTCGGGAAATAAGAAATGAGATTCTGAAATTTATTTGCAGGAGACGCTGTTATTATTAATATTATTATATGATCTTTGATGCGTTAGTGATCATAGATATAGATCACGTAAATGATTGAAGTTTGAAGTAATTTGATATATATTATATTTGAAAATCAAAAATATTTCATGATTTTCTGAATGTGACACGCATGCCACTAACATCTGTGTCGCAATGGTCTATTTTATACTGTTGTGATTGTATGTGACTTAGTGTGTGTTTGTTATCTGTGTGGGCGTATTCTTATTTTCCAACGAAAATATTGAACGCAATTACTTTCCCAGCGCCCGATTAAATGTCTTGTGACACTTCAATCTCTGAGAACCAGATTCGGCTCAGTCGAAGGGAAGCTGGAAAGTCAGTGAGAGAGGTCCGCAAGGGGTATGGTGTGGTGGTGTGTGATTAGAAGCTGAACTAGTCTGGGTTAGTACCCAAAATTATACCAAGTCTTAACTTCACCTTACCTTAAGAAATAACTTTCCTTGAGTTCAGACTAACCAGACAAACTTGAAGGAAACATTGCCCTCCCTTTTGTCCTCCTTGGCCGGTTACTTCGGGAAAAAAAAAAGGGAGACGGTGGGATAGAATAGTGTATTACTGGTGCGGGTGTTGAGAGAATCTAGTTCATTCTTTTCCTCCTGTTACACGCCGCGGACTAGTTCTTCTTAAGAGACTCAATTCTTCTTCCATTCCTCCCTTAGGGATACCAATTCCTGTGGCGACTTGAGCATGAGAGGAACCTTATGAAGTTCGGACCATTTCCCCTAGACCGAACCGTAGGTTGAGATGGGGTTAGATGAGAACCCATCCTACCCTTAGCTTTGGTGAGTGTTGTCGTTTGTGATTGTGGGGCTAATGATTGTGCGAGTTTTCGTTTCTTTCTATGTATTAACACCGCGAGTTCTTGGAGGAGCTCTTGGCAGATAGCTTAATTCTTTTGTTTTTTTTCTGTATTGTTGTTAATAATCTCGTTAAAGATAGTTTTCAGCTTTAAAATGATTCCGATAAATCATGATTTAGTAGTAAAATGTTGGAAAATGTTTTAGTTTTGGAACCTTTAAATTTGGGTTGGCTGTTAGAAAGAATTTGAAAATTTGAGTGCAAAACCTTTTATTGAACCCGTTAAGGCAATTAGTAATTTTGATCTTTAGTCTAAGATTTGCTCGATTAAGATGTAATACTTGTTAGTTAGTTATTTCAGAAGCTCAACATTTGTGCTAAGTTTTCGAAGGAAATAATTCCTTAGTGTTTGTAAATTGTAAATTGTTTAGAGACATTGTCCTAACTTTGATTTAGCATCTCTTAAGTATGAACTATTACAAAAAGAGATTTTCAAATTTTTATACTTCGTAGTTAGCAATTGTGTCATTGATTGGTGCGTAAAATTATTTTCGGGATATTTCGATCTAGAAGAATATTTTATTGAAAATTTAGATTTTCTTTTAGTGTGATTAATGATTTTAAGACAATAACCTAATCTCAAAGCAATTTTATTGTCCATGAAAATGGTTGAGTCTTGAGAAAAATGAAGATTAGTTCTTTGTGTTGGTATTGTTCTTAAGAGATTGATTTTTTTGAAAGAGGTTTGCTTGGAGAAAAGAATTTTAATCTTTTGAAGTTTTAAGTAGTTTTTGTATTCTTTATATGTGTAACCGTGGTTGCATGTAAATAGATTAGTATTATTTTCTTATTAATGACGCGTAGCTGTAGTCGAATCCGTGTTCGTGATCGTGAATAAGCAGAAAGCGTGCTTCTGGAATAAAGCATCAGTCGATCGTAAGGATATCTTCGTCCACTAACTACGCTTATATTACGGTGTACTATATATACAGTTAGTGTTATTGAATATGAGTGTTATGGTTGCATGCTATGTTGTGATGAGTTTGTAGATATGAATATTATAGTACTACTCATATTAATATGTACTATAAATGGTTATGTGTGCAAATTATTTTATGGATTTGAGTAAAGTAAATTTTCGTATTTTAATATCAGCTTAGTTTCGAGGACGAAACTATTGTAAGGGGGTGGTAATGTAACATCCCAATTTTTGAGAAAAATTGTTTTAACAATAAAATCTCGAATACTCGAAGATAAGTCGTGGAGACTGATCACCTCAATGATTTACAGAGAGTACGAGGAACTATTTTTAATTATTTTGAATAAATTGATTTATTTTAGATAACTATTATTTATGATGTCAATTCAAATTAATAGACAGCGTAGACGTATGCTGCTTTTAATGTGAATTCATCAACCGAGTATTCGGTGAGTTTTCTGTTTGACGCGGTGACGCGTATTTTTGTTAACTAAGAAAGTGAGTGAATTTAACTAAAATGAAATTATATTTGGGACTTAATATATTATATTAAGTCACAGTTAAATTTTCAGTTCAAAATTCCACCGTTTTCCGGTCGCGTTTTGAACTACCAGGGTAAGTTTGCCCGATTGAAAACTCTAATTCGACCCGAATATTTAAATATTTGGGAATTTGATGTTTTATAATATTTCTGATTTATTAGAATTTTTTTGGCAATTTTACTTAATTTTTTTAATAATGTATTTTCTACGCGCCGGAGACGCGAGACACGTAAAACCGAACGCACGACGAAACTGGGAGCTGAGAGACCCTAGGGAGAGGGCGAGTAAAATCAGAAAATATATGATTAGATTATGTTAGATTTTAAGTCATAACATAAAGAGATAGTGATGTGATTAACCTACCAAAAATGTTAAAGTTTAGTTCTATTTATAGTAAGAGTTAGTAAGGTCTTTATGCTAGCTTGCACCCATGGATTTGGCCAAGATTTCCTCCTCTCCTTTTCAGCCCATATTGGTCGCATTATGCAGCTAATTTTGAGGAAAATTCCACTCCTAAATCATTCACCAAAATCTTGATTTCATGCATGATGATTTCCTATCTTTTCCTAGCTTTTCCTACCATCTCCTAAGACCACTTCAACACCAAATCTCCTTCTTTTTTTAACATCAAATCTCCTTGATTGCTGGCTGGAAATCAGCTTCTCTAATTGATCAAATCTATCACTTTTCTTGTGTCATTTACTAAGCACAAAATGAGGAACTCAAGGGTAATAACCATGAAATCTTTTGACCAGTTTTTAACCACTTGAGCATGTAAAATTTTGCCCATTTCCACTTCAGTTTGGCGTGCCCTCAAGGCCTATATAAGGCCAACAACTTCAGCTCATTCACTTCATTAAGTTGAGAAAAAAATAGTGGAAGAAGTGAGGTAGTTGGAGAGAGTATTGAAGTTGTTTTGTTCACAAAAAAATTCTGCACTTGCATTCTTTTTTCAAGCTGCAACCAGCAGCTCTTTGTGGTAAGAAACACCCTTCTTCTTCCTTCTTAAGCTCACTTTATATCACTAGTAGTTGGCCATGATTCCTACTTAAGTTCTTCCAAAGCAAAAGAAAGATTTTATACTACTTGTATTGCCATTTTCCTTCCATAGTTTTAGTTACTTAAGCATGTGTTTTCTTTTCATTTCAAGCTTGATGAGAAGCCAAGAACATAGATGGATACATATATATATATGTCATGAATGGTCTATGTAAAGGCTTGAGAGCATTTCTTGAAGTTGTGACTTAGGTTTTGTAGTTCTAAAAACTAACATATTGGTTAATATTACTATCAAAGTTTTGTAAATGAGTTAATAAAATTTTGAACCTTGAAGAAAAAGAACTCTACTACATCATTTGTAATATAGTAATAAAAAGGTTTTTGAAACAACAAAATATTTTCTTGTTACTTCTTGTTGACCGCCCCTTTCTCCATTTTGGGGGTAAGAATAAAAAATTTCCTCCTTACCTTCTTGAATACCATGAGTAGAGAAAAATATGTATATTTTAAAACTCCATTATTTGGGCTATGATCTAAAAGAGAGCCTCACTTTGAATGGGTGAAACATCTACTTGATGAAAGGATGTAACTCATGACAAGTTTCTTACTACTTTCATTCTCTTATCATAATTTGTTGATAAAGGGAATGGATATTTAAAATAAGAAAGAATGATCTAGGCATTTTATGGCCTTGAGGCCGTGAGCTTCACTTGGAGAAGGAGACAAATTCTTCATTTGATTTCTTGTTTTCTTGATAATAAAGAATAATGTTTTTTAGTTAAGTGATCCTACATTTTTTTTTGAGAAACAAACTCTCCTTGCCCTTTCCTTGTAGAACCGTGGCCATAGGGTAGGGATTAGGACACTAGGTTGGGTTTCTAACTTAGTTGAATAACTTGATTGGTTGAAGGTGTGAGAAAGTAAACTTGTAGAGCAAAATCGTGCGTTGGAAGGAAAGCGTCTACGGTGAGGGCAACTCTTAGATATTGTTAAGGATTATACTTTATATGCTTGTATTTTACATACTTATGTTTCATATGCTTTATATGCTTGTATTTTACATGTTTATGTTCCATATACTTATGTGTAAGAACATCTTTAAGTGTGTATATTAGTAATATGTGAATGCATAAATTAAGTATGTGACAATATGATGAACAATGTGATGGAATGATTTTCTTGAATGATGCCTTGTAATTATGATTATTGTGTTGTGATCATTGACTATATTTGAGAATATATTGTTAAATGACTGTGATAATTTGGGGAAGTGCCGAGAACACGTGAGTTGGGCTACCGTCGCATCAACATCAAATAAATCTTGGATTTTGAAATAAAAACTAAGAGGCATTTTATTAAAAACAAAGAGACACTTAAAAATAGATCTTTCTAAAACCCTAATTAGTAATGGACTAACCATCTTTTCTTTAAAAAGAATTAAGTGAGAGTTAGAATAACTAAATTAATTATTTTGAACTATTAGTGGATTTCCAACATAAATCATTTTATAACTAGTAGGAGATTTTCTAAAGAAAAGAGACTTAGGACTAAAAAGGGAGATCTTGAGCCGAAAATATGGGGTCCTAATTAAGGGAGTTAGTACAAGAATAGATGATCTCGGACACTCCGTGTGAGTGATCCCGTCGAGGTAAACTAACTATGATGATAGAGTTGCTTGTTCATGCATACATCGATGCCAGAAGAGAGGTGTCGTAGAGTCGCCCAGACCTAGGTACGAGCACGTACCGACAGTCAAGCGGAAAAACGTGCGTTGTGTCATCAGGGGGATCGCTGCAGGCACAAATCCTGCGGGAATAGCGTTTGAGAAAGCCTGGTAGCGGACTCCAGAGCTCCTAAGGCCCTTGCGAGGGTGATATTCCGGAATCATGTGCATTGGCATATAGACTGACAAATAGGGATTTGTGGTGCACTTTATCTTGTGGATTATTTGTTGTGATATTGTGTTATGCTTTGTATATACATATTGCTGTTATATATGTTTTATTTTAAGAAGTTAATCCTTGCCCGTGGTTCTTTCAATTAATGAATGTAACCCAGACAATGAAGACTGCGAAGTATTCGAGACTGCTGACGAGGGTAGCTGAGGACAGTCCTTTGTAGTTGTCTGCTTGTGTAGCTTTATGGTAAGCTTACTAGAGGGTCTAGTAAGTGCAGTAGTGTGATGACCAGCTATAGGGGGTTTAATGTATTAATTTCAATATTGTACTAAATATACTATGTTATCAAAGAATTGAATTATTTGTGTGAATTGAGTAAATGAGGTAAATTGCATGGTTGCTATAAATTTGATTGGGGTGTTTATTTATTCACCACCTTTCGAAAATGCTGCAAAACTCTGATTGCTATTTTCAAGAAGTTTGAAAAGAAAAGAGAAAATTTTAGACCCATATTTTCTAAAACCCATGCAAACAGAGTATTGCCTCCAAAATTATTTCAATACTCTTATGTTATATTAGATCAGTAATGCTCCGAAAAGCGGGGTGTTACACAATTAGCAATTGGTGTCTCCATGAATACCGTCTACCACAAACTTATAGTCTAATTCAAAGATGACGTTATCAAAACCCAAGTTGCCCACCCAAGATAGAGCCTCCCAAAGTCCCCTTGCTTCCGCTTCTGACGCCTGAATATTGCCATCCAGAATCATTGTTTTTGGATGCATAAACTCGCCTAAGTGGTTTCGTAGACACATGTCGATGACGAATCGATGTTGATCCGTGAATATGGTCGCATCTACATTACATTTTAGAACCCCTTGTTCAGGCTTCTTCCATGTTTCACAAAGAGCTAGCTGCTGCCTTGTATTGTTCCTGTTGCCTTGCGATTTGCCAATTCCTAATCAAATAAAACCTGTCGAGCCATAACAACTGAGGTGGATACATCTATCTCCTCATCCTTCTAGACCTTGTCATTTCTGCGTTTCCACAAGCACCATAACATCATGACAATCTCGTTTTGCTGCACTATGATACATCCTTTCTAATATCTCTTATTTAACATTTAACATTAAATGATAAAAGAAAATGTTACAAATTCCCACAATCACATTTAATAATAACTTAATTGATTAAAACAAAAATAAACAACTCAATTACCTACACCAACTAGCTTTATAACCTGTGACTTGCACGGGATTGTTATAGACATTTATTTAATAGTATAATTTTTTATTTTTAAATTATAAAAAAAGTTTTAGATTTTTATATTATTAGATCTAATAATTTTTAATGTGGCAATTAAATTGTTTTTATTAACTAATTATCAAATTGAAAAATAATTTTTATTTTTGATATATTATTATATTAAGAATGTAAGCCAAATTAAAATTTTCATGGATGAACCATCTTTACCTGCAATAAAATAATTAATATTAAAATTATTACGTTATTGTATTAGTTAAAAAATTATTGTGAGTTGATTAAAGTAATATTTGATATGTGCGTATATATGTATGTATGTAGCAAAATTTAAATAAAAAATACTGAAATAATTAAAAGAATTTGATAAAAACCTGATTTAAGATCAAACTTGGAAAATCTCTTATCATCTTTTATCTTTTCATAAATCATGTATTTTCTTGAAAGAGGATAAGGATAATTTTAACAATCTTATTTAAGGGTTTATAATTTATAACCATTCTAGGTTCTCCTCTCTTAATCTCATTATGATTTTTTACTAAAAAACTAGCATAATTTTTTTTTTTGACTCAAAAACTAGCAGAATTATAAACACTCTTAGTTTCTCTTATCAGATTAAACTTCAAATGTTTATTCATGATTTTAATATAATCCTTTTCATCTTTCTTTGTATATTTGTCACATGGTATTAATATAATATGATATAATATATAATAGTTATAATATGATATAATATATAATTTTTTATCTGTTTCAACAAACTTTTCATCAATAAAAATTGCCAATTCGTAAAATTGTTTATTGATTTCTTCAAGCTTGGTTATTAACCTTGGCTTTATCCTCTTGGAGTTGATCACCCATCTGGTCTAGATAATTGATCTGTAAAGCAATTATTAGTTCCTAAAGTGAAAAAAATATATGAATGTAATATTTGTCACATGATATTAATATAATATGATATAATATATAATAGTTATATAATATAATATAATATTATATTATATTATATTTTAGCTTTTTTTAAAGGGAAAAATGAATATAATAGTAAATGTAATATTGGATTGATACGTAAAATGTAAAACCTTACTATATTATTATTATTATTATTATTATTATTATTATTATTACTATTATTATTATTATCATTATTTAGATTTATTTGAATTTGAATGAAAGTATTAAATGTTTGTTACAAAAATTTAGATGATTTACTTGTAATATTTACAATTTATTAATTGACCAGATTTTATATAAAAATTCAATAATATGTATAAGATATTTTATGCATAAAATAATTTGAATTTTAACATCAATTTGAATGCTCTGATTACAAAACCATATAATCATATCCAGGTTTTCTTTTCTTTTTTTTAATATAAAAATGGTGACATAAATCATAATATGCTATCAAATTATACAATTGAATGATTTATTCATGATATAATTTCATTTACCATTAATTTTATTTTTAATTTTTGTAGTATTTGAACTATTTTCATTTTCACTTTGCATTTAAATTAGATTAAAATGATAAAATAATAACTTCAAAAATTTTAAATGTTTCACTTTAAAACGCATACAATACCAACTGCCACAATCCTTCAAAAAAAATGAAGCAACGAAAATTCATAAGAGTAAAACATAAAAATCAATTAATAAAATAGAAAAATTTATTTAGACATAAAAATATATTTGATAAAAAAATCCTCCAAAACAATAGATAAAAAAGGCATACATTAATGAATAGTGGCTGGAAAACATATAAAAATGTGCTCCATTAACAAATTAACCCATTTTAAAATTTAATATTGTAATCATTTTATTGACAGTAATGATTTGATAAATATCATGATTTAATGTGACATTTATAGATTGCTGAAATTTATACTCATAAAAAATAGTAAGCAAGTTATTAAGGGAAATGCGTTTATGATTTGCTTATTACCATTAATCGAGGCGGTATAATAATGGATTCTATAAAAAAAATTAAAAAAATATGAAATTAATTTTTTTTTGTCATGAAAGATGAAATTAATTTAGGCATGAAACTAAATGTCTCGGAATATAATTTATTTATTTTTTTATGGAAAAAGGATTGCATCAAACATTAATCAAACGAAATAGGCTAACACCTCTTACATCATCGAAAAGAATAAGACTAAGGGAAGGACAAGAAACAGAAATAATTTCTCCTTCATAAGAAGAAGAATGGCCCTTATTAGCTAAAAAATCAGCACACCGATTAACCTCTCTATAAACATGAATCAACGAAGATTTCCAATCCGGAAGATGGAGTAAATGGATGATATCTTAGAGTAGGGGAAGGAGGAAGTAGTTCTTAGTAGATTTGGCCAACACGATCTCCACAATAATTTTTGAGTCCATTTCAAACATAACCCACTTTAACTCCATATCTCTCGCAATGCCTATAGTAATTCTTAAAGCCCACAACTCTGCCCAAATCGCATTACTAGAACCAATTTTCTTGTGGAAACTGGTTATCAACTTGCCCTGGCAATCTCTCAACAAACCACCACAATAAGTACTACCATTGCTAGCAATAAAAGATCCATCAACATTGAATCTGTAGCATCCTTGAGGGGGTGTCTGCCTTGCCACACCAATGCATCTACTTGTGCTCTTGGGTCTGTTGCTGTCACAAGTTATATTGTGCTGCAAAATGGAAGCAACCTGGTACTTGATTCTACAAAATAACTCTCTCTCAGAAGTAATGTGATTTGAGAAAACCATGTTATTTCTGTCCTTCCAAATCTCATACACTGCTACCCCAAAGAAAGTCTGCCAATGCTCTAAATCAGCCCCAATATCAGAAGTTGAAATATTCCAATCCAACCAACTTTGCCAATCATTGCTAAAGAATCTACTCCAAACATCAGGATGGATGATTTTGGACCAAAAGGATTTAATTTCTTCACAATCTCTAAGGCAATGCATGATTGATTCAGGACTAGAATGGCATCTAGGACACAAATCATCATGAGTCATATTTCTATGTTTCCTTTCCTCATTAGTAAGCAACCGATAATGAGCCAGCTTCCATAAGAAAGCTTGATATTTATTTGGGCCTTGCCACTTCCAAACCTTTTCAAACACTGGATTAATAGGGGCAGGCTGTAATTCACCTTTAACCATCCAATCATAAGCAGATTTTAGGGAGAAATAGCCATCATTAGTTAATTTTCAGCAAGGGAAATCCTCCAGGCCTGCAGTGGGAGGCTTCAAGACAGCAATTCGATCACAAATATCAAGAGGAACATATGACTGAAATCGATTCCAATTCCAGTCACCATTTGTTGCATAATTTGAGACTGTGAAATTGGCTTCATCTTGAGGAATAGAATCTTGCAAGTATTCTTCAAGAGCTCCACATCTAGGAATCCAAGCATCTTTCCAAAACTTTGTTTGCTGTCCATTTCTAATGACACAAATCACATTATCTTTGATATCATCCCAAGCATTAACTATGGCCCTCCAAAGGTTTGAAGAATTAGCTTTATTATTGAAAACATGAATGGAATAAGGCCCACAAGAGTATTTAGCTTTCATGATTCTAACCCACAATTTACTAGGATTAGAGATCATTCCCCAAGCCAACTTCATCATGTGAGCTCTATTCAGCATTCGCAAATCTTTGAAACCCAAGCCTCCATCTTGCTTTGGACAGCAAAGCTTATTCCAAGCTAGCAAATGGACCTTTCTTGCATCAGCAATTGACCCCCATATAAAATTCCTGCATAATTGCTCTGCCTCCATGCAAACAGAAGCAGGGATAAGACAAGATTGCAGCACATAGCCAGGAATGTTGATAAGTGAAGCTTGAGCCAAAGTGACTCTTCCTGCAAAAGAAACAGAGTTAGTTTTCCAACCACTAAGTTTTTTCCTCATCTTATCAAGCAGAAAAGAGAAGGAATTCTTAGAAATTCTTTGATGCAACATAGGTGCACCAAGGTAAATTCCCAAGTCCTTAGTGGGCTGCACTCCTAAAGTCTGACTCAGCAGCAAACTCTGCTCCTCACTGATGTTATTGGAGAAGAAAACTTGAGACTTTGACAAATTAACTTTCTGCCTTGACTTCTCATAGAATACATATATGATGTCCTTTATGCAAGAAACTTGAGATTGAGATGCCTCAGCCACTAAAATGACATCATCAGCAAAGCACATGTGTGACAATTGTGGACTATCTCCCCTTCCAAATTTGAAAGGGATCTAATCTCCGGCAGCTACTGCATCATTGATCCTGTGAATCAATCTTTCCAAGCAAATGACAAAAAGGTAAGGAGACAAGGGATCTCCCTGTCTCAACCCTCTAGAAGATTGAAAACCATTTGTCATAGTTCCATTCCAATTAATTCTCATGGAAGCTGAAGAAATACAGTGAAAAATCAGCTCCTACAAAGAATGAGGAAGGCTAAGACTTCTCAAAGAATCCATAACAAAGCTCCACTCAAGTCTATCATAAGCTTTCTCCAAATCTAACTTCAAGATCATGAAACCTTTCTTACCTTTCAAGCTATTAAAAGAATGAATGGTTTCTTGAAGAACAATAATATTGTCCACTGTTGATTTACCAGGAATAAAGCTAGACTGAGAATCTGAAATAATGTAAGGCAAAATAGCTTTCAATCTATTAGAAACAATCTTGGTGATCACTTTGTAAACCACATTGCATAGAGCAATAGGTCTAAATTGTGAAATTCTATAGGGATTATCACATTTAGGAATCAAAGTAATCAATGTCTTATTGATATCTTGAATTAGAGCAGGCTATTGAAAGCATTGAGTGACAAAATTATGCATAGAAGGACCTAAAATATTCCGCTGGGATTTGAAAAATAGAGGGTGAAAACCATCAGGGCCAGGGGCCTTCAAATCTTTCATGCTGAATAGGGATGGCAATTAGACCCAGGCCCACTGGGTACCCACGAAAAAAACCCGCAATGGGTAGGGTAATTACCCGCATTATGGGCCTGGGCCTGGGCCTGGGTAATTACCCGCAATTTTGAGTGAGTATGGGTGCGGGTACGGACACTCTAGTGCCCAGCCCGCCCCGCGGCCCACGCGCGCGCGCACACACACACACACACACACACACACATATATATATATAGTCATATTAAGTAATTAATATATTTATAAACCTAGGGTTGCTTCCAATTCCAAAACCAAACCAATATTTCTAAACCTAGAACTAAAAATTTACTAAAATCTAACCCTCACTGCGCTGTTGCTTATTTGTCCCTTCCCCATCTACCTCATCAAGGCCGTTGTTTCTTCTCTCGCTTCAGACTGCGTGCCGCTTCTTCTGATCGCGCTGCTTCTTCTATTCTTACACATTGGTCGCGAGTTCCTCTGACGAGTTTCTTCTGATCGCGCTTCTTCTGCTTCTTTGATTATCACTCTCTTTTTTCTCACTTTCAGGTATATCCATGTTCTGCAAGCCTACATTTGTGAATCTCAGGATCTGTTTGGCTTTTTATGGAAGTGTTTTTTTTGTCCTTTTTTTGTGAATCTCATGACCTGTGGATGCTTGGAATTTCAAGTCTAATAATATTATCTTCATTTTAAGGATACTTCAGCGAACATAAAACCTTCAACAACAGAACCACAAAATTCTTGTTGCAATTTTTGTAGTAATATTTTTCTGGATGGTATATATATTGTCTTCTATTATTGGGGTTTTTCATCAATTGACTATTGCTAGTTGAATTTGAATTTTTTATTTTGATCTATATTGAACAACCCAAAGAAGCAATAGTAAGAAGCATAGACTAAATGTAGGATGGTCCAATATTTGGCTAAATACTATGATTTGTAATATTTTAGAATTGATTTGAAAAATTTTTGGATCGTATTTTAATTAAGTAATGATGTTCTTTTCGTTGTTTATTGATTTTTCATAGTTAAAGTGCGGGTAGCGGGTGCGGGTACGGGCACTTAGGTACCCAGCCCGCAAGGGGATGGGCACTAAAGTTGCTGCCCACGCGGGTATGGGCTCGGGTACGGGCACTTTTTTCAAATGCGGGTATGGGGACGGGCACTATAGTACCCTGCCCAGAGGGTACCCATTGCCATTCCTAATGCTGAAGAGGGCTGCCCTTGTTTCTTCTAACAGAACCTGACTGTTGAGAGACACCAAATTGCTTTCCACAATTGGAGAAAAAGAAATCTGAGTAATAAACTCAGTTGCAACATTGCCAAAAGAAGAATAGAGCGTGCTAAAGTAGTCAATAACAAGATCCTATAAATGATCTTCATTAAAAATCCACTCATCAGCCTCATTCATTAAAGCCATCACTCTGTTTTTCCTTCTTCCAATAAGAGAAGTTTGGTGAAAAAAAATCTAGTATTTGCATCTCCTAGACCAATCCACTTATTCTTAGCCTGCTGAATCCAGTAAAGAGTCTCATGCTTAACTATAGAAGAGTATTCCTGCCAAAGTTGCTCTTTCAAAGTTTCCAATCTACCACTAGATCCATCGAGCAACTTATTATTGATACCCTCTAATCTTCTAATGATCTTGGATTTCCTTTGGAAAATATTTCCAAAGACATTTCTATTCCATGACTGCAAAGTTGAAGTCACCCTGCACATATTAGAATTCCAATCATCAGAATTAATCCAAGAACATCTGATTTGGTTAACAAAATCATCATGCTCCAGCCAAGGACCCAAGAACTTAAATATTGTCTTCTTCCAACAAAACCAGTATGCATCTTTACCCATAGGCTCAAGTGATCTGAGTCAGGCATAGGTAGATGAGTTACAGAAGAACCAAAAAATTTTGTGCCATGCTGAATTAAACAAAACTCTGTCTAATCTCTGCTTCAACTCTCCTTTGAACCAAGTAAAATGATGGCCATTATAACCTAAGTCCAGTAGTTGATAAGAATCAATGCAAGAGGAGAAATCTGATCTACCAAATTCATTGACAGCACCTCCACCTCGTTTTTCATGATCATAAAGCACTTGATTGAAGTCACCTGCTAAACACCAATTCCTTCCAAATCTCCTTTCTTGGATACATATGAGGATTTGCATAAAGTATAGTAAAAATCCAACTATCAGGAGAATTTGGATTAATCACTAAATTTATACAATACCTTGAAGTCGAATGTACCAAAATCGGAGGACAAGAATGTCTCCATAAACACCATAAACCACCTAAGAAGCCTTGGGCATCAACCCTCACACCCTCAGGGAAACCAGTTCTCTTGATAACATCTGCTGCCCTCTTGTAACATCCCGTATTTTCAGTATTTAGGGTTTTGTGTTTTTGTGCACGTTATTATATTTACGTGTATTTTACATTAAAAGGGTATTTTGGTCTTTTTTTAAAGTGCGTATTTGAGAAAATAGATTTCATATTTGAGTTCTAAATATTTTATTTAGTTGGTGGTAAAATTTTCATATTTTAATTTTGACGAAAATCGGGCAACGTTTTGACCACCCGGGTGACGTTTTTACCGCAGAAAAATTTTGTTTCGACCCCCGGGCGGATTATTTATAAAAATTTCCTTTTAATTAATCCTAATTTTTGAGACGAAAATAAAATTTATATGAAACATATTTTCTATTCGACGTTATGTTTAATCGCGTAATAATTTAATCGCGCGATTAGAACTGAAGCCGGTTAATATTTAGGGATATGAATTGTGATAAGGTTTTGGATAAGCTTAAATATTTTAATCAATTAGATTGGATTTTATTTTGAAATCCATAAGTTAATTTGATAATTTTTGGATTACAAAACTATATTCTATAATTTTTGAGTTACATAATATATTTTATTCTTTATCCTTTCTTCTTGAACAAGAAAGCTCTCCTATAAATAGGAGGTCTTCTCCTAATAAATTTTCATCCCACCTTGAAGCATTTCCAAGGTATTTTTTTTATGAAGTTTTTAGTAGTTTTTATATATAGTTTCTAATCTTTGTCAAAAAAAAAATATATAGTTTCTAATAGTTTTTATACTATTATTTTGTGTAGTAATTAGTTTAAATAGTTTTATATTCTAGTCTTAGTTAATTAATGAATTTCACATATGCAAATGATATAGCTTAAATAAATAAGTGCTTTTGGCTTAAATAGTGTTTGGTTAATAAATAACTCATTTTATGTTCAAATAGTAGGCTTTTTTTAGATAAATCATAACTAATTATGTTTTGATTATATGCTTTTGAAAATTTATGTATAGGCTTGTATAATTATTCTTAATATGTATAAAAATTTTGGTTTAAAATAAATTGGCTTTAGGAGTTTGATAAATAATACAGGTCTTGGAAAGTTCTGACTAAGATATTTAACAGATAAGTTCCACCTCTCTTACTTGGGAACAATCCGGTGTATTATATATTAAAACTCGTAGAAAAGATAATAAACGATCACTAGTCATAGATATTAGACGATTGATCAAGTTGGCTCTACCTCGCTTCAATCTCTAATATTAATTAAAGCTATTCTATCCCTTTTTATCCTTAAATAATCATAATGATTAAATAGGAAATAAAAGAGGTTTATTTTGTTAAGTGATTATATGACCGAGTTATTAGTAAAAGAGTTTATATTTTGATGAGTTTTAGGTCTAAACTTATCTTGAAAGAATCACTTCAAAGCTTGGGAGGAAAACCTTTTTAAGGTAAGGGGAAGATTCTCTAATGAGTTTTGATAAATCTATGAGTTGTGTGATTGTGTGCAATTGTTGTGGATGAAACTCTTGGATAAAAGTTTGATCAATTTGTTAATGAGATTAATTATATATTAAATATATATTATATATGAAATGATTTGATGTGTTATGATTATGATCATGGTTTGATTGTGATAGTGATATGATGGGTTTACATATATTGTTGCATTCATGCATGGCATAGACCTGACAAATTACTGTCAGCTGATTTTCAACGTAACCTGGACTTATATTAGTCATTTGACTTGCTAGTCATGAGGCTTTTTATGACGTAAAACTAGTTAAGTTTGGACATGGCAATTTATTGTCAGCTGGACTGAAAAATGCTCTGTGGGCTTTTTAGCCTTTTGGCGTGATAAATTATTGTCACTCGACTTCTTTGAGGTCTAACATTTGCATTGGCAGAAATGTCTTTATCTTTTATTCAGCCATACTCATACATTGCATGGAAATCATCATCATGGCTTATTTAAGTCATGTGAACAATTATTGTCTTATTACTAAAATTATTATTTGTCTATGTATAAATTATCTGTTTTATTTGTGTGATTGTCGCGATAAGATTCGTAAAGATGAGGTTTTCACCCTTTCTATGTATTTGCTTGTATTTTCTTGTATTTCAAAGGATCTATAGATGACAAAGAGATTACTCTGGGAGATTTCAATTTTGCAAAAGGTCCCAAGACACGTGGATGGGGAAAGTGGTCTGCCAAAGAAGTTGAGGATACTAAGTAGATGACTTAGGATTTATCAGGAGATAGTCTGGAGTCCCCTTATGTTTTGAATCCCACGGCCAGTGGAGCATCTTCATGACTTTTGTAGTGTAGTTACTACACTTGTATTTTCTTCCGCATTACTCTGATAAATAAATGCCAAGTGTTCGTATGTTTAAATACGATGTGTTTTAAAGTTTTTAATTTTCTCACCATTAAGTAACCATAATCACCGATGGCCCCCGAGAGGTGTCACACCTTTCACCACTAATTCTTGGCTCAAGAATAGCAACAAAATCCAAGTTATAGATTTTGGTAAAATCACGAATATGAGCTGGAAGGTTTTTACCTCCCGCCCCTCTACAATTCTAGATGACACAATTCATTAGACCATGACATCATTTTTTTGGGATTCAATCCCAGCACCACCTTCCTGCATCAAAGCATTATACTGAGTATCTATATCCATAGTGCTATCACTGGATTTAGAGCCCTTATCTTCCAAGATACTAGCAACAAAATTCTCTTTAGTAGTTTTTACTTCCAAAGAAGATCCAGGAGACACACACTCTTGGAAGCTATACCATCCACTGTTGTTCCTTTTAGTTTCCTCAATTGCTCCGCAAAGGCTTTAGTTTCATCATCAATCTGAACTTTTGCATCAAACAAAGGATTCTGCCTTTTGGATTCAAAAGGGAAGATGTCATTCTTTTGTCTCTGCAGAATTTTAACCTGTTCTCTATTAAAGGATTCTGCTACACCATCTTTCTTGGCCACAGTCGGTTGTTTTGGAAACTGGTCATTGGTTTTTTGCCAGACCCAATACCTTGTTTCTTAACACTGCCTCTCGATTTGACTACCTTGGCTTGAGGATTTTCCCCTCCAAGAGGATTTCTCACACGATCAACCTTTTCCTTCTGATTGGGCATTCCAGAAAAGGTAAAATTAGAAGATTTACCACTGGTAAACTTAGTAGCTTCCACGTCAAGTTCTACTTGGCTCAAAACTGCAAAGCAAGATTGTTGCTCAATATCCTCCTTGATAGTAGGCTTACCATTCTTAGAATATTTTTTCTCCACCAACTTCTGATCTCCTTTCCCTAAATGAGGGGAACTCCCTTGATTCTTGCCTCTAGTTGTACATTTCACAAATTTGAATTCAAATATTTTCTCTTCCAAAACCACCTTTGGCTGATCTTTCGGGACATTTGAATTCAAATTCCTTTAAAGCTGGCTTGTCAATGGCTCCTTGTGGCTCCTTCTTCCCCGATTCTGGTTCAACAATGGTGCTAGGGCGAGATTGCTTCTCCATGTGACTCACAGCTTTAGAGCTAGACTTGCTCCCATCAGTTATTTGATTGTCCGCTTCCTTATTTGTACTCGACGACTTCTTAGCCTCCAATAGAGATTGACATTTGTCTATTTTATGGCCATAACGACCACAATGAAAACATATCAGGTGTAAGCCTTCATCCTCTAAATATAATTTCTGGTCATGAACCACTAAATGCGAGAGCAATGTTTATCTAAATCAACTTCCACACATATACGGGCGAATTTGCCATGTGAATGAATAGAAGTTAACTTATCAATCTTCAACATAGTGTCTAGCCCCTCACCAATACGCCATAAAAATTCTAAATTATATAACTCAAAAGGCAGCTTAGGAACTCTTATCCATATGGCTACTTTGCTAGACTTCTCAACATTTTGAAGAAAAAAAGGTCTCCATCTTTGAACAATGAGGTAGTGGTCAGCTATCATCCAAGGACCCTCAAATAAGGCATAATCATAATCCTCCATAGACGAAAAATAGATCAAAAAATGACCCCCTGCCATGTCGACTATCTTTACTGATCTTTTTCGAACCCTTCTCTTCTGAATATAGTTCTCCAACAATTTGTAGTTAACGTATTTCCCCATCAACTTCACAACAAGAGTCTTCCTCCAAGGTTGAGACCACCTATCCCATTCTTCATCTGATAATGGAATAACTAGTCCACCAGAAGAATCATCAACCTTAAGCTCTTCACATGGTTGCACTCCGGCAGCTTTGACCTTCTCCTTCAGAGCTATGACATCAAGTTTCTCCGGAACCACTTCCCCAAAGAGATTGAGCAATTTCTCTTTATAAGAAGGCAATGGTTCTTTTGTTACGTTGCATGCAACATCTTCCTTCACCAGGCTAACTCCATCTTCTTCCCACGTACGAAACTTCTTTTTACTTCTCCGAAACAAATACTCTTCCTCACTACTTTTTCCACTCTCCTTCGAAGGAGTTTGAAAAACCCTAGCAGAGCTCGAGGAAGCCATCTTCTATCAAACACTTGCCTACATGTATCTTCTTTCTTTCCGGAATATAATTTATTGATAGTTGATTAGTTGAGTTAATTTATAATAGTTAATAATTAATTTATAATAGTTAATAATACTATTCTTTTAATCTCTTAGCATGCTGGGGCCCATGCTGATAAAAGTTTTATTTTATTTTATTTTATAATAAAATTAATATAAAATTTTTAATAGAATATAAATAAACCGTAAAAAAAGAATATAAATTAAATAGTTTTTTTGAAAAGAAAATAAGTAGTTATTTTTCGAAAGTAGTAATGTAACATAGGGCCATAAAAATATTAAATATAAAAATTTACTCCTCCATGATAAAATTCTTTAAAGTAATCTTTTAGCTCTTAGCTTGGAGAATTCTCAGAGGGGTACTGCCTACGCGGGCTAGATTAAGCCGCAAGGGTGTGGATTGTCCTACTTTTTGCCAATTTTGTGAATATAGGGAGGAAAATGATTGGCATGTTTTCATTAGTTGTGACAAGGCCATGAATGTGTGGAAAGCCGATGGTCTTGATCATCTCATCACCTCACACATTCAGCTTGATGTGGACTTGAAGGATTTTATTTTCTTCCTGCTAAGTGGCGTTACACAGGTCCAAAAGAGAGATATTGTTATGATGTTATGGTGTTTGTGGAAGAGGAGAAATGACAAGGTTTGGTTGGGAGAGGAGAAGGACATCAATGCTTCGGTTTTTTTGGCAAGGCAATCACTGCATGACTTGGAGCTGGCCAAGGCTAGAAGAGATCGATCCAGCAACTTGCAGCAGCAAGCATGCTGTCAGAATTGGAAAAAACCAGGTGCAGGAGTGCTGAAATGCAATGTAGATGCGGCCATTTTTGATGTTGGCATGTGTATTCGTAATCACTTGGGTGAATTCATCCATGCCAAATCTATGATATTCGAAGGCAACATTCAAGCATCAGAAGCGGAAGCAAGAGGACTTTGGGAGGCTCTATCTTCGGTGGGAAGCTTGGGTTGTAACCAAGTCTTTTCGAGTTAGACTGTAAGTTCATGGTGGACAGTATTCTTGGAGATGCCCGGTGCCAATCGGAGGTGGGAGTTATTATAAATTCTTGCAAGGAGAAATTGAGTTTTTTTCAAACTACTCGGTTAGTTTCATTAGGAGACTTGCGAATTTTGTTGCTCACTCTTTAGCGAGGGCGTCAAAATTCTATGCTAGTCACTAAGTTTATGATTATGTACCAGCTTGTATTTTTGACCTTATTTTAAATGAAATGGAATACGTTTGTCCTTTTCAAAAAAAAGAGTAGTTTTCTTATATCAGCTTATTTATACCATTGAAAAATAATTAAATTCAAGCAAGCGTAATTATTTTTGGGTACAATTACCTTATTTTTGGGTATAATAATGACCGTTTTAAAATAAAATTAATTTAAAAACACATTATTTTTGTTTAATGTAGGGACTAAAAATAAATAAATTGTTTAAGGATCTTAATCAAATATTGTCAATATTATTAGGATCAAAGCCATATATAACCAGCATAAATGTCATGCATTATCTCCTCATTGAAGCAACCATAAGAAATCAACTCGTCAAAATCAAACTATAGAATCAAAATGACGATAGCCACACAAAATTTCTCACAAAAAATAAATCAAAATACATAATTTTTAAAAAATGGAGTTCTCATTATATTATTAACATATTATTAACATGATATAAAGAAATCTACAGGTTTGTTGCATATATATGACTTGAAATAAATGACGCAATGAAAAGAATAAATATTTCATATTTTCATACAATTTAAGCTAACTAATACAAAAAATAATGTGTAACAATAACATTATTTTCTATATGCATTTTACAATACCAACTCATTTGATTAAAAAATAGTACATACCTCCTTTCTTTTTTTTCGGTAGGAAAAATATTTTTTGAACACATTTTTAATACGCATATCGTATAATACACTTGCCCAGATCAGATTTTGACAACTTTTTTTTTTCAAAAAAAGTTTTATTTTTTATTTTTTTTAGATTTTTTTTAATTGGTTAGATTTTTTTTTGTCATTAACCAGATAATGTGAACCATTAACCAGATAAGTGAACTTCGTTAACCAGATAAATAAATGGAACGTAAGTTTGATATTCACCAGATAATGTGAACCATTAACCAGATAAGTGAACTTCGTTAACCAGATAAATAAATGGAATGTGTTAAGTTTCAGGGTTGACATTCACCAGATAATAAGAACTATTAACCAGATAAATAAATGGAATGTGTTAAGTTTCAGGGTTGGCATTCACCAGATAATTTGAACCATTAACCAGATAAGTGAACTCCGTTAACCAGATAAAAAAGAAAAATTTTAAAAAAAATTTGAAAAAAAAAGTGAGATCCATACTATATGGACACGTGTCTGTACAGTACGGACGCGTATGTGTGTCGCTGGTGTGTCGCACGCTGTGTTAAAAGCGTTGTTTTGGGTAGAAAGTACATACCTCCTTTCTAATATTATTTTTTTATGAATATAATGATATACATCCTTTCTAATATCTCATATTTAACATTTAACATTTAACATTAGATGATAAAAGAAAATGTTACAAATTCCTGCAATCACATTTAATAATAACTTAATTACTTAAAACAAAAAAAAAACAACTCAATTACCAAAACTAATAACAAATCCCAATCAGCATTAAATTCAAATTTCAAATATTATTGCTAATCCTAGTCAACATTAAATTTGTATTTCAGCTATTATTGCTAATTGTACATTCTAATCACTGACACTAAATCATAATGACCAAATTAACCCCAAAATTGTTGGACCTTTTCCCACCTAATCCCAGTACCAATAGAGATCCTCTCAATTTCTTGCTACAATATTTCTTTCTTTTATATATAAAAGATTTCTTTTTTTTAAGCATGGTTTGGGGGCTACTGGGCCGTGGTTACTCATAGGTGATTTCAATGAAATTCTTCTTTCGTCTGAAGTTAAGGGAGGTGAATTCCCAACTAGTCAAGCCTTGAAGTTCTCACAAGTACTGGTGGATTGTAGATTGTTAGATTTGGGGGCTTCCGGGAGCTCCTTTACTTGGTGCAGGCATGAGGCTGGCACGCATAAAGTCTCTAAGAGGCTTGATAGGGCTTGGGAGACTGTGACTGGCGTATTCTTTTTCCGGAGGCTCATGTGGAAAATCTGGTACGGGCCCACTCTGATCATAGACCTATTTTCCTCAGGAGTTCAGGCTTTATCCCTGATAGGATTGCTCGACCGTTCCAGTTCCAGGCTGCCTGGTTAACTCATAAGGACTTCCCGCCTGTCGTTCAAAATGCTTGGGGCAGAGGCAACCATCATGTCCCTATCAGCCTGGATCAAGTACGTGTGGACGCTTTGGAATTTAATGAAAAGGTGTTTGGTAACATTTTCCAAAGGAAGAGATGCCTTGAGGGTCGGCTGAGGTATTCAGTAGCTTTGACTATTAGAGAGAAGGCACTTCAAAGAGAATACAATGATGTGCTCAAACAGGAAGAACTCCTCTGGTTTCAGAAATCTAGAGAGAAGTGGGTGAAACTTGGTGACCGGAACAATAAGTTCTTCCACACACAAACAGTCATTCGGAGAAAGCGAAATAAGATTCAGGGCCTCTTCCTGGATAATGGTGACTGGTGCACTGACGCTGAAAGGCTACAGGTGGAAACTATAGCTTTCTATCAGAACCTTTTCACCGTAGATCCATCTACTATCCCTCACGGCATGCACACTGACTTGGTCCCTTACTTGTGTGAAAATGGTAGAGCTGCTTTGACTGCGCCTGTGCTCAGGGCGGAGGTTAGGAGTGCTGTTTTTTCGATGAAGTCCTATAAGGCCCCGGGGCCTAATGAATTTCAACCCCTTTTCTTCAAGCACTTCTGGGACACAATGGGAGATGGTCTGTGGGCACTGGTGGCAAATGCTTTTAGTAGAGGTGCTACTGATGAGAGTGTAGCGAAGACACTGCTAGTTCTTATTCCCAAGGAGAATAACCCTAAGAAGCTAAAGAATTTTTGTCCAATCAGCCTTTGTAATGTCATCTTCAAGATAGTCACCAAAGTGGTTGTTAGCCGGATTCGCCCTTTCCTTGATGACCTTATAAGCCAGCTTCAGAGCAGCTTCACCCCCCAAGAGAGGTACCTCGGATAACGCAATCCTTGCCCAGGAGGTAGTCCATTTTATGCATAATTCCAGGTCCAAGAAAGGTACTATTGCTTTTAAAATTGATCTTGAAAAAGCTTATGACAGGTTAAACTGAGATTTTTTGGAGCTAACCTTGCAGGAGTTTCACTTTCCTATGGCCACCATCAACTTGATCATGAGCTGTGTGAGATCCAGTAGCCTATCCATTCTTTGGAATTGTGCTAAAACTGTAGGTTTCAAACCCACTAGAGGACTCCGGCAAGGAGATCCCTTATCCCCCTACTTGTTTGTTCTTTGCATGGAGAAGCTAGCTCTTAGCATTCAACAGATGGTGGACCTTAGGCAATGGAGACCGATACATATCTCTAAAGGGGGTCTTGGACTCTCCTATCTCTTGTTTGCAGATTTTGCGAAGCCAAGCCTCAACAGGTGCGAGTAGTGATGGATACCTTGGAGGAATTTTGCCAAGCCTCTAGTCTCAAAGTAAATGTGGCCAAGTCTAAGGCCATGTGTTCCATGAATGTCCCGGTGAATACTAAGCAAGCCGGTAAGGAGATTTCTTCCATTCGTTTTGTTGCCAATTTGGGTCACTACTTAGGTTTTCCCTTGATTAATGGGAGAGTGACTAAGGAAGCCTATGGACACCTCATTGACAAAATGCATCAAAGACTCGCGGGTTGGAAGGGTAACCTTCTGAATAAAGCAGGGAGGGCCTGTCTTGCTAGGTCGGTGACAACGATAATTCCGGTCTACACCATGAAAATCCATTACCTACCCCAAAATGTGTGTGATGAGATAGATAAAATCACTAAGAGCTTCATTTGGGGGGAGATGGCGTGTCTCACAAGTGGAATAGAGTCAAGTGGAACACCGTCACCACACCCAAGAAGTTTGGAGATCTTTCGATTCGTGACTCTCGCCTCATAAACATTTCCCTTTTGGGGAAGTTGCTTTGGAGTCTATTACATGAGGAACACAAATTGTGGGTCCGTGTCCTTAGCCACAAATATATCCATGGTACATACATTTGGAGCGCCCCTCATGCAACCAATGCCTCAGTGATCTGGAAGGGCGTGACCAAAGCAGTTGAGGCACTTAAAGATGGTTTTAAGTTTCGAATAGGAGATGGAACATCTTCCCTGTGGTACACGGATTGGACAGGGGAGGGGCTGCCTTGCCTCTCGGTTGACTTTGTGAACATCTCGGATACCAACCTCCAGCTGAGGGATGTGTGCCATGATGGAGCTTGGGGCTTTGATCGATTGATGACTATAATTCCTCAGAACTTACTCAACAATTTTACTAGAAACCATCCACCTACTTATCTTCATGCTGACATCCCTGATAAATGGGTTTGGGGAAGGTCTACTACTGGTACTTATTCTTGTGCCTCGACCTACCAGTGGCTTGTTGTGTGTCATCGTGATTGGGACCCCACCGTTCGATGGACCTGGATTTGAAAGATTGGAGCTCCAGCGAAGATCCAACACCTTGTGTGGCTGTGTATGCATGATGCACTAGCTACCAATAAGCTGAGACACCACTATAATCTAGCGCCATCGCTGCTGTGCCAGAGGTGTTCTTCCAATGTTGAGAACGCTATTCATTGCCTTCGGGACTGTCCCCACTCCAGGGAAGTTTGGTTGCGCATAGGACTGCTTCCCTCTTCTGGTTTTCTTACCTGCTCTGATGCACCTACTTGGATCCAAGAAATAACGTGCGACCCTCATTCTACTTTGTTCATTGCAGCCTTGTGGTGGGTGTGGTGTTTGAGGAATAATATGGTTATTGGCGATGGCACTTGGAGCGTGAATAAAGTCATACGAAGCATTCACCTCTCACATGATGAATTTGTTATTCACTTCCCCTCCAAGCATGTAGATAAGCAGGCGGCCCGCATCCTAGCTCGCTGGAAGGCTCCTCCGCAAGGGGATGTCAAACTGAACGTGGATGATAGCTGTCGAGAAAGCTCCGAAATTATTGGCTTTGGAGGTTTGTTAAGAGACTCCATGGGTAGTTGGATTGCTGGTTTCCATAGTAATGATGGAGTTGGTGTTCCCTTGCAGACTGAGTTGTATGGTATCCTCCATGGCTTAACTATGGCAGTGGAGCTTGGCTTTCTAAATTGCATGTGCGAGACTGACTCTTTGGAAGCTGTTACTTTGATCAACAATAGGACAGTGCATGAGTTTAGCATGTATGCAGGCCTGCTGCATCAGATTAAGGAGGTGATGGATAATGTGGCAGGTATCTCGATCCAGCATGTGTACCGTGAAGCAAACTCCTGTGCAGATTATTTGGCCAAGGAGGGAGTCTCTAGCTCATTTGGCAACAAGATTCTAGCAACCCCGCCCAGCGGGTTAGGTTTGCTACTGCTTAGGGATGCTCTAAGCATATAGGCTTTGCTTTCTTTTTTTGTCTTTTTCTTTGTTACAACACCAAAAAAAAGCATATATAAAAGATTTCTAATAACTTTAATTAATGTTTTATTATTATTATAAGACGTCTAAATTTAATTAATGTTTTTTTATTATTATAAGACGTCTAAAGTAAAAAAAAATATGAATAATTTATAGCTATCAACTAATTTACTAGCCCGATTATTACACTAGTTTTTGTAAACAAACTTTCTCTCTCTCCACTGTGAGACGACCCTTTTATCTTTTATGTTTCATTGTCTTCGACTCAGCCAACGCCAATGGCTGACGTAGGAAGTCTGAATCTCAGCGATTACGAAGAAGAGGTATTGGCTTTTCAAGGGCAACCCAACCCAGAGGGGCGTTTTGAGACTGGTCTGTGTCTGGTTGGTCGCTTCTTGACCCAAAATCCAATTAGGACATACATGATGAAAGAAAGGATGGCGACTGTGTGGCAACCAGGGCAAGGTGTGGCGATCAAGGAACTTGAAAAAGGGGTCTTTCTTTTTCAGTTCTTCCACAGGATTGATCTGGAGCACGTGCTAAAAGGTGGACCATGGCAATTTGATAACCATCTATTGCTTTTGAGCACGGTAGGGGTGGGAGATATTCCAAGCCAACTTCCTCTATATCATGTGATATTTTGGGTGCAGGTCCATGACTTACCGGTGGGATTTATGTCCCTCAAGGTGGGCAAAGGTTTAGGCAACTACATTGGTGAGTTTGAGGAGTATGATGTGAAGAATAGCTCAAATTTCTGGAAGTCTTATATGCGCATTAGGGTGAAGGTGGACGTGTGGAAACCATTGAAAAAAGGCAAGAAGATCAGTATGAACAATGGAGTGGCACGATTGGTTCGCTTTAAGTATGAGAGGCTGATAGTTTTATGTTATTTGTGTGGCTTACTGGGCCACTCTGATCGCCAATGTGACATGCTTTTTCACATGGAGCATGATGATGGGGTTTGGCGGTGGGGGCCTGAGTTGCAGGTTGAGCGGCGAAGGCCAGGCGGCGTGGGGGCGTGTAGATGGTTAAGGGATGATGGTGAAGGATTAGGTTTCGTGGCTAACCCTAATGGTACCAGAAATCTCGGCTCAGATGGCGCAGGGGGCCAATATTTTTCAAATTCAAATTTGAATATTGAAGGCGCTTTTAATGCGAGAGATAATGATCAATCTCATGCACGTTTCATGGGCCATGCAAGTCGTGATAATGAGAGAGGTAAATCTATTGTTATCTATGATGATGCGGTAAGGGGCAAAAAGGGGAGCATATCCGCATCTTATCAGGAACCAACTGCTAAAAATCAGATTCTTGTGGTCACCTTTTCGGATAAAGGATTGCAACTTTCAAATCTAAATCTCTTGATAGAGGAGGATACTGATATGGAGTTGGAAGGTTTAACTGAACGCAAAAGGAAGAGAGCAAACATGTGTGACAATCCGGCAGGGGGTGCGAGTGGAGGGGGCCAATTGATTCAGGGAGGTGATGGAGCACTTATTAATGATAACACCATTCATTTTTTATTGGCAGGACTTGGTTCCCAGGTCTACCTGGAGCCATGACGATTCTTAGCTGGAATTGTCAAGGTTTAGGCCACCTGCGTGCAGTTCCTACGCTAAGGTACCTAATCCGGACATATAGATCGAAAGTTATATTTCTATATAAAACTTTGGTGCATGCGGTTAAAATTGAAGAGGTTAGAAGGAAAATTGGTTTTGATCACTGCTTTGCGGTGGATAGAGAAGGGAGATATGATGCTTTGAGATGTGAAGTAACAAATTACTCGCTCCATCACATAGATATGGTGATTGGGGACCAGCAAAAGGGTGTTTGGAGAGCTACGGGCTTTTATGGGTTTCCGGAGAGGTCTCGGAGATGGGAGTCTTGGAGTCTTCTGAGACGGCTAGCTGGTTTGTCACAGCTCCCTTGGTGTATCATTGGGGATTTCAATGATTTAATATCTCCAAATGATAAGCTTGGGCAGTGTGATCACCCAAACTACTTGATGAAAGGCTTTCAAGAGGCTATAACTGATGCAGGATTGATAGATATTGACATGGAAGGATATCCGTATACGTGGACGTTTGCTCCGAGCACTGATAAAGCCATAGAGCAACGGCTTGATCGTGCTTTTGCTAACCATGACTGGTTAGAGTTGTACCTTCAAGTGAGCCTGCTGAACTTGGTTGTGGCTCGATCTGACCATTCGCCTTTGCTTCTTTGCCGCGAGCCTGTGGTGAGGAATAGAGGCTATCGAAGATTTCGTTTTGAGAACGTGTAGCTTGGAGAGCCTGGTGTGGGTGATGTAGTTCGAGCAGCGTGGGCCAAGGGGACTGCGGGTGATATGGTGGCTAGGTTGGGTGGTTGTGCGAAGAGCCTGGAGAGCTGGAGTAGGAGTTTTTGGACCAGATTTAAAGTAGATATAGAGAAATGTCGTCGCCAGCTTGAAGATTTGAGAGGTCGAAGAGATGATGCGAGTCTGCATCAATTTCATATTATTAAGAATCGCATGTCAGAGCTCATCATGCAAGAAGAAACCTTCTGGCGTCAATGTGCGAAGGTTTTTTGGTTAAAAGAGGGTGACCTCAACACCCGATTTTTTCATGCTACTGCTACATGTCGTGTGAAGAAAAATAGGTTGACTAAAATTCAGGATGCCCATGGCGTTACTACAACTGATCCGGTTCTTATCAAGCAGGTTGCCCATTATTATTTCCAAGATATTTTCGCCCGTAAGACTAGTTGTTATGATACTGTGAAAAGTTGCCTTCAGCCCAGGATCAGCCTGGAAGATAATGCGGCACTCACGAAGCTGTTTAATTGTGCGGAGTTCCATGCGACTTTGTGACAAATGGATTCTAATAAAGCACTAGGTCCTGATGGTTTTAATCCGAGTTTTTATAAGCGCTTTTGGGAGGATTATGCGGATGAGAATTTTGCCATGTGTTGCCTTTGGTTAGATAGAGGAGCTTTCCCTACCTCTATTAATGATACTAATATTGCTCTCATTCCTAAAATTGATAATCTAGCAACTATGAAGGATTGGAGACCTATTGCTCTCTGTAGTGTCATCTACAAAATAATCTCCAAAGTTCTAGCAAATCGGTTGAAGGGAGTGCTCTCCAAATGTATTTTTATAGAGCAATCAACTTTTGTCCCGGGTCGCTCAATTCTAGATAATGTTATGATAGCATTTGAGGTGATTCACTATCTGAAGAATAAATCCTCTGGGCGGTTGGGGGATGTTGTGCTCAAGATTGATATGAGTAAGGCCTATGATAGGGTGGACTGGGGTTACTTAAGGGAAGTGATGCGGAGTATGGGGTTCAATGAGCAGTGGGTGAGTTGGATGATGTTGTGTGTGGAGTCTGTTAATCATTCCATCCTTATTAATCAGGAACAGGTGGGCCCTATCCAGCCAGGGAGAGGACTCAGACAAGGGGATCCGCTTTCCCCTTACCTTTTTATCCTGTGCTCAGAAGGCCTTTCGGCCCTCATCCATCAGGTAGAAAGTAGAGGATCTTCACGGAGTTAAAATCTGCAGAGGAGCGCCTATTATTTCTCACTTATTGTTTGCAGATGATTGTTTTCCATTTTTCAGGGCAAACTATCAGGAGGCACAGGTTATGCAACACATTCTAAATAGCTATGAGGAAGCATTTGGGCAACAAATAAATTTCCAGAAGTCTGAGATATTTTATAGCAAAAACACTACTCAGGAGGTGAAGGATAGTATTACCACCCTCTTGGGAGTACATGCGTGCCTGGGAACAGGGAAGTACTTAGGACTCCCGTCCATGATCGGGAGGAGCAAAAAATCTATGTTCAACTTCATCAAGGAGCGTGTTTGGCGGAAGATTAATTCGTGGGGGTGGCCAATCCTTATCTAGAGTTGGTAAAGAAGTCATGATCAAAGCGGTTCTTCAGTCTATCCCGACCTACTTTAGGAGCATCTTCTTCATCCCTGGGTCTTTGGGGGATGAGAATCAACGTCTTATGAACTCCTTTTGGTGGGGTAGTGGAGGAGCAGCTAACAGGGGTATAAAGTGGTGTCCTGGGACAAATTAGCCATGCACAAGAGTGATGGAGGTATGGGATTTTGGAGCCTTCATGTTTTCAACATTGCACTCCTTAGAAAACAAGGTTGGCGTCTTATGACTCAACCGGATGCACTGGTTTCCAAACTTATCAAAGCTGAATATTCTCGAAGTGTGATTTTCTTGAGGCTCCCTGTGGAAGCAATTCTAGCTATGTTTGGAGAAGCATTCATGAGGCAAAGGTAATTATAAGAGCTAGTTTAAGATGGAGCATTGGAACCAGACTGAATATTTGCGTCTTTGGTGATGTGTGGACTAAAGATAGAGTCTTGATCAAGCCCAATGGTGAAGGTGTGCACAGTCCTTTCTTGCGGGTGCATTGTTGCAGCTCAGGCAAGTGTACTTGATCGTAACTCTTAATAAAAGTGGAGTATAATTAGGACTCCGAATGTCGAACCCACAGAGAATGAGCGAGTACCAGTGAATTATAATTCTATCCTATTAGGCGAGCAATTGTTGTAATTAAGTGATGTGCGCAATTAAAGTAAAGCAACAACGAATTAAGTGCAAGAATGATTTAACAAGTTATGGGAAACCTAGGGGAACCGGGTTCACTTATACTCTACCTTTGAGTTCATAAATCAATTAATAAGAGTTATCTATCATGCAAGAGCACTAACCGCCCACTCTAAATTACTAATGGCTATCCTCGCGTACAGTAGTCTTCCTCCCAACTAATTACTTCGTGGTCCGGGAAATAATTAAGGGAAAGAGCATTAAGTTCAGGTGGGTTTTCTAACTTAATAACTG
Organism: Calophaca sinica; assembly: GCA_037113605.1. Taxonomy (NCBI): domain Eukaryota; kingdom Viridiplantae; phylum Streptophyta; class Magnoliopsida; order Fabales; family Fabaceae; genus Calophaca; species Calophaca sinica. The sequence continues at coordinate 53,637,023 of CM073737.1, forward strand.
ATTAGAAACAAGCCCTAACCTATCCGGCGTATAGCGCGACTTCTTTTATCCTATGGTTCCGTTAACTAAATCATGATCTTGTTATCACAATTAAGTCAACTAAGTAAAGGGTGATCAGGCCTTATAGGATTAAACACAATAGAAATAAAATACCCATGCAATCAGTAGATACTCATATAATTAAAGAACAAAACATCAAAGGCATTGTAAAGGATCCCCCATCACTCCTAGTGATGGGTTTAGCAACTCATTCCTAATGATAATAACATAAACAATAATATAATTTCAGGACCATCCATAACAAGAGAATAAATTCTAAACCGGGACACCCTTTCGGTATGACCGCGGTTCTTAAACACGTTCTTCGTGTCCTCACAAGCTCCGGTAGTGAATCGAGATGGTATCAAGCTTCAAGGAGACAGGAACTCTTCGGAATGGGGCAAGGGTTTGCTATCAGCTCTCAATTGGGGGCTCTTGACTCTGAATTTCGTCAAAAGGTCTTTGTAACATGTTCAGAGCCCCTATTTATAGAGTAGGCTGCGAATTAGGTTTTCAGGCTTCAAATATGCATTAATCAGGGACAGGGTACGGCCGTACCTTTTATATAGATGGCCGTACCAAGCTTAGAAGATGACGTTGACCCGTACCCGTGCGTGTTGTTGCCCTGACATCATTTGGGTACAGCCGTACTGACTTTGACATGGTCGTACTGGGCTATTTTATTGGCGCTAGGTGGTACAGACTGAGGGGGTACGCCCTTACATGGTTTTTGCTCGAGGTACGGCCGTACCCTTGGTTGGTCATGTCGTACCGCTTGTCCAATAGTGCTAAAACTCTCTAAAACTAGCCAGTTTTCGGTCCTTTTTCGCATCTTTTGCTCCAAGTGGTGTCTTCATTATAATTCTGCATAATAAGACATAAATCAGTACCTTTGTGCATTATTTAGCGCAAAACAGTGTAATTAGATACTAAAAATGCCCTATAAATATAAACAAATTGGTGTGTTAACACATCCCTACACTTGAATTTTGCTTGTCCTCAAGTAAATTACATGGGTAATTATAGTAAGAAAAACTAATTCTACTGAATAGGGGCAAAAAAATAAGTGAGACAACAATATGACATTACCAAAATATGCAGTAAATAGAACGTCGAATTAGAGAAGTACATTCAAGTAAGAAGACAATCTGTGATTTTAAGTCACACTCTGACCATCCTCAAAGTGTTTGTAGGTATAGTCATTAACACTCGGATTTTTCAAATGAAAAGGCATTACCATAGGCTTGTACATTGACCAAAAACTCTACTATTAGAATCTATAAGACATGCAAAAGAGGAAATAGGGTATTTCATTGGTTGTAATGGGGCCAAGGTAATAATGTTTGGTATGATAAAAGAAAGAAAATGTCATGCAAATGGTTAGTAACAAATCAACCAAAACAAGCAACCTAATTCTTTTCACCTTCAAGAGCAGCCAATAATCCCAATTTTTCAAGCAAAATATATTTCTCTTTTCAGCAAATAGTGAAGGCATGAGCATTATCACAAAATTTTTCTTTTTTTCTTTTCTTTTTTTCCTCCTTTCATGCATTTATGCAGCAATCAATCATTTTTAAGAACTAGGAGGGAAACAAATCGATATAAGTATTCTTTTCTTTGTAAATAAATAAAAGGGATTTTTGCAACATTATTCAATAAATTTTTGCCATTGATTGCTCTCAAATAAAATTTTCCAAGGTTGACTTCACAGAAGATAATCAATAATAACAAGAAGGGTACCAAAGAAATTAAACATAAAACTTTTAGGCTCAAAAGTGGGCAACTAGTGAGATAATAAAAACAAGTGGTAGTGGCCTGAAGAATTCATAAAATTTGCCCCTTTCCAAATCCACATGCAAATAAATTCATATTCGCTTCGTAATGGTCTCAGCACAAGTTCTAGCATACAGAAATCATGAAAAATATCACTCAAACAAAGAAGAGAGACAAAAGTATGATGTTGCCTCTTATTTCAGGCTCAAAACTCACATTTAATAGCTACACAGAAAGCCAAACTTACAGAACTTCAATGTTAATTTTCAGCAAATTCTAAAACTAGCAATGAATTGATACAATCAAAAGTTGTCATAAAAAAATTGTATAGCCCCTAAATCAGCAAAACTTTAAAGTTCTTCTATAATGGTAAGCAGTTACAAGCACAACCAAGTAATGAACATCATATAAAACTCATTCCCCACACTTATTTCTAGCAGTGTCCCCACTGCGACTATTTCAAAGCAAGCACAATAATATAAGATAAAATTTAAAAATAGGTGCTGTAAAAGAATGTGGAAAGAGACTCCCATCGAAAAAATATCACGAGCAAATTGGTTGGGAATATTGGCAAATATTATGTTTCCTTGTCGCAATACCGATGGAGCTGGTAAGCGGCGAAAGAACTGTGCAACACAAAACTAAAAAGATTTAGAAGCATAGAAATAAAATATATAAACTAAAAATAAAAGCAATAAAATAAAATGTATCCCCTGGGAGTGTACCAAAATATATACATCTCTTTTTAATACAAAAGCAAAGCCTAAGTACTAAAAGAGAAAATAAGGAAAGGTCTCGCATCACTCGGTAGGAGGAAAGGCTGGAAGTGCTGAAGGTGCTTCAAAATAAGTGCCAGCTGCTGGTCCACATGCATCCTATGCTCCACAAAGCTAGTCTGTATCTGGTCAAGATGCATCATGACATCCTCATAAGAGTGGCCCTGTGCTGCTGGCTGAGGCTGTGGTTGTGGTGGTGGTGGTGGGTGCTTCTCTGCTAAGGGGACATAATCTGCAGCCTCGTCCTGCTACTGCTGCTGCTGCTCTAGTCTAATGACCTCATACTCGTCGTGCCCCAATCTTCGCAGAACATCAATGCTGAGAAGGGGCTGAAGGCCAATAGGCTCCATCTCTATCATCGTAGCTCCAGCTTCGGGGCGAACTCCGAGGTGATGGGCTAGATGGGAGATAAAAGAACCCAAGACGATGTGCCCTGTGTTCTGGATCTGGAGATGAACGCCCAACTGGGTGCACGTCCTCAAGAAAAACATTCCGACGTTGCATCGTTGTCCTATCGTCATGGCCCAAAGCAGAAATAAGTTCGGTCTCATCATCGTGTTGTCGCTTAAGGCTCTCCCATTAATGGAATGGGCAATCCATCTGTGCACTGTGCACAAAGCCAGGTCTCTAATCCTACTGGCCTTGGCACGGCTGGGAATGTAGTGGCCATCCCCAGTGAGAGCTCTCTAACTCTTAGAATCCTGCCATCCCTTTGGGATCTCCAGAAGGGCCTCAATGTACTCCGGCGTCTGAACTGACTGCGCCGTCTTAAATCTGAGCCCAATGTTAAACTCGGCCAATGTGATCACGTGGTGAGTCCCATGGATCCAGAATGTAACAACGATCTCCTGCTCCAGCTCTTCCCCTCCGTCTGCACGCTGTGGCTCTCTGTCTCTCATGTGATAGTCATAAGTGGCTAAAAAGTCAATCATTGCCTCCATGTAGAAGGGCTGTCTGACAGAAGCAGCCTGAAACCATCCTATCCCACGCAGCAGGGTCTACACCTCCTCTCGCAGGCCAACCTGCTGAAGGGCATCAAAATTGAGGTATCTCTAAGTATGTGTGTGGACATCCCTCGGCTGTCTGTATCGATCTCTAAACTGTGCTGGGATAAACTGAGGCACTGGCCTAGATCCACGTGATACTGCAGCGGAAGAAGAAGAAGCATCGGTCTTTTTGCGCTTAGGCATTTTCCTGCAAAACTAAATCAAAAATTAAATTTTTAAGTAAAAACTGGATAAGGTACCGTCGTGCTTCCTTAGGTACGGTCGTACTGATGCTCTAAGTATGCCCTGAATTTCTTGGTCAGTACGACCTGACTTAAGTGCTATGTACGGCCATACACTGCCATAGGTACGCTCGTACCTATTGGCTGTCTTTAACCCTAAGGCCGCCAGTACGACCTTCAGTATGGCCTGTTCTTGAGAGGTACAGTCGTACTGCGCTACGGTTTTGTGAAAAATCTACCCTATGATCAGATTTTGTCAATTTTAAGCCTAGATTATAAGTCTCTAAACAATCCTAGGGTTTCTAAGCATGCAAAACCAAGCAAAAACTACTCCTAATCACCTAAAGTTAGAATTAAACAAAATCAAAAACCTAAACTAACGAAAAACTTAAAATAACCAGTAGAACTTCCAATTAATCCACAAATTGAGTTTAGAATCAGTACCTGGATGATCTTGTGAGTGGAAATGCGAAGAAAATGAGAAATGAGGGTGCTCGAATGGAGAGGGTTTTTGGCGTACGTTACGGAGGTACGCCCTTATCTCTTTCTGTTTACCTTATATTCAGCCTCTGGATATGGGATACGGTCGTACCTGGTTTATGTGCGGCCGTACCTTTCTGTTTCTCCGTGTTTTTGAAGATGAAGTTTCGTGGTACGGTCGTACATGGTGGTTGGTGCGCCCGTACCTACTGGTTTTCTGGAAAAAAATTTGAATTTTATATATTTTATAATTTTTTTTGTATTTTTAAATATTCCTAAAATAAATAAAAATAGAGTAGAACAAGAATAACAATGAAACAAATAGACAAGAGATAAAAAATAAATAAAAAAATGTTAGTAACCAAGATTGCCTCCTGGTAGCGCTTGTTTAACGTCCCGAGCCTGACGGGTCAGAGGACTTAAGAATCAATCCTCAGTGAGCAATAACCCATCTTTGACATTACCTTTGGTCTTCTCACCATTGGGGAACACATCAAAGTAGTCACTTGTTTCTGAGTGGTCCATGATCCACTGTCGCGCACGGATCAAAATAATTGAAATAAGAATGTAGTAACAAGGCAGTTAACCTTGGTCGTCTCACAAGGATCTCTAATTAACAATGACCAATAGCAAGAACACGCAAAGAACGGAATGGGGGGTTGTTTCGTGAAAACAATTTTAATTAATAACAAAAATCACTTGATAATAACAACCAATCCACTGGTCACAGAAACTTTCACTTCGGATCTATCACAGGTTCAAAAGATTATTCTAATTCGTGTTCTAATCTTGTTTGATCACAGAATTAACCAATCAAGCAGGTGATTAATCCTATACGAATTCCTACTGGATTAAGCATCACAGAATTCAATTGATTATAAATAAGGAACACGCGTCACAAACATATAATCAATTTAACAACCGAATTCATCAAACCTATAACTAAGCGTCATAGACCATATTGATCTCTATTCGAACTAAACCAAAACAAGCGTTAAGTTTAATTCCAACAGTCTCAAATCAGAGAGCAAAACCGAAATTAGATGATTAAGCATTAATATGTAAAACGATTTTGCAAATAGAAATTAGAAGAGATGAAGGATCAAAAGAGAAAGAAGTAGAACACAAAAACGAAATTAATATTAATAACCAACCTCAAGATCCTCTATGAAATCCTTAACCAGTGAATTGATCGAAAAGAATTAGCCTTCCATTGAAGGTTTCATCACAAAACAAAAATTAAGAAGGGGAGAAGGAGAAAAGATTGCTAAAACTCAAAAACGGCAAAATATTCAAAAGTAATCAAAAAGGTCCATCTTAAGACTCTAAAAATCCTATTTATAATGTCTCCTTAGGTTAATCTAGGTAACCTGAAGTTTATGACCAAAGAGAAGGGCCCAAAAGAGATTAATTAGCCCAATAACAACTAATCACATGAGTAATTGATCCAAAACTCGCAGTGAACCTCGCCTGCAGCAGTAAAGTGGATTTTCGACCATCAAAACGGCAGAACTGGGCTTTGATGCCAACATAAGAATTGTAGCTCTGCTTCTTAGCTTTCCAACGCCATAAAGAGCACTGAAATCGGACAAGTATAGCCCAAGTTATGGCCTATAGAAGCGACATGGGTCAGGATGTAACAAAATCCGAAAATTAGCAAATAATTCCACTAAAGCCCAATCCAGACCCAAAGATATAAAACCATGTTAAAAAGTAGTTGTTGGGCAAAACACACAATTAAGAACATCAAGTGCAAAGCTATAAAAGATGCATTAAAATGCATTGATCAAATTCTCCCACACTTAAGCTTTTGCACTCCGAGCAAAACTCATGGTCAAAACAAAGCAAAGATGCATTTCCAATGAATCCCAAGGATGCATAGTGGCAAGCAAAATGCTCATTCAAGGTTTCAAGGACTCATGCCAATCATGAACAACATCTTATTACTTTCAAAGCAAACAAGAGGATAGAATAACCAAGGAATGCATCAAAAGTGATAGAATCCTCACAGAAAAATATTTCTCTTAAACTCTCAAGCGTCTAGGCTAATGTTTACACTCAAATCACATCATGAAAGCTAGCACTACCATAGGCTTGACAAGACTCTAACATCCACACTTGAAACACATGCACACAAAGATCAAAAAGTCTTTATTAAGGTTATAATGGGGCTAAGGTCAAGGTGGGATAATTGAAAGGGTAACTAGGCTATAAAATCAAAGAGGATAGAGGAGCAATGGAAAACAATTGTCAAATAATCATGGGGGCAATTCAACCAATTTTCAATCCATTTTTCCATTTGCACACTTTTTTTTAACCAAATGTTGTGCCCCACTATTTTTATTATTATTATTATTATTATTATTATTATTTTTTACACTTGCCGAATTTTCAATAGAGCACAACATTAGATATTCTAACACAACCACATTTTTGAGCACCCCCACACTTATGCAATATTTATTATCATATTTTTTTCAAAGCAAAACTCCTTTATCCCCTAAGATTGGGTCATATCATGGTTTTTCACTTTTAGGCTTGTAATGAGCTATCCAACAAAGAATGGGATAAATAGGCTCAAAGGGGCTAAACAAAGGGATAAATGCAAGGTATGCTTATTTGGCTAGTGGTTAAAAAGAACAAAAATTGCCTAGATCATTTCAATGCATGCATGTGAACAAAAGTTTTAACAATAGTCAAGTCAAGTTCTAGAGTAACCAACAATCATGAGTGAAATCACACAAGAAAGAAAGAGAATGGCAAAGTGTATTCCATCCATTATAAGGCCCAAATCTCACCAAGGAAAATGATCTATCACAAAAGATGCACAATTTAATATTCCAATCCAACTTATCACACTAAGAATGCAAGGAAGTCATCCATATCATGCCACGAGACCTATAGTCCTAGAATAGTGAAATCACTCCCCACTCATATAAACCAAGAAATCCAATGAAAATGCATGCAAATTTTTTTTTATAATAACAAAAAACTCAAAACAAAAAAAACAAAAACAAAACTACGCTAAAAGATCCCCCCCACACTTAAATCACACATTGTCCTCAATGTAAGCAACAAGTATATAATAAGAGTAAGGAGTAAGGAAAGAAAACTCCCTCTTCAAGGTGGCTTTTTCAAGTGGAGCTCTTCTACAGTCTCCTCTTCAAGTGCGGGGCTCTCATGGAAAAGCTTGAGGCGGTGTCCATTGTCTTTGAAGACTTTACTGGTGGCTTCACTTTTTATTCCCTTTGCATCATAAGGAAAAGTGCTAGTTGCAACAAAAAGGCCAATCCACTTGGATCGAAGCTTACCCGCCATGATTTTAAGGCGAGAATGGAACACACGGAAATGTTTGATTTTCTTCTTCTTCACAACATCCTTCTTCTGCTCAATGGTGGGAAGTATCTTGGTGGATGGAGTTACATCAGAAGCTTGCAGTGTAGCAACATCATTTGTAACATTAACAGGCATAACCATGCAATTTGTAACATCAGAATGAGTATCTTCAACTAAGTCAGCAAGTACTTCTATTTGAAAAAGAGAAGGCTCTTCCATGGGATGCTTCATAGTAGCATTAAAGATGTTAAATTTAACTATACTATCCCCAAATTCCAGGGAGAGTGTTCCAGCATAGACATCAATCTTGGTTCTTGCTGTTCTTAGGAATGGTCTGCCTAGGATGATAGGTGCCCTGCTGATTGTGTCTCTCCCTCCATGTCCAGAATGTAAAAATCTGCAGGAAAAATCAAGTCATTAACCTTAACAAGTACGTCCTCCACAAGTCCAGTAGGGTGAGCATTGCTCCTGTTTGCCAACTGAATAACAACACTTGTACTCTGCAAGGGTCCAAGAGCCAGAGAGTTAAAGATGGATGTAGGCATCACATTAATTGAGGCACCTAAATCCAGCATGGCATTTTCAAATTTACTCTCGCCTATGGTACATGGAATAGAAAAATTCCTAGATCCTTGCACTTTTGGGGCATCATGGGTCAGATGAAAGTGTAAACATTGTGACTCATGTTGACCTTTTCATTTCCCTTCAGCCTTCGCCTCCTTTTGTGTGTGCACAACTCTTTAAGGAACTTAGCATATCTTGGAATCTGCTTAATCGCCTCAAGGAGAGGTATATTAACTTCAACCTTCCTAAATGTGTCCAAGATTTCCTTATCTTTGTCTGTCTCATCCATCTTCTTAGTTATCGCAGCCCTTTGGGGAAAGGGAAGTGGTATAGGCTGTGCATCATCATCATCAACAGAGGTAGGTGTAGAAGGTGGCTTATCTTTTTTTCTGCTGTTGCCACTTGCATTTTCTGCTGGAGGAGGTTCTGGAGTGTCAACAACTTTGCCAGACCTGAGAGTAATTGCACTGACATTTGCACTGACATTTGCACTGACATTTGGATTCACTATTAGTTGAGCAGGCAAATTGCCCGACCCCTGAGACTGCATCTGATTAATGGAAGTTGCTAGCTGTCCAATTTTGTCTCTAAATTCTGAATGGTTGAATCTGTTCTCTGCTGAAATTGGAGATTTTGGAGTGTCACTTGCTTAACAAGGTCTTCCAATGAAGGTTCAGATTTTCTTTGGGGCGATTAGGCGGAGTTGCGGCTTTGCTGTGTAGAGGCATCTCCCCATCTCAGGTTTGGATGGTTTCTCCAATGGGTTGTACTGTTGGAAGACAGATCATAGTCACCGAGGCCTATCATTGAATATATTTCTTTGCATAGGCCTGAGGAGTATTAGCATTGTCACTCTCCGCAATGTAGGACATGCATCCAGAGGGTGCTCTGCAGAGGTGTAAATACCACAAACTCGCCGCTCGAAGTTTTAGTTACAAATAACTTTTCCACCAATGAAACAAGTTTATCAAGCCTGGTCTCTAAGTTTTTGTGTTCGCACAGATCTCATTGACTCCTTTTGTCAAGACTAATCAATTGTTTCGGTAGTGAATCACGAGAATTAATGGACATGTTCTCAATCGTGCTTGCATCTGGCCGGGTTTTATCCACAAGTGCTCCTCCGCTAGCAAAGATCCATGATGTTTGGTCCATAGCAAAGAAGCCTTCATAAAAATACTGGATGAGCAAATTGCTCGTAAATTTGATGGTGAGGCAACTTGCACACAACTTTTTGAATCTCTCCCAAGATTCATGCAAAGATTCATTCGCAATCTGCTCGATGCCACATATTTCCTTTCTAATTGAAGCAATTTCAGAGGCAGGGAAGAATTTCTCCGTAAACAACTTCTTCAATTCATTCCACTTGTCACGTAACCTGGTTGAAGGTAGTACAACCATTCCTTGGCAAAGGTCTTGCAATGAGAATGGGAAAGCCCTCAGCTTGATGTGGTCTTCTAGGACACCTTGAGGTTTCATGGTGGAGCATACAATATGGAACTCCTTAAGATGTTTGTGAGGATCTTCACCTGCAAGACCATGAAACTTAGGAAGCAAATGTATTAAGCCAGATTTAAGCTCAAAAGGCACCTCAACATCAGGGTATTCAATGCATAAATCATTATAAGTGACATCAGGTGCATCAAGTTCCCTTAATGTTCTAGCAGCCATTGTATCAGAATCAAAATCAAAATCAAAATTAGAATCAAATAGAGTATGACTAAATAAGTTATAATTATCACTATCACTATCACCTATATGATCACTACTTATGTTATTACTAGTCATGCATCATAAACTAACAAATCAGAAAATACCAACAATGTCCTAATAGCTAAAACACTAAAGAAATCGAGAAACTCTATCAAATAAAATCTAAAAAATCTAAAAACAGCACCAAAAATCTCTAAAAATCAAATAAAGATTACGCTAATTTTTTTAGATTTTTTTGAAAAAAAAAAATAACAAAGTGGTCTAAACGATGGAATTTCGGATTTTTAGCCTCTACTCCCTATATCAGTCTCTGATATGGGACTTTGGATCCTTGATTTTTTCTGGATTTTCTGGCCAAATTTCGGAGCAATCCGAGCAAGTTGATTGAAAACCGATTTTTTAACTAATCAATGTCAAATCCGAGGTTAAGACCTGAAACACAACAAAAAACATAAAACCAATTGTTAGAGACATTAGTAGGGTCCTTGAATTGGCAACTATTGATCAGAGATCCCCGGCAACGGCGCCAATTTGATCCATTGTCGCGCACGAATCAAAATAATTGAAATAAGAATGTAGTAACAAGGCAGTTAACCTTGGTCGTCTCACAAGGATCTCTAATTAACAATGACCAATAGCAAGAACACGCAAAGAACAGAATGGGGGGTTGTTTCGTGAAAACAATTTTAATTAATAACAAAAATCACTTGATAACAACAACTAATCCACTGGTCACAGGAACTTTCACTTCGGATCTATCACAGGTTCAAAAGATTATTCTAATTCGTGTTCTAATCTTGTTTGATCACAGAATTAACCAATCAAGCGGGTGATTAATCCTATACGAATTCCTACTGGATTAAGCATCACAGAATTCAATTGATTATAAATAAGGAACACGCGTCACAAACATATAATCAATTTAACAACTGAATTCATCAAACCTATAACTAAGCGTCATAGACCCTATTGATCTCTATTCGAACTAAACCAAAATAAGCGTTACGTTTAATACCAATAGTCTCAAATCAGAGAGCAAAACCAAAATTATATGATTAAGCATCAATATGTAAAACGATTTTGCAAATAGAAATTAGAAGAGATGAAGGATCAAAAGAGAAAGAAGTAGAACACAAAAACGAAATTAATATTAATAACCAACCTCAAGATCCTCTATGAAATCCTTAACCAGTGAATTGATCGAAAAGAATTATCCTTCCATTGAAGGTTTCATCACAAAACAAAAATTAAGAAGGAGAGAAGGAGAAAAGATTGTTAAAACTCAAAAACGGCAAAATATTCAAAAGTAATAAAAAAGGTTCATCCTAAGACTCTAAAAATCCTATTTATAATGTCTCCTTAGGTTAACCTTGGTAACCTGAAGTTTATGACCAAAGAGAAGGGCCCAAAAGAGATTAATTAGCCTAATAACAACTAATCACATGAGTAATTGATCCAAAACTCGCAGTGAACCTCGCCTGCAGCAGTAAAGTGGATTTTCGACCTTCAAATCGGTAGAACTGGGCTTCGATGCCAACATAAGAATTGTAGCTCTGCTTCTTAGCTTTCCAACGCCACAAAGAGCACTGAAATCGGACAAGTATAGCCCATGTTATGGCCTATAGAAGCGACATGGGTCAGGATGTAACAAAATCCGAAAATTAGCAAATAATTCCACTAAAGCCCAATCAAGACCCAAAGATGTAAAACCATGTTAAAAAGTAGTTGTTGGGCAAAACACACAATTAAGAACATCAAGTGCAAAGCTATAAAAGATGCATTAAAATGCATTGATCAGTCCATCCATGCAAGCCCTGAGTACTTTTTAGGTGGGTTCATTGTATACTCACAGTCTTCACAGATGTAAATTGGCTTATCTAAGCTGGGTGTGAAAGTCTTAATGAATTTCTTCATCTAATGAGAATGGGAAAATCATTAGCTTTGCTTCATCTGGAGATAAACATTCAAATTTTGCGTTCCTCATCTTTCTGCAAAACTGTTTCATGTGCTCAATGAGGTCCTGTCCTGTGGTTCATTTGAGTTGCAAACTTGACACTTCTAAGATTATAGATGGATCTAATTTGAAATCTGCAAATTCCTCTTGAGTGACTTTCTTGGATCCTCGAAAGAATTGGAATAGATCCCTTCTTTCTTCTAGTGTGGACTTGAAGACTCTTAAAAATTCTTCTTTTAATTCTTCCCAACTTGAAAAGTGGTGCTTGGGGTAGATTGAGAACCATTCTTTTGCTATTCCTCCTATAGAAAGAGGAAACAATTTAAGCTTTATTCTTTCAGCTTTAGCTCTTGCAAGATTGTTAGATTTTTCCAAGCCATAAAAATTCAGCAAATGACAAGAAGGTTCATCACTATCAAGTCCCTTAAACTTGGGAATACATAATGTATCTAAAATCAAAGAGGGGGTTATATCTTTATCTTGCTCTATAGAATTACTATCTTGTTCTTCAACTTGCACTTCTTCACCTTTTTTAGCTTTTATGTCCTGCAAGAAACAACAAGAAGCACTAGAGGGAGAAATTCTGTTAGAATTATATATATTAAATATTTCTTCCTCATCTTTAATTCTTAGAGTCATGGTTCCCTTTTTCACTTTTATGGTAGCATCTCCTGTTGCCAAAAATGGTCTTCCTAAAATAATAGGAACATCCTTGTCTTCCTCCATATCCAAAACTACAAATCCACAGGAAAAATAAATTTTCCTACCTTTACTAGCATGTCCTCTATTATCCCTCTTGGGAAAACAAGAGTTCTGTCAGCTAACTGCAGAGATATGTAAGTACGTTGTGGTTCCTGCAAATTCAGTTTCTTCCAAATAGACAAAGGCATTAAATTTATACTTGAGCCTAAATCACATAGTGCCTTAAATGTATGATTACCAATTGAACAAGAAACATCAAAAGTTCCTGGATCTTTAAGCTTGGGTGGTAATTTCTTTAAAAGAATAGCAGAGCAATCCTCATTCAACTTAACAGTCTCATTTTCTATTCTATTTTTATTAGAAATTATTTCTTTCACAAATTTAATATATTTAGGGACTTCAGAGACAATTTTAGTCAATGAAATATTAACAGACAATTTTCTAAGTTTTTCCAATAATCTCTTATCTTGCCTACTTTTACAAGAACTTTTAGAATCCTGAGAAGAGTTACTTACCTGCTGAGACTCGGTTTGAGTCTTCTCTTCTTTTGGCTCCTCTTCCTCCATGAAGATTGCATTGCACTTTGCATTTGGATTTGGCTCCACTTGACTTGGGAGTGCTCCTTTTTCTCTTTGAGTCACTGCTTTCAGCACAAATGTCATTTGTTCGCTCAATGTCTTTTGACCTGCTGCTTGCTCAGTGACTATTTTCTCCAAGTTGCTACACCTTTCATTCATTTGTCCCATAATGGTACTAATATCATTTTCTCCGGGACTTTTATCATGCTGACCACGATTTTGCATATGTGGGGGCTTATAAACATTCTGATTTTGGCCCTGGGGTTTCTATTGATATTTCTATGAAAAGTTTGGGTGATTCCTCCAACCGAAGTTGTAGGCATTTGAATATGGATCATTCTGCTTATGCCCAATATAATTCACCTCCTCAGTGCAATCTTTTGAATCATGAGTTGTAACTCCACATAAATTACAAGATGCCTTAACTGTCTTATTTTCTATAGCCTTTGGCCTTTCTTCAGTCTTCTCCATAAAACCGGCTAAAGCTCTCATACATGGGTATCTGTGTCTTTGCATATATTTTAGCATAGCGTCTTGCATCCCCGATTTTGGGTCAAAGTCTTTCTGGCATATAGCAATGACTTCTTCGAATTGGTCTTCAATTGCCATACAACTCCAATCATTCTGAGAACTAGACTGCCTTTGTACTGCCATCAAAGTCTCTAACTTCTTAGTCATTGCCTCCAATTTTGCTTCTAGAGCTGTGTTGGTTTCCACTTTGTAGATATCTACTTGTTGGTTCTTCTTTCCAGGATGTCTTTCATTAGCAGACCATTGAGCATTGTTCTGAGCCATTTCAGTTATAATATCAAAAGCCCCAGTGGGTGTCTTCTTTCCGAAAGATCCTCCACAAGCAGCGTCAATAGCTCCTCTAGTTTGCATATTGAACCCATTGTACAAAATCTGAAGCTGCTGCTATTTAGTGAAACCATGATGAGGACAGCTTTTCATTAAATCTTGAAATCTTTCCCATACCTCATGCATTGATTCTCCTTCATTCTGGGTGAATCCAGATATATCAGCTCTCAGCTTCGCAGATTTTGCGGGAGGAAAGTACTTGTTTAGAAACTTCATTTTCAGGTCCTCCCAAGTAGTAATAGAATTAGGTTGGAATGAATCCAACCATAACTGTGCTTTTCCTTGCAGTGAGAAAGAAAACAGTCTTAATTTGATTGCCTCTGGTGATACTCCTTCACACTTGACAGTATTAGCAACCTTATGAAATCTCTTAAGATGGGCATTCGGGTCTTCAGAAGATAAGCCAGAGAATTGTATTGCAGATACCATAGAGATCAATGCTGCTTCAATTCAAAATTGTTGTCCTCAATTGCCGGATAGTTGACACTGTCTGCCACATCCATAGTTGGTGTGAAGTACTCGTTCAACGTTTGTTCCTCAGCCATTGCTAACTGCTGTCTTCTCAACAATCTGAGTGTTCTTTCAATTACAGGATCGAAAATCAGTTTAGGATGTTGAGACCTTGTCTGCATACACCAAAGAAAACCAAATTAGAATGTTTCAGAAAAAAAAATAACAGAAAATTAAATAACTAAATAAAATTATGCCTAATGTGAATAAAATCTATAATTTTACTAATATTGCAATCATTCCCCGACAACGGCGCCAAAAACTTGTTGCGGCTCAAGCAAGTGCACCTGATTGTAACTCGTAATAAAAGTGGAGTATAATTAGGACTCTAAATGTCAAACCCATAGAGAATGAGCGAGTATCAGTGAATTATAATTCTATCTTATTAGGTGAGCAATTGTTGTAATTAAGTGATGTGCGCAATTGAAAGTAAAGTAACAACGAATTAAGTGCAAGAATGATTTAACAAGTTATGGGAAACCTAGGGGGAACCAGGTTCACCTATACTCTACCTTTGAGTTCATAAATCAATTAATAAGAGTTATCTATCATGCAAAAGCACTAACCGCCCACTCTAAATTACTAATGGCTATCCTCACGTACAGTAGCCTTCCTCCCAACTAATTACTCCGTGGTCCAGGAAATAACTAAGGGAAAGAGCATTAAGTTCAGGTGGGTTTACTAACTTAATAACTGATTAGAAACAAGCCCTAACCTATCCGGCGTATAGCGCGACTTCTTTTATCCTATGGTTCCGTTAACTAAATCATGATCTTGTTATCACAATTAAGTCAACTAAGTAAAGGGTGATCAGGCCTTATATGATTAAACACAATAGAAATAAAATACCCATGCAATCAGTAGATACTCATATAATTAAAGAACAAAACATCAAAGGCATTGTAAAGGATCCCCCATCACCCCTAGTGATAGGTTTAGCTACTCATTCCTAATGATAATAACATAAACAATAATATAATTTCAGGACAATCCATAACAAGAGAATAAATTCTAAACTGGGACACCCTTTCGGTATGACGGCGGTCCTTAAACACGTTCTTCGTGTCCTCACAAGCTCCGGTAGTGAATCGAGATGGTACCAAGCTTCAAGGAGACATGAACTCTTCGGAATAAGGCAAGGGTTTGCTATCAGCTCTCAATTGGGGCTCTTGACTCTGAATTTCGTCAAAAGGTCTTTGTAATATGTTCAGAGCCCCTATTTATAGAGTAGGCTGTGAATTAGGTTTTCAGGCTTCAAATATACAGTAATCAGGGACGGGGTACGGTCGTACCGTTTATATACACGGCCGTACCGAGCTTAAAAGATGACGTTGACCCGTACCCGTGCGTGCTGTTGCCCTGACATCATTTGGGTACGGCCGTACTGACTTTGACACGACCGTACTGGACTATTTTATTAGCGCTAGGTGGTACAGATTGAGGGGGTACGCCCTTACATGGTTTTTGCTCGAGGTACGGTCGTACCCTTGGTAGGTCAGGTTGTACCGCTTATCCAGTGGTGCTAAAACTCTCCAAAACTAGCCAGTTTTTGGTCTTTTTTCGTATCTTTTGCTCCAAATGATGTTTTCATGATAATTCTCATAATAAGACATAAATCAGTACCTTTGTGCATTATTTAGCGCAAAACAGTGTAATTAGATACTAAAATGCCCTATAAATATAGACAAATTGGTGTGTTAACATGCATCAGCTTATGAGGCAGGATAGTAAGAGCTGGGATGAGGAAGCGGTGCAGCGGTGGATCCACCCTGACTCAGTTGCTTCAGTAATGAGTACGCCATTGCTTGCGGCAGCTAAACATGATACCAGAATCTGGTGGCCGGATAGATGTGGCCAAGATACGCTCGTCAAATTTATAGATTATGCCTGCACTGTGTCCCAAAACTAGTGAGTCAAGGTTCAGCTGAGATGGATTGATCTCTGGTCTCTTTCAATACCACCGAAGGTGAAGAACTTCCTTTGAAGAGCTTGCCACGATTGTATTCCAATTAAGAGTGCACTCAGAACGAGAGGTGTAGATATTGATCCGGCCTGCCCTTGGTGCAACTCGGGGGAGGAGACACTATCCCATGTCCTCCTAACATGCCCAAAAGCTAAAAGCTGCTGGCGCAGTGTCCATTTTGAGCAGCTGCTTTCTCAGCAGGAGCATGTTGGTTGAAGGTTTCGGGAGGTGTTTTTCTCAATCCTGCAACAGGCCAAGGGAGAAGAACAACAAACTTTTGTTATGACTCTTTGGAGTATTTGGAGGGGAAGAAATGTCAAGGTGTGGGATGGGGTAGTGGAGTCTGCTGCGGCCATCACTGGTCGTGGACATTCCTGTTTGGAGGAGTGGAGCAAAGTGAGAGAGCATGTGGCGGCTCCCTCTAGCAGGACAGGAACTGATATGAGCAAGTGGCGTAGACCCCTGCCTGGTTTGGTGAAGTGTAACATTGATGCCTCTTTTTCCTCAAGCCTAACCCTGTTGGTATTGGTTTGTGTCTTAGGGATGAGGTTGGTTTTTTCCTTGCTGCCAAAACTTGCGATTTCCAACCCCTGCTTGACGTTACTTTGGGTGAAGCTTTGGGCTTAAGGATGGCTATTGACTGGATGTTGGAGCTTGGCCTGGAGGATGTGGTCTTCGAGATGGATTCTAAACTTGTGGCAGATAGTCTTAAGCCTAGTGCTATTGATGTCTCTGAGTTTGGATCTATGATCAATGATTGTAAGGAGATGCTCTCGTCTTTTTAAAAAAACTCTCATGTAGAGTTCACTAGGAGGCATGCCAATATGGTTGCTCATAGCTTAGCAAAAGCGGCCATATACACGGCTAATCCTCACGTTTATCATGATATCCCAGCATGTATTGAGACCCTTATTTTGAATGAAATCCAATAGTTTTCTTTTGTCAAAAAAAAAAAACTAATTTACTAGCCACTAAAATTATCCAATTTATAAATTTGACCAACTAAATTTATTTTTCCACTAAAGTTTTTATAACTCAAAATTTTATAATTTTTAACTCTAATCAACTTAATTTTATGTAATAAAAAAAAAACTTAACTCACACAAATCCATCAAACATCCCTCACAGTCCCAGTAGTCCACTATTTTAAAAGAAAAAAATTTATTGTATTAAAAAAAACCTCAAAATTCCATAGCACTCACTCTCCCTTTTACTAAATTTCATTTCATTTTGGCCTTTTATTTTCCCCCCTCCCCCACTTAATTTCCCCACCTCCCGAGCCTAATGAAAAGACTAAAATACCCCCACTTAACCCTAATCCCCTCATTTCCTCACCCTCACTCACTGCTCCTCCTCACCTCCCCACCTCCCTCGTGCTCACTCTCTCTCGCCTCACCTCCCCTCATTTCCTCACCGTCCCTCTCAGGCTCTCAGTCCCTTCTTACTCAGTCACGTCGTCTCTCTCCCTCTCACCCAGTCCCTCTCTCGTCGTCTCTTTCCCCTCCCTTATCGTCTTCCAGGTACGTCATTCCCCCTTTTATTTATTTTTTTCTGTTTTCTCTGTGAATTCGGACTTTAGAATTTGGAGTCCTCCGGACACAAGAGTCCGGATGTGGAAATTGGAGTTTTCTCAATTTGAACGTCCGGACTCTTGTGTCAGGAGGACTCAGGATTCTAGAGTCCGGATTCACAGAGAAAGAAAAATACAATTTATACTTCCGGACTCTTGTGTCCGAAGGACTCTGGATTCTAGAGTTCGGATTCACAGAGAAAACAGAAAAAAAAAATTTATGAATAATATAATAATAACCATATTAACATTGATTTTATAATATTATTTTACAGGATTATGGCACGTACGATGGGTCGTGGATCCGCTAAGGGTGGTCGTGGTGGTTGTGTACCTGGTGGTCGTGGTGGTCGTGCACCTGCTAGGGGTGGTCGGATATCAGCTCCTGTTGATGACCGCACTGCATCTACTATGTCGCTGCGCCATCGGTAGAGTCGAGCAAGCCGATCTCAAAGACGCAGAAGTGGAGCCAGATTTCACCAAGATTTCAAAGAAGACATGAGTCGGTGGTAGAGCCGGTACAACAGCCAGACGTGGAGGCGGTACATCAAGATCGGGGGTCGCGATCGTGACCCTGAGTCATTCCTGGGGCCCATACAGCATCGGGTTCGCCGCTTATGGACGAGAACATGTCGCCGCACGGTTGTGGCTTCAGCCCGACGTGAGTAATAGTATTTATGTTTTTTACATGATTTTCATATATTTATATGTAATTGACTTATACTGTGTTGTTTTGATGTCAGTTGCGGAGAGAGATTAGGGTGATCAGTCACGGCACCAGCGTATCTAGTTTTGCCCCTCATGCGGAGATTCAGGCTCTTTTGCTCGAGTCGGCCGATCCACTCAGCGCTTCCTACGGGTCAGCCGACAAGGGCGGATCGATCAATGCCTTTGTGGACCGGTGGCATTCAGATACTTCCAGCTTCCACCTGTCGATCGGTGAGATGACGATCACTCTGGATGATGTCTCACAGCTGCTCCATATTCCAGTGATGGGGACGTGGTACACCACGGGATAGCCAAATAGGCAGACAGCTGCTGCTATGCTGATGGAGCTGTTAGGCGTCCCTAGAACTGTAGCGGATGCTGAGATTGAGAGGAACAGATGTACTTCTGTTCGACTGGAGTGGCTGCACACCGAGGTATACACGAGCCGCTGCGATGAGCGAGAGTGGGACACGGGCAAACGTGGCTTACCTATTGCACCTTGTCGGCACCACTTTGTTCGCCGAGAAGAGTAGCTCCTTGACGCGTATAGGATGGCTGCACATGTTTAGGGACTTGAGCCGTGTCGAGACCTACACATGGGGTGCCATGGCCCTCACACATTTGTACGACCAGCTCAGGGATGCGAGCAGGTTTAAGACGAAGCAGGTGGAATCTTTTATTATACTTGTAAAGCGCTAATTAAAGAGTATCTGAATTTTTAATTTTCACAGGGTCACGCCCTCTTCTCTATCAGCTTTCTCTCACAGGGTCACGCCCTCACTTATGTTTGGCGCTCTCAATTTTCATTAGGTTGCTGTCTTAGAGTTCCTGGAAGGAGGAGCAAGAGGTAGCCGCCGACACACACAATAGAAAATCAATGAGATTGAGTTACCTTCTTCCTAATTAAGGTCAGGGTTATTTTTCAGATCTGAAAAGCTTCTGTTGCGGCCGTTTTCTCGACGCCGTTGCAGCCGCAACACGCGGCGTGATTTCTATTCCCTCTGTGATTTCGGTATTTATCGGTATCGCCCGCTCCCGTTACCGTTTTGTCGCGTCCGAATCATGCATATCGGAACGATATTTAAAACCCATCGTTGTTGTTGCTTTTGTTAGTGTGTGAAATGCAGGAGGACCATTAAACGGAGGGGGGGAACCAAACCAAACATGCTGTAAAAATGGACGCTGCTGACATCTTCGAGATTCCTCCCCCAATTCACCTCCTCAAAAAGCAGAAAAAACGTGGAGTGAGTATGCTTCCTTCTCCTACCACCAATCCTTTTTTTTTTCTCCTGAATGAATGAGTTCCAACCGATTAGTATTTAGTTGCCTTGGGGTTTTCTGTTGTCCAGCTTGTTTTATCTTATCAGCGTAAATACGTGTGCTTTCGTCTTTCAAAGTAGGAGGAGTCTATTATGTAACTTTTGGGCCTTTGCTTTTTTTTCAGGAAAAGAAAAAATGAGTCCAAAGGAATCCCTTTCTATTGTCGTTTTGATTTCATTATTTTGTATTTATTTATATTTGCGGTATGTAAAGTTATGGAGTTGATCTTTTTTTTATTGGCATCGTCTATGGCATAGTTATGCATATATACATCCACACTGCCTTCGTGAGAGCTTCTTCTTTAGCTATCTTCTCTAGCATAGTTACACACGCACATTATATCATCTAACTTCCCTTGAGAAAGGATACCTAGAGAAACCTTTTAGGGTCTTACTGCTGGGGGAGTTTGTCAAAAAATAGATAAAATCAAGAGGTGTTTCTGTAGGTTTATCGAGGTACAACTTTACGGTTTGAGGAGGTTTGTGTTGCATTTTGAAGTAAAGTGGAGATTTGTTTAAGGAGATCCAGTTGGTACTCTGTTTGTATGAAGCTCCAGTTTATTTATTCGGAAATGAGCGTCTAATATTTAACCCGAGTCCCATTTAATTTAATTAAAATTTAAAATACAAATACAAATACAAATACAAAAGTAACTTGTTGTATTTATATTTCAAGTAAGTGAGATGCATAGACAAATATTGAATACCAAATGTTAAAAGGTATTGGTACACTCCAAAAAGGAAGAGTATTGGAAATGCCTTTTGTGTAATTAGAGATAAATACAATGGAGGAAAGATGATCTTACCATAGTTTTGTTTTTGTTTAGTCTGAAAGTTGCACAAGCACTGTTGTTTTCTTTGATACAATCTTCTGTTCTTTTATTTTGTCTATGATTTACAAGTGTTTCTAAAACTTCTCTTTTTCTTTTCTCTCATGTAAAAATTGTATTTTACTTTTGTAGGCCATTTTGCATGATGTGATTGACATTGATGATGGTGGTGGCTCTGAGGATTTAGTGATAATTGGTGAAAAAGTCAGTAAAAGTAAAAAGGGAAAGACAATTGAAGCCATTCATCAAGTTGTGGTTTGTATAAGATGTTATGTTATGATATGTAATTTATCATTTCTTGCAGTGGATTGATATTATCTTTTCTAACTTGTAAATGACTAACATTTTGCTTGGAATCCTTTTCAGGAAGTGTCTGATTATACTTTTATTCAGCCTGGTGTGGAAGATTTTGGACCAGTAAGCGGGATTGAATCTTCTAATGGTTACCGTTTGGTATCACATTATTTAATCAATGTTGATACAATATGACTTCTTGTTACAGGACAATTCGATTGAGGCCAGTTAGTAGATAAGCTGAATTACCTTCCTAATTGGTTAAGGACTCAATTGGACTTATATATGCATGTATGAATATGATAGGTTTCTATTATCATCACTGCATTTTTACTGTATTTCTGCCTCTAGTTTGACCACTAAGTGTTAAGGGACCTGACAACAAGGAAGAGTATTGGAAATACCTCTTGTATAATTAGAGAAAAATACAAGATAGGAAAGAAGATCTTACCGTGGTTTTCTGTTTTTGTTTGGTCTGGAAGTTGCACAAGCACTGTTGCTTTCTTTGATATAATTTTTTGCTCTTTTGTTGTCTATGCTTTATTAATGTTTCTTATAGTCTGTATTTTCCCTTTCTCACATAATGATTGTGTTTTACTTTTGTAGGCCATTTTGCACGATGTGATTGACATTGATGATAACTCCGACTCTGATGATTTAGTGATAATCGGTGAAAAAGTTAGTAAAAGTAACAATGGGAAGACAATTGAAGCCATTCATCAAGTTGTGGTTTTTATAAGATATTATTTGTCATTTCTTGCAACACATTGATATTATCTTTTCTAACTTGTAAATGACTAACATTTTGCTCGGAGTCCTTTTCAAGATGTGTCTGATTATACGTTTTGTCATCCTGGCATTGAAAATTTTTGACCAGTCAGTGGGATTGAGTCTGATGATTTAATCAATGTTGATGATCATGGCTCTGATGACTACATTGATATATTTTCTGAAGATTATACTGATGTAGATGAGTATGCTTTATTACAGACACACTTGGATAATGTCGACATACCTCCCGGAACTGAGGCACCTTTTACTTGGTTGCCAGAATATGACCTAGGTTTGAAGAAGAGCACATTTAAAAATAGTCCTTGGTATGATACACAATCAGATGCTAAAAATAGTCACGCGACAGACTTCTCTCAACTTTCTTGGTCATTAGAGCCCAGTAACTCTAAAATCCAAGGATCTACACTGGGTAGTTCAAATTTGCAAATCAAAATGGATAATGTTGATCACTCTTGTGGAACAGAGTTTTCTTCTTCTCAGTTGTTTTCTCAAACTGCCCCTAATAAGAAGAAATCAGCTGCATCACAGCGCAATGGGTGTGGCTTGAATCTTTCATCAGGAGTAGAATCATCTAAGTCTAAGAGGTTTTTGAAATCTTTCCGCAGTAAAATGAAGTTTGCTAGTTTTGGTTCCAAACATCATGGTTTGGCTGGCAATTCAGAGGCTAGGAACCTGCTGCCACCAGCTGCCATCAAATTTATGAACCAGGCAGCCAGCAGCAGTTCACACCATGCAATCATGAGGAAATTCCGAAATTTTAAGCAATTTGATTCTGTCAGAGACGCTTCGGGCCATCACTTTATTTGTGAAAATGCCTCCATGAAGCAGGTAACTTTTTATTTTTTCAATACCTTTGAAGAGACAATGTTTTAGTTCTAATCTTAATTATATGAATGAACCTATTTCCTGAACAGCATCCAAAGAATTGGGTTAAAGTAATCCAGAAAGAGTGGAAGATTTTGGAGAAGGATTTGCCAGGTGAGTTTATTCAGTATTCCTGTTACAAAATGGCTTGTAAATTGTAACATTTCCATGTCATTGCATTTAGTATTTAGCTATGAAGCCCCATTCTTCAAAAATGAAAACGTATCAGTGTCAGATATGCATCCGATACCGATATGCACCCGATACGTACCCAAAAAGTATCCAATAGGTTTTTTATTCTTTTAAAAAAATATTTTCCCTGATACTTCTTAGATACTTCTCAGATACATCTTTGATACGTTTTTACCAACTAAAGATACTTCTCAGGTACATCTTCGATACGTCTTACCAACTAAAGACATGATTGTCACCTTAATACGACACATCTTTGAGACCTCTTACTAACTAAAGACACAATTTTGTGACACATTCATAGTAGAAATAATATATTTTGATATGGGTGGGAAAATATATGTAATTAAGTGTCCACTTGTTATGATCCTAAGTAATTTTATTTGTGCATTGAGATAGTCATATATCGACTACTGATATGTTTATAGTAATGTGAATGTCTCTTTACAAACATTTTGTGTGTAGATATATGTGTGTGTGTCTATGTATATAATATATACACACACACATACATACGTATCTTCGTCATGTCGTATCTTGATTTTTAAAAAATTTCCTGTTTTGCCGCACCCCTGTCGTATCGTATCCATATCGTACCAAGTATCTGGGCTTCTTAGGTATCCAGTTTCTCTTTTCAAGCTAATGAACTTGTATCATGTGGGTTGTATCCAATCATTATTATTATTATTTTTTATATAACTCTAATCATTGCTATTGAAATGGTAGGTTTGCTTTCTGTCACATCCGAAGGGTTTTTGCTTATTTTCATGATATATCCTTATGGAAAGCTTATCAATTTTTTCCAGTGGGGTCGAGATATTTGTTCTGATATTGAAATTTAGAACTGTTAAATAACTATAAAATTGTGGTCTAAGACCATAATGTGCAAAGTGCTTTTGGCATTTTGCCCAATCTCATTATTTCTTTGACTTTCTTTTATCCTCATCAGATTCAATATTTGTTCGAGTTTATGAGTCAAGGATGGATCTCTTGAGGGCTGTAATTGTTGGAGCAGAAGGGACTCCTTACCATAATGGTCTTTTCTTTTTCGATTTTTATTTTCCCAGTGACTATCCCAATGTACCGCCGGTATGTGGTTGAGAATACTGTATCTCACTGATATTATGTTGTTGTTACCCTTTTATTTCAAGTCTAACAAAAGGGACATCTTTCGTGGCAGCTGGTCTACTCCCACTCTTCAAATGATAAGCTGAATCCAGTTTTTAAGTATACAGGTAGACTATGCCTTAGTCTACTTAACACTTGGTCTGGCAGCAAGAATGAGTGTTGGCTTCCACGCATTTCAACAATTTTACAGGTTCTAGTTTCCATACAAGGTCTAGTCTTGAATGCAAAGCCTTTCTTTCATCATGCTGCAGGAGAAGCTTTGAGGAACTATATTGCGGATGTCGAAAGTATTTCCCTACTTTATAATGAGAATGCGTTCACTCATTCATTGGAGATAATGTCTTATACGATGAGAAAGCCTCCAAAGGTTTGATTCTAGTCTTGGTTCGATTTTTTGTTTTTGTTTTTTTATTATCTTGCAAGTTTGCTTTGCTTGCCATGTTCACCTGTAGCACTTGGCTGTTTTTCTACGGGAAAATGACAAAAGTAAAAAATGATTAGATCATGTAGGAAATAAATGTAAAATTTTAGAGCTATAGACTGAGCATATTACATTTATGCAAATGCTAAATGGTTTTATTTAGTCCTTTTTGAAGCATATTAGAAGGATATATCATATATAGCCTTTCATGAAAGGAAAAAAAAGAACTTCCCCCTACAGAGAGCGACTTTACCTTCCCCCGCGTAACCTAAGGCCGATGGCGCGACCAACAAAGAACCGCCCGATGGCAACAAGAATGGCATGCAGTCCGATGAGGCGAATATCAGAACATCCTTCAGGGATATGGTGAAAGTGAGTAAAACCCTAAAAGAGCCTAGGAAGACTGTGCATCTGCTGAAGGAGAACTTAGATAGAATCGGGTATGAAGACAATAATCCTCTGAAACCGATGGTGCATTTGGAGGATTCGTTTTTTAAGGGACTCTGTGAACCTTGGAAAGATGCTATGTTGGTCAAGCTTTTAGGGAAATCGGTTGGCTATTTCACGATGAAGAAGAGGCTTGGTCAACTCTGGAGACTGGTAGCGGGCTTTGCTATTCTGGATATAGGTAATGGGTACTATATGGTGAAGTTTGATGAAGAAATAGGCAGGGTGAAAGTGATGGAAGGTGGCCCTTGGATGCTCTTCGACCACTACCTAACCGTTCAACCTTGGTCGGCCGATTTCATCTCCCCAAATGCGAAAATCGACAAAACCCTTATTTGGATTTGCTTTCCAGGTCTCAATCTTGTTTTCTATGAGGAAAGCATCCTGCTTGCTATTGCCTCTGTTGTGGGTAAACCGATTAAAGTGGATAGGAATACCCTTGATGTTAGGAGAGGAGCCTTTGTGAGAGTTTGTGTTCAGATTGACCTGAACAAGCCTGTTGTTGGGAAAGTGTGGATCAAGAATCATTGGTACAAGGTTGAGTATGAAGGTTTGCACTGCATTTGCTCCCAATGCATCTATTATGGGTCATCTAGGCAGGGACTGTAAGAAGATTGTGGTGCCTTGTGTGGTGATGGAGAAGCCATAACCATCTGTTCCTGGAGCTGGTCCGACTGTCACACCTCTACGTAGCATTGAGGTTAATGGCAACAACAGTAATAATAATGTGAATATCACTCCAGCTGATCCAGATACTGGGCATAAGTCTAGTGAAGAGAAGAAGGATATTCATGGGGAGTGGCTTATAGTGCAAAGGAAGAAGCGTAATCAGAAAGTTCCCAGCAAGAACAAGGAGTTTGTCAACCATAAAGGTGGGGTTCCTTTTCCTGTGAAGGGGAAAAAAGAGAATACCAAAGGTAGCAACTCCAACAACCAACCACATAGGTTGCCTTACTTTGAACAAAAGTATCTCCAGGGGTTGTTCGAACTATAATATTAAAGAAAACATGCTAGGGGAAGGCACTTCTTTGAAGAAGAGGCAGAGACAAGACAATGACCTCAATCCTCATGATGGGGCATTGAGGAAATTTCCAACAACATTTCCAAGGATTGAAGAATGAATACTAGCTCCACTGAGAAGGACTATGGCAAGCCATTGAAGAACTCAGGGAATAGGGAGTTAGGTGTGGATCGTGATCTTGAAGACATTGTCAAGGTAGTTTCTAATATTGAGGTCATTGATGGTGACAAAGAGGTTGGGGAGGTGCTTCAGATCATGGAAGACACTGACTCTGAAGATGAAGATTTCATCCAAGAGGACAATGACTCCATTCTTGTACTGGAGACTCAAGGTGAGTCAGAAACTATGATCACTTGGCCTTGTTGGTGCTGGTTACTCTTGCTCAATTGTTTTTATGGATTTGTTAGCTGACATTTCAATTCTCTCGTGGAATATTCGTGGTGCCCTGGGCAAAAACTCTAGGCATCACATCTGTGACTTGTTGAGAATTCATCACCCTTCAGTTTTCTTTATTTGTAAGGCTCATGGTGCCTTTGCCAAGACTGATAGGTTATGGTCCTCTCTCCATTATAACCCCATTTTTCTCCAGGAATCTATGGGTCATTTTGGCTGTATTTGGTGCTCTCTTGTAGGGATGATATTACTTTTGATCTTATTAATATCATGAGACATGCTGTGACCTTTTCTATTTCCAAGGGTCTCTGCAAGTGGTTTTGTTCTGCTGTTTATGCTCCTCCAACTCACTCCTCTCGGGTTGGTTTCTGGGATCACCTCATTTCTCTCGGAGGGTTGGTTGATGAGCTAATCTTTTCACTGAGATGATGTACAAGTGTGATATTATGGATATGGATACCAAGGGAGGTATTTTCACATGGAAAAGGAACAACAAATTTGGGATTCATGTTAGAAAGAAGTTGGATCGTTGTATGGCTGATGTTGATTGGAGACTTGCCTTCCGTCATGCTCTGGTTGAAGTCCTTCCTCAGCATGATTCTGATCACAACCCCCTTCTTCTTAGCTGTTTGAAAGATAGTAGTGTGAAAGCCAATTCTTTCCACTTTCAGGCTGCATGGACTCAGCATCCCAATTATGTGGCTGTTGTGAATAATGCTTGGAATTCAGTTTCGGGTTCTGCCTTGAGAAAGCTGGGTGAGGTTGAAAGTCACAATGTTTTGTTCAACAGAGGGATTTTTGGCAACATTTTCGGAAATAAGAGAAGAGTGGAGGGTAGGATCAAAGAGATTCATATGCAGCTCGATCTCCATCAGTCTTTGGACCTTGTCAAAATGGAGAATGATCTTCAATTAGAGTATAGCTCTATCTTTGCTAATGAAGAGATGCTTTGGTACTAGAAGTCTAGAGAGAACTGGGCGAAGTTTGGCGATAAGAACACCAAGTTCTTCCACACTCAAACTATCATCAGAAGGAGGAGAAACAAAATTTTTGGGCTGAATATTGACAATATTTGGTGCACTGATGTGGTGACTTTGAGGAGGAAGGCCCTTGGCTTCTTTAGGAACTTGTTCCAGGGCAATGACCAATGCATCCCCAATAGCTTCAAGCTGGCCCTCACTCCCCAAATTCCTGTGAATCTGCATGATTCCCTTTTGCAACCTGTGACCATTGAAGAGGTTAAAGAGGCTCTTTTCTCTATGGACTCTTACAAAGCTTTTGGGCCGGATGGTTTTCAGCCTATTTTTTTCAACACTTTTTGGCATATTGTTGGCAAGGATGTGTGGAGGTTAGTGGCTGATGCTTTCAAGTCTGGCACCATTGACCCCAGGCTAGCTGAGACTCTTATTATTCCTATTCCCAAGGTTGATGACCCTAAGAGCATGAAAGACTTTAGGCCAATCAGTCTGTGCAATGTCCTCCTCAAGACCATCTCCAAAGTTTTGGTGAGAAGAATTAGGCCTTATCTTGAGGACCTCATTGGCCCTCTTCAAAGCAGTTTCATTCCTAACAAAGGCACCGCTGATAATGCTGTGATTGCCCAAGAGATTGTTCATCACATGCATCGTAAGAAAGGTAAAAAGGGTTGTCTCTTATTCAAGATTGACTTTGAAAAAGCCTATGATAGTATTGACTGGAACTTCCTCAAGCTCACCCTTCAGAATTTTGGTTTCCCTGAGTTAGTTATCAACCTTATCATGAGTTGTATCACTTCTTCCTCTCTCACGTTGAAGTGGAACAATGAGAAAATTGGAAGCTTCTCCCCTATGAGAGGTGTCAGACAAGGTGACCTGATTTCTCCCTATCTGTTCCTCCTTTGCGTGGAAAAGCTGGCCTTATTGATTCAGGAAAAAGTTTAGTCTAAGAAGTGGTTGTCTGTGACAATTTCTAAAGATGGTCCAGCTATTAGTCATCTTTTCTTTGCGGGCGATTGCCTCCTTTTTACTCAAGCTAAGGTCTATTAGGCTAAAATTATTAAAGAGGTGCTTGATTCCTTCTGCATGGCTTCGGGTATGAGAGTCAATGTTCAGAAGTGCAAGTTCATCTCTTCCAAGAATGTTAAATCCTCTGAGGTTAGAAAGTTTGAAGCTATTACTTAGTTCACTCATACTTACAATATTGGTAGGTCCCTTGGTTTTCCTATGCTTACAGGTAGAGTGAAGAACATTGATTTCAACTTTACTGTTGAGAAGATCAACAATAGGCTGGCTGGTTGGAAGAGTAAGCTGCTCAATAGAGCCAGGAGAGTCACGCTGGCAAAGTCTATGGTTAATTCCATGCCTATTTATGCTATGCAAAATCGCTGGCTCCCTGAAGTAGTGTGTGACAGGCTTGATATGATCACTAGAAAGTTTGTCTGGGGGAGAAGCTATGGGCACTGGGTTAATTGGAAAACTATTGTGAAACCCTAGGCCGGGGGTTGTCTCGGTATTAGGACTGCTAGGAAGGTTAATATTGCTATGCTGGATATGCATGTTTGGGAGGTGATTCATAGTCCTAACAAGTTGTGGGTGAGGCTGTTATCTTCAAATTACTTAACTGATAATCACATCATGAATGTCAATTTCAAGCCGGGCATATCTTGTATTTGGAGAGATTTGCTTCTTGCCATGGTCGAACTCGAAGAGGGCCTTAAAGTGAGAGTTGGTAGCGGGGACATATCTATTTGGTATGATAAGTGGCTTGATGAGGATTATCTGTGTAATCTCATCCCTTGTGTTCATATCAGTGATACCATGCTCCGTTTGAAAGACATATATGATAATGGAACTTGGCAGCTTGAGAAGCTTGCTACTCAGCTTCGTCTGCATCTTCTTTTGAAGTTTAGAGGTATTTTTCTTAACGATAACTCCAATGATTGTCTGATGTGGGTGGGGAATTCTAATGGTACCTACTCTGCCAAAAGCGGATATAATTGGTTGCTGGACAATGATAATTCTTCTGTTAGTGATGAGAATTGGTCTTGGATTTGGAAGCTTGGTTTGCCTGAAAATATGAAACATTTTTTATGGCTTGCCTTACATGGAAGCCTTCCTACTAATTCTCTGAGAGTCAATAGGCATATGTCTAATGATGCTTCTTGTCAATTTTGTGGTAGTATGTTGGAATCTATTCTGCATTCTCTGAGAGATTGTGACAGGGCCAAGCTTGTTTGGAGGAAAGGGCATGCTGCTAGCCAATACGGATGACTATTTTTTGTGGTTAAAGCTGAATGCTCAATCTAAGAATGGCAGCAAATTTATCTTAATCTGTTGGGCCTTATGGAGGGCCAGGAACGATGCAGTGTTCAATGACAACAATTGGCAAGTGTGGAAGATGGCTAACTACATTAGAGCCAATCATGTCCTGATCAGCAACGTGTACAGTGGCAGTCTGAAGCAGAAAAACATCAGGTTAGTCACTTGGGCTAAGCCTAGTGGTAATTATATGAAGGTTAATGTGGATGGTAGTTCTTGGGTAATATAGGATATAGCTTACTGTTTTAATTGTGTCAAGTATTCTGTTTTGCTTAGCTCAAGTATTCTGTTTTGCTTAGCTGTCAAAGTTAGTTATCTCTAACTGACCTTGTGGTTGTATTTGTGATTGTATAAATACTCGATCTCTGTTTCTCAGAGACTTAAGAAAACAGTTAATACATTTCTTCAAATTCTCTCATTCTATGAGTTCTCTGAAATATAATATGGTATCATAGAACTTTTTCGCCATTTCCATGGCTTTCGATTCTGGTTCTCAGTTTTCCGCCATTCTGATTCCGATTCGTCCTGATCCGGCGTCGTTGCGACCGCCGCTTCACTCATCTTCAACTTCTATTCCGATTCGACCTGATCCGGTCTCGTCGCGACCGTCGCACTCGGCTTTCAATCAGCCTCCTTCACCGCTACCGCCTCCGCCGTTCAATCCATCATTCATGGTGACACCGCCTTACAATTCATTTTCTGGTTCACAGCAAGGTCCTGCGTTTTCGACCTACTCGTACAAAATTACAGAGAAATTAGGCGAAGATAATTATCTTCTCTGGCTTCAACAGATCGATCCAGTGTTGCGTGCTCATCGTCTTCATCGCTTCTGCGTGTCTCCTCAAATTCCGACTCAGTTTCTTTCAGAAGCGGATCGTATTGCAGGAATCGAGAATCCTGCGTATGTTGCGTGGGAGGTTCAAGACCAACTGCTCCTCGCATGGCTTCAGGCTTCCCTTTCGACCTCTCTGATGGCAAAGGTCATTGGCTGTCGATACTCGTGGCAGCTATGGGATAAGATTCATCATCACTGTCAGTCCAAAAACGAAGGCACAAGCTAGACAACTTCGTGTCGATCTACGCAATACGAAGAAAGGAGATAAGTCAATTTCTTCGTTTCTCAGTGCGATTAAGTCTATTACCGATTCACTTGTCCATTGGAGAAACTGTTTCGATTCAAGAGCAACTAGATGTTATACTTGACGGTTTACCGTCTGAGTTTGAGTCGCTTGTTGCGTTAATCAATAGCAAGTCTGAATGGTTTGAGTATAGTGAAATTGAATCTCTGTTACTTGCGCATGAGAATCGCGTCAATAAACAGAAGGAACTTCTAACCTCTGTTGCAACTTTAAATCTCACTCAAACTGCAACTCCTGGATCTACTCCCTTTGTACCTGCGTCTCAGGTTAATGTAACTGCCTCTGATTCTCAAAATACCACTGCTCAGCCTCAAGGTTCTGGTGGATTTACTGGTTTTCGTGGTGGATCTCGTGGCCGCCGTGGTGGCCGTGGAGGTCGTGGAAACATACAATGTCAGGTGTGCTATAAGTTTGGGCATGATGCTTCCATCTGCTATCATCGGTTTAATACTAACTTCTAGCCACCACTACAATAGAGTCCCTATCCTTCTCAGTATGGAAATCCCTATCAGTATATCAGACCTATGTTTCCTCCACAAAATGCTATGGTTTGGACACCTCAAATGCCTACACCCTCCCCTGTCATAGCAACTCAGCAAGCTACAACCACCACAGTTCCTCCTCAGGCCTTTGTGGCTACTGCTGTACCTCAACAGCAATCTCAGAACTGGTTTGTGGATTCCGGTGCTTCACACCATGTCACAGCAAGTCCTTGCAACATGGCTGCTTCTGCCCCACTTGCTTCACAGGAGCATGTTTTCCTTGGGAATGGTCAAGGTCTAGCTATTAAGAGCCTGTTTGATTTGGTTTTCAAAAACTGTTTTCTGTTTTATAAAAGTTAACGAGTTCTTTATTAATTTTTAAAAACAGAAAATAGTTTTTGAAAAGAGTAATCAAACAAGGCCTAAATCTGTTGGTTCCACTTCTTTTCTTTCACCAGATAATAATTCTATCACTTTGCATCTAAATAATCTACTGCTTGTTCCTAAAATTACTAAAAATCTGGTTAGTGTAAGTCAGTTTGCAAAAGATAATAATGCCTATTTTGAATTTCATCCTTCCTTTTGTGTTGTAAAATCACAGGTTGATCATAAGCCTCTTCTTCATGGTTCTTCATGGTCAATTAGGTCCTGATGGCTTGTATTATTCTCTTCCAATTCCAGTCACTGGCTCCAGCTCAAGTGTTCCACAAGTGCAGTTTATTTCTTCAGCTTTATCCCCTGTTTCAGCCTTGTCTACTGTTTGTAATCCCTTCCTTGCTTCCTCCAACACTGTATCTTCACACACTTTCACCTCTTATTCCTTATGGCATAATAGGCTAGGTCATCCACACAATCAAGTGCTCCACAATGTAATGAAATTGTGTAAAGTTTCTAGATGAAATAAAGATGTTCATGACTTTTGTGTAGCTTGTTGCATGGGTAAAGCCCATAAACTTCCCTCCCATTTATCTACTAATGTGTATAATGAACCCTTAGAACTTGTTTTCTGTGACTTATGGGGACCTGCCCCTATGTCTTCATCTATGGGATTTACCTACTATGTTTCCTTTGTTGATGCCTACAGCAGGTATACATGGATTTATTTTGTCAAAACAAAGTCTGAAACCTTGTCAATTTTCAAACAATTTCAGGCCTTAGTTGAGCTTCAGTTGAACAGAAAAATAAAATCAATTCAATCGGATTGGGGAGGGGAGTTTAGACCTTTCAAAGATTATCTTAGCAGTCTTGGAATTGCTCATAGACTAATTTGTCCACATACACACCATCAAAATGGTGTAGTGGAAAGGAAACATAGGCATATTGTGGAGCTAGGACTTACTCTCTTGTCTCAAGCCTCACTTCCCATTTCCTTTTGGGATCATGCTTTTCACACAGCTGTTTATTTCATAAACAGATTACCTTCAGCCTATCATCATAATGTCATTCCTTTCAACTCATTTTTCAAAAACAACCTGACTATACTTTCCTTAGAGTCTTTGGTTGTGCTTGCTATCCTTTACTAAGGCCATACAACAAAAACAAACTGCAATACAGGTCTGCAGAATGTATTTTTATGGGGTATTCACCCAATCAGAAAGGTTACAAATGTTTGGATGCGTCTGGCCGATTGTTCATATCTAATGATGTCATTTTTAATGAACATAGATTTCCTAATCTGTTTCACAGTCTTCTCCCATGTCTCCTACTCTAATCTCTAATGGCTCCATTCTTCTTGGTGTTTTACCAACTGCTCAAACACCTAGAGCAGATTTGTCTTCCCCTGCTGCCTCCTCCTCTGGAACACAGATTTTCTCCTCCTTCTCAGTCATTTGTCCCAGTTTCTAAGTCGTCTTCTCCAATTTCTATTCCCTTTACTGCCTCAAACATTATAAATCCAGATTCATCTGTTTCAAGCCCCTCTCCTACATATAATAACCATGTTTTTGCAGTGCCTACTGCAGAGTCCTCTTCTTCTACTGCTGCAGCACCTTTGTTAAAAATGTCCATCCTATTGAAACTAGATCTAAAAGTGGTATCATCAAACCGAGGTCGCGTTCTACTCGCTTACCGTGGTCGAGCCGCGCTCGCCTCAAAGAGCCTTGAACTCTCCTGAATGGAAAATCGCTATGCAAGGTAATATGATGCCTCGATGCACAATCGCACTGGTCTCTTGTTCACCTACCCTGGCAGTCCGCTATCAGTCGTAAGTGGGTTTTTAGAATTAAAGAAAACCCGGATGGGACTGAAAACAAGTACAAGGCTCGATTGGTTGCAAAAGGTTTCAATCAAAGGTTCCGGTGTGATTATTCTGAAACCTTTTCTCCTGTTATAAAGCCAGTCACAATCAGAATTATTCTCACTTTGGCCCTTACACACAGATGGCAAATTAAACAAATAGATAGCAACAATGCCTTCCTACATGGCCTTCTTGAGGAAGATGTATATATGAAACAGCCTCAGGGGTTTGAACATGGTGACAAATCCTTGGTTTGCAAGTTGCAAAAGGCTATATATGGTCTAAAACAAGCACCAAGGGCTTGGTATGAGAGGTTAACCAAGACCTTTCTGGCTTTTGGTTTTACTCACAGCAGATGTGATCCTTCCCTACTAGTTTTCAGCAGAAATGGCCTGTGTTTATATGTTCTTATCTATGTGGATGACATCATAATCACAGGAACTTCAAGAGACTCAATTCAAAAACTGATAAATCAGCTGAATACTGTCTTTGCCTTGAAACAACTGGGTGATCTTGAATATTTTCTGGGTGTTGAGGTCAAACATGCAGCTTCGGGTTCACTTCTTCTCACACAATCTAAGTACATTCGTGACTTACTGCAAAAAGCAAACATGTCTACTGCATCAGGAATTTCCACTCCACTGCCTGGTAACATTAAATTGTCTAGGTATGGCTCAGATTATCATCAAGTTCCTACCACTTATAGATCTATTGTGGGTGCACTTCAATATGTGACTATTACTCGGCCTGAGATAGGCTATGCAGTAAATAAAGTGTGCCAGTTTATGTCACAGCCACTGGACTGTCACTGGACTGCAGTGAAAAGGATCTTAAGGTGCTTAAAGGGTACTATCGATTTGGGTCTTGCTTTGAGCCCTGACTTCTCTAAGTTTACAGGCTTTCTGTGATGCTGATTGGGCATCAGATATTGATGACAGAAGGTCCACTTCAGGTGCATGCTTATTCCTTGGTCCAAATCTTATTTCATGGTGGTCTAAGAAACAGCCTCTGGTTGCTAGATCTACAGCAGAAGCAGAATACCGAAGCTTAGCTATTGCTGCCTCTGAAGTTCTGTGGATACAGTCACTTCTTCATGAGCTCAAAGTCCCAACCTCCACTCCTGTTATCTTTTGTGATAACCAAAGTACAGTTGCTCTTAGCCACAATCCTGTTTTGCACTCAAGAACAAAACATATTGAGCTGGACCTCTTCTTTGTAAGAGAAAAGGTTCTCAATAAGTCTCTAATTGTGGCTCATGTTCCTGCTCAAGAACAAGTGGCAGACATTCTTACCAAGCCTCTGCCCAAGCTGTCATTTTCTGCTCTTAGACAAACTCAGAGTTCTGAGTTGCTCTCAGCTGCTCTGAGTTTGAGGGGGACTAATAGAGGATATAGCTTACTGTTTTAATTGTGTCAAGTATTCTGTTTTGCTTAGCTGTCAAAGTTAGTTATCTCTAACTGACCTTGTGGTTGTATTTATGATTGTATAAATACTTGATCTCTGTTTCTCAGAGACTCAAGAAAACAGTTAATACATTTTTTCAAATTCTCTCATTCTATGAGTTCTCTGAAATATAATATTGGGCAATCCGAGGAGAGCTGGCTTTGGAGGGGTTCTTCGCAATCATTTTGGAGATTGGTTATGTGGGTTCTCCGGCAATTGCAGCCATGCCTCTAATATTCATGCGGAGCTGCATGCTATTTCCTAGGGCCTTGAGGCGGCTTGGAGGGAGGGGTTTAAAGACATCATCATTGAATCTGACTGTCAAACTGCTTTGAATTTACTTGTTGAGATTATTCCTTCTTGTTATCCACATGCTCCTATTCTTAGCTTCATAAAGAATGTGGTTTCTCGTGAGTGGTCAGTCTGCTTCAATCATACTCTCCGTGAAAATAGTGGTATAGCCGATTGGCTGGCTAAATTTGTTGCCATGAATGACCATGTTGGTCTTGAGTGGCCTTGTTGCCCTGTTGTTCTTAGTTCTGTGCTTCGGGATAATGCTGTAGGCATTCCCAAGCCTCGTTTCCGTCTGTAGTTCTTTGCCCTTCATCAAAAAAAATATGTAGCCTTTCATCAACCATTGTCCACATAATTCAGCTGTATTAAGCAAGACCTTTTAAAGGTTGATTAAACATGACCTCATGATTTTGGTAGTGTAGTTTGTTTATCTCCTGTCAAGTTTAAAGTGGACTAAGACTTTATTCTACATTTTTGTATCACTTAAAGTGATACATTTTTTTTTTTTTTTTGTGTAACGAATATCTTGTTGCACTGAGGCAGATATATCTCCTTAACTTGTATTTAGGCTTTATATGGTCTCTGTTTTTTGTGTTTATGACCTTAACTACCATTGCGATTCATCAATAATGATGCATCCTTGGTCTGATAAACTCTTATTTTTGCTACAATAACATTTGTCATGTGAAATTTCCCAAGTAATATGGCATGGTGATGGAGATGTTTAGTACTGCATATAGATCTGTGGAAAATGTGAATCATGTGGATGAAGAATATGGCAAGTGCTATAATATGCAATACATTTTTAAAAGAAATACTATTGCCTTAGACCTAAGTTTATTCCTTTGATGGGGTTTAAAAGTTAAATTGTTTATAGGAGTTATTTATGGTTTCAGTATTTTGAG
Organism: Calophaca sinica; assembly: GCA_037113605.1. Lineage (NCBI taxonomy): Eukaryota > Viridiplantae > Streptophyta > Magnoliopsida > Fabales > Fabaceae > Calophaca > Calophaca sinica. Next base: position 53,673,268 of record CM073737.1, read on the forward strand.
GACTTTGTTGTGGGGCATTTCGTCAGCCGAGCTCATAATATTCTGGGGGCATGCAATGCATACATTGAAGGTGCTCAAGTGGTGTCTTTGGTCAAAGATGAAGCTCAGGATGGTGGTTTGGGTGATGAGTGGGGCCTTATGTCAAATGTGTGGTGTGTTGGGTTTGTACGTGTATTTATGAATAGGCTTGTCATCGAGTTTTCAAGAATTGGAGCTAAGGACTGCGAGAAATTCCTTTCTACAGCAATCATAAAGGAAGGCCAACACGTTTATCAATTTTATGAAGCGATCGACTATGCCCAAATTTGAGACTTGATACAAAAGTCTTGTTACATTTACTACAAACAGGTTTCTTTTTTTATTTATTTGAATATTAAGTAATTAAACTAAAATATACAATGGCGACACATAATTGTATTTAGTTGCATATAAATATTTATTACTTTGTTTGGATGACGTAATATCTTTAGTATGCTTGCTTTTCATATTTTGTTTTGTCTCTTTGTGCACTAACAGGTGAGTAAATTTACACAAAAAAAAAAGAACTAAGTAATAAAAAGATAGGCTTTGTCTAGCATGACACAGCTGATACATTTGATGTTTTCCTCCCTCTTCTCCAGCCAAGGTGAATGCCGCTAGCTCTCCCATGGCTTCTCTCTAACAATAATAAATTCTTGAGTGTGGTTAAGCTTCCAAAAATCAATTTATGTCCTGGTGGGGGTTATTACACTTCCTCCAGAGTGCAACTCCAGGTTTTGCACTCGCTAAATCCCTCTCCCTTTCTAGCTTTCAATTTGTCTCAATACAATCTTTGTTCCTCAAACAAAAAATAAAAAGCTTTAATCTAAGAGATCTGAACATTTGAGAATTGTAATTCTATATCTTAATGGGTCCATGGCGAGGCATGTGTTCCTTCGTTCAATCGTACTTGCCCCAGCCATTTCCATGGTTGCTCTCCTCTATGCCCTACCCATCTTCGATTTGGGACATTTGGTTTCCATGACCACTTACATAAACTGTGTCGTTGAATCAGATTTGCGTTTTGAAAATGTCACCACCCATCTTTGTTTTGAAATTGTTTCTGGAGCTCCATGAATTGCGAGAAATACACCAACTTGATTGCGAAGGTGGTCACCGAGCTACTACTTTGAGTGGATCCGATGTGAGCCACTATTTTCCGTCGTGTCATCTTTGGGTCTTCATAGCCAAAAACAGTGAGAGGAGAATAGAGAGAGATTTGTGTGAAGTTTTGATTGGGCGTGCAACGTTTCATTTTAAAATCCGTCGAATGGTGAGGAAAGCTTGTGCACATACTGCACCTATTAAGGTGTGGCACCCTAGACGTATCTTAAAAAGATATTCGTTCTATAATAGAAAAATATAAGACTCTTAAAAATATAGAATATAGGATATAAGTGGGTAGCAGGAATCGAATCCGCATCATTAGGGAAGTGCAATTACAATAATGAACATGGATCTATCTTAGGGAAGTGCAGAGAACTGTTGAAAATGAATAAAAACTGTGAGGTTAGTTTCGTTTGCAGGCAAGCAAATTTCGTTGCTCATAGCTTAGTTAGGGCGTTTAGACTTTATGCTAGCCCCCATATTTTAATTCAATCCCCTCATATCTTTGAGCCTATTATGAATGAAATGGAATGATTTTGTGGTGTTCAGAAAAAAAAAATTCTACAATTTGAACATTTTGAAAAAATAATAAGGAAGCTATTGCTTTAAGAGTAGACAACTACACTGGATTGAGTTCTAAGAAGACAGTTTTATAAGAAAAATGGTACACAATTGAATATTAAATGTAGATACTGTTGGGCACCAGGGCAGGAGATAGAATCCTGCGTCTACCATAGGAAAAAGGGGGGCAAAGTTGTAAATACCAATTAGTTTGTTAGTTGTTATTTCTGTTTAGTTTGTTATTTTCTAGTTGGTATGTTTAGGTGTTGTTAGTTGTTGTAAGATGGGCTAGTAGTTCTGTTTAGAGTTAGGATTTTTTTTTTTGTTAAGTTTTGACTAGAGAGAACTCTAGTGGAGAGGAGAAAGCTCCTTTTGTGTAGTCATTCTTTTGTTTATCAATAAAGTTGCAGGGACGAATAACGCCCTTTCCTTAATATTTCTGTTTTGCTCAACTGGGATCTACCAGATACACAATTAGATTAGAAAATAGCATGACTAACAAAGAAAAGAGAGAAATGATATTTTGAATATCACTTCTGGGACAACAGATTGATAACGAATTTTGATGGTTAACACATTTCACACACATAGTTAATAAAATGTTGGATTTGATTAATGGACACATTAACTATCAACTGAACTTTACTAACCACAAATTTAAACGTTATTAACCATGATTTTTAGGTATTCAACTATACGTATATTTGAACACCTAAAAAATGTAGTTAATACTTTTACTAAAAAAAAAAGTGGTTAATGACGTTCAAATTCATGGTTAATAAAGTTTAGTTGATGTTTAATGAGTTGCGACACCTGATATATTAAGTAACCATATCCAACACTTCATTTACCCCGTGTGTGAGCTGTGTTAAGCATAAAAAAATGTCAATTTGTTGTTCCCAAAAGTGATGTTCAAATAACATAACTACAAAAAAAAAATATTTAAGAAATGGGATAAGTGAATAAAATTTTATCTCCTTTAGCAGAAGAAAGTTTTCTTCTCAAAACAACCTTTTTCTCCACTCTCGTAGCTTTTAATTTAAAATGTTGATCAAATATTTGCTGCTCTGACTGACACGTAGAACCGATAAAGAATGATTAAATTGACAAAATCTAGGCTATTGCAAATAAAGAGAACTCCATCGCTTTGAAGTTAAGCTATGATAGTATTATGTATAGGGTGCTTCAGACCATTCTTCTGTGTGTTTTAAAACTTGGATTTGTGACTGACTTAGTGTAGGTACTAGGTCATTGGTCAAATCAGTGGATTAACATCAGGACCATAATTTGAGCACCATCTTGGCCACTTTTGGCTAGGTGACTCATAACAGATTAATCAATTATCACAAAGTAATCCAAACTAGGTCCAAGTCATATCAAGCTTGAAGGTCAAAAATAGATATATGGTTATGAAATGCATGCAGAATAGTGTGCAAAATGTTAGGCCATATACATGAAGCTGCAAATATCGTTGTGGTGTGACATCAAACTGTATGAAAGCTAATATCAATGTCTACAATTGTTATGAAAAACTCGAGACTTAATTTTAATTTTTGATATTAATGTTTGGACATCCACAAATCACTCCAAATTATTCCATCCAGTCTGAAATATAAGCAAAAAATTGCACTACTTATAGTAGTAAAAAAAAAAAAAAAATCATGACACTGAAACCACGACCAAAGTCATATTATTGGCCCATGTATGGAACTTAATGTGAGCTCAATGTTAAATGGATGCTAACATTGTAGTCCGCAACTATTATGCCAACCTGTGATTGAAATAATTAGTGCTAAATTGTGACCCTTTCATTGTGCGGTTGTAAATTAATTAGAATTTTTCCTTATAATTTATAAAAAGAAGTTTAATTTAGTAAGTTGATAATAAAAACAATAATTTTTTTTCCATGATAGGGTATTGTAATTTTCTTTTTGTAATTGCTGTAGTTTTACAATTGTAGCAAAGGTTTTACATTCCAATGTCAAATTATTTAATATTGTTCAAAAGTTATAATGGAATTAAAATTGAAATTTTTTTGCAGAGATAATGTTGTTAAATAAAGAAAACTAAAATTTTAAACTAATAATTATTTTGTAGATTTAACCAGAAATATTAATTAATTTTTGTTAATGTTTTTCAGGTGTCATGTCACTACTGTAACTTGTCTAGTTACCTGTGGATTTTCCTGCAAATTTTACTAAGAAATTCGTAGGAAACACATTTCATGCGGATTTTTCTCAGGAGTAATATTAGAGTGTATTAGCAATTTAGTTAGTTGACAGCTGTATCATTAGTGATGCTGTTAGTTAGTTAATCTGACAGCTGTAATACATTTGTATAAATACTGTGTAAACACCATTCTGTTAATATTGAATCAGAATATTACTTCTTCATCTTTTCTGTTTCTCTCAATGTCTTTATCTTCTCTGTATCTCTCAATTCATTATATGGTATCAGTCGCGATTTTCGCTTCTGCTTCAATCATGGAGGAACTCCTTCGTTCTTCTTTCTGAGATCTACGATCTTCCTCTGTTTTTCGTTCGTTCAGTCATGGTACGAACCGTGCAAACCTCCTATGTTACAAACCCTAACCATGGAAATCTCGATCCTCTTCAGAATCAAGGTAGTCCTTACTTCCTTCATCCAAGCGAAGGACCTACGAGTGGTGCGATCTCCACGTTGCTCACCAACAGTAACTACCACATTTGGGAGCGCTCAATGCGTCGAGCTCTAATCGGCAAGAACAAATTTGAATTTGTCGATGGATCGTTGCCTATGCCCAACGATTTCGACCCTGCACACAAGTATTGGATCCGATGTAACAGTTTGGTCACTTCTTGGATCATCAATTCGGTGTCACCGCCAATTGCTCAAACCCTAATTTTCAAAGATACTGCAAGAGAGGCATGGCTCCACCTGAAGAATCGATTCTCCCAGGGAGACCTCATCCGTGTCTCTAAATTGCAGCAAGAAATTCATGCTCTCAAACAAGGTAATCGTTCCGTTTCAGATTTCTTCAACGAACTTACTGTTCTTTGGGAAGAATTGGACAACTACAGACCAATTCCCAATTGTCATTGTGCTGCTGCAATTTATCGTCAGCAAGATAATGTCATTAGATTCTTAACTGGTTTGAATGAACACTTTGATCGTCAGCACTCAAGTTCTTCTTATGAATCCTCTGCCGGACATAAACCGTGTGTATTCCATGGTTCTGCAACAAGAACGAAAACAAGAAGGAGGACATTCTAATGAAGATGCATCTGATTCCCAATCGTTTGTTAATGCCATTGACGGAAAAAGGTCTTTTGGCCGTGGAAAAGGAAGACTTTGTACCTTTTGTGGGAGAGTTGGACATACTGTTGAAGTATGCTACAAAAAGCATGGTTACCCTCCCAATTTGACGGGTAAAGATGTTAGTTCAGCAAGCAGTGTTGTTGGTGAAGCTGCTGCCAATTCTGTGCAAGGAAATTATGAGCACAACATAACTCCATCAAGTGATTCAACGTCTAACATGTCATTCACTCAAGATCAGTACAAAAGCATCATAGCTTTACTTCAGCAGTCTAATATACAAGCTCCAGCAGCATCCACACCATCGACTAACCATGTTTCTTCTCATATTGGTCATACACCACTTGAGGATAATCATGGTGGTAAGGTTTCTCTATGTTCTTCAAAGGAACCAATGGTTCATTGGATCCTTGATTCAGGAGCCACAGATCATATATCTTGTTCTTTATTGTTTTTTAGTTCTTATTATCCCTTGACTCCACCTAAACCAGTCACCTTACCTAATGGTTCAAGAGTCTCGGCTCCTTTTGCTGGGACAGTTGAATTTTCCCCTCAATTGATTCTTACAAATGTGCTTTTTATACCTGATTTTAATCTAAATTTGATTTCAGTTTCAAAACTTTCTTCTTCACTCCATTGTCATGTCATTTTTAATTCTTCTTCTTGTATGATTCAGGAATTGAATACCTTGAGGACGATTGGTTTGGCTAAACATGCGGATGGTTTATATTGCATACGGCCTACGAAGAAAGGATGTGCTACTGCCTCTGGTTCAGCTTCATTGGTAAACAGTATTCATACCATACCATCTTCTAGTTTGTGGCATTTTAGGTTAGGTCACCTATCCAATACTAGGCTTAGTGCCCTTAGTTCTGAATTTTCATACATACAATGTAATAAATCACATGTTTGTGATATTTGCCACGTGTCCAAACAGAAGAAACTTCCTTTTTCCATTAGCTCTAGTAGAGCTTCTTGTATTTTTGATTTGGTCCACTTAGATGTGTGGGGACCCTTCTCTATTGCCTCTTTTGAAAAATACAAATACTTTCTCACTATTGTTGATGACCATAGTCGTTTATTTTGGATTGTGTTTATGAAACACAAATCTGAAACCTCTTCACATATTAAAAATTTTGTTAACATGGTTGAAACCCAATTTGATACATCTGTTAAAACTTTTAGAAGTGATAATGGATCTGAATTTTCTTTATCTAAATTCTTTGCTTCAAAAGGCATTTTGCATCAACGATCTTGTGTTGAAACCCTTCAACAAAATGGAAGGGTTGAACGCAAGCATCAACACATTCTATATGTTGCTAGAGCCTTACTTTTCCAGTCCAAATTACCCAAAATTTTTTGGTCAAGAGCTGTTGCTCATGCAATTTATCTTATAAACAGAATTCCCACAATGATTTTGCAACATAAATCACCTTTTCAATGTCTTCATGGACATTCTCCAGATCTTAGTCAATTAAAAGTCTTTGGATGCTTATGTTATGCATCAACCTCTTCTGCTAATAGATCTAAATTTGATCCAAGGGCTAGTAAATGTATTTTCATTGGTTACAAATCTGGTTTTAAAGGATTTTGTGTTTTTGATATTGATTCTAGACAATGTTTTGTTTCTAGACATGTTATTTTTGAAGAAACTATTTTTCCTTATCACTCCCAAAACATCACCTGGACATACACTGAATTACCCACACATTCCCTTTCATCTCATGATCCAAAATCACATACACCTGCTGATGCTACTGATTCTGTTCAATCAGACCCTGCCCAAACAGATTCAGCACCTGCTGATGATACTAATTCTGTTCAATCATTCCCTGCCCAAACAGATTCAGCCCCTGTCCCCTGCTCAAACAGAATCAGCCCCTGCAGCACTCATGTTAAACCACAAACTCGCAGGTCCACCAGGACAGCTCATCCCCCTTCTCATTTGGCAGATTATGTATGCAATATTACATCTTGCAAGCCTCACCAGTCAGGTACACCTTATTCCATTTCTGAATCTATTTCTTACTCCAATCTTTCTCCTGCTTACTGTAACTTTTCATTGGCTTTATCTGCTACTGCCGAGCCTAAAAATTATGCTGAGGCAAGTAAATTTGACTGCTGGAATAAAGCTATGGAGGCAGAAATAGCTGCTCTTGAACAGAACTGCACATGGAAATTGGTTGATTTGCCTAGTGGAGTTGTGCCTATTGGAAATAAATGGGTATACAAAATTAAGAGGAAGGCAGATGGCTCTATAGATAGATACAAAGCACGGCTAGTTGCAAAGGGATACAATCAAATAGAAGGCTTGGACTACCTAGATACTTTCTCACCTGTCACCAAGTTAACCACCATCCGGGTTCTTCTAGCATTAGCTTCTACTAACCGGTGGTTCACTCATCAACTAGATATCAACAATGCTTTCTTGCATGGTGATCTCAAGGAAGATGTCTACATGGTTTTACCTCCGGGTGTTCGTTCTTCCAAGCCTAATCAAGTATGTAAGTTGATCAAGTCTTTATATGGCCTAAAACAAGCAAGTAGACAATGGCATGAGAAATTAATTTCTTTGCTTGTTGCTCATGGTTATAAACAGTCATTTGCTGACCATTCATTGTTCATTAAGTCTGATTCATCCTTCACTGCCCTAGCTATCTATGTGGATGATGTCTTATTAGTTAGTAATTCTCTCCCTGAATTCTCTTCTATTAAGACAGCTTTGGATAATGCTTTTGGAATTAAAGACTTGGGTGTTTTAAAATACTTTCTAGGCTTTGAGATTGCTCATTCTTCAAAAGGAATTTCCTTATGTCAAAGAAAATACTGCCTTGACTTGTTATCCGACACTGGTTTTTTGGGCTGTAAACCTGTATCCACTCCCTTTGATCCTGCTTGTAAACTGCACAATGATTCTGGTCCAGCATGTCCAGATTTTGCAGGATACAGAAGACTAGTTGGCCGATTGATCTACTTGACGAATACTAGACCCGACATTATGTTCTCAGTGCAACAACTGAGTCAATTTATGTCACAACCTACTGCTGCACACCAGAAGGCAGCAACTCGGGTTCTGAGATATTTGAAGTCTTCTCCTGGCCGTGTCATTTTTTTTTCAAGAACCAGTGAATTACATTTGAAGGGATTCAGTGATGCGGATTGGGGCACTTGTATTGATACTAGCAGATCTATTTCTGGTTATTGTTTTTTTCTTGGCTCTTCTTTGATCAGCTGGAGGTCCAAGAAACAAGTTACGGTTGCTAGATCTTCATCCGAGGTTGAGTATAGAGCCTTAGCTTCTGCCACCTGTGAGCTGCAATGGATTGTTTATTTACTGGCTGACCTTCATGTCTCATGTGCTCGACCTCCTACTCTATTTTGTGACAACCAAAGTGCACTCTATATAGCTGCCAATCCTGTGTTTCACGAAAGAACCAAGCATCTTGATATAGACTGCCACATTGTTAGAGAAAAGTCCACTTCTGGCCTCATGAAACTGCTCCCTGTATCCACCCATGGGCAATTAGCTGACATATTTACAAAAGGGCTGCTGCCTCATATGTTTGTTCCTTTTATTTCCAAGCTTGGTTTGCTCAACATTTTCCAACCCAAGGCTTGAGGGGGGGTATTAGAGTGTATTAGCAATTTAGTTAGTTGACAGCTGTATCATTAGTGATGCTGTTAGTTAGTTAATCTGACAGCTGTAATACATTTGTATAAATACTGTGTAAACACCATTCTGTTAATATTGAATCAGAATATTACTTCTTCATCTTTTCTGTTTCTCTCAATGTCTTTATCTTCTCTGTATCTCTCAATTCATTATAAGTAAAGGGACCACCTTTATTATCAGGTCTGAGATAGTTTGTCCACCTAAGCCGACAGCTCTTACCACAACGAAGAAGACCTGAAAGGGATCAATAATCGTATAATATATGTAAACATAAAGGCTTTATGCGTAGTTGACAAACAGAATAAAAGATTAATTATTATTCTTTTGCTTGTTTGACAGTGGTTTGAAGGTAATAAGAGAACAAAAACTTGGTGAATTGTCTGCTACTTTTAGATTTTAATTATTTTCCTTTTTATATTCCTGCCTTTTTAACTTTTAAAAACTTGAGAAAAGAAGAGTGAGAGACAAGAAGTTAAGATACTAATATAGGCAAAGATAAATGATGCGTGAAATTGTTCAAGAGTTGTGAAATTGGTAAATGATGTGTTAATTTTGGCTTATAATTTCTTTTTCTAATATAAAACTTGTGTTGTAACATAGCTGAAGTTGGTGGAATGACTTGATGATAAGATTCAGCTAGACACACTTCAGTGGCTGTGAACATAGTTTGACAAGTAAACACAAGCAAATAATGATATTAAACTAGTCTTAAGTATGATGTGTGTGGGGTAGCTGAGTTGGGCTTGATGATGTAAGTAGCCTGTTAGAACTGATAAATCATTTTAGACAGTTTTAAAACCGAATAGGAATAGTTTTATTGATGAAATTCTCAAGGAACAAAGTGTTCCAATGAGTCAGATTACAGAGAAAGATAATTGGCAGTTACAATAGGCAGTTACTGGACAGTTTCTGCCTTCACAGAGATTAGAGAGTCTGTTTCTCTCCCAAACCAACCAAATACCAAATAAAACAACCAACCCTTGCCCCGCCTTCTCCTATTCTATTTATTTAGTTACAATACCGTACAATACTCACAATCCTAGCTAGGCTGTCCCATCTTTCTTGGGTCTGCGCCTTACATAGGTCTACACAATTGGAGGCCTACTAACAATACTCCCCCCAAAAGTTTCACCTTGTCCTCAAGGTGAAATGCTGAAAATTATTGCAGAATGGAATCAGAGGATTCCTAAGTAGTTTTAAAGTCCGGAAGATCCTTCCGCTAAATGAGAACTTCTGCCTTATCGGAAGAGGTATTACGGACTGCCTTTACAACAAAAGGCTCAACCAGTAATTCCAATTCCTTGGATAACATTTTTGGTAATGGTTGATGATGCACTGCCGGAGCTATAGCTTTCTTTAATAGGGATACATGAAAGACTGGATGTATCTTACTTTCAGGTGGAAGATCAAGCTAATAAGCGACTTGGCCTATGACCTTGCTAATTTGATAAGGTCCATAGAACCGGGAACTGAGTTTCTCATTCAAAGTCTGTAGGGTTGCAGCTTTAAGTATACCCAATTTCCTACTACACAAGTGACAACCCTTCTTCTTTGCCTATTAGCATGAACTTTCATTTGATATTGTGCATGAACCATATTAGACTTGAGGTCATGCAAGATGGTATCTCTTTCTTGAGTGAGTTGATTGACCTCTTCCACTGCGATGGTACAGTGGTTCCCTTGAGTAACTGAAAAGGATCTCTTCCATAGAGGGCCTTGAAAGGCATCAATTTGGTAGAGCTGTTATAATTGGAATTGAACCAAAATTCTACCCAACTTATCCATTTGGTCCACTGTTTAGGTTTTGTACCAGTCAAACACCTCAAGTATGTCTCTAGGCATCTATTGACCACTTCAGTTTGGCCATCTATTTGAGGGTGGTAAGCTGAACTGAATTTCTATTTTGTCCTACTGACTTGAACAATTCAGTCCAAAAATGACTTAAGAAGATCTTATCTCTATTAGAGACTATGGTTGATGGAAAACCATATAGTCTAACAATCTCTTTGAGGAAGATGTCTGTTATATCACATGGCAGTGAATGGATGACTGAGTGAAATGAAATGTGTATACTTGATGAGCCTATCCACCACTTCTAGCATATTTGTCTTGAGCTTTAGGTAGTCCCTCCATGAAATCCATGGATATATCTGCCCATACCTGAGTTGGAATAGGAAGGGGTTCAGAAGACTTGCAGGTGACATTGCTTGATACTTATTTTGCTAATAGATTTCGTAAGAAGCACAAATTTCTGAATATCATGTCTTATACCTTCCTAATAAACCAAAAATGCCAAGCGTTTGTAAGTTCTAAAAAACCTAGGATGGCCACCTATGGCTGATACTCATTGAGTAATGTCAGAATTTTTGAAGAATTCTTAGGTAGCACCAAATTCCCTTTGTAGAATAATTTTCTGTTTTGGAAGGAGTATCTTCGATGTGCATTAGAATTGTTAGGACCTAAATGAGAATGTGGGCCAATATGGGTTGTTAGCAAATTAGTTGCCCAAAGACCATGGAGTGGGAGTTTATGTTGGGGAAATGAGAGGCATGGAAAGAGTGATGAGGTGGTAGGGAGAGAGAATAAGGAGGAGTGTGAAGGGAATTCTGTTATATGTGGGAACGGGTTGGAAAGTGAGGATCATTTTGTAAGGACATAGAAGTATCTCTGTAGGAGCTGAGCTCTGTGGATAGTTGGGATATTCATCCCTTCTGCATTTTCTTTTCATTATCAGTAATAAAATAGTTTCCCATTTGCAGTAATTCTTTTCTTTTTCTGTTATTTGCTTGTCTGAGGTTCGGGTTCGCATCAAGAATTTTATAGAAAATCTTGCGTAATACCTTTTAATTTTTGCATCAGCCGGTACCTCATCTTCCTATTCCTCCAAGTCTGAAAATTGTTTCGTAGAAATAGTAGCATAGGTCGTTCTTTTGGATAAGGCATCTGCAACTCTGTTATCACACCCCGATTGATACTTTGTCTCAAAATCTAACCCCATTAGCTTTGAATTCCATTTAAACTGTTCTTCTCCCAAAAGTCTCTGGTCAGTTAGGAATTTCAAACTCTTTTAGTCAATTTGTATCACAAACTTTTGACCTATCAAATAATGTCTCCATTTCTGCACAGCTATAACTATGGCCATTGACTCCCTCACATAGACTGACTTTCTCTTGGCCCTATCAGACAAAGTTTGACTAAAGAAAGCCACAAGTCTACCTTCTTTCACTAAGACTGCCCCTAAACCTTTGTTAGAAGCATCTGTCTCTATAGTAAAAATCTTGTTGAATTTGAAGTCATGAACAATAAGGATTGGTAGTGCTGTCATTGCCTTCTTTAACACTTTGTTTAGATAGAGAGAAGAAAGTGAAAGGAAAGATAGTGAAAGGAAAAAAAGTAAGTAGAAAGTGAGATAATTTTTTGGTTGTTTGGTAGGAGTGATAGTAGAGTAGAAAGGGAGAGGAAGGAAAGATATTTATTTAGAGAATGACATAAAAACCCTTATATATATATTAAAATGAAAAAATAAGATGAATAAAGAAAGTATTTTTTAAATTAAATTAAAAAATATACTGTTACTTTTCGCTTTTGCAAATTATATATATTTAATTTAATTTCTTTGTTAATTTTTCTCCACGTTATGACGTCATTTACACGATGAAGACCAACTTCAAAAACAAATCCAGTTGGGCTTTTTGTTAATTCATTCAAAAAACCTCATTTTTTCGGCTTTTCTTCCAACTTGGGGGAATCAACTTTTGAATGGGTCCCATCAAAAAGTTTTAATTCCTTCCCTTTTTATCTGGATACCAAACGATGTAAAGTAGCATATTCCCTAACCTTTCTCTCTATTCTCTTTCTTTCTTTCTATTTTCTATGGAACCAAACATAGTGTAAAGAATCAAAAGCTGCCTACGCCTCTTCACTCCAACTGAAAGTGCATTTTTTAAATAGCTGAGTGTGTGGCTGTGCAATCTTGCCATAATCTCGTACAAATCTCATGTAATAACCTGTAAGACCCAAGAAGCCTCTCAATGCCTTGATATCCTTTGGTGTATGCCAACCAAACATCAATTCCAACTTCTTAGGATCTGCTGCCACTCCTTGAGCAGAAATTATATGACCCAAATACTCTAGTTATTGCTGTCCAAAACTACATTTTTTCTTGCTGGCAAACAACTAATGCTTTTTTAATAAAGCCAAGACAACTCGCAAGTGACTTCTATGGTCTTCTTCATTCTTGCTGTAAACTAAAATGTCATAAAAAAATACCAGAGCAAACTTCCTTAGATAGGATCTTAGGATTTCATTAATCAAGGCTTGGAATGTTGAATATGCCTTAGTAAGTACAAATGACATGGCCACAAACTCATAATGCACTTCATGTGTCCTAAAAGATGATTTGGGAATGTTTCTCTCCTTCATTCTTATTTGATGATATCTACATTTGAGATCTAATTTAGAAAAAAATGGTAACCCCTCCAATTCATCTAGCAACTCATCAATTATGGGTATAGGAAACTTATCAGGAACAGTAATTTTATTTAAGGCCCTACAATCCACACAAAACCTCCATCCCCCACCTTTCTTTTTCACTAATATGATAGGATTAGAATAAGGACTAATACTAGGTCTAATAACTCCTGAATTCATCATGTCATCCATCGATTTTTCTATTTCATTTTTCTGATAATGTGGATACCTGTAAGGCTTGAGATTTAGGATTATGGTTCCTTCCTTCAACACAATGACATGGTCATATATCCTTGGTGGTGGTAGACCTTGAGGCTCTTGGAATACTTCTTGATACTCCTCTTGAACTTCTGTAATCCATGTTGGAGAACAATAGGTATCTTCGGGTTCATCTTGTAATCCATAATACTCTAGAAAAAAATCCTTGCCCTTCATTTTGTATAGCCTTCACCACTATTTTGAATGAAGCCATTGATCTAGACAAGAAAGGTTCACCTTTCAAGATTTTCATTCCTCCCTTTATGGGGACTTTAATCCCTGAAATTTGCTCTAATTTCTTCTAATTCAGGTAAACACTCCATTCCCAACACTATGTCCACTCCTTCCAGCACTTAGTTTGAGTAACAGACCATACATCAAAAATCACTTAATAATACCCTTAAATAAGCATGTTTAGGATGAGGCAAGCAATGTTAGATTAAAGAAATGAACAGAGCAAAAAGTTGTCTCAGGCGATACCTTAATAAGCGGAATCTCTACTGGATGACAATGAGAGCATCAAGGGGAATCGTAAGCTGCAAAGAAGTGAATAGAAAGAACTAAATATTAAATTAAGATTTAAACAAATTATTGTAGTGACAAAATAAATAAATAAATAAATAAATAAATAAATAAATAAATAAAGCAGTACCTTCAAGAGGAAGAACAAGGTCCATACGCGTCATTGCCAATGCAACGAAGAAAGTATCGATCATCCAAGTACCCATCTCTCTTTGAAACCACATTCTCAATAGACACAACGGGATGAAAACACACACAAAACCATCAATTCAATAATGGGGTACGTGTGGTCCCTGAAGGATAGCCCAAGTGGTTTGGGTAGGGACACTGAAAGAGTTTTAAGCAAGAGATGCAGAGTCGAATCCTTCCACTAATAAATCCCCCTCTAACAAACTAACATTTACCTATTAAAAAATAATAACAATGGGGTACAAATGTGAGCCAACCTCACAATTTATGCTATAACACCCATTACTACAAATTACGGTATTTCTTGCAGAATTTCCTGCAAATTTTTTCTGTAGGAATTTTCGCGAATTTTGCTGCCATTTATTAAAAAATAAGGTTTTTTTTCATGCAAATTTAAATTCGTAGGAAAATTTGTAGCAAATTTTGAAATTTCCTGCGGATTTTGCTACAGATTTAGATTTGTAGGAAATAATTAGATATTTCCTATGGATTTTCCTATGGAACTTAATCTGCAGGAAATATTCGCAGCAAATTTCACATGAACACAGGTTAGCTGAAATCCACAGCAAATTTTGCAGGTAGCTTTGCTGCGAATTTTCCTGCAAATGTTTTTCCCGGGGATTTACCTACGAATTCTCTTAAATATTTAAAAAAATTTATTTAAAATAAATCAATATGAAATAGAATTATTATACAATTCAATTATATAAAATAAATATTATTTTGTTGCCTTGTAACCCACTCTTCATTTCCACTCTCTCTTTCTCACTTTCATCCCATCGCACTCTTCTTCCAGCCATGGCCTCCGATAACCTCTCAGTCGACACCACGACCAACGACTTCACTCTACCGGAGATGTACACCGAGAACCTCATCGACACCGTCAACGCCTACGACCACCACATCTTCCTCAGCTACAAGAGCCACGTCTCCTGGTTGACGCGCGTTGATGCCTCCACCGCTGATCCCCTCCCAAGCTCGTCGCTGCCACTTGGAAA
Source organism: Calophaca sinica (assembly GCA_037113605.1). Classification (NCBI taxonomy): domain Eukaryota; kingdom Viridiplantae; phylum Streptophyta; class Magnoliopsida; order Fabales; family Fabaceae; genus Calophaca; species Calophaca sinica. The sequence continues at coordinate 53,688,358 of CM073737.1, forward strand.
GCATGCAAGAACGACGTGACCCTCAAGGTTCGTTTCACTCTCGATTTTAGTCAATGAAATTGTGTTTCTCTAGGTTTGGATTTCTCATTTTCTCTAGATTTCAATTTCTGATTCAACGTCTTCTCATCTTCAAAGAGAAAATTTAGCGCTTTCAAGTATTTTTCTCTCTTGATCTCAAAGGTTCTTCGTTTGATTTAATTCCTTTGTAAACCCTAGCTTTTTTCTTTGAATAGTTCAATTCAAGTCTTTCATTCGTCTTTTAGCGTTGAACTGTTCAGTAATCAAGTAACGTTCATTCTATTCTTTTGTTGTTGTCTGCATAGGCTGTTATGTAATTCATTTCCTAACACAATATTGTTCATTTTTATGTTTAAATCTTGTGACAACTTGTGCTAATATTTTTATTCCATTTAGTTTATGTTTGTATGAGATTTGCATTTGTGATTTTGGTTCAATTACTTGGTGAGATTTGTGATTGCATTCCCTTGTTATTGGTAATGGACAGGGAGGTTTTGATATTCTGACTGTGTGCCTTTAGTTTAGATCTGGAGAACAAGCAATGTCTTGGACAATGAGAATCCAATGGGAAGCAAAGGTGGTTACCACACTCAATTGGAGATTCGCTGCCAAGAATGGCAGCAAGAAAGGTGGTTTTGGAGGCCTTTGTAATGTGGCTTTAGTGTAGATCTTGTGAATGTGTTCATTTGTAACGTGTGCCTTTGCTAGTTGATCCTTTGCTTTTCAGGTTTTTGGATTTTGTATTGTTATTTGTCCTGTTATCTTAGATGCATTTACATTGGTAGGAACCTTCTATCTATTTTGTTATAAATTAATTTTAAGAATTGTCATCATATTTTATGCTTGCTATGAATGGATATTGAAATTTAAGAAGGTTATCATGACTCCTAATGTTGCAGGTATTACAGAACATTTTTGTAGATCCACGGCTAAGGTGGGTGTGGCTTTTTCATATTTGTGATATGATCCAGATCCCATTGTCAAGCTCGAGAAGGTTGCTCTCATATTGTTTTCTTGTTTACTTTGGTTTTCTTTGCTACATGTATCCTGTGGTGCTTAGGTAATTGTGGTGGGTTGTCCTTGCTGTATGTATGGGTGTTTTTTTTTGCATATATCAGACATGGGATTGTTGGGGTTGTGACAAAGGTTAGTTTCAATGTTCTTTTACATTTTATTTGGTTTTAAGTAGTACCAACAAAAGCTTTGGCTTAAATCTTTTACACCTTGGATTACCATTTTCTTACATTTCAAGGTTTGATATTTACTTTTCAGTATCTTTTTCACTATTTGGATTTCTTTATTGTGGTTCTTCTGTATTTGTCGCTTTTGATTTACCGGCTTGAAGTTCCTTGACTTGTCTTTTTCTGGGTCTTCTCAAATTCTGTTTTATTTTAGATGATTTGTAGCTTTATATTTCTGTGATTAGTACAAATTGCTCAAGAAATCTGAGATGTGATGCTTATGGCAGATTGTTTTAAAGTGTAATTTTTTTACTATGTGCAGATTGTTTTAAAACTGTAATTATCTTTAACCATGTGCAAATTATTTGTTGGTTATTTATAGAAAATTACTTATTCTATTTCTCCTTATTTTCTCCAATAAATGTCCCTAACTGGTGGTAAATCTGTAGATTCTATGTGCTGCTAAGTCATCCCCTTATTGTGGATGTAACAATAATATCGTGTGTTACCCTCGGCACATTTTCACTCTCATTTTTCATTCTCTCGGTGACTTTCTCATGTGGAAAGATATATTGCAGAGCTGAAGATGAAGAAACTGAGCAGACAAACATATGTGATGAGAGCAATTGGTTGTATTTGTTATTTGCAAATATTGATTTGGTTCAGACGAGATATCAATAATTTGTTTAGAGGACTTTGTTAAACAAGATTTGCCTAAAGCATACACAAAGCATTTAGTTCTACACAAAGCCTTCTAAAGCAAACTCTTAGCTAGAGAAGGAATACAAAAATGGGAGTTGTTTTTGTTACTAGATTATTTATTATACTTTGCGCGGATATATTATAGGATTTTATTTAATTTTATATATTTGTTATGTATTAAGGATTTATTACATTGTGGCATATGAGTAATAGATGTAATACATTGTGACTTTTAATAGATGTAATATATACATTTATTAATGCTTTATTGTGGAAACTATTGTGTAATCTTTATGTTTTATAAATATTAAGTTATATATTGCAAAAAAAAAATTTGTTATAAATATTGAATTTAAAGTATTATCAAATATCTTATTGGAAGCATATTTATATATTTTATAATGATAATATAATCTAAACCTTTATTAATAGTTATGTACTAAATAAAATATTAATATTTATGTACTAACATATATGAATATTAAGAATAAATGAAAAAATAATTATTTTATTCATGTTTTCTGCAGATTTTGTTACGAAAAAATTTGCACCACAAATTTATCTGTACAAATTTCTTGAGGATTTTCTTGCAAATTTCATTGCTAAGGATTTTTTTTGCAGGAAAATTACCTGCGGATTTTCCTGGGGAAAAAGCAGCAAACAATTTCCTGCAGATTTTAAAATTTGCAGAAAAAAATTACCAAGGAAGGTATTACGTAGGGATAAAAATCCACAGGAAACCCATTTCCTACGGATTTTTGAACAAAATCCGTAGGAAAATTCGCACGAAATGTTGAAAATTCTAGTAGTGACTGAACCGTAAATTTAATATCTTTATTGCCAAATAAAGAGATCCATATCATGGAAGAGTGAAAGAAAGAAGAATGAATTGGAAAAAAGACGTGGGTTTTTTTGGGGAGGGGGGGGGGGGAGCTAGAAAATGTTATAAACCAAAATCAAATGGGAGCAATCCCTTGAACTCTTTCTGCTTCTGGATACGATACTCGCTAAGCTCGGTCACTTCACGTCGATTATCTTTTACTTCGGAGGGCGGATTTTGGCTTCGCTCGCGAGTCCCGCGTAGATCTGATTCGTTGTTTATATTTAATGGGAGCGGGGGTTTCGTTCTTCACCGTGGATATACCATTCATAAGCTCATTATTTGAGATTGAATTTTGGTTGTCCACCGATTTGCACAAAAAAGTTGTGTTTTATTTTTATTGCTTGCGAAAAACGGAAAGGGTATAAATGTGCATGAATCACAAAGTAAAAGCTTAATTATCCTTATGCTTAATTATATAATTAAAACTTAATGCTGATAGAAAACTGTTCAAATCAGTCATAATGCCATTGGTATGCAATTGATTCGATTACCTCATTTTCAGCACTAATTAGTTTGCAAATTTGTTAATTATAATGTGTACGAAATCTGTTACCTCAAAATCAATTTTTTATTTTAATTGTACAATAATGTTAATTTATATGACATGTCCAATCATTCTATTTTCATTTCATTTAAATTAACGTACTGTTAAATGTGTATGGCAGCTAAAATTGATCTCCATGGATAAATAATTCTTTTCAAATTTTCATTAATTATAGGTGCCTTGTCATGGAATTTTGGAGAGAAAGAATATGAGAGTTACACTTAAAGTCGAGTCATTATAGGAAATTCATTTTTAAGTCGAACACCATTCTCTTTTTAGATTGTTCACAATTGTATACACCCTTCGATGTAAGAGACAAATTAGTCTTTTTTCTTGATTCTAAACATACGAAACAAGAATAAATTTTCAAATGTATCAAACTAAATATTGATAAAAATAATATTTATGATGCTTAATCATATCATATACACATATATACATATTTAAAAAAAAAGAACATGCTATATATATATATTTTATATAAATGCATTTATTAACTTACACTCACCGATTTTTTAGTTGATTTAAGTTAACAAGTTACACCTTAAAGTTTATTTGACAAATTTTTAGCTATAATTTGCAAACTTACATCAAATAAAAAATATGTAGGTGTAAGTTAGCAAATGTCTATAGGATATGCTAATTTACACACACATATTATTCAGTTGGTGTAAGTTAGCAAGTTACACCTTAGGGTGTATTTTACAAATTTTTAGTTATAATTTGCTAACTTACATCAACTAAAAACAGGTGGGTGTAAGTTAACAAATCCCATGTATAAATAGGTTTTTTTGGATATAAACCCATATATAAATATTGATATTAATTAAATTAAAAACGGTTACTAACTTTTAATATATTATGTTATTTGGTATTATACATTACAAATAATCATAAATATAAGTCAATATAAATATGGAATGACATATGCGGTTGATTTGATTTTGATTTGTTTATTAGTTTAATAAATATTTGAGTTAATTTATTATTTTATCTGGTGTTACACATTCTGCCTATGCATCCCTTCTAGGGTTTAGCAAGGGAAAGTAAGAACTGTCAAAGGAGAAACAATACGAAGCGGAAGCGAAGCAACACTGGACAGTCAAAGCAGAGCAACGCTAGACAGTCGAAGCGGCGCTGATAGCACGCGAACCAAAGAAGCAGCAAATCACCGGCGAACCAAGAGGCGACGCAACCACGATCGATTTACGGGAGGAAGCGACGAAGGAGGTAAGATTTCCACATTTTTCACTAATCAATTCGTTGCGAAATCATTTGCATGCTTTGATTAACATGTTGAATCTAATATATGTAAGTTTAGTTTTCTGATTGACAAAGATTTTCCAATTTTCTATGCACACAGATTCTAACTTCATATCCTCTTTTATATATTGCCTATAACTGCTATTTATTTATTTATTATAAAAAACATGGTTGCTGCCAATGAGATCTGTGAAATTTTTGTTAATGACACCCTAGAACATTGAATGTCAAAATTTTTTACGTTATTTATTTATTGTTCAGTAAAGGAGCAGCAGTTACACGTCATAAGTGTTTATTTTGAATTATTGATGACTGCTTTCTTATATTATTTGTAATCTGGTAATAAAAGAACACTGATTAAGATTTGGAGTAAAATGATTGTGTAAGGAAGAAACAAAATGTGCTTGGTGATTAAATTGACAACTTGGACCATTGCGGAATTGACAACTCGTTCTCCTATAGTCAAACAAATAAAACAATTATCAATATATTAACCAAAAAATGATAACTACAGATGATTATCTATTTTTACCATATTTATTGAATGTTTTCATACAGAAAGGGAGCTTGCTGTTGTTTAAATCAGGAACCTACTGAACGTGGCAAAAACACAAGAAATGAGGGGTTTGAATTGGGTTTTGAAATCTTTTTGCAAATATAAGTGTTTATGAAAAATCTTTTCAAAACAACTCTTTAGTGAAACAATGCAGTAAGTAAAGAGAAGAGAGATGGAGAGTGACACGGTGATTTATACTAGTTTACTATCACCTGATAGCTACGTCAAGTCCCTTCACACACTTGAAGGATTTCTCCACTATAATCAACCGATCACACTTGAGAGTATACTACTGCCAAACTGGCTATACTCACAACTTCTTAGAACGACTTAGTACAGCCAAGCCTCTAAGGAATACAAGCCACTACTAGGCTAAATACAAATTCAAAAGAGTTTTTGAAGCAATACAAAGATAACTCTAACAGAGAGGATTTACAATGAAGAACTTTAGCACAAAGAATAACTTTCAAACAGAAAGGATAAAACAGTTAAGTGCTTTGTTCAATGTGGATCCTAGAAAATTGGAAGAATTCTTGGTTGCTCACTGTCTCTCAGATTTGTAGTTGTTCAGAGAAGATAAGTTTGAAGTGTACACTACTTTACTTCAGAATTGTTGTTCACAATGTTAGCTGCGAATGATTTTGTTGTTCAATCGTTAACCTACTTTAGTGGTTGAAGTAAGGTATATATAGCTAGGGTTGAGAATAGTGCCGTTGTCACCTAACAACTCTTTTCACCCTAGGTCAAAACTTGAGATCCCTTTTTTTATTGCTTTTGCAGGTCACGTCGCTTTCCACTCTGTATAAAGCGCTTTCCACTCTGTATAAAGCATACTGCACACTGCACACAAAATCAGAATCTTTGTCTCTAGTGAGCTTTTTGAATATGAGACACTTCGTGAGCAAGTTTCCTTGATGATTATATTCGTTGACATTCCTTTGGCCTTTGATACCTCGTAGATTGAAATACTTAATCAATGAGATCTCTTAAATACGTGAGGTGGTCTTAATTGCGCTTCAGTCTGTTTCCTATCAGAGCTACACTGCTCACTAGAGTTGAGTACTGTTCACTAGAGTGAGCTTGAAACAGAGGCGAGTTCTTCAACTTAGAATTTAATTGCCTTCCATATAACAAAGAGTCTTGTAGAATGCATGAAGGCTTCCATAGAGTAGTCTAGTCAAAGTCTATTGTATGCGTTGACTGAAGACCAGAGCGTTGACCAAACAGAATGTGTTCACATCAGAGTAAGGTCTGCCAGAGCATTGACTGACCAATCAGAGTTGACCAAGTCAAGGACAAGTCCTTCAAGAACATGAGTCACCAGAGCGTTGACTTACCAGACAAAGTTGACCAAGTCAAGTGCTAGTCTTGCCAGAGTTTGGTATACCAACAGAGTTGACTGACCAACAGAGTTGACCAAGCCAAGATTAATCTCACCAGAGTGTTGACCATCAACAGAGTTGACCAACTTCAGAGCAAGGCTTCATGTGATGACATCAGCATAAAAACAGAGGATCATTGCCAGACTTAGACGTGTGAAATTCAAGTTTCACTAAGTCTTATGAGATATCTTTTTCTGATGAATAGTGATTTCTACACACTAACAAACACATCAGAGAATAAATTGTTCTCTTAATCATTTGTTATCATCAAAACAATTAAGGGTCATTGTTTCTGAATCCACTTGATTCCAACACCTGCCACATCCTAACTACACCAACGATTATGCTCCATTTTCCATGCGTGGCATGAATGTCAGAAATGAGATCGTACTCGGGAGGCATGATTTCAGTACTAATCGATGAATTCAACTACTCAATATTATTGGACTGAAGATGGAATGAAATGCCTAACCCTCGTTTATATACAGCTTGCAAAAACTTCTGATTGTAGCTATTATCATTCTCTGTATCCTCACCGCTTCCGCTATTCGTACTCCTACCTCTGGACATTCCTACTTAGCCTACTAAGCCACTCTCATCCTCTCCTCTTAGAGGATTTCCTACTAAGGGCTTTCTGATGCACAAGATCCTCTCTTGAGCATAGTTACTAAGTGCAGAGTATACTTGCTCCCTAGTGGCCCTCTAAGTCTCACTCATATTCTCAATCTCTAGGATTACTTTCTGCGGATTTTCTGATGTGCCAGATCCTCATTAAAGGTAAGCACAGAGCATACTTACCCTTAGAAGTTCCTAAAGAGAGAAAAATAGAGAGAGAAGAGATTGAGATCATACCTGGCTTAGAAGACTGTCGTTGCCCTGTGTCCCATGTCCCGTTGTGCTTCCAGAGCTCCTCCATGTCCCCCCAAAAGACCTTTGGAAGAACTTGTAGAAATGGAGGCAGGTGGGGGCCTATTTATAAGTGTGGTGGAGAGCTTATCCTCTCACCACAACCTTTGATCGCGAGTGGATCGCGTTGCGATGGCCTACGTTGAAATTCCATCGCGTCGCGATGAACCCTTCTCCAGAACGTTCCGTTTTCTCTCTTACACCGCCTTGACCACCATTGTGTATCGCGTCGCGATAGGCACGTTTTAGAGAAATCTTAATTTCTTTGAATTCTATGGTTTTCCTATGGTATTTTTGACCTCTTAAAAGCTCTTTAGTCCTTTCAAATATTTATTTATTTATTTATTTTTCTCAGGATGTCACATTACTACCCCCTTAAATAATTTTCGTCCTCAAAAATTCAGCGGTTGTTATATTCTAGAATTGCTGTCAGCTTCCCTAGCACCTTTAAACCCTTAATCGTTATAATCATCTAAATAACTTTACTTAATCTCTACTAAAGGGGTTTTCTTGATAACTTGCAATCAAGGTTTCCCTATTACCTTCTTAGACTTTTCAACACCTATTGCAAGATCCTTTAATCATACCTTCAAACTTTATATCGTCTTCTAGAACCATGATTACGAGAACCTATAGGTTGTTTATATCAAAAATTCAATTTCCATCTTCCTCTCTTACTTTTCATCTTAATCCTCTTGTCCATCAGTTCCATACTATCTGTTCCTTCTCTTAACCCTATGTATGACCTTAATTCTTTCGACCATCATTCTATAAACATATCTCTTTTCAATCCTTCCTTCAAAATAGACTTTTTAGTTCTTCTCCTTGCTTCTTGTTGAGCCACATGATTTCTATTTCAGTTCCTTGAAAGAACCCATTTGTTTATTCTATGGAAGCTACCAAGAATGCTAGTTCCATTGTTAAAGTCATTGTAATACCTAGATCTATTAAAGCACCCCATATACTGGTACTCGATTAAGCCTCCTAATCCTTTTCAATTAATCCTTCCAAGTCCCTCTATTACCTATCCAAGACTTTACTTATGATCGTACACGATTCCTGAAATCTTGGCCTCATTACTCAGCTCAACATTTAGCTACTTCTTAACATCACTCACTCCTTAGTTAAGCTTTAATCATACTTCACACATTTCCTTATGCTCAAACATTCACACTATCTCAACCCTTCTACGATTATCTACTAATCTTAATCCAAAGCTTTAGACTCTACACATTTATCCTCCTTAATTGGGTTTGAGAGAACCAGAAGGTCATATCCATGTTTCTTCCTATGCTACTTACAAGATCAAAGAAGAAACAACCTCAAGAAAAATACTAGAGTTTACCTACAAGGATATGAAAGAAAACAAGAGAATTCCATACCTATCACTGTTAAGGGTCTTCTAGAAAAGTGGGGTCAACCATTTGTTTGATGATTTCAACTCCTAAATCATACTCAAAATCGTTATGGTTAGACTTTATCTACTTCTACTACCCTACTAAGTTGCTCGTAAACAAATCCATTTGAGAAAAATTGTCTCTTCCTAACCCCTGATAATTATTCTACTAGTAATCGTCCTTCTAATTGACTTGGTAATGATGATTGTATTTGTTCAATAGGTTGGTCAATATCCTTTATTGTCCTTGGTCTTTCCTAAATACGATATCTCTAGATAATAAACTCTCCTTGTAATTAGTACTCCTAATCTTAGAGATTATTTTAGTCCTCCTTAAGACTTATTTTTAGTCCAATAATCCTTGTACCTTTACCTTACATTGTCATCACTTAAACTAAATCCTTTGCCTTTTACATGTAACTTCTTGTCTCATACTGATAGGATAGGTCAAAGTCTTCCTATAATCGTTGTCTTAATTACTGCCAACCTTTTCTTATCATCTGAAAATCCATCCTCTTAATGTTCTTCCTTTTTGTCTCAGTTTATACTTTTCTCCAATGACGACAATATTCACCTTTACTGTTACCCTAGTCTTTCCTGCTCTACAGCCACATAGTAAGAATTTACTTCTTTATTCTTAGAAAACTCCCAAAAATTCCAATCCAGTCTGCTAATCCTAAATCTTATTCGGGAAATCTTTTTTCTACCCTCATGCCTAACTACTAATTCTTCCTCTTCTACTATTATTTGGCATTTGTAAAACTTTTCCTGCATCCATGACTTTGTCTAAGACTTTTTACTTTTGAATACTTTTCTTTCCATATATCACACCTTATTTCAACCGATGCTTTTACTATCATCAGCAAAATCTTTTTCCTTTTCTACCTTCTAATAACGATCTAACTTTGGTTTGTAACATTAGTTCATACCTTATCATCTGGGATTACTTTGATACTCTATACCTTTTCTTCTTATTTCCATTTATTTCAATTCTGTTCATCCTTACTACACTGTTTTATCTCATCCATATTCTTTATTAAATCCAATGATCACATAGTGGTAACCTATTCTCCCAGAATACTTCCTAGGCTCACTAGTTGGTAATACTATCCTATTTTAACAGTCTCTATTGTTCCTTTGTACTTAATCTCTTAGATCAAAACCGATACTAATTTTTCTCCTACTACCATCATATAACTCTTCTGCTTAATCATTGACTTGCAAAGTTCCTCTGAAACTCCTAGATCACCGATTCATGATCTTTCCATCTCTAGAGCCAGTCAGAACTTCTTTCTGTAACCTATTTCACCTTATATCACTTCTACTCTTTACCTCTTTGCTCCTAAGTTTGATCTTTATTGAATCCACTCTCATTGGGTTGGTAATCTTTTAATTCTAAGTCTTCTACCACCATACATTCATTCCTAAGGTTTAACTAATAATCAAAGATCCATTCTTTAATAATTCTACTTACCTTGAACTAAACCACCTGTCTCATCTTTTTAATACTTTACTAGTCTACAGAAATCCTTTCCAATGAGTTTTCCTAATCAGGCCTCCAGGAGCCACTATTTCTGAGCCTAATTCAATCCATTTCCTTCACTTTATAACCTTATCTTCATATCCTACTCCAAATTATCCTATCCCTTACTAGATTGTTGGTTCTAGTAATAATATTTCCATCTCTTTCATCATCCTTAATAAACTATTTCGATTAAGATCTAGCTTACTAGCTAAAACCTAAGGGTATTTATCCAATATTTCTGTTAATAACTCAACTCAACCTCCAAATTTCTCCATTTGTCTATTCCCCACATCTCAATAGTACAAATCTCCATCGTTGGATCTCCTCGGATGCTTTATTTATCGGTATAGACTTTTCCGTCCTGCAGGACCTACTCTCAGAGGATTTAGCATTGATTTCTTTCTGGACCTTAGTATATTATTGACTATTATTTTCTATATGTATTTCTTTCCCAGTTCTAATGCCTTGACTCGGCTGTCTTTCCTATAATAACTTCATTACCTTTCAAGAGGAACAATCTTATTGCATCGGTGGGTCATGAATTCTAGTAAGAATCCTACAACCCATGATTTAAGAAATTTGATTATCCTATAGGTGGACTAGAGCAACTTCCTATTTTAAGAATTTGATGACATAGATAACTCCCTAAGCGGACATACTCCCCCTTTCAAGTATAGTCAGAATCCGGTGGGGATCCGACTAAACACAGTCAGTGACAACACCCTAATGACTCCACAGTCCGGTTAGGACCGAACTGCTCTGATACCAAAATGTGACACCCTAATTTATTTTTTCCAATACATTAAAAATATTATTTTATCTAATAATGATAGAAATAATTTTATTTTATTATAGTAGACGGAAGTCTGTAAATGTATCTATAAAGTATCTAACCTTAGAGCTTTTTAACTGTACAGAGTATCTGATAAGGGGGAGATCCTTATTTACTGACTCTGACTCACTGACTGTGGACCCACAATCTCTATCTTTCTTTGAAACTCGTCTAACACCTACTAATTGAACGTGAACACAAGAAGGGGGGTTGAATTGTGTTGAAAACTTTTCACAAACTTTAAGTTAAAAACACTTAGAACACAGGTTTTTCAAAACAGTTTGTGTATCGGACGCTGGAAATAAATCGGACGCTGGAAAAGCAGTTTGTGAAAACTTGTTTTTAACAGAACAAGATAAAGATAAATAGAAAGCAGTAAAGCAAGAGACACAGAGATTTATACTAGTTCACTACTAAACTGGTAGCTACGTCTAGTCCCTTCGTTTCTGAAGGATTTTCCAGTATAATCAACTGATTACAAAACCTTAAAAGTATTCTACTGTCACAACCTTGACAATACTCTCAACTTCTCAAAACGACTCAATACATTCGAGCCTTTGAGGGTACAGCCTTAACTCTCACAGAGAGGATAAAAGATTAAGCTTAATATAGAAATGCTTTCTAAAAGAAAGTGTCGGATGCTGAGTTCAGTTCTTGTAGTCCAGAGACTTGGCACGAAACTTGATTGCTCACAGAAGTAGTGCTTTCAGAGTATTGACTCTTTGTAGTGTATAGCAACAGTGCTTGTTCTCAGTAAGTGAAGTAATATTCTCTTGTATAGTTTTCGGCAGTTTCTTCAATGGATACAATGGGGTATTTATAGGAGTTCTAAAGGATATTACCGTTACAGTAAAAATGGCTCCTTTCCATTGTGTGAGGTGATTTAAAAAAAAAGCTGTCTCTTTCTTCCTTTCCAGAGAATATCTCAGTAGTACACATTACCGTTTTCGTACTACCTTGCTTTTCACAAATGCTTGTACGATTTTTTGTCTTTAGCTAAAGGTGTCACCTTTGATACCTCGTACAACAATTTAAGCGCATAAGATCAAATTCGAAATCCGTTCCAGAAGCTTCTGAGAGGAAGAGCAACTACGTGACCATCACATGATTTAAAATGAAGTTCAGACGCTCGCTCAGAACAGGAAGGCCGGACGCTCGTAGCAAATGGATAAGCCTTGTGTCACAAAAAGATAATTCCAGACGCTCACGAAGACAGTATACTAGGATGAGCCATATGCTGACACATGGAGTGTATCCTTCTCTTGTGAACTTATTCCTTCTTGCTTAAGTGGCTTAGAAGTATATGTAATATTAGTATCTGCACACTTCAAGAATTGTTAGAACATAAATTGTTCTCTTGTGAATACTTTGTTATCATCAAAATTAATGAGGGTCTAAACTTTTCAATCGTTTAGGTTCCAACAATCTCCCCCTTTTTGATGATGACAAATATCCAAGGTTGATGAACAATTTTAAGTTTCAAATAAGAGTTTTAAGGGTCTCCCCCTGAGTTCAACAACTTAGATAAGTATAGCAATAAAAGACGCTGAGATCGGATGCTGAAATGATGTTATGAATGATTGATTAGCATGTATATCTATCCTTAGCGTGTTTATCTTAGCGTTCATCAAGCCTTTCTTTTACTCCCCCTTTTGTCATCAGACAAAAAGAGTGTAAAAACACATCATAGTCAAAAAGCAAAATAGAAGAAAAATTTGAGTAATAAATTCACAATATAATTGTACCAAAAATTAAGTAATATCACTCAAGACCAAAATTTAAAACAAAACAAAGTTTAAGGGTTTTGAGGTAGCAGTTGATTCGTTCCATGATGAGTTTAATTTGCATTTCAAGCTCAGAACTTTCAAACAAAGTTGCCTTCATGGTTTCAAATTCCTCCTTAGGAATTGTAACCATTTCCACTCAAGATGTGGAGGAGCAGATTCACTCCGGCATACTAGCAACACCTACAGCTTCTGAATTCATCTTCTTATGGATTTCAAGAACAGTTTGAGACAAATCAGATTTTATCTTCTTCCTATCTTTTGCCCATTGGAAATAATTATCTCCTGGTGGAAACCATTTGATAATTGTTCCAAGTTTTCTTCTTTTAGACTCATATAGGGCTTCATTTTTTGCTCAACAATATCAGGAAACAGAAGATAATTGAAGATCATTTCTCTGTGTTGAAGAATGTCTCTGGCATACCCATCAAATTGTTCAGCAGCAGCTTCTCCAAAGACATTGTCTAAGAAGACACTTAGGGCATCAAAGGAGAAGTTGAGGCCTTCATTTTCAGCAATAAATAGTCTCCTCAAAATTTCTCTGTCATCTTTGTCAGTAGTCAGGGGCTCAAAACAAGGCATAATGGCTTTGTCTTTCCAAGACGCAGACCATTGCATCCAACCAAATCCAATGTAAAAGTGTTTCCAGACTAGATCCCATGGAGCATATAACTTCACCAAGTTGAGCGGTCTAATCACAAAACACATGAACATATCATCAAAATAAGTAGTTCAAAGATTGGATTCAGGTACCTTCTCGATGATACCAACAGTAGGGATTGTTGCCTTCTCTGCATTACAGCAGTTGGAAGATTCAGTTCTCCATTGATCTTTCTTCAGAGCACTCAGATAATACCTTCTGGCATGATCTTCAGAAATTTTCTTTACCGGAAGCTGGGTGAACTCCTTGACCTTGTAGTCTCTGGGAGCTTTCTCATATTCCTTAGGGCCTATCTTACTAAATGGCATTTTGCCAGGTGCAGCTTCCTTTCTTTTTCCAGGAATAGACCAAGGTAACCACCTTTGCCTATTTGGAACAATCTTTATAGAGATAGATGATGGGTTTCTATATTCGCCAATGACTTCAAGCCTTTTCTGCTCATAACAATGAGCCATCATACAGGCTTCAGCTTCTGTGATCCACCTACCACATTCCTCTAATGTAAGAGGTTCATTCTGGAGCAGGAACCTTGGTACATCAACAGAAAAGGGAATAGCCCTGCTGTTTGGTTTGGGTCTCAGCCTTCCTTTAAAGGACATCTCAACATTGTCTTTGCCATCCTTGATGACAGCATTCATTGGAGGGGGTATCTCCAGTCTTGAAACTCTAGAGGTGAAGGTCTACAAGTGCCATAAAGATGGGTGATTGTAGATAGAGTTGTATGACTCATATCTAACAAATTTTGGTCAAATGTCAAGAGGGACAGGTTTCTTTGGAATTAGGGCAGTAGTTTTTGGTGTCACTACTGTGATATTGTATTTGGGGGGAATGTAGGGTTTGAAAGGATTAAATTGAGGGACTTTGAAAAGGAGGTTAAAAGGATGAGAATGAAGTTTGAAAATGTATGAAGTGAGGGAGGTATATGTGGAGATTTGAGGTGAGGAGATGGTGAGTGTACTGGTCTGTGTTTGGGTAGGTTGTTTGGGGGCTATGGAAGTGGTTGTGTTTAAACTTTTACGTACGGGTTTGAATGGTTGATGGTTGTGCAGCAGATATAGGTGGAGCAGGAATGGTATCATCAGTTTCAAAAACAGATACAGAATCATCAGTAAAATTCAGTACCTTTGGTTCAAGCTCAGACTGCCTGACCAATCTCTTCAGCTTCTGTCTAGGGGCAGCAGCTGGAGGCAGACGTTGAATTGCCTTCTTCTGTGCACCGGACGCTGAAACTTGTTTCTCAGCTTCTGGCTTGCTTCTTTTCCTCAGAATCTGACTGATGGGAACGCGGTCCTCATCTTCTGATTCAGTCTTTCTTTTAGGTGCAAGAACCACCTTCCGCTTCTTGCTTCTTGTCTCCTCTTCTGGAGAATCAGAAGTCCTTTTCACACCAGTTACTGAGCTTCTGGTGATTTTATCAGTAGTAGACTTCTTGCTAAGAGAGGGACCAGATTCTACTCCCTGTTCCTTTTTCACCTTCTTCATCTGTTCACCAGTGATCAATTTCAGTCTGACCAAGCTGTTAACTCCAAAGGTGTCAGGAATCACAACACTCTCAGTGCCAAAATACTTCACCTTTTCTTGATCTGGCAAAGCAGTCAGCTTGTTTACAACCAGATTCTTGGCCATCATCTCAATGAGAAGAACACCATAAGGAATGCACTTGTAGGTGTTTTTGTTGTCAGCAACACCTTTCCTCGAATTAACCAGTGCATTAATCAGGTTGTTGTAGATCAATCTTGGCAGGTTTACCTTGTGACCAGCCATGTAGTGCCTCATAATGAACTTCTGTTCATAGTTGACTATGTCACTAGAACCAGCCTTCAACCAGACGCTCTTAGTGATTATCTTGTGAAGAACTCTGTAATGACTCTTCAAATGCTTTGCAGTAGGGGTTTCACCAGATTCTTTTAGCTGTTTATAATTCTCAAACAAATCTTCATTGACCTTCTCAAGGCCATGAAATGCATCAGCCCAATCTGTAGTAAAGCGATACCTTCACAGGGACAACCAGTGACTTCAGAAATGTTGGTAATGGTAAAAATGAACTTGTAGCCTCTCACAGTTCCTTCAAAGATACCACCTTGGTGTAAACGAGCATTACCCCAAAATTCCTTGATAGCAGTAACTAGAACCTCAACCTGTTTCCAAAAGAAGTAGTGTTCCCAACCCATTGCCTTGAAACCACTGTAGAAATCGAAGCCATAGAGTTTGAAGTTCTTTAGATCAATTCGATTTTCCAACAGAACCTTTCCTTCAGCCATGGTGTCGTAAATAGCAGTATACTTAGAGGTTGTTACACTATACATGATTGTAGTTGAGAGATAGAGAAATGGAGGTTTAGGGTTTCAGAACAGTCACGAAGAGAAGAGAAAAAAAACTGTTTTTCAGACTGAAAACAGAGCGAGTGATTGTGGAGCAAAAAAGAAGGAGTAGTAGGAAGGTTTTGTAATTGGTACAGTTACTTTTCAAAAACCTCTTCATTATCCGAGTAATAAAAATAAATTTAAAAAGAAATTAAAATAAAGATACCTCTTTTCATTAAATGCAGTTGCCAAAATAAAGTAAAAGATTTTATTGAAAACGTAAATAATCATGACTCAGATTAGGTGTGATGAGAGGCTTAAGTTCCACACGAGCTTACCACGTGTTTCGGATGCTCATAGCTGATTCATCGGATGCTGAGTTATGATGCAGTTGGCATATAAAAATGCTTACTCGTATGATGATGATGTCATACCAGATGCTCAAATGATATCTATCATAAGACGCTGAGATTAATCATTCTTTTATAAGATGGAAATTTAAATTTCTTCTTATAAAATTGAATCTATCTTCAGCAAGGGGTTTTGTAAGAATATCAGCCCACTGGTGATCAGTGTCTATAAATTTGATTTCAAGTGTCCTTTTCTGAACATAGTCTCTTATAAAATGATGTTTAATCTCAATGTGCTTTGCTCTAGAATGCAATATAGGGTTTTTAGTAAGACAAATGGCAGATGTATTATCACAAAAGATAGGAATGCTACTCTTTTTTATCAAGTAGTCTTCAAGTTGATACTTCATCCACAGAAGTTGAGAAGCGCAACTTCTTCACGAGATGTATTAAACCTGCATTGAGAGTGCAATAGTGCTTTGTCTTTTGCTTGACCAAGACACAAGATTTGCTCCAAGGAATTGGCAGCTTCCACTTGTGCTTTTTCTTTCAAATCGGTCTCCAACAAAGTCAGCATCACAAAAACCTACTAACTTGTAATCTTTTTATTTCTTATAGAGCAAATCAAGATTAGTAGATCCTTACAAATATCTAAAAATTCTTTTAACAACACTTAAGTGTGATTCTCTAGGATATGATTGAAATCTAGCACACAGACAGACGCTGAACATAATGTCAGGTCTTGAAGCCGTAAGATAAAGTAGAGATCCAATCATACCTCTGTACATTTTCTGATCTACCTTCTTACCAATTTTATCTTTACTAAGAGTGCAGGTAGGATGCATAGGTGTACACATAGGCTTGCAATCCAGCATCTTGAATTTCTTCAATAATTCTTTGATATATTTGCTTTGATGTATATAGATACCATCACTGCATTGCCTGATTTGTATTCCAAGGAAAAACTTTAATTCTCCCATCATGCTCATCTCAAATTCAGCCTGCATAAGCTTAGAAAATTCTTTGCAAAGGCTTTCATTAGTGGCTCCAAAAATGATATCATCAACATAGATTTGAACAAGTATGAAATGCTTGTTAAAAGATTTTCTAAAAAGAGTAGTGTCAACTAAACCTTTTGTAAATCTATTTTCCATTAAAAAGGAACTTAGTCTATTATACCATGCTCTGGGAGCTTGCTTAAGACCATATAGAGCCTTTTTAAGTTTAAAAACATGTTCTGGAAATTCAATATCTTCAAAACCAGGAGGTTGTTTAACATAAACTTCCTCAGTTATAAAACCATTTAGAAAAGCACTTTTCACATCCATTTGATATAGAGTTATCTCATGATGTGCTGCAAATGAAAGTAAAATGCGAATAGCTTCTAGTCTTGCAACAGGTGCAAAAGTTTCAGTGAAATCAATACCTTCTTCTTGTGAGTAACCTTGAGCAACTAATCTTGCTTTATTTCTCACAACTTTACCATCTTCATCAAGCTTATTTCTAAATACCCATTTAGTACCAATAGCTTGTTTATCTTCTGGTAGAGTGACTAGCTTCCATGCATCATTTCTTTGGAACTGATTTAGCTCATCTTGCATTGCTAGAATCCACCCTTCATCTTCCAATGCTTGATCAATCGTCTTAGGTTCCATTTCAGAGAGAAGTGCAAAATCAACATGCTCCTTGAAAGAGGATCTGGTTCGTACTTTATCACCAGGTTCTCCTATGATTTGATCTTTTGGATGATTGGTTTTGTACTTCCAGCTTTTTCTTGCTTCAGCTTCGCTGAGTAGAATTCTTCGTCTTGTCACCACCGGATGATGAAGATGCACGCGTTCACCGCCTCGACTTGTCACCAAGGTTTAATTGAAAATAACTCATCTAGCTCGACATAGCGATTGTCAGGCTTCTTATCATCAAACTTGACATGAATGGACTCTTCAATCACAAAGTTTCTTTGTTGTATATTCTAAAAGCTTTAGATCTTTCAGAGTATCCCAAAAAGATTCCTTTGTCAGCCTTGGAATCAAACTTACCAAGCTGATCTTTAGTATTCAAAATATAACAAATACAACCAAAAGGATGAAAGTAAAAAATGTTTGGTTTTCTACCTTTCCACAATTCATAAGGAGTCTTATTCAAAATAGGTCTTATAAGAATTCTATTTTGAATATAACAAGTTGTGTTTACTGCTTCTGCCCAAAAATGTTTCGCAATATCAGCTTCATTGATCATGGTCCTGGCCATTTCCTGGAGGGACCTATTTTTCCTTTCTACAACACCATTTTGTTGAGGTGTTCTAGGAGAGGAGAAATTGTCAGAGATGCCATTTTCTTCACAAAATTTTTGAAAGTTTTCATTTTCAAATTCTCCCCCATGATCACTTCTAATAGAAGAAATACAGATGCGTTTTTCATTTTGAACTGATTTGCAGAATACAGTAAATACCTTAAAAGACTCATCCTTGTGGGCAAGGAATTTAACCCATGTCCATCTAGTAAAATCATCAACAATGACTAATCCATATTTCTTTCCAGTTAAAGAGGCTGTCCTTGTGGGGCCAAAAAGATCAAGATGTAAAAGTTCAAGTGGTCTAGAGGTTGAAACAACATTTTTTAAATGAAAGGAAGTTTTAACTTGTTTTCCTCTTTGACAAGCCTCACACAGAGCATCAGATTGGAACTTAAGATTTGGTAAGCCTCTAACAAGATTATGCTTGTTTAATTTTGAGATTAACCTCAAATTGGCATGACCCAATCTTTTGTGCCAAATCCATTGCTCATCTTCAACAGACATAAGACACTTGACATCTTGTTTTGCAAGTTCAGAAAGATCAACTTTATAAATGTTTTGTTTCCTCTTTGCTGTAAAGAATATAGATCCATCATTTTTGCTTTTTACTGAGCATCCATTTTCTATAGAGACAACATTATAACCATTGTCACATAATTGACTTATGCTCAATAGATTATGTTTCAGTCCTTCAACATATAAAACATTATCAATAGAAGGAAGAGAGTCTTTACCTGCGACCAATTCCAACTATTTTACCTTTCTGGTTTCCTCCGAAACCAACGAATCCAGCTTCTCTAGGTCTTAGTTCTTGGAACATATGCTTTTCTCCCGTCATGTGACGCGAGCATCCACTGTCTAAGTACCAAGATAGGTGTGTTGACTTTGTTGCTAAGCAAGTCTGCAACACCAAGGGCATCAGTGGGAGAAATGTATCCACTTTCAACTATATCCCACAAATCAAGATTTTGTGTCTCAAAGAATGCTTTTATCTTATCTTTCCAGTAATCAAATTTTTCTGCATTGAATAGAGGAGGACGGTTCATATGACCACCTTCAGCAGACATGTTCACACCAGGATCTTTACTCTTAACACTGTTAAGTGCTCAACCAAGAGGCCGAGCTCTGGTACCAACTGAACGTGAACACAAGAAGGGGGGTTGAATTGTATTGAAAACTTTTCGCAAACTTTAAGTTAAAAACACTTAGAACACAGGTTTTTCAAAACAGTTTGTGTATCGGACGCTGAAAATAAACCGGACGCTGGAAAAGCAGTTTGTTAAAACTTGTTTTTAACAGAACAAGATAAAGATAAATAGAAAGCAGTAAAGCAAGAGACACAGAGATTTATACTAGTTCACTACCAAACCGTAGCTACGTCTAGTCCGCCGTTTACGAAGGATTTTCCACTATAATCAACTGATTACAAAACCTTAAGAGTATTCTCTTTGTCACAACCTTGACAATACTCTCAACTTCTCAAAACGACTCGATGCGTTTGAGCCTTTGAGAATACAGCCTTAACTAGGCCAAAACAACTTTTACAAGTAAGTTGAATACAAGCGAAATAACTCTCACAGAGAGGATAAAAGATTAAGCTCAATACGTAAATGCTTTCTAAAAGAAAGTGTCGGATCTTTGAGTTGATTCTTGTAGTCCAGAGACTTGGCACGAAACTTGATTGCTCACGAAGCGGTGCTTTGAGTATTGACTCTTTGTAGTGTATAGCAACGTGCTTGTTCTCGATAAGTGAAGCAATATTCTCTTGTAGAGTTTTCAGTGATGTCTTTAATGGAGCCCATGGGGTTTTTATAGGAGTTCTAAAGGATATTACCGTTCGAGTAAAAATGGCTCCTTCCCATTGAGTAAGGTGATTTAAAAAAAGTCATCTCTTTCTTCCTTTCCAGAGAATATCTCGATAGTACACATTACCGTTTTAAATGCTACCTTGCTTTTCACAAATGCTTGTACGATTTTTGTCTTTAGCTAAAGGTGTCACCTTTGATACCTCGTACAACAATTTGAGCGCATAAGATCAAATTCGAAATCCGTTCCAGAAGCTTCTGAGAGGAAGAGCAACTACGTGACCATCACGTGATTTAAAATGAAGTTCAGACACTCGCTCAGAACAGGAAGGTCGGACGCTTGTAGCAAATGGATAAGCCTTGTGTCACAAAAAGATAATTCCAGACGCTCACGAAGACAGTATACTAGGATGATAGGATCTTTGGCACATGGAGTGTATCCTTCTCTTGTGAACTTCTTCCTTCTTGTTTAAGTGGCTTAGAAGTATATGTAATATTAGTATCTGCACACTTCAAGAATTGTTAGAACATAAATTGTTCTCTTGTGAATACTTTGTTATCATCAAAATTAATGAGGATTAGAATTTATGTATAAAAAGACAAGCACATACAGGGAAATCAGGATAACAAATAAGTAAAAGAATAGATCACACATCCTCTGACAATAGTTCGAATCATTGCCTAGCTACCCGCATCCATGCAGCTTAAGTTTATATGCCTACGTGGCTACACAGTTTAAATATGACAAAGGCAGCCCCACCTTAGCTACCTTGTCTTTGTAGATAACAGTACAACGACCTCTCACCGGCGTGTGAGTAGGCTAAGCCAGTTGTCCATCTCTCCTTACTGCTCATTGTACCCTTAAGAGTGCATCCCTGCTCTTCGATAAGAATAGGTATCGGGGCGATACTCGGGATCGACACTATGGACAGTGATGCAACAGTACCCCGTCAGGATGACCAGGCTACCCAATATCCCGACAGGATGGTAGCTAGCCATCTGTCACTTGTAGACTTATTGGACCCAAACTATCCTCAAGGACCGACGTGTCCTATACCGACTGCATCATGCCTGCACTCTGGCACCTGGCCTTATATACAGCCTATGTGCATGGCGATGGATTACAGCACATGCATATGATCATTTATTATTCTGCACAATAACAGTTTATCATCATTCATCAGCTCAGCACATTAGCCCTTTATCTCATCCAACATCATCATTATATCTCAGCATTTGTTAGCTAGTTAAATAGCTTAACCATAACCCTAACATACAGCAGTATTTAACAAGTTAATATCAAACCTACATAACAGAACTAACAGCACCTATGGCATAACTATCAGTATACCATATAACACTGATTACCATCTTTGATCAACATATAAATCAACCAGTAGCATATCAATCAACAACCAACTCTGATCAATATATGGATTAACCCTAATGTCGCTCAGGTGACTAATCACTAACATATTATTAACCAACATATCAGCATATTCAAACCCATAAAGCAATCATATAAAATCATCATCAATTAACAGCCATCCATAAATACCAGTGGATTACTCCTATGGTTGACAGACCTCAAACAACTGTCCCCAGCTATCACAGGTCACAACCTCTCTCCTGAGGTGCTGCAGTTATTAACCACTAGTAAGGCTTGGGTCACCCCACGCCTAGTTATACATTTATTCTAATCCTACAGTCCCTAGTGGATAGGGTTCAGATCTCCCACCTGGCTAGAAGACCGTTGCAGCTATTGTCATTCTCTGTATCCTCACTGCTTCCGCTATTCGTAGTCCTACCTCTGGACATTCCTACTTAGCCTATTAAGCCACTCTCATCCTCTCCTTTTAGAGGATTACCTAATAAGGGCTTTCTGATGCACAAGATCCTCTCTTGAGGCAAGTGCAGAGCATACTTGCTCCCTAGTGGCCCTCTAAGATTCACTCCTATTCTTAATCTCTAGGATTACTTTCTAAGGATTTTCTGATGTGCCAGGTCTTCATTAAAGGTAAGCACAGAGCATACTTACCCTTAGAAGTTCCTAAAGAGAGAAAACTAGAGAGAGAAGAGGTTGAGATCATACCTGGCTTAGAAGATTGCCGTTGCCCCGTATCCCGCATCCCGTTGCGCCTCCAGAGCTCCTCCACGTCATCCCAAAAGACCTTTGGAAGAACTTGGAGAAATGGAGGGGGGTGGGGGCCTATGTATAAGCGTGGTGGAGAGCTTCTCCTCTCACCACTGCCTTTGATCGCGAGTGGATCGCATTGCGACAGTCCATGTGAAAATTCCGTTGCGTCGCGATGGACTCTTCTCCAGAACGTTCCGTTTTCTCTCTTACATCGCCTTGACCACCAGTGCGTATCGCATCGCGAAACTCCATCCCATCACGTCGCGATAGACGTGTTTTAGAGAAATCTTAATTTATTTGAATTCTAGGGTTTTTCCTATGGTATTTTTGACCTCTTAAAAGCACTTTAGTCCTTTCAAATATTTATTTATTTATTTAATTTTCTCAGGATGTCACACTTTTCAACACCCTAAGTTGAACCGAACATTCATTAAACATTTAGGGAAAAGAAAAACTTAGGGTGGGACTTACGGGTGCCCAACACCTAAAGGAATAAGTTTTCACAAAATAGGCTAGTTCCAACACAAGGCTTCTTAAAAATCAATTCTTTCATATTTGAATAAGGGGACCAAACTAAACCAAACCTTCCAATTGGAGCTCTGTGAAACTCACAATGGGGCAAACATCACACAAATGTTTGTGGGGGGTTGGGGGCAGCCATCCAACTCTTAACCAATCCCACTAGAATATCACAATCTCTACTTATTAATCATTAAAATCAGGAATGAAAACAATAATCCTAGCATACCTTGGAACGAAATTCGAATTTGATTTTGCGTGCTCAATTTGATGTACGAGGTATCAAAGGTGACACTTTTAGTATAAGACAAAATTCGTACAAGGCAATTGTGAAAAGCAGATAGTACAAAAACGGTAATGTGTACTATTCTGATATTCTCTGGAAAGGAAGAAAAGGACAGCTTTTCAAATTACCTCACTCAATGACAAGGAGCTGAATTTCTATTGCAATGGTAATACCCCTCAAGGACTCCTATAAATACCCCAAGGTATTCATTGAAAAAGGTCGCTAGAAACGACATTATGAAAGAGCTATTACTCAGTGAGCAATCAAAAGTTTCTGGACAACAAGAACTGAACCTCAGCGTCTAGTATTCTTTCTTTTAGAAAGCTATTTATTTTTTATCTTAATCTTTTCATCCTCTCTATGAGAGTTATTTGTTTGTATTCAAAAGAAAATTACTCTGTGAAATTTGTATTGCCTAATTAAGGCTTTGTTCCTCAAAGGCTCGAACTACTGAGTCGTTTTGAGAAGTTAAGAGTATTGTCAAGTTTGTGATAGTAGAATACTCTTAAGGTTATTTGTAATCAGTTAATTATAGTGGAAATTCTTCTACAACGAAGGGACTAGACGTAGCTACCGGTTTGGTGGTGAACTAGTATAAATCTATGTGTCTCTTGCTTTACTGCTTTACATTTATCTTTATCTTGATCAGTAAAACAAGTTTTCATAAACTGCATTTCCAGCATCTGGTATATTTCCAGCATCCGATAACAAACAATTTTGAAAACAAGTGTTCTAAGTGTTCTTAACTGAAAGTTTGCGAAAAGTTTTCAACACAATTTAACCCCCATCTTGTGTTCGCGTTCATCCCTTTCCTTCTTCTTCTTCTTCTTCTATTTTCCTCTCTCTCTTTGTCTCGTTGTTTCTCTATTTCTCCTTATCTCTCGCTCTCTATGTCTCGCTTCCTCTCTCTCTCCCTCTCTCTCTATCTCCTCTCACCTTTCTCTTCTGTTCTGGCAAGCCACCGCGTCGCCATGCCTCCAGGGCCTTCGTGCCCTGCTTCCTTCTTCCTCCCCCCTTCCTCATCGCACGCCCTTGCTCCTCCCTTCTATTTTCTTCTTTCTCTTTTCCCTTCTTTCCTTTCTTTTCCTTTTTTTTCTTCCTGTTGCTCGAAGACAACACCCCCCTCTTTATTCTTTTTTTATTTAAAACACTACTTACTACTCACAGCCCCTAATTTAATTAATACACCATCCTTCTTTTTAATTCTCATAATTCCAAATGCATAAGTTTTGGGTCTATGTATTTGGGTTCTCTAAAATTAACCCCTTTAATACTAAATTAATAAATATTAGCCTAGCTTAATCCTTGGATAAAATTACCATTTTATCCCTTAGGCTTAACTTTGGGTCAATTTAATAAATTAAACTATTCTTCTTTGCCATTAGCCCCTTTAATCCTTTAGAATTAAATCTCCTTTTTACTTAGGGTCTCTAATTACTAAGCTTACGGAAAGTTGGGGTGTTAAATTTTCCCACTAAGCAGTCACCACATGCCACTTCTGAGTCCTTCAGTAAAAGCAAGCGCTTCACCATTTCGTTTTGTGCATGCAATTTGAGCCGCTTAACACTTAAGTGCCTAAACCTGCAGTGCCATAGGTGTGTGACACTCCCATCTGAGACCTTGAAATAGCTTGGTAACACAGTTGTAGCCACCACTGCATACATTCGGTTTGAGGACATTTTTGACTTCATGATCACACCTCTTCCTTCATGATGTACTTTGCATAGACTTTCTTTGAACACAATGGTAAGCCCCTTTTCTTGCAATTGTCCTATGCTTAGAAGACTATTCTTTGATTCTGGTATGTAGTATACATAAAAAATTACCTGAGTTAGTCCTCCAATTCTCAGCCTTATGTCCCTTTTACCCGTGACCAACATCTTTGAGTTGTCTCCCAATTTCACTGCAACTCTGAATTTTTCATCAAGATTGAAGAACCAATGTTTCTTCCCACACATGTGGTTGCTGCACCCCGAGTCCAAGAAACAGATTTCCCTTTTTCTTGCTGTTCAGATTTAGAATAGGCCATGAAGAGCATTTCTTCTTCATCATCAAATTCTGCAAAATTTGCATTTTCCTCCCAACTTGGACATTCATATTAGAAATGTTCAAGTTTCTTGCATTTGTAACACTCAATTAACTCCTTATTCAACGGATGCCTTCCCCTTCGTCGACCATCTCTAAAACCTCCACGGCCTCTTCCTCTTCCAGTCCTCCATGCTTGTGTAACTTTTAGTGCTTGTTCTTCTTCTCTATGACCTCTCATCCGCGACTCATGAACAAGCAAACTGCTCTGTAATTCGCCAATGGTGAGAGTGGTCACATTGTTTGACTCCTCTATTGAACGTACAAGGTAATCAAATTTGGTCGTCATTGATCTTAAAATCTTTTCAACCACCATTGTCTCCTCAACTCTGTCACCCTGTGCTTTCATTTTCCCAACGATTGCTAGGGTTTTTGCGAAATAATCGTTGACAGATTCACCTTCTTTCATTCCCAATATCCCGAATTCCCTTCGTGGCACCTGAAGTTGTGCCCTTTTCACCTTATTTGAACCCTGGTATTTATGTTTCATTGAGTCCCAAATTCCCTTTTCCATATCCTTATTGAGAATCGTCTCTATCATCCCTCTTTCAATCGCCTGAAAGAGGTAGTTCTTGGCTTTCAGATCTTTCAGTTTGCCCTCTTCAATCACCTTTAACTGATCTAGTGTTGCCATCACTGGGATTGCCGGAATCCCGTTCTCCACTATGCCCCAATACTCCTTCGAGCACAGTAGATTCTCCATCAACATTGCTCAGTGATCGTAATATCCGTCAAATTTGGGAATTGCAGGTTGAACGAAGTTCTTTTCCTCCACCATGAAAATATCCCTCACTGTGTTT
Organism: Calophaca sinica; assembly: GCA_037113605.1. NCBI lineage: Eukaryota > Viridiplantae > Streptophyta > Magnoliopsida > Fabales > Fabaceae > Calophaca > Calophaca sinica. Next base: position 53,714,571 of record CM073737.1, read on the forward strand.
CTTTCTCAACGAAACTGCGGTTTTTTCTTGTAATAGGCCCTTTTAAGAGCTCTCACTAGTGTAGAATACACCTTTAATAGCGGTTTTATTGGACTTTTTACGTCGGTTTTCAATTCGGCGTGTATTCTTTCGTCATTGTAAGTGTGAACATTTAACGCCGGTTTATAAACCGCGTTAAAAGTCGCTTTTAATCATAGTTTTTATCAAAACTGGCATTAAAACCCGGCGTGAAAAGGAATAAAAAAATTTGGAAAAAACGAAAAATTCACTTTTAATCACGGTTTTTAGTAAAACTGCGATTAAAAGTGTTTTTTATTTTAATTTTTTTTTTGTTTTAGCCTTCCATACCTGCTCGTATTATCCAAATTTCAAAGCCCAGAAATACAACAACCAATACAAAATATTTATCAAACTTCCAAAATATAATTAGTATTCAGTGAGCAGAATAATTAGGATGGTTATAGATACTCAGGTATTATAAAAATCTTTTGTATCTCATTCAAATCAGAATAACAATATTTACTCATATAAATTCAAGATGCACACTCTCTTTTTTCTCAAAACACTCGATTATCAATATGTATATTGTATCTTAAGATATTATTGACAAATAAAAACTATGAATATAAAATTATCTGTACCATTATAACACATGCATTCAACATAACACTGGATAAAACATTACTAAATAACTTCAATTCAGTTGCAAGAGACCCGTAAGAGATAGACATGGGTCAAGTAACAAGGACCCAAGTCCTTATGCTTTCACAGCTTCACAGTCTTCAGTAATAAAACAAACAGCAGAGAACAAAAGATAAGAAAATTCTAAACTCTGGCAAAGCAGAACAGCAAAACAACAAAGGGTTATAAACAGAAAAATTTAAACAGGAGAGACACAATTAAGCGTTAACAAGAACCAAAAAGAACGCATCTTCAATTTCAGATGTTTGAAGCAAAACAGCTGTAGGCAAACTTGTATGGCCTTTAATGTCACATATTCCATGGTATATCTTCATGCATAGTTCAACCGAAATGTGTCATTCAACACATAATAACTTCCTTGCGGTGATGGACAAGGTTTTAAAAAATCGGTGCTGTCCGAAACCGTGATCGAACGAAATCATGGTGTGATAGAAAATCACACGCGACGGCCGCGACGAAACGGTGTTGCGGCCGCGACAGCCGCGACAGAACGGCGTTATGGCCGCGACAAAATGAAGGTTTGGGATTTCAACAGATATAACAACAGATCTCAACGAAAGAAGAAGAAGTTTCAACAGAAATAGATTAACAAAAACGAAAAACATTTGATGAGAGTTAGATCTATTCGCGTTTTGCATCTCAGTTAGATCTGTTGCTCACCCCGTCGAGATAAGTGAGCAGATCGAGAGAGATCCAGAAAACCAGTGGGAGAACGATCGAGACGGTTTGAACGCATAGCATGAGGAGAAAAGGAGCAGATTGGAAGAGATGGGGGGTTCCGTGAGAGATGATGCATCAATTTGTTTGATGCATCATCTCTCACGGATTTGTTTGATTGGGATGGTTTTGTTTGTTTTAATAAATGCATCAAACCAAAGCACTAGGGATTGGAGTGAACGACTGGAATTTTTTCTTTTTCTGACTTTTAAATACAATAAACAAATTTATATATTTGATTTTTAATTATTTTATGAATTTTAATTGTGCTAAATTATTCATATTTTAAAATTACTTTAGACATCTTATAATAATTGAAAAAACATTGATTTAAGTTATTATACATTATATAATAATACAAATAATTTTAATATAATTTGTGCAATGTTGTGATTAATTCACACCGCGACGACCGTAATTCATATCGCGACATTCGTAACAGCCGAAATCGTGAAATCCTTATCGCGACCGCGACTGCGATCGTTTTTTAGAACCATGGTGATGGAATCAAATGGAACATCTGGGAACAGAAAAATTTGTTAAGTTTACTCATCATGAATAAGAATGATAATAGAAATTAAGTGATCAGTACAAGGAGATAAAATAAAGCAAGGAAGAAATGATATTGATGTCCATCAAGTGATATTGATGCCTCTACAATCCCAGTTCTATTTGGGCAATAATAACTGGTAACTGCAATCATGTGGAGTCCCTTCACTCCTACATTTCTATGTAATCAAAACCACCTTCATCTATTACCAAATTTGGTCCTTTTCTATGGAAAAATAAAAGACCATTGCCAATATGATAGAACTCAAAATTGGCAAATTCACTTTAATCATGCATTAGTGGCAGTCACCCAATTGCCCACTGCCCAACCACAGACCTTTTTCTTCTAGCAATCAAATGCTCAACAAATAAGCAATCAAATGCATCCCCTGCCCAATAAGTGCTCAACAACATCATGTAACAGCACCCAAGGGTAAACAACATTGGTACCAAGAGGAACCTCCATGGAATAAATGTCAAAGCTCAATTTACTCTTACACAAGTCAACTTCATTTGATCAGCCAAATCCATCCTAATAATAGGAAGTACAAAAGGTAACAAGTTCCAAAAGCATTCATAAGCTAATTAGCAAAGAAAGGAATTTTCATTTTACTTTAAATAAAAAAGAACCACAAAACTAGTAAAAAAAACAAAAACAAAAAAAAAACAAAAACAAAAGATCCAACTATTTATCACGTAAAAACAACCTCAAACACCCTTTGGGAGGATACCACAACAAGATCAAAATCTTAAAGCAGATTGAGTGGTTAAGCATTTGAAAACTTTGCCATCTTGTCACCAAAAAAATTGTACGGCAATAACCGATAAAATTGGGGTTGGCAAAATTGCTATTGAGGTCCTTTAACTTATTTTCGGTTTTCGAATAAGTTATTTATCTTTTTTTTTTCGAATAAGTCCTTTATGTTTTAAAATATTTTCGAATCAGTCATTTATCTTTTTTTTTCCGAATAGGTCCTTTATGTTTTAAAATGTTTTCGAATCAGTCCATTCCCGAATGACCTTTTTGAAAATATACTAAAAGTTTGAAGGACTTTTTTGAAACATATTAAAAACTTAAAGGACATGTTCGGGGCAAAAAAAAGATAAAGAACCTATTCGGGAAAGTAAAAAGATAAAGAACCTATTCGGGAAAGAAAAAAGATAAAGAACTGATTCAAAAACCGAAAATAAGTTAAAGGACTTAAAGAACAATTTTGCCATTAGGGTTTGATAAATCAGAGATCCGCCAACTTAGAATTAATTAGGACTGAATTATCAAAAATCTAAAATAACACAAACACTGATGAGAAAAAGAAATATGATTTTGACTAAGGTAGATCCATTAACAATCCCTCCCAGAAAAAACCCTAAAGTTGACCCCTATTATTGGTTATGAAATCTACCAGTACCTAGTACCCGAAGCCTAATCATTCAAAAATCTCCGCAAAGGAATCGAATCATACCAAACAACAAGAGTTTTAATTTTCGAAAAAGAAAACCCTAGAGAGAATGATACCTGGCTGAACTTAAGGGCATGTCGTTCGTCGGAGAGCTGGGGGTTGCCGCCGACAAAGACAAGCATGCATGCCAGTGTTGGCGCCGAAGGGCTGACAATCATTGGTGGTGATGGAGTGGTGGCATTGCTGGAAGGAGAGGGAGGTGAGCTTGGCGACGATGTTCTGAGAACCCTGAATCTTTTGACCTTCGAAGGAAAGCATGGAACCTTCCTGTAGAGATTGGAGAGATCGAATCGATTAGTGTCAAATGTAGTGTAGTAGTGCTCAACGAATGCCTTTGCCAACACGTCTTCCTTCACAATCGTCACTTCACTCGCGTCGCCGCCACCACCCTCTTTTTCTCCGCTTCACTCTCACGCACACTTCCCTGTTATAAATACGCACGCTTCCCCGTTATAAATACGACCGGGGAGAGGGAGGAGGAGCGAATGGCGGAACTGTTGACGAAGATGAAGGTGGTCCCAGAGTTCAGAGGGACGGCACGAGGGAGATTAATGAGAGGAATAAAGGACGGTGCGAGGGAGAGAATGAGAATAAGGGTGAGATTATAGTGTGATATCTTTGGAGAGAATAAAAACTTTGAGGTTTTAACCGCCGTTTTTTAGCGCGTGTTTGTTTCATGGTTTCTTAATACATTCCCAGGAATATATGTAAGAGGAATGTGTATTCCCACGTTTGTTACAAGTTTAAAAAAATTATTCCCGAGCATAAAAGATTTCAGGGTAAAAAATAACTTCCTTTATTCCCATGAAAATATTACCAAGGATGGGGGTGGGAATGTGGATTCCCATGAAATTGGGAATGAAAATTATTTTTAATTTATTTTTAGTTACTATAACTATCTTATTCCTGGGAATGTTATGATGCTTGCTAAACACTTTTTTCTAGAAATACCCGGGATTAAGATTCTAGTCATTGTATTTCTAGGAATGTTATTCCCAGGAATGAATTAACAACACCTGAAATATCTTTTCACTGCGGTTATGACTAAAAACAGGCGTTAAAACCCATCCTTTTAATCGCGGTCATGGTAAAAAACCGCCAATAAAAGTTTGGCTGTATTTACCAAATCCTAGGATCACACTTATAATGTCGGTTTTGGAAATAACCGGCATAAAAAGTGATGCGTTAATTTCAAAAATATCACCGCGTCACTTTTTACGCCGATTATTTCTAAAACCGGCGTTGTAAGTCTATTTTCGCACTAGTGTCTGGTACCATTGTTAGGAACTAATTAATAGCACATATTGGTGAATAATTCCTTGAGTTCTCATTGATTGATAGGATGCTATATAAGCAGGATACAAAACTCATACAAAACTGATTAACAACTAGTTAACCGAAAATAACAAACTAACTAACCTACTCAAGTGGCCAACAACACATGGGCTTATTTACAGACTCAAACAAACAAGGCCCAATATCAAAGATAGGCTTAACATAATTGCTATGTAGTGCAATCTCATAAACACTCAAATTTATTTTCCCGACATTTTTTAGCTTCAATTAATGGAGTTGTGTTTGTGCAACCCGTGTTCATTCACGGGGTCTCTGCTATTAAAAAGAGAAAATGTAAGACATGCTTGGAATTTTCTTTTATGAAGACTGCACATAGTGCACATAGAAATTACTATATAAAATGTACCAAAAAAAAAAGAAAGAAACTACTATATAAAAACAGGCACCGTCTATATTCAAAAGGAGGAGGATTAATACATTCATAAGAAAAAAAGAGGAGGATTAATTATTAATTATATCAAAAAAATAAAAAAGAGGAGGATTAAAAAGCTTTCTATTCTCTTCTCGCTTTTTTTTTTATAATGATAAGATAAGTACAAAAGTCAACTATAAAAAAAAGTTAATATTTCCTCCCTCTAAAATTATAAGAGTCATTTGAATTTTTTATTTGTCTCATTTTATAAGGTTATTTTGAAGTTTATCAGTAACATTAATTAATTTTTCACCTATTATCCTTATTTAATTTATCTTTGTTTTAATCAATAAAATAAATGAAGTGTAATCTAATTTACCTTTCTAATAAATTTTAAGGTTGTTTAGGTAAAACAATAAAAATTATAGACAAATTTATTGTTTTTAACTATATTATTTACATTCCTTTGTGTAAGAGATTTTATAAAAAAACTCTTGTCATTTGGGACAGAGTGAGTACCACTTAAATATAAGGCTTAAATATTATTTTAGTCTCTTAACTTATTTTTGAGGTTCAATTTAGTCTTTTAACTATTTTTCAGCCAAATAAGTCTTTTAAGTTTTTAAAGTGGACCAAATAGGTCCTTTTCGACCAAAAAGTTTTTAAGTTGGGCTAAATAGGTTTTTTAAGTTTTTAAGTTGGGTTAAATAGGTCCTTTAAGTTTTTTATTTGGGCCAAATAGGTCTTTCATGTCAATGACTCATTTGGTCTAACTTAAAAACTTAAAGGACCTATTTGACCCAACTTAAAAACTTAAAGTACTTATTTGGCCGAAAAAATAGTTAAAGGACTTATTTGACCCAACTTAAAACTTAAATGACTTATTTGGCCTAAAAAATAGTTAAATAACCAAATTAAACCTTAAAAATAAGTTAAGGGACTTTAAGCCTAAATATAAACATAATGTACCAAACACCCAAAAATTAGTCGCACTCTACTGGGATTGTGGTTCTCTGTGGCTGAGCAGAAAGACGCAGAGTGTTGTTGCTTTCACATTTTTCGTATCACATGTAAAATGATTGCTTTTTTTATTTTCTTTTTTCCTCGATGGCTTTGGCTTACCATTTGTAGTGATTGTCTGCACTTTGTAATGCAGGGTCCATTATGCAACGGTTGCTGAGCTTTGAAGTGGTGTTTGCAAGCTACAACATGAGGAGGATAAAAATAAAGATGAATTTTGCATTTATTGAGGTGACGTACACAACACTCCCAACACTCCCACACCTACTAGTTTGGTTGGATAGCATACCCAGCTGAGATGTATTACCATGTGTGTCATATGTGGCATGTCATTAAAAACATGGATATAACTTTTACCACAATTTTTTATTTTTCTATATTATACACTTAGTTTTTTTAAATTTTAGATTCATCCCTAACCCTATTGATTAGTGTTTTGGTTTCTATGGTTTCTCTATTATTATTATTATTATTATTATTATTATTAGTGTTGTGAAGAAACCTAAACGGCGCATCCGAAAATAGAAGAAGAAGCAGTAGCGGCTCCCTTCTTTTCGGCAGGTGAACGACTCCCTTCTCTCCGGCGACGCAAACGACTCCTTTCTCTCCGGCGACGCCAACGTTCTCCTCTCTCAGGCGAAGCAGAAGCCACCTCCAACGCCGGCGATGCAAACATCTCTCTTATCTCCGGCGACGCGTGAACAACAAACCCTCCTCTCTTCGGTGAACTGCGAACTGAGAATCCCCTCTTTCTGGTTAGTTTTCCGGTCTCCGTTCATATAATCCCTAGAATCTCATCTTCATGTTCCTCTTGCATTGTTATTTTTGGTGTCCCCTCTTGCATTTTTGTGTTTCCTTTTGCTGTGATAGTTGAGATTGGGGTGCTAATATTTGCTGCCTTAGTGCTTTGCTGTACTGAACTGCAGGAAAAATTAGGGGGTGTTGTTGGGTTGGGAAGGTTCACTGATATTATTGTGCAGCTAATAGGGAAATATGTACAATAACACAAGCATCTTTCATATATCGACTGTACAATAACATAACCCCAACAAGAGGCTCTCCTCATGGTTCTGTGAACCACCTACTTGGAATTGAACAAAGTCTTCTACTTTGGCAAGGAGTTGTAATAACAATTAATTATGAATAGAAGTATCATATTTCTATTTATAATTATTATTGGTTTTATCATATTGCAAGAATTCACAAATAAATACAAGGAAATTCAAATGTAATAGTTGTTATAAGTTAAAATTAAAAATAAAATTCTATTAAAAATAAGGTTAACTGAGTGTGAAGATAGGAGTTAGTCTACCACCTTTCTTATAGGAGGATAAATGGGATCTTTCCTTCTTAGTAAAATGGAATTAAAATGTGGGAGAGGGGGAAGGAGGATAAGCAAGGCTTAAGGTGTCTGCAGGGTCTCTAGCTTTCTATTTCTATTTCAGTGTGTGAGAGTTTTCCATTTTATCTATGTGTAAAGATTGATCCAATACTAATATCATCTCATTATCAGTAGCAGAGGGTGCACTCCCGCGAAGATGTTCAAAAATACTACTAATATGATTCTAATTTCCCATAAATAAGGTTTTCTGTTTTACTGGGACTAAGATTTGGATGAGCTGCCCGATAGACAAATCATTAAGTGCTCTGAAGAGATTATTGCTGAACCATTATACTCCAGAGTGAAGGTAGTTAAATCCAAGCGATGCCAAACTAAGTTATTTTGTAACACCACCTAAAAACGAAGAAGGGAAAAAAATAAGTGAACTATGCCCTGACAAATGTTTTTAGAATATGAGATATAGATTAATGCAACCTGATAGTGTGACAAAAGCCTCTAACAACATATTAGTGGCAGCAAAAACTACAAACACCATCTTCATGTACCTCTTGGACGAGATGGAGCATTCGGCAAAAATGGCTAGGAAGGGAGGTTGAAATGACGATTCCAGATTCAACACTTAAATTTCATTAGCTTATCAAACACAGATACATCCTTGTCTGGTTTGTTCGAGTTGACTTGTCTACCCATTCTCCTACTAAATTAAGTTACTTATGTGTCAATAAGCATGAACTCTAGTTGCATGATTGTCTAGTTGTAAATGAACTATACTAGCTTGTCTAATTCTAGCCTTTACATTGCAAAAGATTATATTGAGTTAATGGCTACTGAAGAATTGTAAATCCAACTTGGGACACAGATCCTACTTAGGGCAAGTGATGCTGTTTTTGTGGCTTTTGAAAGGACCATACACTGGTTTTGAATTGTAATTGTGTGCACTTGCTGTTTTCAATTCTGTTTTGGCGTTTGAAAGGATTATTTCCTGGTTTATGTCAAATTACTGGTTTGGATTATAACAATTTATTGGTTTGCAAAAATTTTTAAGTTTCTGGTTTATGTCAAGTTTCTTGTTTATGTCACTTCAATACTACTAGTTTAGCATGTTTTCAAAACTGGTGCTATATGTCAAATTTGATATAGTAGTCATTACTATGTTTATTTTCTATGCTCTTTATTTACTGTTTCTGGTTTTAGAAATTACAGTAAGTAAGAATTTCAACACTGTATCCTGTAGGCAAGTTACTGTGGATGAATTCGGAAATGGTAAGCTCAATGGAAATATATCTTCATTTTCTATTGAGAACTATTGTTTACCTGATTTTATTCTCATAGACTTTGTAATTTGTATAGATTTTTTCCAAGACAGCAAACAATGGTGTAAAATTAACTTTGGATCCTGACAATTATGCCACGTGCAAGGACCTGAAGCAATAAAAAGATATTGTGGCTAACAATGGATGAATTGATACGTGGGCATAGGAATCTTGTACCATCAATCACCCCTATTGTAACACCCTAACTCTAATTAGGGAATTACTTACAATTAAGCCCTAAATACTAGAATTTGGACGTAAAAAAAGGGTTTCGCAAACCGAATGATACAATGGACGAATCCTATTTTACAAATATTAACCATGCTTTAATTAATGAAAATCCATGGATATTGACGCGTTAACCAAATACGCTGTGAAAACCTTAAACATAACTCAGAGTTTCGAAAATGCGAAGGTTACTTAAATTATTACAATTTTTTTTCGGAAGAATAATAAATTATAACAATTACAAATATACTTCATTTTAAAAGAAATACTAGGACACAACCTAAGACTTAGGGGCCTTTGGTGATCCCAGAACTCGTCTCGTAGATAAGCGAGACCGAGCACAATCCAATGCTCTGAACCTCTTCAACAGTTATACCTGAAAACAACGCCCCAAAGGTGAGTTTATAAAACTCAATAACATAGACTTGAAATCATAAATATTTTTACCGTTGTTTCCAGCCATACGTGGTGTGCGACATATGGAAAATCCTCCCCATAAATATATACATATTTATTTGTTCACTATCCTTAATCAAACCTCAAACATGATAGTGCAACTAAGTTTCCAACTCCCAAACACACATCAACACATAACCTAAGCATAACACGATCACTTTTCACCAACCTCAATTCATAATCATTGCACACACGTGTCCAATAATGTTTACAAGCAAATCACAATTCATAGTAATGCAGTTGACATCTTTAAAGAGAGAAGCAATTGCAAACAAATGTCCAAAGGACCACAATGAATGTCCCCACTTGACCCAGCCCAATTGCAAAATGAGTAAAATCCCGTATACAAGGATAAAGCCAAAGGCCCAGCTCAAATGCAAAATGGGTAAAATCCTATATATAGAAGGATAAAGTCAAGGGGCCCCCAACGGCAAAGGTGGTAGCTAATCACTTACGATGGGGTTGCAGAGCAATTTGCAAACATTGCAAACAATTCCTATCAGAGGAATACAAGCGGCTTATATTGTAACATCCCAAGTATACTCCCCCAGTCTCCGCCTATATGGGGTGACTGGCTCGGATTAATCAAGGATATGTTACTCACAGTACTTCACACACAACTCAATCAAGGAGCACTAATTAATAATGCAATACATAGCACAAGAATCATAGAATGTACCCACTTGGCAAAGCCCAAAGATCAAAATGAGCAAGGACCTATAGAAGTCCTACCAAGGGGTCCCCGCCATCGAAAGTGACCAAAGTACTTATATGATGGGTTTGCAGTTAAAACGCAAACATCCTCACACATAAACAATTTTCAATCCAATCCAAGATGATTTCAACAAGGATTTCAAAGCCACATACACATGTATTACTAGGAATCCAAAACATATTAAGAAACCAAGATCATTAGGAAACTTAAAATGTGTAAAGAGGATTAATACCCTTATCAAAGTATCATCTACACTAAGCAAATACATATATCTTAGTGCATGCGAATTCAATCTCAAATAACTTATTGCCCCAAAATCATACAAATGGGCTAGCTCGAATGCCAAGCCTCAACAAAACCGAAATCATACATATTTAACATACAAGATAACTATATTAAATATTCCGATTAGAGCTCAATGGAACTCGCAACAGTACGAACATCACACATTGGTTTAGGGGGGTTGGGGGCAACCATCCAACCCTATTTCATTCAAACCCCATACAAGACCATTCAGTATGACTAATAAACTAATTATGGAACTAATAAATTTAATAGTAAAGCCTAGCACACCCTAAGGGAGGTTTTGGGGGAAGTCTATGTTACCTGAGCAATCCCAAGTTAGGGATTTCAATTCCAAAAATCTTCTTTCCCCTTCTTCCTTCACTTTGAGTTCAGAATCATCATCCTCAACACTTAGAAGCCACATGCAAGCCTCTTTTCTTCTTGGCCAAAAACCCTAACCACCATTAAAGCTTGAACCAAGCTTCCAATCTTCACCTTCTTCTTCATTCGGAACCATTTGAGTCATGGATGCTTGCTTCACTTCCATTTTCGAGCTCCTTCTCACTGAATCTGTCTATATCTCTCTCGATCTCTCTCTCGGTTTCCACCTCTCTCTCTCCATTGCGTCTCACTCTCTCTCGGCCTCACCCTCTCAACCGCATCCTCCTCTTCCTTCTCCGGCCAGGCGCCGCGCCTCCAGGCCGCCGCGCCGTGGCCTCCTCCTTCTCTTTCTCGATCGCGACCCTCTCCCTCTTTCTCTTCTCTCTTCTCCTCTTTCCTTTCTTTCTTTCCCTTTCTTCTTCTTTCCCTTTCTGCAGAGGGGTCACGATGGGAGGGAGAGAAAAAGAGAATGAGTGGGTATTAGGGTGGTTGAGAGGTAAGTGTGGTGTATGGTGGGTCTAGGCTTAGATTTAATTAAAAATCTTGCAAACAAGCCCTTAATAAACCTCTTAATCTAACCTTTGGTTTCTAACAACAACTTGAGTAATTTTAGTAAATTAAAACTACTCCTAATTAATTAGTTTCACAATTCCTAAATCATTGGGTAAAATTAGTATTTTACCCTTTAGCTCCTAATTGGTTTTAAATTACTAAATTAAGGCTATGAACTATATTTAATCCTTAGGGATTAAATCTATTTTCAGTTAGGATTTCTAATTATTAGGCTTAAGGAATTCGGGATGTTACACCTATCAAAAAGTTCTACTGCAGGAAGGCTAGAAAGGAAAAATCTATGTTTCTAATTGATCAATATTTAGTTGCTGTCCACAAAGCTCTTAACTATAGCAGGATACTTACAGTTTAAAATCAAACAATACCGATTTATAAAAATCTATGTTTCTAATTGATCAATATTTAGTTCAATGTTCCAAAAAAAAAATAATAACTTCAAAAAAGTTATAGCCAAACATGCATGGACTTCTAATCCCATTTGATTGTTACCCCACGAGATTAGACCAACAAGATACACTCCTATAGGTATTACATAATAATATATAAATAATAGATATAAAAATAAAAGATAAATGCCTTATAGCGCACTCCGTCAGGAAAAAAAAAAAACTTAGCACATGTATTTGAATGCTTGCTATGCTTGTCAGTAGGCTGTTGGATTAGCAAAATTTTGGGATCCAAAAAGGTCAAAATAAATTTTAAATCAGAAAAACGACTTGCAAAAACATCTTCCCGAAGGATCGAACATGTAACATAGAGTATCTAATTAAATGACTTAACCACTACGCCATGTTTAACTGTTGAACACGCGGTATATATATTATTACTATAATAAATATGTTTATTTGTCTTGTATATGATTTGGTGGACAATGGATACTACAAATAAAATAATATTAAAGCTTAATATGCAAATAAAATAATTTTAAAGTTACTAATATACCCTTTATAATACACTATTTTCGGTCCTCTTTATAAGAAACAAAATGATCATTTTTCTTGGTTCTAATTATAAGAAACAACATAATTTTCAAATGCATGAAATGTATAATTTTTATTTATGCCCTTATTTATAGTAAACTTATATTAATGAGATAACTTATTTCTTATACAAGTGGGTTGATTCATAAAAATGATACTTTTGAGGAAAAAAAATTTAAATCTTTAAGAGTATTAATTAGGAAAAAAAACAACTTTCTAATTAATTTCCTTGGTATATGTGAATTAGGGTATTGTTCCTTCCAATAAGAACCGGAGGAAGTATGATATTGTAATATATATATATATAAATTTTTTTATTATAATATATACGTATAAGGTATAAGTATTATATAATATATTTTTCCTTTTAAATAGTCTGTTCTTGAGATAACTTTTTGTCCAGGGTTTGACTATGTATAAAAATTTGGACTTTTGTCGAGTCCCTGTCTTACTATATTTTGTCGTGTTCTCTCAACACATTTCAAATCAAACATAGAATCTATATTGTTATGTTGTCTAGTTCTTTTTTTTTTTTTTGCAAATCAAACAAACCTTATTGTAGGTCAAGCTCATACAATTGAAAGAACAAGTGTGTTGACCCAAATAAAATTGTACTTGAGTCCTGTTGGGCTTCTATTGGGCTTCACATGGTTGACTCCGACTCAGTTGGATCAGACCCATCATGTAGTTGAAGGGTCAGGTGGATTGGGCCCAACAAGACAGGACTAGGGTCTTGATGGGCTTTACAAGGTTAACTATGATCCAATTTGGGCTAGGGCTATACAGTTGAAAGACCAAGTGGGTTAGGGCAAAATGGGACGGACTTGGGTTTTATTGGTCTTCACACGGTTAACTATGATCTAAGTGCGTCAAACCCATGTGGTTGAAAAAGCGGGTCGAGACTTAGGTCATGTTGGGCTTCGAATGGTTAACTCCAATCCAGTTTGGGTCAGGCTCATGCAGTAGAAAAGCCAGGTCGATTGGGCCCAACGTGACAAGACTTGAGTTCTATTAAGCTTGACACTGTTAACTCTAATACACTTGGGTCAGGCCTATGCAGTTGAAAGGCCTAGTGGGTTGGCTCAAATGGGACGAGACTTGAGTCATGTTGGGTTTCACCTGGGTCCTGTTACGCTTCAGTCGATTAACTATAATATAGTTAGGTCAAAACCATGTAGTTGAATGGTCAGGTATGCCGGGCCGATACTACTGACTGTGACCAAGTGGGTTAAACCTAATGGGATGGAACATGGGTTCTTTTGGGCTTTACTTGAGATCTTTTGGGCTTCACATGTTTTACTCAAATCTAATTCGGTAAAACTTATTATGCAGTTGAAGAGCCAGGTGAGTTGAGGCCAACGACACATGACTTTGGTTTTTAGGCGAGAAAATCGATGGTATAATATTATAAATTTCAAATTATTCTCAGATTAATTTATTTAAATTATATATAGTGTCCAACATATTTCAAAAAAAAAAAGCACCACTATAACTATAATTTAAGATAGTAATTTTGGAAAGGAAAAACAATGTTTTAGGACCCTTAAATAAATGGCACAAAGTTTTTGGACCCTTAAATAAATGGCACATGGGTTTTCAATTCATACATTTCTAATAATAATTTAATATATATGGTTAACATTAATAAGTCACTATTCATAAAATTTTGGATTGAAGTGGTCTTTTTTAAATTATAAAATGTTATAAGTACTTATGTAATAATGCATCTAAACAATCAATTATGTGTAAGCTCTCATGATATAAACGTTTATGTTATCATGCTATAAGCTTTTATGCCATAAGCACTCAAATAACTCATTTATCCAAGCAAGACCATATTGTAGCATTATAATGTATTAATATATATTATTCGCATTGGTGTAGTGGTTAATCCGTTTTTTGGAAAGTGTGGTAACCTAGGCTTGAATCCTGACGGTGCCTAGCATTCTTCGTTTTAGTCTTTTTCAGCGCAAAAATAATGTTACAAAAAAGCCTCATCCAAGATTCGGGCAGCATAGAGATGAGGGCCTTAACCATCATGCCAGTCGCCAATTACACCAATAAGTTAAATAGTTATCTTAAAAATACTTCATCTTCTTCGCCCGACACAGCAAAACGGATCGCCACCGACCTGCAAACAAACTTGACGTGTTCTAGCTATTCGATCGATGAAATACAGTCATTTTCAGCCATTTGTTATGTAAATCATCAATTAAGAGAACTCCTTTAGAAATTTTTAAAATCGTTCAACAAGTTGAGAGCTTTTTCAAATCAAAATGGTAGAACTTTTGAAAGAGATTTTCTGCTTGTTCATATTTGTCCCTACGCCAGATTTCGATTTGCAGGCATCTAAATTTTTGATGATGCCTCAATCCGGTCAACACAGAAATTTAATCCGGTCAACACTGAAATTTATTGGTGACATGAATGTATTTTCCTCTCCAGGCTCCACCGAAATTGTTGTTGATGCGAACGTCTTCCACTCAAAGGAAATGTATTGGTCGACACAATTATCGGAAGATATCAGTGAACATTTTCCACTCAAAGGAAATAATTTTTTTTTATTGCAAAAGGTTTAGATTGGAGGAGGTCACCTCCGTGTAGGGTCAGAGAAAACCATCAACTTGAGCCAGGGTTTACGGTAGAATTGACGTATCGCTCACCAATACAGCCACCTAGAATCGAACCCAAGTCATAACGTGTGTGAGCAGAAGGCCAAACCAGTTGAGCCAAACTACATTGGCTTCACTCAAAGGAAATATATTACTCCATGGATCCGTTCATATAATATATTGGAACCACTTGTTATGCAATTTGGATTAAGAATTCATTTGTAATTAAAAAATCTTCGAGTGTAAAATATAGAAAAGTAAAAAAAAATTACCATCATTTTAATGGTCTGTCAAATAAGATACACGTAGGATATATGTGTTCATCCACATCACTTAGATATCCTACCCATGAAAAAATAAGGGTGCGTAAGAATTTACCTATTTTTAAATCTATACAAATTATATTATTTTATATACCAGTAAAACAAACACAGTTACACAAACACACTACCTGTAATTATTTAACATTATTTTTTTTACACATGTTTTTTCCATCTAAAATAATTTATTTGTATTGAAGAACTTTGAGGCACATACAATTATTTTTACGGTGCCGTTTATCGTGGTGTCGTTGGTCTTTTTCTCCGTAGTGGTGCCGTAAAGAGAAAACGATAGTTAGTTTTGTGCGGGTTTTCAAATATTAGAAAAAAGCATCAATCAGTTTTTAAAATTTGTGATGTTCCTCATACGTGCTTCGAACATGTCTGGCAACACATAATTAATCGGTTAAGAATAAGGTCAATGCAAGTTAATGTCGCCATATGCTTTGTTGATCATTAATATACATCAAAATTTCATGTAATGAGCATATTAGACATCATTTACCAATAAAATTTCTTCATTAGACGGCCATATATCCCATCCCTCGTGTAGACATGATTGCCATAATTCCCTGTCCCATTTGGATCCTTCTCAAATTCAATGTTAACCTAGAAATTTGACCAAAAAGAATGTTGATGAAGTTCCAACAACGTTCTGGACAGGGATAGCAACTGGACTCAAGCCTGCTGGGTACTCGTAAAAAATATTCACAATGGGTAGAGTAAATACCCGCTTTATGGGTATAGGCTCGGGTAATTACCCACAAATCTGAATGAGTATGAGTGCGGGTACGGGCACTTTAGTACCCAACCCACCCCGTAGCCCATATTTAATACAAAAAATTCTGCTCACTTTAATAAATTAATTTCTATCTAAACCTACAAATCAATCCCATCGTGGCTAAATTCTATGATTTGTAATATTTTAAAGTTGATTTGAAAGATTTTTGAATCATATTGATGTTTTTTTCGTTATTTATTGTCTTTTTATGGTTACAGTGTGGGTACAGGCACTTAGGTACCCAGTGGGTATAGGGTTAGTGCCCACGCGGGTATGGACTCGGGTATGGGTATGGGGATGGGCACTAAAGTTGCTGTTCACGCGGGTATGGACTCGAGTACGAGCACTTTTTTCAAATACATGTATGGGCAGTGGCGGACCTGTGTGTAATTGAGGGAGTGCAGATGCACCCCTCAATTTTTGAAAATTTCACTT
The DNA here is from genome assembly GCA_037113605.1 of Calophaca sinica. Taxonomy (NCBI): domain Eukaryota; kingdom Viridiplantae; phylum Streptophyta; class Magnoliopsida; order Fabales; family Fabaceae; genus Calophaca; species Calophaca sinica. The sequence goes on from CM073737.1 coordinate 53,731,148, forward strand.
ATATCCCTTAGAATTTTTATTTTGCACCACTGGCTTGTATTATTTGCACTTCCTGCCTTGCCCACACTCTTAAGCGGACCTGGAATTTAAAAATTTGCAATTATCTTCTTATATAATTTTATTTTGACCTCTGAGTTTAAGATTTTGCACCTAAATCCCTCAGCTCTTTCAGCTCTGACAGTTAACAAAGAGTAAACCCTCGGTTTAATCCCTAAACTTACACCTTTCTCCTACTTGGTCTCTCAAGTATATAAAAATAATAAGTAGTCGTCCCTAAAGTTTTTTAAAATTCGTATTAGTCCCTTAAGTTTTAAGAAATCTGTTGTTAGAATTAAGTGGATTCAGAAATAATGACCCTTAATTGTTTTGATGATAACAAATGATTAAGAGAACAATTTATTCTCTAACATGTTTGTGAGTGTGCAGAAGTTATTTATACTCAGATATATATAATTCAGAAGACTTAGTGAAATCTTGAATTTCACACATCTAAGTCTGGCCCTAACTCTGTACTTGGAAGCTCTACTTTGACGTTGGTCAGCTCTGTTGAGATAGTCAACGCTCTGGTGGCAATACTAGCTCTTGACTCGGTCAACTCTGATTGATCAGTCAATGCTCTGGTGACCTAGCTCTGTGAAGCTAGCTCTGAACCTGGTCAACACTCTGGTAGCAGTCAACGCTCTGGTAGACCACAACCTTATGAGACTACTTTCTGTTTGGTCAACACTCTGGTCTTCTGTCAGCACATAACAGACTTTGGTCAATTTGCTCTATGGAAGCCCTCTTGCATTTCCACAAGACTCTGTTATGTGATAGCCCATTGAATTCTACACTGATGAACTCAACTCTGTTTCAAGCTCACTCTGGTATACAGTAATTGAATATGGTGAATAGTGCAACTTTGATACAAAACAGACTGAAGGGTATTTAAGGCTACTTCAAGTATTTAAGAGACCTCATTGATGAAGTATTTTATTGTACGAGGTATCATTAGCCAAAGGGAATGTCAACGGATAAAATCATCAAGTAAACTTGCTCACGAAGGGTCTTAATTTTCAAAACGCTCACAAGAGACAAAGATTCTGACTCTGTGTACAGTGCTCAGAATGCTTTATACAGTCTGGAAAGCGACGTGACATGCTAAAGCCACAAAAACAGGATTTGAGGTTTTGACCTAGGATGAAAAGAGACGTTATGCCACAACGACACTTTTCTCAACCCTAGCTTTATATACCTTACTTCATCCACTGAAGTAGGTTAACGCTGAGGAACAAAACGATTGAAACAAAGAACTAAGTGATCATACAGTGAGTGCTCACAATCTTATCAAACTTCAAATCACTACTTTTCTAAGACAGTGAGCATCCAAGAAATCTTTCAAGTCTCTGAGATCACATTGAACAAAGCACTTAACTGTTTTATCCTTTCTATTTGAAAGTTATCTTTTGTGCTAAAGCTCTTTATTGTAAATTCTCTCTGTGAGAGTTATCTTTGTATTGTTCCAAAACACTTTTTGAGCATTGTATTTAGCCCAGTAGTGGCTATATACCTTAGAGACTTGACTGTACTAAGTCGTTCTAAGAAGTTGTGAGTATAGCCAGTTTGGCAGTATTATACTCTCAAGTGTAATCAGGTTGATTATAGTGAAGAAATCCTTCATGTGTGTGAAGGGACTAGACGTAGCTATCAGGTAATAGTGAACTAATATATATCACTGTGTTACTCTCTTCCCTCTTCTCTTTACTTACTGCATTGTTTTATTCCAAAGTTGTTTTGAAAAGGCTTTACATAAGAGTGATGAAGACACAGACGATGAAATCTCCTTAATATCAAGGAAAATTCAACGTATGATGAAAAGCAAAGGAAGGTTCAAAAAGAAGTTTCATAAGAAGGATTCAAGGGAAAGACAAGACTCAAAGGAGAAGAAGGACTTCAAGGACAAAAGCCAAGTTGCTTGCTACGAGTGCAAGAAGCCAGGACATTTCAAGTCAGAATGTCCACAACTTGAGAAACCAAGGAGAGGTGGTTTCAAAAGCAAGAAGATGAAGGGTCTCATGGCAACATGGGATGATTCTGATTCATCATCATCTGATGAAGATGAGGAACAAGCTAACATGACTCTCATGGCTACCATAGGGTCAGACAGTGAAGAAGAAGATGAAGAGATTTGCTTAGCAACAGAGTTGAGACACCAGTCTTGGTACTTGGACAGTGGGTGCTCACGTCACATGACAGGAGAAAGGCGTATATTCCAAGAACTCCAACTTAAGGAGAGTGGCAATGTTGGTTTCGGAGGAAACCAGAAAGGTAAAATCATTGGAAGTGGAAAAGTTGGCGAGAAATTTCTACCTTCTATTGATAATGTCTTATTGGTTGATGGCCTGAAACATAACCTACTAAGTGTAAGTCAATTATACGATAGTGGTTATGATGTTGGCTTTGGTGATAATGCGTGTATAGTCAAAAGCAAAAAAAAATGGATCCATTTTCTTTAAAGCAAAGAGAAAGAACAACATTTATAAAATAAAACTTTCTGAGTTGGCAAATCAAAATGTAAAATGTTTTTTGTCAGGTGATGAAGAGCAATGGACTTGGCACAAAAGATTGGGTCATGCCAGCTTGAGGTTAATCTCAAAGCTTAACAAGAAATAACTTGTTAGAGGACTACCAAATCTTAGGTATCAATCTGATGCTCTTTGTGAAGCTTGTCAAAAAGAGAAACAACAAAATCTTCTTTTGAATCCAAAAACATTGTTTCCACCTCAAGGCCACTTGAGCTTTTGCATTTAGATTTATTTGGACCAACTAGAATAGCATCTCTGTCTGGAAAGAAATATGGTCTTGTTATTGTTGATGACTATACTAGATGGACATGGGTAAAATTCCTAGCTCACAAGGATGAGTCATTTACAGTATTTTCTGTTTTCTGCAAACAAGTGCAAAATGAAAAAAGGTTTTTGTATTACAACTATTAGAAGTGATCATGGTGGAGAATTTGAAAATGAATCCTTTCAAAACTTCTGTGAAGAGAATGACATCTCCCACAATTTTTTATCCCCTAGAACACCACAACAAAATGGTGTTGTAGAAAGGAAAAATAGATCTTTGCAAGAAATGACTAGAACCATGATTCACGAAACTAAGATTGCAAAGCACTTTTGGGCAGAAGTAGTAAATACTGCATGTTACATTCAAAATAGAATCTATATTAGACCTATTGTGAATAAGACTCCTTATGAATTGTGGAAAGGAAGAAAACCCAACATTTCTTATTTTCACCAATTTGGGCGTGACTGCTTTGTTCTCAATACAAAAGACAGTCTTGGAAAATTCGATTCAAAATTACACAAAGCTATTTTTTTGAGATATTCTGAACGCTCCAAAGCTTACAGAATATACAACAAAGAAACATTAACGGTTGATGAATCTATGCATGTGAGATTTGATGACAAGAAGCCTGACAATGAAACGTCAGAGCTAGATGAAGTCTTTGCAGACTTACAGATAAGTAAGAAAACAGAAGTAGAAGTCACAGGTGCTGACTCTGATCCTGTCTCTGGTGCTGACTCCAGAGATAAAGAAGAGACAACAACAGACTGGAAGTTCAAACCTCATCACCCAAGGGACCAAATCATTGGTGAACCAAGTGATAGAGTAAGAACTAGATCTTCACTCAGAGAACACTCTGATCTGGCTTTTCTTTCAGAGATAGAGCCCAAAACAATTGATGAAGCTCTAACTGATGATGGGTTGATCATTGCTATGCAAGAAGAGCTCAATCAATTTCAAAGGAATGGTGTGTGGAAGCTTGTGCCTCCTCTAGAGGATAAGCAAGCCATAGGAACCAAGTGGGTTTTCAGAAACAAAATTGATGAGGATGGCAAAGTGGTAAGAAACAAGGCTAGACTTGTTGCTCAAGGTTACTCGCAAGAGGAAGGTATAGATTATACCGAAACCTTTGCTCCTATAGCTAGACTTGAAGCTATTAGGATACTATTATCATTTGTTGCACATCATGGCATTATATTATATCAAATGGATGTGAAAAGTGCATTTTTAAATGGTTTATAAGTGAGGAAGTGTTTGTAAAACAACCGCCTGGATTTGAAGATATTGCTTATCCAGAGTATGTCTTCAAACTTAAAAAGGCTCTTTATGGTCTTAAACAAGCTCCAAGAGCTTGGTATGACAGATTAAGTTCCTTTTTAATGTCAAATGGTTTTGAAAGAGGACAAGTGGATACTGCACTCTTTAGAAAGTCATTTAAAAAGCATTTCATCATAGTTCAAATATATGTTGATGATATTATCTTTGGTGCTACTAATGAATCTCTTTGTGAGGAATTCTCTAAGCTTATGCAGAATGAGTTTGAAATGAGTATGATGGGAGAATTAAAGTTCTTCATTGGTATTCAAATCAAGCAATGTCAAGATGGAACTTATATCCATCAGACTAAATATGTGAAAGAACTCCTAAAGAAATTCAAGCTTGAGGAAACCAAACCTATGAGCACACCAATGCATCCAACATGTGCTCTCGGCAAAGATGAATCAAGTTAAAAGGTAGACCAAAAGGTATATAGAGGTATGATTGGTTCACTCCTTTATCTTACTGCCTCAAGGCCTGATATTATGTTTAGTGTATGCTTATGTGCGAGATTCCAATCTGATCCTAGAGAATCTCACTTAACTGCGGTTAAGAGGATCTTTAGGTATCTCAAAGGAACCACTAACCTTGGTCTGCTTTATAAGAATTCAGAAAATTACAAGTTAGTAGGTTTCTGTGATGCTGACTTTGCTGGAGACAGAATTGAAAGAAAAAGCACTAGTAGTGGCTGTCAATTTCTTGGAGCAAATCTTGTCTCATGGTCCAGCAAAAGACAAAGCATAATTGCACTATCAACAGCAGAAACTGAGTATATATCTGCAACAAGCTATCGCTCACAACTATTATGGATGAAGTATCAACTTGAGGACTACCAGATTAATGAGAGTAAAATTCCTATATACTGTGATAATACTTCTGCAATATGTTTGACTAAAAATCCTATTTTGCATTCACGAGCTAAACATATTGAAATTAAACGTCACTTTATTATAGACTATGTTCAGAAAGGGATACTTGAAATTAAATTTATTGATACTGACCATCAATGGGCAGATATCTTTACAAAACCCCTTGTTAAAGATAGATTCAACCTTATAAGAAAGAATTTAAATTTTCATCTTATAAAGGAATAAGTGTTTAATTTGAATAAGTTGACTCTATTTGACTAGTTGACTCTGGTTGACTATGTTGACTCTGTTTGAAAATGTTGACTATGTTTGACTTCTTGACTCTGCTTACATATTGACTCTATTCGTATGTTGACTCTGGTTTTTGGTTGGCTCTGTTGATTATTTTATTATTATATTATTATTTATTTATTATTTGTTATTAACTGTTCATATTCATGAATCTGTTGCATTTAACACAAAGTTGCCTCTGGGAATCCTTGTGTACATGTGTCTCTCTGAGACTGGTTGATGTGTTAGTGGATAACATTTACTCTTACTGAGTCATTATTGCTTTTGCTGCTTTTATTGCACAAGGACAGTTTTACTGTGCCTCGTTAATTCTGAGTGTGGCGCGTTGCATTTTGTGTGAAACGACCTCTTATTAAATTCTTTTATTTTGAAAACTGGCGTATGCTGTTTAAACTTCTCAAACACGTTTTATACCCACTCACTTATTCACTACGCCCACTACCCACACTATTTCTCAGAGAAGCCCACACGTTTTCTGAACCCTAAACCCCTCTTCTCCTTCACATTCTCTACAACTCTCTGTGTTACCATAATGGCCACACAACAGCAACAACAACAAGTTCAAGGTCCTGAGGAGGAACCTCAAGTTACTCTACAGAATCTACAACCTCACGAGCTTAAGGTATTGGTGGAACACTAAGTGAAATTTGATGATTTGGCTAATGAAGGGTATGCCTTCAGAGATGATTTTGTGGAAATGGGCATAATGGACTTCTTTCTCATGGACAACTACCCAGTTTATGAGAACCTAGTCAAGGAGTTCATGACGTATGCGTGGAGCAAGGATAGAACTATCCTCAGTTATGTTCAAGGAAGGCACATTTTGGTAACCCAGGACTTGATTACTGATATCATCAAATGCCCTAATGAAGGTGCCATTGCTGATGAAGGTTGGGAAAAGGATGCTGGTGGCTGGAGTGTCATCAATGACATGATTTTTGAGAAGCCTAGTGGAACCAAGGCTGTGGACATGAAGAATCGTTTCAGAGTGCTCTTCAGGATTATTATGCACTGCTTAGTACCCAAGTCTGGGTCTGTGGATACTGTGAGCAGTACTCACAAATTCATAATGTACAATTATGAACTCAAGTCCAAGATTAATCTTCCATACCTTGTCTTTGACCACCTACGCCGAGACATGATGTACTCCAAGAAAGGGAAGAATGCAAATATTCCGTATGGTAGGTTGCTTTCAGCAATTATGGAGAATCAAGGCTTGGTTAGACATCTTCAAAGTCTTAACACTGAAGAAGCTGGACTGGCTTTGAAGAGAATGATGATACCTACATTCTCCACTGATAATTTAAAGAAAATGGGACTTCTCTCTAAAGAGGTGGTTGCTGCAATGCAACGGGAAGGAGAAGGTGCTAGAAAGAAGACTGTGAGGAAAGGCAAGAAGAAAGTGGTTGATTCTGAAACCTCTGTGCCTACCCGAAGAGTAACCCGAAGCACAGGCATTCACATTGCCTCGGAACCCTCTCAATTCACTCACTCAGTGAGACCTAAGTTCATGCCCTCAATGTTGACTGAAGAGCATGAAGAGAAGAAAGTGGAGATTGATCAAATGCTGAGGGAAAGATTAAAGGAAACTCGTCTGTATTATGAAGCTGGCTTAGCTTCAGGCCTTATACAGCGTGACACGTTTGCTCCTCTAGTTCGTGCCCCCACCTCTGATCCTTCAGTGGCTATTCTTGCTGCTCCCTCCTCTGTTGCCTCTAGTGTTTCCCCAAGGACTACTCCTACTGCAACAACTACAGCATCAAGAACTTACTCAGCTGCACCTGCTCAGAAACAACCTTTGAAGAGGATTCACAAAATTGGTGATGCCCCTGCACCAAAGAGACCCAATGTACTTGACCAAGTTTGTGATTTATATGTTGCTACATATCAAACTGGGTCTGTTCCTACTGGTTCCACTGTCATAAAACATGTTCTGTCTCAACCCATTCATCCTACCCAAGCACCTCCACTCACACCAAAATTGCCCAAACTTAATCCACAACCTTTGCCCAAACCTATCCCTAAACCTAAGCCTTCACAACCTATGCCTACACCAAAACCCTCACCTCAAAAGAAACCTCCACCTCCACCACTCTCTGATACCTCTGACTCTTCTTCAACTGATAGTGAAGAAAGTCATGAACCTTTGAGACCTAGACAGATACCACAACCGCAAGTTCAATTTCAATACATTGAACCCCTTGCAGTTGTAGACCCAAATAACTCTGTATCTCAAACACAACCCACAAAAACTCCTTCACCACCCAAACCTGCATCTCCACCTAGACCACCATCGCCTCCCTCCACTCAACCTAACCTCAACCTACCCCTTCAACCTGAACCAGAAACAGAACCTGAACCCTCTATTCAGGAACCTTTGTTTTCTGAAGCAACCCATCAAAATGTTGAAACCCGTACATGACCCCTCCTTTAGAATTCCAATTTTGGTACCCTTCTCGCCTCATTTCATATCTCCACCACATTCACCACACTTGGCAGAATCTGAATCAGTAGCAAAACTCCTTGAGGAAGATGCAATTGATCTTTCTGTTGCAATTGCTTCTGAAGCAATCCAGAATCTCTCCTCTGAATCTGATGATGATGATGTAACCATCATAGATCCTTCAACTGGTCCCCTTGTTCCTTTTGGGTCTGAACCACAGGAATCAAGAACTGTGCCTGCACGTTTTTCATATCTGGTTGCCAGTTTTGAGGTTCTGAAAGTTGAGAGATATCGTGAACATAGGTTCTGGAGTTTTTATGGAGATAAGAGAATTGATATAGTTCTTTCTGATCTTGCTAGAGAGGATAGATATGAGAATTGGATAATTGTGCGCAATTGGTTTGAAAGGCACAAACAATATCAGCTTAAGAGGAATAGGAGATGACTTGTTGCTTCCAAGTGGAAAGTCCCTCCAAAGCAGAAAGTCACTGTTGTTTGGGAACCTAAGCCTGCCCCCATCCTTCTACTACCTCCTCCTCCTCCTCGTGAACCTACCCCTCCAAGAGAACCTGTTACACCTTCTCCTACAGCTACTACTATGGTTGCTCAACCATCATCTTCTGGCTCTACCTCTGCTTCTGCAAGCCACTCTATTGTAATTCCCCAGGAAGTCTATGATAGGCTTGTTGTAGACAGCACCCGATTCTCAAGGTTTATGGAAGCCACTGAAAGGCTTCTTGAAGATTCTGACAGAAAGCATGATATGCTGGCTGATCTTCTGCAACAGAATTTGGCCAAGTTGGACAAACCTTAGAAACCCTTAGGCTTTTACCCTTTGTTATTTAGCCCTTTATTTTCTTTTTGTTCTTCAGATACAATCTTTTTGTTCTTTGTTTTTTTTTAAATGCAATCAATATAGTTTTGGCTCTAATAGTTTCAACTTTATCTTTCTAATAATGTTTTGACTATGATGTTCTTTATTTCTGTCTTAACCTTTTTGTCTGATGACAAAAGGGGGAGAAGAATATAGAGATATAGAGTAATTGATGAACCTAATGTATCAACCAAGTGTCATCATGCATTGCACTTAGTAATTCATTTGCTCTGATACAGAATTGTATGCTCTGCAAATAGTATCAATTTATTTGGAAATTCTGATTTTATATCATCTACTTTGATGTTGTGCTGAATATGCTATGACATAATATATTCATTTGATGCATATTGACATTTAGAAAATATTCGTATGTGCTTAATTCAGGGGGAGCCTCTGAAATTATATGAAATAAATATTTTTCTAAAGAAAAATTGTTCATCAATATATGTATTTGTCATCATCAAAAAGGGGGAGATTGTTGGAATCAAGTGGATTCAGAAACAATGACCCTTAATTGTTTTGATGATAACAAATGATTAAGAGAATAATTTATTCTCTAACATGTTTGTGAGTGTGCAGAAGTTATTTATACTCAGAGATATATAACTCAGAAGACTTAGTGAAATTTTGAATTTCACACATCTAAGTCTGGCCCTGACTCTGTACTTGGAAGCTCTACTTTGACGTTGGTCAACTCTGTTGAGATAGTCAACGCTCTGGAGGCAATACTAGCTCTTGATTCGGTCAACTCTGATTGATCAGTCAACGCTCTGGTGACCTAGCTCTGTGAAGCTAGCTCTGAACCTGGTCAACACTCTGGTAGCAGTCAACGCTCTGGTAGACCACAACCTTATGAGACTACTTTCTGTTTGGTCAACACTCTGGTCTTCAGTCAGCACACAACAGACTTTGGTCAATTTGCTCTATGGAAGCCCTCTTGCATTTCCACAAGACTCTGTTATGTGATAGCCCATTGAATTCTACGCTGATGAACTCAACTCTGTTTCAAGCTCACTCTGGTATACAGTAATTGAATCTGGTGAATAGTGCAACTTTGATACGAAACAGACTGAAGGTTCTGATAATCTTGATAGAATGGTTTGATAATAAATGCAATAATAAATGGTTTAATAAAATGGTTCAGTTTTATAAATCCATAGCTTCTGATAATCCATTCAACAAATATGTAAAACTCATTTGAACAGGAAATCCCAAATTTGCCCCCAAATTATGCAGGTTGCCCTTCCAAATTGACAACCACACATTGCCCAGATTTACGGAACCACCATGGAGAAAAAGACACTTTTTTTTAACACCTTCAACGGGAAAACAGTGATTTAGTACTATATATACTGCACAAATTTGTTTTCTGGTTATGAATGTCGTGCAGTATAGTAAATTTGTGCAGTATAGTAAATTTGCCTAAAATTAACTAAAAGTCACGTAAATCTGGATCACATAAGAAGCTCTAAGGACTTTTTCTGCCTATGTACGTTGCTTAATAAGTCACAGACGGACACACTAATAATAAAGGACTTTTGTTTATTTATTTATTTATTATTTATTTTTGAGGCAAAAAGGACTTTTGTTTATTACATATATATTGTTGAGATATTCAATTTTAAAACGTGTGTTTGTTTATAAAGGATATTCAATTTTCACCCATCTTCAAATACTGATTGTAGCTGCGCCCCCCATGCATACCCCAACGTTTGCATCCTAGCTCCGCCCCTGCCTGCTGGGTTTTTACTCTGCTGGGTTTTTACTCATTTGAACAGGAAATCCCAAATTTGCCCCTCAAATTATGCAGGTTGCCCTTCCAAATTGACAACCACACATTGCCCAGATTTACGGCACCACCATGGAGAAAAAGACACCTTTTTTTTAACACCTTCAACGGGAAAACAGTGATTTAGTACTATATATACTGCACAAATTTCTTTTCTGGTTATGAATGTCGTGCAGTATAGTAAATTTGTGCAGTATAGTAAATTTGCCTAAAATTAACTAAAAGTCACTTAAATCTGGATCACATAAGAAGCTCTAAGGACTTTTTCTGCCTATGTACGTTACTCAATAAGTCACGGACGGACACACTAATAATAAAGGACTTTTGTTTATTTATTATTTATTTTTGAGGCAAAAAGGACTTTTGTTTATTACATATATATTGTTGAGATATTCAATTTTGAAAGGTGTGTTTGTTTATAAAGGATATTCAATTTTCACCCATCTTCAAATACTGATTGTAGCTGCGCCCCCCCATACCCCAAACGTTTGCATCCTAGCTCCGCCCCTGCCTGCTGGGCTTTTACTTTGCTGCCTTTAAGCACAACCCAGACTCAGCTCTCAATACTAGCAACTAGCAATGGCACAATTGGCACGACCTTTTTCTGTTCATTATGTGCTCTTGATGGACCACAATCGTACCCGTCAAGTAACTCAGTGGTATGTCGCAGCCTTTGGAGCAACCCTCCTACATGAGGAATGGGGCCGATCAGGTGGCCCTCGAAATCCTCTGATTGTTACAAGAACTTATTTACGGCTTGGTCCTGTTGGACATCATGTCATAATCGAAATATCGGACACCGTTCGCCCCGCTGTGCAGTGAGTCTCATTTATTTATTTTTCTGAATGCTTTTGATTTTTAATTTGATTTGATTTTTTCCTCACTTTATTGTTTAGAGAAAACCCAAGCCACGCCATGATGTGCATTTACACGCTCAACGTGGTTGCCTTACTCAACCAAGCTATCGGTCAACATGCACAACACCTAATGGCCGAGGGACACGGTGATCACGTGCTTCACCGTATTAGAGATCCTTTTGGATATATTTGGGTTATTGGAGCAGTAAACTTGATACCCCAAGCAATATTGCCACAAGCTTCCCCGGCTCATTATTTGCTCTTGCTAGACCACCACCGTGTCCGTGCGGCAACTCAGTGGTATACCGCAGCCTTTGGAGCCGTTTTCCTCCACGAGGAATGGGGCGTCGCAGCTGGCCCCCGAGATCCTCGGGTTGTTACCAGAGCCTTTTTACGGCTTGGTCCTGTTGGACGTCATGTCATAATTGAAATATGGGACACAGTTCGCCCACAAGTGGAGTGAGTCTCATTTATTTATTTTTCTGAATGCTTTTGGGTTTTTGATTTTATTTTATTTTATTTATTTTATTTTTTTTTAACTTTAATTGGTTAGGGAAAATCCAAGCGAAGAGATGCTGTTCATGTACACAGAGAACTTGGCTGGCTTCCTTGCGAGAGCTGTTGGTCAAGGTGCAGTTCGATTATCGACCGAGGGACACGGGAATCATGCGCTTCACCGTCTTAGAGACCAATTTGGATACAAATGGATTATAGGAACAGCAAATCTGATACCCCAGCAAGTTTTAAATCTAAACAATTAACACGTACATGACAATCCACCTAGGGACTTAGTTCAATCCGTTAAGAATGTTGTAGCTGGGACCTCATTTCCTTGTGGTTTTACAATGTTGTACTGTCTCTGTTGTTTGGGCATTGTTTTAAAATGTAGCGTATCTGGTTTTATATTTTCAGCGTCGCTTATGTTGGATTTTAATTATATTTGCTGTGGGAGTAGGTGCATCTAAGAAAAAATGTAGTAACTTTATGAATTTTAATGAATTTAATTTTATCTGGCTTATCTTGTGCTAAGCAACGTCCCAAATTATAAGCACCTTTTGACCAAAACACGGAGATTAAGAAAACTATTTAACCAATTTAATTTGTCTAGAAAGTGTGCTAGTTTTCCCATACTACATTTCAATTAATGCGACAAAATCTTTAGTACTCCATTTTGGTTTCTCATCTTCCCAAGACTATCTAAGGGTATTTTTGTAAAGAATTAATTAATACATCTTATAAATTGAAAAAAAAAGGCTTATATTTTGGGACAAATTTTTTTTACAAAGAGGGCTTATAATTTGGGACGGAGATTGTTTTAATGAATTTTATATTGTTTATAAAAAAATTTGTCATGAAGTTTTAGACTGCAAAATCAATAAGCAGTGGTACTCCAGTATTGATTGTAGTTTATAGGGATGGGGTCCTTTCCGGTCAGTCACTAGAGGGTCCGGTGAAAACCTGGCCATAAAAAAAATATGACAAAATTGTGTTTTTGGTCCTTTAAGTTATTTTTAAAGTTCATATTTGTTTTTTAAGTTTTTTTTATCTCAAATAGTCCCTACCTGTTAACTGGGTCCCTAAACTTCTAATAATTTTTAATTAGATCCCTGAACTTTTAAATAATTTTAATTAGGTCTATGAACCCTATGCTTTAAAAATGTCTGGTTACATATTATTTAAAAGTTTAGAGACATAATTAAAAATTATTTAAAATTTTAGGGACCCGATTAAAAATTAGCGACCTATTGATAAGTTTAGGGATCAAATTATAAACCTTTAAAGTTGATGAACCTATTAAAAAATTCTCAAATAGTTTAGGGACTTATGGAATAATTAAAACTTAATAACATTATGTTGTTCATAAGTGTAATGAAATACCTAAAATTCAGAAGAAAATTAAATTAAAGCCAACTTTACACAGCAAAATATCTAAAATAAGGAAGCAAATTAAAAAAACGAAATTACACAACAAACTAAATATATACTGAAACGCAATAGAGAAAGCTGACTGACGTGCATGAGAGTGCCGGTCTATCCGCTTGTTATTTATATAAAAACAAGTTTTGCCATGTAATATCCACGTAGGATATTCCACGTGTCACTTCCTCATAATTCATTTTCCTACTCATTCTATCAATCAATGCTCCATAATTAAATTTAAATTTACATTCCGCTTATTTCTTTATTATATTTTAGGACATGCATTGCATCATTTCAATTATTTATATTTTCTTAAATGACTTTCTATTTTCAATTCAATCATTACTCATTACTATTTTATCATATAGATTTGATAAATTCTAATTAATACATTTTCATCATCAATATCCTCTCAAAAAAAAATTTCATCAACAATAATTAATTTCATAATACAGTTCATGTATTTAATAGGCGAAAAAATTTAGATAACTAATAAAATACTCAAATGCTATTTCATTTCCTTAAGTATAATAATTTAATTTCGATATGCTACCAAATTTATCAATTTTTTTAACTAAATTTATACTTTTTTTCCATAATCTTTTACTTTAATAATGATATTTTTTGACAAATAATAGTGAGAAGGTTTTTATCATTTATTTTTTCACGTTGAATTATGTTTACAATTTTTATTTTTTAACAGGTTTTCTGTTTATTTTATTAAATAAACACTTGCCAATCAACTATCATTGTTTTTTATTACGCTCCGTTATATACATATTTTATTGCGTTTCATAGTGTGATATTAGTTTTTTCTTCATGTATGTTTGATGATAGAAATCACTTGAAATGCAGTCATCTATTACTTTATGTCCCAAATGAAGCTTAAAAATCTTACTGCTTTGTCCTAGGACCACTCCCCTATGGGCTTTTTTAAGGGCACCCCCAATGTTGCTTGGGGCACCCCCCCTAAACAGTGTCCTGACGAAAATATCCCATGTAAAAAAATCAATTTTTTTTATTCGTTACTCTCACAAATAACATATTTGCCAGTCAAAAAATTGCACACTCACAAATATGATATTTGCGAAAAAAAATTTAACTTGCAAATACCATATTTGCGAGTGTGTAATTTTTGTGCACATTCTCAAATATGGCATTTGCGAGTTAAATTTTTTTTTCCCGCAAATATCATTGCGAGAGTGCAAATATTTTGCACATATTGCACACTCGTTAAAACCTTATGATGCAAAAACCTCCTTAGAAAAAAACATCTAGAAGGAAAAAAAATACTCCTGTCTTAATTTGTTAGAAAAAATGGAAAAAAGAAAAATGAGTTCGATACCAATATCATATTTGCGAGTATAAATTGTTAAAGGCAGCACAACAAATCAGAAAATACTAACAATGTCTTAATCGCAAAAACAAGAAAGAAATTGACAAAACCTATTAAATAAAATCTAAAAAATATAAAAATATCACGGAAAATCTCTAAAAATCAAATAAAGCTAACCAAATTTTTTTGAATTTTTTTAAGATTACGAAAAATTCAAAAAAATAAAAAGTGGTCTGAATGAAGGAATTTTGGATTTTGTGCCTGTAGTCCCGATTTCAGTTACTGATAAGGGAGTATTGATCCTTGATTTTTTTCGGATTTTCTGCCCAAGTTTCGGAGCAATCCTATCAAGTTGACTAGAAACCGATTTTTTTCACTAGCTCATTGCAAAATCCAATGTTAGAACGTTAGTAGGGTTTAGGGTTTAAGGTTTAGGGTTTAGGTTTAGGGTGTCTTTATTTGATGATATTTGCGTAAAACAAACCCTATTTGCTAGAAACACAGATTTTTTTTGTTCTTTCGCAAATATGATATTTATGATTTTTGCGAGTGTACAAAAATTTTGTACACTCGCAAATATGATATTTGCGAGTGTAAACTCGCAAATACGTTATTTGTGAGTGTACAAAATGTAAATATCGTATTTGCGAGTTTACACTCGCAAATATCATATTCGCAAATATCATATTTGCGAAATTGGGGGTGCCCTCGCAAATATGATATTTGCAAGTATGCAAAATAAAAAATAAAAAAATTGACTGTTTTTACATGGGAGTATTTTCGTCAGGACACTGTTCAGGGGGTGTCCCAAGCAAAATTGGGGGTGCCCTTAGAAAAGCCCCTCCCCTATATGTTTGTCCTTGGACCCCTAGGTGTCAATTTGGCCCATATGGGCCAGCCCAACCCTAAACCATATGGGCTAGGGCCAAAAAGTTCACTAGTATAAAAGCCCACAAAGCCCCGTGGGCTAGAGCCAGCCCGTGGGGCCTTAATTTTTTTATTTTTTAATTTTAAAATCTGAAAAAACTTTTAGCCTATCCTTAGGGCCAGCCCACTATTGGCCAACTTTTATAGTTTTTGAAGATTTTGAAAATTTTAAAATTACAACAAAACCTTTGTGTAGTATTGTTGGAATTTTTCAACTGGAAATAATTTTGAGGGAACTATTTAGAAAGCAATACTAAGGGTAGGGAAATGATTTAGAAAAACACAGAAAGCAAGTAAAAAAGTCGAAAATCAAACATAAAATTACCTGGAGAGGGATAACAATGGCGTTTCACTACCGAATGTGGGGGTACTTTCTTGAATTGAACTTTGATACAAACTTTCAGGGGGAAAAAACAAAATGAAAACAAATAAAAAAAAAAGAAACCAATACATCTCGTTTGAGAAAAACTACAGTTTGGACGATACCACTTTCCTCTACGATCAAAACGATGTGCTCTCAGACAACTCCAACACGATGTCCTGGGCAGTGGAAAGCGAAGAAGAGGGGACTTTTACTTGGCGGTGTTCCTATCTAACGGCATTGAGGGCGTCGATAGAGGAAAGGGAACAGAGGATAGAGGAAGGGTAACGGGTGATCAATTGATGTGGGCTAACCCTTCAAGCCCTGACCCTAGCCCCTCCAACATGTGAGTTGTGTGGGTTGGGGTTTAAAAGCCTCACTACTGAGTGGGCAAAAAAAAAATAGGGCTATTAGTGTGGGTTTAGTGGACTAGCCCATGGATTGGGGGCCAAATTGACAGCTCTACTCCCTAATGCTTTGTCATTTTGAAAAGGGCTTTTCTAATGGCACCCCCAAATTTGCTTGGGGCACCCCTTAAATAGTGTGATGACCAAAATACCCCGCGCAAAA
The DNA here is from genome assembly GCA_037113605.1 of Calophaca sinica. Lineage (NCBI taxonomy): Eukaryota > Viridiplantae > Streptophyta > Magnoliopsida > Fabales > Fabaceae > Calophaca > Calophaca sinica. The sequence goes on from CM073737.1 coordinate 53,747,534, forward strand.
AATCAAATTTTTTTTTTCATTCGGTACACTCTGCAAGTGTGCAAAAAATTTGCACATTCGCAAATATGTTATTTGCGAATTTTTTTTACCTCGCAAATAACATATTTGCGAATGTGCAATTTTTTTGCACACTCGCAAATATGTTATTTGCGAGTTAGAAAAAATTTTCGCAAATAACATATTTGCAAATGTGCAATTTTTTTGCACACTCACAAATATGTTATTTGCGATTATTTTTTGTAACTAGCAAATGTCATATTTACGAGTTCGTAATTCTCAGAAAAAATGATATTTACGAGTGAAGAAAATGCGAGTGAAGGAAATGCGAAAATTTTAACAGTTGAGCTTTTTTTTGTTTAAAGGCAAAGAAGGAAAGGAGCCTCGTTAAAATCTTTTGATGCAAAACCCTCCTTTTGAAAAAAACATCTAGAAGGAAAAAGAGTACACCTGCCTTAATTTATTAGGAAAAATGGAAAAAATAACAAACATGGGGGCTAGACCAAAACCTATGTGAAACAAACAATATAAAAGTAAAAGTAAATATAAAAGTACAACAAATACTAATAACATATTAGTCAATCATCATTTAAGTTTATTGGATTGTGTACATCATGATGTGAAAAATCAGGTGGTGGAAATATTGTTGCCCATTCTTGCAATCGACTAATATATCGTGTTGGCCATGAATAAGCCTCGGGACAGCAAAACTCACGCCAATGTGATTCTATGGTAGGCAGTGGACAACCATCTTTCAAAAATACCTGAAATAATGCAAATACAATTAAACTAACGACTAATCTTGACATAAACAATAATAAAAGATAACAATATTAGATCAATTACCTGCATCCAATGATTACCGTTGACAAAACCAATGCAAATGAGTTGATGGTTTGGAGTTGGTGCACCTCTAAGGGAAAAAATGTCCAGCACGACATACTGCCAGATGATAAAGAGACTAGGACCAACTTATATTTGGTTGCTATCACATGACCCATCTCTGGTGGTGTCATCCACTTGTTTCTTGCCCATACACCTTGCACGTCCAGTAAAGAAGACTATTGAACACTAAAAAGAGGGCCATATAAATCAACATTTTCCATAAGCTCTTTATGCAACTCCTGACGAATTAAAGGCCAACTATGCTCAGTTCTACCAAGCAATGCTGCAATGCAATGGTACCCACAGTTTCCATCATTGTCCATGTTAATTATGTTAGTAATATATGGCTGAAACTGCACAAGAAATTGATTCAAGAAAGGCAAACGTCTCCTCTTTGCTTGGGCAGTTGTTTTCAACGACGAATGCGTCGAACTGTTGTCATGTGCAGAGTATATTGCATTAACATGCTCAAAATAAGATGGCTCATGTTTACAATCAAATTCATCCGTGTTGGTCTTTTTGGGTGCCCCCCTTGGTCTTCACTTTTTCGGGCGGTGGACACATTGAAGTTGTCTCAGGATAACATTGTTCTCGCACTTTGCGATATAGTGTCCTTTCACCAACAATGTCAAGTGTGCGGAAATGGTTAGTCAATGCATCTCACTGAAGTGCAAGTTCCTCTTCTGAAACTGTTTCATCTGTCTGTTGTTGATCTTCTTGTTGACCAAAATGTAGTCTCTTCCAGTGGGGATGTATTACCTCCAATAGAATTGGAGTACCCATCACACTTAAATGAGCCAACTCACAAGCACAGGGTAAATCGTGTGTGGCTCTAAGAGTGCAACCACATTCAGATTTATCAACACCTACATTCATTGCTCTGCTCCACTCATCAACAATATATTGCAACGCACTCCGAGACACAAATCCAAGCAATCGCATAAACATAAGATTATTATGTTTGTGGTCAATGACTGTTATGCTCCTCTTGAATGATGCCTTTATTTCGTTGTGTTATAGCGTAAGCATGTTATTCATCGTCTCCCAACACATACACATGTCACCCCTACTGTCTTGCAACAAATTCTTCATTCTCCAATGTTGAGACTCAACCCTGTTTACAAACATTTAAAACAACATCAGGTATAGCATAACATGATTCATTAACAATGTTTGACACTAGTTTGATCATACCTGTTTGTAGTTATATTCCCCAAGTGCATCACTTTGTTAGTCCATGCTGCAACAAATTTTTCCTTGTGGGGATCCAACTAAGTCTTTTGCACATAATCAACGAATATAGGCCATTTTGTACATACTTCATAAAAACTCATCAGGCGTTCCGCATACTCAACCTTGTCACCAGAATAAACAACACTGTTCCATGCATCCTTGACTGCCTCCAGTTTTTTGCTGTCAGATACCAATTTTTTGCATCTTGCATTGACATTTTTTCCTATGTGAAATAGGCACAGAAGATTGTGACTTATTGGGAACACAACTACAACTGCATTCATCAAAGCAAGATCTCTGTCTATCACAATAACTTGGGAAACTGATTCATCTAGGACAAACAGTTGTCTTAATTTCTCTAGTGCCCAGACATAATTTTCAGCCCCTTCAGAATCCATATAGGCAAATCCCACAGTAAATGTCAGTTCTGTTGACGTAACACCAACAATTTAAAGCAGTGGCAGCCTGTACTTATTGGTTTTGTAGGTATTGTCAAGGATGAGGACAATGTTAAAAGTATTCAACAAATGGACAGAATCTGCATGTGCCCAAAATATATCTTTAACGACGTCCAAACTGTCATGTCTTCGATCTTGATGTATTAAATTCAGCAAATGTTGCATTTTTGTTCTAGGGCCTCTTTGAGATGATCGGTACTTATGAAGCTCATTGTAAATGTGTTTAATTGTAGACAGGTTCTCCATATCGCGACCTTTAACCATCAACAAAACATTTCTTGGCTTTACATTATTCCTGGTCATTTCATGAACAAGTTTCTTCTCCTCTTCGCTTAAACGACCAACATAAGAATGACCCACAATGTTTCAGCCAACTGATGGTTGTGTAATCCACATTTTACTTTCAGCATCCATCCTTCAATCTTTCCTTTAGTCGTCGACAAAGGTATTCCTTTAATTCTGAAAGGACACTCACACTTTCGAGTACCAATTGATTTAGAAGATGCATGCTTTTTAGGCTTATACTTCCCACTCCTTTCACAACCTAGAGTTAATTTTGTACGTCCGCCTTTTTGCCCTGTCTCTGACCTTGCAATGACAACAACAAATCTATATTGCTTCCCAATCTCTCGAGTCCAACACAATAAATCATCTCATGTAGGAAATATCTCCGTAGTAGTGAATGCTCCTGTACAATCCACCTCTGTCGTTTGGCAATTTGCGTCATTAGAATCAAACATATTGCTGTCTTCCATCTTCAATAACACTATAATCAAACAAACAAAGTAAAATAAATACCTAATAATAGATGCAAAAAGTGAAGGAAAAAAAAACTCTCGCAAATTAGGTAAGTGCGAGAGTACAATATTTGTACACACGTAAATACCTAATTTGCGAAACCACTCGCAAATTAGGTATTTGCGAGTGTACAAATATTTGTACTCTCGCACTTACCTAATTTGCGAGTGTTAAAATTTTAAAACCACTTGCAAATTAGTTATTTGCGACCGTACAAATTTTAGTACTCTCACAAATACCTAATTTGCGAAATTTTGCCTTATTGCGCAAATACCTAATTTGCGAGCGTCACCTAAATTGTAGAGAAAACTGTGAGTATTTTTTAAGAAACTTTTAGCTTCAAGTTATAGTGGTGGAACAAATTATAGAAATTGTTACGTTTATTTATAAAAAAAGGATCCGCATTAACAAATTATATTAGTATTGAACTCACTTTCCTTCTAGATGTTTTTTTGCCTAAAGAGGGTTTTGTATCAAAAGGTTTTAACGGGTGTGCAATATGTGCAAAAAAATTGCACATTCGCAAATACGTTATTTGCGAGGTACACAAAAATTTCGCAAATAACACTCATAGCGATATTTGGCGCAAAATCCAGGCTTGCGCAGCGGACCTATAATGCTGGGGTGATCAAATCCAGCCCAAGTTTAGCGAAATTAAAAAGGCTTGTAGAAGAAGCCCACGTTACTAGAGGCCAAGAGGAGGATGATGCGGTCATATCCCTGAATGAAAAATTAGCCAATCTTTTAATTCGAGAGGAGCAATACTGGAGCCAGAGGTCAAAGGTGTTATGGTTAAAAGAAGGGGACCAGAAGGCCATTATTAAATGCACCCCCACCTATTGATTACACCCCCCAAAATTGCGAATTCTCCAAAATAGCCCTGTTGAAAATCAGAAAATTGGGTTAATTTCCGAAAATTGTAATTTTCGGTATAGGTTTCGCACACCAGAAATTAGAATTTTCGGTAAATAATTTTTTTTTTTGTTATTTACTGAAAATTTTAATTTCCGGTATACAAAACACATACCGGCAATTACAATTTCCGGTAGGACTTTTTTTTTGGAAATTTTGCATACCGAAAATTTGACATTTCAGGTAATACAAATTTATTTTATATTCCAAAAATTGAGAATTTCCGGTATGCAAAATTTTTTAAAACCTACAGAAAATTCCAAATATCCGGAATACTTTTTTTGGGTGATAAAATGTATTTATTTTTTAACCACAAAACAACATTACATTACATAACCAACAATATTACACCGGATGCAAATTCAACCCTAAAAAGAACCAAACCCAACGATTACACACCCAACAACAACACAACAGAAACATAACGTGACCTAGTCACCAGTTCTAATCCTTGGCTATGGTTGATGAAGGAGAGCAATGATCTCATCAGCTGTTCTTGGTAGACGGTATCTTGAAAGGATCTCGTCGATCGATCTACTAAGCACAACATACAACTCTATTGGGCCATGGCTAGAATGATTGTTGAATGCTTCCCACATACGTTGTATGTCGCCGTCGTTTAGAAGTGTCATACGCATATACTCAACACGTCCACTACCGACCGAAACAGAGCATCTATAGTAGAGATCTGCTACTATACGTGATCCAGCTCCAAGCTTTCGCTGTATCTTTTGCTTCAGTTCTTCAATGGTGATGGATGTCTTGATCCTAAATATTTTTGGAGAATCGCATCAAAAACCATGCCACCAACACTTGTTGTGATTCTGCCACCGTGGTAGACAATGACAAGGCTCGAATCCATCGAAAACTGAGTTGGTTGAGTGTCTAACATGACTCACGAGCGGGCTAACTGATGAAATCATTTTAGGGTTTACGTGAAATTTTGCTTGTGAAATTGGTTCTATTTATAGAAAAGTTGATGCAATCTGAACCATTAAAAGTGTTGGTCGCATATCGTCCGTTGATTGTTTTTAACAGAAACGACAAAAAGGAATTGATTCCTTCTGGCTCACACGCAGTAGCAAATAACAAGACCATAAATAAAAGTCTGATGCGATCTGAACCATTAAGATGGATGAACCGTTAAAATGGATGCGTGTAGCCATTCTTTGATCTCACTTCCCAAAATCACGGGTGACAGAATAGTTATAGCTAGTGAAGCACAGTGTGTGGGATGTGTTAGGAGAAGACAAGAAGATCACTAAGCAGAGAAAGGACAAAAAAGATGTCACAGGAAAGACTCCTTGGAGAAGTAAGGTAAATAAATAAAAGACATAAAGGATAAAAATACAACAATTATATTTCAACACGCAGTAGCAAACGACAAGGCCATAAAATAATGCACTATAGATCACTACAATGTAATAAATCATCGTCCAAGCGTACACGGTCATCTGAGTACTGTGGTGTATTCTGACGCAACAGTGGAAATAATGTAAACCATTCCTGCAATCGAGCAGCATGTAGTGTTGCCCATGAATGAGCCTCCGGATGAAAATGGTTAGCTTCATGGGAGAGGCCTCCTCAGCCTTGGGAATCTTGATAGCCGAGATCACTATTGGCCCCAAAAGTGTCAAGTCATCCTTCTTTGTGATTGATGGCAAATCATCTTATGCAGTCCTGCTTGGAAGAGATTGGATTCACACCAGTCAGTGCTTACCTTCCACCATGCATTAGAAACTGATTTTCTGGGAAGGGGATAAGATAGATATATTCCCAGCCGATAACAACCCATTCCCAGCTGAGGTACAAAATTTAGAAGCCTTATTTTACTCTCCTTCTGTTGCTTCTATTGCTATTACTGAGGAATATGAGGAAGGATCTTGGGAGTCTTGCAACTTGACCCCCCAAGGTTTCAAGATCTAACAATTAACCGAACCACGGCTAACCATGGAAGGTTTTAATGTCTAAAGACACCCAAGTGGTGCAGAGCTTATGGGATCGGCTAAAGGCTTTCAGAGTGGAATCCCATGTAGCCGAATCCTTGCTGATAGACAAGCAAAGAGGCGATGTCCTCACATCAGCAGACGATACCACAGAGTTGTCGAATATGAGGAATATGAGGAAGGATCCTGGGAGTCTTGCAACTTGACCCCCCAAGGTTTCAAGATCTAACAATTAAACAAACCACAGCTAACCATGGAAGGTTTTAATGTCTAAAGACACCCAAGTGGTGCAGAGCTTATGGGATCGGCTAGAGGCTTTCAGAGTGGAATCCCATGTAGCCGAATCCTTACTGATAGACAAGTAAAGAGGCGATGTCCTCACATCAGCAGACAATACCACGGAGTTGTCGATGGAGTTTGAGTCACCCATCCAGAGGACTTTACCAACCATTGAGTCTCAAGACCCCTTGGAAGACATTAACTTGGGAACTCCAGAGGAACCTCGGCTAACGCAAATCAACGGATTGCTGGGGGAAGAGGATAAAAAGGAGGTAGTAGCCCTCTTGGAAAAATATAGGGACTGCTTCGCGTGGGATTATCATGAGATGTTTGGGCTAGCACGTGAGTTGGTGGAGCACAGGCTACCGATCAAGGAGGGATTCAAACTGCACAAGCAGTCACCTAGAAGGTACTATCCTCAGCAGATGCCACAAATCAAAGTAGAAATTGAGCATTTGCTTAATGTTGGGTTTATCAGAATAGCCAGGTACGTGGAGTGGTTAGCTAATATAGTACCTATCAAGAAGAAGAATGGCAAGATTCGAGTTTGCATTGATTATAGAGACTCCAAAAGATGAATATGTGATGCATGTGGCGGACATGTTAGTTGATGCGGCTGCCACACATGGCATTCTAACCTTCATGGATGGTTACTCTGGCTATAATCAAATATTTATAGCTAAGGGGGACACTCACAAGACTGCCTTCAGGTGCCCAGGGGCACTAGGAATTTTTGAGTGGTTGGTGATGCCATTCGGCTTGAAGAATGCCGGAGCTACCTACCAAAGAGCAATGAATGCCATCTTCCATGATCTAATCGGCAAGACTATGGAAGTATACATAGATGACGTGGTGGTAAAATCTAGAGACTTTAAAGCCCATTTGGCCGATTTGGAACAAGCCTTGCAGAGAATGAGGGTCTATAACTTGAAAATGAATGCTGCCAAGTGCATATTTGGTGTATCGGCTGGCAACTTCCTTGGCTTCTTGGTGCATCATAAGGGCATTGAGATAGACCAGAACAAGGCCAAGGCAGTAATGGAGGCTAGGCCACCCAGGAATAAGAAGGAGTTGCAGAGTCTATTGGGCAAGATCAACTTTCTGAGGAGATTCATTGCTAACTCGGCTGGTAAGATGAAGGCTTTTTTCCCTATATTGAAACTCAAGAATGCAGAGGAGTTGGTATAGGGTCTTGAACAGCAAGAGGCCTTTGAGCAAATAAAGAAGGCCTTAGCTAGTCCACCAGTTTTGGTGTCTCCCATGTCAGGGAAGCCTTTAAAACTTTACATTGCAGCTGCTGAAAAGTCCGTCGGCTACCTGCTAGCACAGGATGCTGAAGATCGAACTGAAAGAGAGGTGTATTACCTTAGCCGAAGTGTTACTAATGCTGAAACCAGATATACTCCTCTGGAGAAGTTATGCTTGTCATTATTCCATGCTTGTACAAAACTTGAGTATTATTTAATATAGTTAGTTTTGTGCAAAATTGACATTGTTAGGTATCTGCTTAATAGACCTGTCTTACAAGATCGCTTGATGAAGTGGGCCATTAAGCTCACTGCCTTTGTGTTGAAATACGTCCCACTAAGGGCTGTTAAGGGTCAGGCATTAGCCGATTTCTTGGCAGAACATCCTTGCGTGGAAGTAGAGGACCCTTGGATATCTCCAGTCACTTGCATAGACCTCTTGCCTTGGGTTCTAACTTTTGATGGGTCCAAAACCCAGAATGGAGTCGGAGCCGGAGTGACAGTCACCAACCCAGATGGGAAGGTGTGGAGGTTTCTGTATCAGCTAGACCCAAGTTTAACTAATAACCAAGCCGAGTATGACGCCTTAATTATAGGGTTAAAGTTGTTAGCCATGATGGGAGCTGAGTATATTCATGTAAAGGGAGACTCCCAGTTGGTGATCAAATAGATAACCAAAGAATATGGGTGTAACCACCCAAATCTGCTGGCACAACACGCAACGGCTAACAGATTGATTCACCAGTTTATTGATGCAAAGGTTTCATACATCCCAAGAGGAGCTAATATGGAGGCCAATGATCTAGCCCAAGAGGCCTTCAAATATAGGGACTCTTTGTTGACTTTGGAGTTTGACGAGTTACCAGCCGAGGTGATGGTTGTAGACCAAATCGACTCATGGAGGAAAGAGCTGATCGAGTACTTACAGGATCCTTCTAAGTGCACTGACCCCAAAGTCAAGAGACGAGCTCTAAGGTATGTGCTTCTTGATGATGAATTGTACAAAAGAAGCATGAATGGGGTACTATTAAAGTGCATAGATAAAAATGAAGCCCTAAGGGTCATGGGTGAAATTCATGAGGGCATATGCGGCTCACATAGGGCTGGGCCAGTTATGAAATGGTTGATCTATCGCCATGGATACTATTGTCCTACCATTATGGTCGATTGCTTCCAATATGCCAAAGGATGCGAAGAATGCCAGCTGCATGGACCTATTCAAAGGGTACCTGCCGAATTGATGCATCCAATGGTGAAACCTTGGCCATTTAGAGGTTGGGCCATGGATTTAATCGACAAAATCCACCCACCATCTTCCAAAGGACGCAATTTCATTATTGTGGCAACCAATTATTTACTAAATAGGTGGAGGCTCAACCGATGGTCAAGGTACAATAAGATGATGTTATCTGATTCATCCAGCACCAGATCATATATACGTTTGGGATTCTAGAGACTATTCCCATGGGCCAAGGAACCATGTTCACTGGAGATAAGGTGGTTGCCTTTGCTCAGTAGTTTGGGATTAAGTTGATACACTCATCCCCATATTATGCACAAGCTAATGGGCAAGCCGAGGCAACCAACAAGATTATTATGGACCTGATAAAAAAGAACCTAGAAAACAAGTCCAGGAGATGGCACTTAACTCTGGATGAAGCTTTATGGGCCATAAGGAATTCTAAGTCAATGGCCACTGGCACAACCCCATATCGGCTGACATATGGCCAAGATGTAGTTTTGCCTTTGGAAATCAATGTTACCTCTCTAAGAGTGGTGAAACAGAATTCCCTAAGTCTAGAAGAGTATCAACAAGCCATGTTCATGGAGCTGGATCAATTGGATGAAGATCGGTTGATGGCCTTAGAAAGAATTGAGACGAGCAAATGCAGAATGGCTAGTGCCTACAACAAACATGTCAAGTTGAAGGGGTTTGTTGAAGGTGACCTAGTTTGGAAAACCATTCTACCAATAGGAGTCAAGGACCCTAAGTTTTGTAAGTGGTCACCAAACTGAGAAGGCCCATTCATAGTTAGTCAAGTGTTTGTAGGAAATGCGTATCGGCTAGTTAACATGCAAGGCGAAGAATTAAACAGAAGCATAAATGGCAAATACTTGAAGAAATATTATCCTACTATTTGGAAAACTTGTTTAAAAGGACAGCCACAAGCCGGCTATCTAGATCCAAGTGCAAAATGAACTACAAAGGAATAAAAAGGAAACTTGAAAGAACTAGGTTGTCGGGTCAAGAGCGGCTGGCCCTGTGGAATCGGCAACCATGGCAGAGTCGGATATTTCCGTCGGGTCAGAGGTACTTGGAAGACTTGCTGCCTCTTGAGGTTCGGCTATTCCAGTTAGATCAGCTACCTCTTTTGGGGGGGACACACCAGTCGACTCGGCCTGCACTTCTTCGGCTACTGCTTTTGCGATCTCGGCTATGTCTACAACCATGGCATCTGGCCCAGATGGAAAAGTCTCAAGGGGTCCACTGGTAGCTAACGCTTAAGTGTCCATTACATTGACAGGAGCACTCTCCAGGGCGGCACTGGCCGATCTTTCAGCCTGAGCCGTATCTACTTCGGCCGATGGTGTTGAGGTTGATCCCTTGCTTGATTCAGCAAGAGATGCAGCTGATCCCATTTCTAGTTGGACGCATCAATTCCTTCCCTCCCACTTTGCATATCCCTTTCCAGGCCAGCCTTTTGGGTAGTAAGTGTGAAAATGTCAGGGTCCAAAGAAGAGGCCTAAACATAAAGACTAAGGTGCTTTTCAGAATGGGCCTCCAGCTTGACATCTAACTATTCGAGTTAAGGCGTAACTTCTTTGATTTCATTCTGAATGCGATTCCGAATTCAGCCGAGCCAGACGATCTTTGAGTTCATTCTTCTTGGATAAGTTCGTCTGCCTTTCTCTATCAACGGCCTGATATGAGGATATGAAGGAGGATTTTTGGGCCTGGAGGTCTCGAAGGCGTTGCAGATCTTGGGCGACATGGTCGTGATTCTCCCGAGACAGCCGATAGATAACAGAAATGTCGTTAACCATCAGTGCCATCTGATTGTATAGCCCTCGGCTAACTGAGGGGACATCAGGGAATTCTGATAACTTGAAAAGTGAAGCCCTCAATTTGGCTACCCGAGCTTTCTCAATGGGGATTTCTCCCATCAAGGCCTCACCTACCTTTTCTAGCTGACTAGAGGAGGGCGACGAAACCTTTTGTAGCGGGTCAGCCAAAGCGAAATATTGTTCCAACACCTCTTCTGAGATTTGAACGGAGGAAGTTGATTGACGAGAAGGGGTCTTGTGGGCAATGGGGATTCATCCCTAGCCGACTGCGTTAGAAAGCAAAGAAAGTCAGATTCAAACAAACAGAGGTGAACAATTGCAATGAAAAGAATTCAAACGAAACAAGATACTTGTGTTGGACTGTGGGCTTCAGCTACTGGAGAGGCAGGTGTCTGTTGAGGGGTCGCCTCAGGTTGGGGACCAGCCGAAGTAGCACCCTGAGCCCTTGTGGATCGCGAGGGGGTAACCCTATGAAGTGTTTACCTTGGAATGGAGATGTGTTGTTTCTGAAACAAAGAGAAGCTGAGGGTCAGAATCTTGACAAAGAATTAAAGAAACAACTGAGGCCAAGGTACTTACTGTGACTTGCTTGCCCTTGTCAGTGGGCAGTGTTTTGGATTTCTTGGAAGTTGGAGTTGCAGGTGAGGGTTCATCGATGCGGATTCCCCCAGTTCTTGTTCTTTTCCTGCTCAGAGGAGGAGAGTCATCTATGTTGATGACCCCAAGTGATGGTTTGGCTGCTAAAATACAAATTGGTCAGCCGATACTAATGCAAAGGGAAGAGAAAGAGGGAAAAAGAGCAAAAAGGGGTAAGGAATGCTTACTCTTTGTAGTGGTGGAGGCCCTGGTTTTGCGCACTGCTTTTGGCCTCACCGCCTTTAGAGGGGGAACAGTGATCGGTTCATCTTCATCTTCATCTTCATCCTCCTCGTTGGCACTGCTGCCAACAAGCAAAAAGAGCCTCATGGAGTATTTGGATGGAGAATCTTGGAACATCTTAGACTTAGCCGAAGGCCACCAATTGGCACAGGCAGAAGTTTCCCCAGCCAAAGGGTTAAATGAAGCCCATTGGAAGCTATTTAATTTTTCCAAATTAAAAGATGCCAAGGTCTTCACCTCCTCAGCCGACAGGTTATTTCTCTCCAGCAGTGGAACCTTGCTGAGATAGGGCCAAGGTACGTGTTGCAACAGGCCAAACTGGCGAGCCACATAGTTGGGCATATAAAACTCTGATGTTGTCTTGTTATTTCTCGAATTAGGCTTCAGGCCACCAAGAATATCCCGGGCAGTCAGAACCCTACTCCAGTTAAGGACCATATCGTCATGTGCCTCCCGAGAAATGTTTTGGTCAGCCGTTGTGAAAATCCAACTTGGGCCGATTCGCCTTTCAAAGATCGGCTGCCAGTCTTGGGAAATTCTTGTTAAGGTGTGTAGTTTTTCTACCGCATCAAAAGTTGTCACTTGCTTAAGAGGAGTTAGCCGCAGGTGCTCGGCTAGCGTTCTTACTCCAGCAGGGAGAGAATGGATGTTGAAAGAAGGGTCAACAAACTTTGGAAAGTACAGAGTAATCCATAGCTGCAAAAACCATAAAGGGCCTGAAGTGTTCTTTAAATTGGTACCCTGGTGCAACCTATCCAACATGTTGAACAGGGCTCGATAAAGGTAATAGAGGAAAAGTGACCCCCAAGCAACTTGCCGACCCGACACGGCTTGGGCCACATAAACTTGGAGTTCTTGGACAACTGCAACGGAGCTGGTACAAACGAAGTATTTACTGAACTAGTAAAGTAGAAAGGCACAGTGCTCAGCGTCAGAAACTGGAGTGCCCCTTCCCTTTTGGTTGGCCAGAATAAACACGGAATAGCTGGAGTTGTTTCTATCATGAACAATCTTGATGTTTGAGGTTGAAATATCATAAATATTTGGGGCTTCTTGGCCAACCAAGGGCAAACCTGTAATAGTCGCCACATCAAGAAGAGTAGGGGTGATCATTCCCTAAGGGAATACGAAGGTATTGGTGGTGATGGACCAATAGCCGAGAAAGCCAAAGATCAAGCAGATGTTGAGGGGGATACCCTTAGCCGATAGCATAATGGCGTCATAAAGATCCATTCTCTTCCACTTTTCCCCTTTTGCCTCAGCCATTCTAGAGTGCTAACTTAAGTAATCGGTAGTGGTGTGGGGCCAGGGCCTAACTTCAGCTGGGCACCATTTAATGGTAAACCAATCACAAATGATTGGTAAACCATATAGGTCCGGAGACAAATACTCCATAAGGAATAATTCGCCACCTTTCAGGTTCGTAGATGGCCGTAAGGTAAGAGAATCTTGGATTAGATAGAAAGGTGGGACGATGCCATCAGGCGACCTGGCCGTTTCTTGAGATGAACTTTGCGAGTCAGTTGAATGGGAGGATTCTTCCAAAGAGTCGTGGTCGCCGTAGCTGTGTTCAAGATTTTGTGAATCAGATGCCGAAGACATTTCTGCAAGAGGAGGTTTTGTAAATAAGGAAATTAGGGTTCGAGGATTTGAATGAGTATGAGTGCAGAGTAGCTAGTGGAATGACCAGGACGACTATTTAAATAAAAGGGGATGCATGCGTGTAATTCTGTTGAGTGGTTATCAGGTAGCAGCGCAGCCCTCGGGTGAAGATAAAGATAGTCGTTAAGGCCATTATGATCAGCATTAAAAGCGCATAAAGTGACTAATGATTGATGGGTCGAAGATCTAAATCTTATTCGATACATCAGTCCAGCATTTACAGCTGAAATGATGTAGGGGGCAATTGTTATCACCCGAAAATACAAGCCGTGAGCCGATTGGGGTAATAACCAATACAGGGTATAGCTGATCATATTTATAGCCGAATTTGCTCCCATTGAACTGAGACTACCATGAAGAGTTAATTAGGGTTCAGAGAGCATCACGAGGCCAACCGATAGCTAAGAAGTTTAGCCGATTGGGCGAGGGTAAATATCCAAGTACTACAAAGACCATCGGCTGAACTATTGGCACTAAACAGGAAGCAGTAGAATTCCACTAACAGTTAGAGATTTAAAGTCACAGACTTTAGCGTCAAAATGGTTAGAACTAGCTCTTGAGGGCCTTCAACGCATAGAACACGTGGTAAATCGCTTGCCCAGCCGAGGGAGGAATGGTTAACCCATGATGCGCATGAAGAGAGCAGTTGAGGGACACCCACGACTACTTGTTGCCAGCTATGAACGTGTAGGAACACTTAGTGGCCAATAGGGGCGGTTACAATTTTGTTTTCTCTTTTGTGTGTGTGTGTGTATATATATATATATATATATATATATATATATATATATATATATATATATATATACTTCGTTGAGAAATGTAAAGGACACGACTAATCAATCAAACACATATTTCTCTTGCAATTTACAGCTTTTTTATAGCATTTATCTTAGCCGATTCTATGTATCTTAGTCTTAGTCTTAGTTTAGTGTAGATTCACCGTTCTCAATGCTTTCTGGAGTAGTTAGGGAACCCATAATCGAGAATTAGAGTTCTGTTCTCGGTGTAATCGCTTAGACATGAGTCAATTTGTCAGCTGGATATAAGCCGATCCCTCGGCTGATTTGCCCATGCAAACTGTTTGAAATCTCTTTCTTCAGATTGGATTGATAATATTATTGGAAAACAAAATCTGGATTTAGGAATTACTGGAATGACACAGCGTAAATTCCAATATGCACATTTGTATGACACATAGCGTAAATTCATACAAATGTGTATTCACGGAACAAATTTGTATAGTACGGTAAATATGAATTTCGGAAAGCTACCATAAATTACCTATTTCCAGTAAAGAAAAAAAATTTGCATACCGTAAATTACCAATTTCCGGTATAAAAAAAAACTTGCATCCCGTAAATTACCTATTTCCGGCAAAGAAAAAATAACCTGCATACCGTAAATTACTTATTTCCAGTAAAGAAAAAAATTCATACCGTAAATTACCTATTTACGGAAGAAAAAAATTTTTGTTTGGGGTATTTTGGTCAAAATATAGAATTGAGGGGGTGTGGTAAACAAGTGGGGAGGTGTGTGGCTAATATGGGCCAATCAAGATTATTTTGATTAATTATTCCAGCACCAGCCCAATCGTACAAGTTCAGTGATTCAATCCTTGGACCAACGCGTTACAAGTGAGGATAACCAAAGGCAATTGCTAAAGGCACCCAACAAATTGCTGGGTGCACCAACATTTGGGTGATTTGACTGAAATGCCCATGGTAATCAATTTCACATAAACCTTAAATCAATTTCATCCATTAACCCGCTCGTGAGCCATGTCAGACACTCAGTCAACCTATTTCTCGATGGGTTCGAGCCTTACAGTTTTTTTTCACGATGGTAGAATCACAACAAATGGTGATGGCGTGGTTTTTGAATGCGACGTTGCAAAAATATTTAGGATCAAGACATCCATCACCATTAAAGAACTGAAGCAAAAAATACGGTGAAAGCTCGGAGCTGGATCACGTATAGTGACATATTTCTACTATCGATGCCCTGTTTTGGTAGGTAGTGAGCGTGTTCAATATATGAATATGACACTTCTATATGACGGCGACATACAACTTATGTGGGAAGCATTCAATGATCATTCTAGCCATGGCCCAATAGAGTTGTATGTTGTGCTTGGTAGATCGATCGACGAGATCATTGCAAAATGTCGTGCACCAAGAACTGTTGATGAGATCATTGCAAGGTTTCGTCAACCATAGCCAAGGATTAGCACCGGTGACTAGGTCATGTAATGTGTTGTGGTGTTGTTGAACGAGTAGTTGCATTTAATAATTAGTTGAGTTTGATTTTTTTTTAATGTTGTAGTTGTGTGTTTTAGTTGCATTCAGTAATCATGTAATGTTGTTTTATTATTGTTGAATGAGTAGTTGCATTTAATAAATAGTCATGTTTAAGTTTATTTTTATTAGGGGTGAGCAAAAAACGGTGACCCACCCGAACCCAATCAAACCAACTATCATTTGGGTGAAACGGGCGAGTCTACTCTAGTAATCGGGTTAAAAAGGGGCAACAAACGAGTACATATGGGTGCATTCGATCGGACATCGGTGTGTAAAATTTAAAGCATCGGTACCTAGCCCAACCGACAGCATACAATAAAAAAAGAAAATGCACGCTTAACTTCCACGCTACTAGTACTTGTTCTATTCCATCTAATCAACTGAGGCTTGCACACTGAGCAATGATGTAAACAACTTGACCGCTAGTTCTATACTTTGTCACGCGCATCAGTGGAGTGTGTGTTCCATAACAAAG
This sequence comes from Calophaca sinica, assembly GCA_037113605.1. Lineage (NCBI taxonomy): Eukaryota > Viridiplantae > Streptophyta > Magnoliopsida > Fabales > Fabaceae > Calophaca > Calophaca sinica. Next base: position 53,763,671 of record CM073737.1, read on the forward strand.
TAAAAAAGGAAATATTTCACCCGTGAAAAACATAAACACATCTTATTTTATTTTGTCTCTTGTATTCTTTTTTCAGATAATCCCCTTTTTTTTGTTGGTATATAACCCACTTTCATATTCTGCAACTTCTTTAGTTTCTTTTATTACAATTACAGTCTCTTCTTCTATAGTTTATTTTGGTCTCTTCTGCAATTCATTATTTAGAGACTTATCTTTTTCTAAACCAGCTCTGCTTCTATTCTGTGAAAACACCACTGCTTCACAGAACCTCCTCCATAGATATTCGCGATGGTTGAAGGTGTTGTTTCATGGGTTAACAAAGGGACGATGCAAAAACATTCCAGCGACGGTGATTGTGGTTGCACTGCAGCAGTTCGCTCCAATGCAGGTCCAATCTGGTGCCGTGACAGCAATTCTTACCAGATTTAGTGGTTGCATTGGTTGGTACTTGGTGGTTCTGTTTACACCCAAAATATTCCTAAGTACTAGCCGAATCCAGCAGTAGTCGAAGTAAGGAATTAGTCGATTGGATGTTAGCCGAATCACAGGCCAGTCGAATTTGCAGCTGACAGAGCCATAAGCGGGAAACTAAGAGCTAGACATGGGCCTTGGGCTTATTGAGTGGCATTGAAGGTATTGGGCTAGCGTGAAGTCATTTATTGGGTCAGGTTCTTGCTCCACAAGCTGAATGACATGAAAGACAATTTTGAATTAATTTAAATTCAAGACTAAACGAAGTCAAGATTTTTCTCCACATTTCTTGGAGCTGAGCGAGGGAATCTGAGATAAGGTCTACGATAAGAAGACCGTTGGGTGAGAAGAAGTGGCCATGATGCGGTAATGCGCCTAGATTTTAGGAACGTGGTTAGTGGAACAAGGCACTTCTCAGCCGAATAACTGCCAACTAGGAATTTATCATTGTTAGCCAACTGAACGTGGCAAATAGGGGTAGTTCACAGTTGTTACTATAAATACCCAAGTTGTACATAATTTTAGACACACTCAATCAATCAAACAACTTATTTTCGCTCAATTTATCATACTGCACTTTATGTTTACCTTTCTGTAGTGAGTTAAGGGACCTATAGCTGAGGAACGGAGTTGCTTCCTTGGCGTAATCGCTTGAAGAAAAGGGAATCACTGTTGTGGAGTTCAGCCAATTTGCGGCTAAGTTACATTCCAGTCAACAAAATTGGCACGCCAGGTGGGACCAAAGGTGAATGAATCAACACGTTCGAATCCCCAGGTCAGGATTACCATTGGTGTATGCATTTGCGTTCTGGCAAGAGCTTGAGCAGTATGACTACGAAGAGCAATCCTAGGAAGCCCTCTGAAGCGAGCCCCTCTCACGGAGTTCCTCCTCCAACAGTAGAGCCAGTTCACATAGAGGCAGAGCCTGAAACTCAACCCAACGAGCCCAACGATCCACCATTGGTGATGTCCACTTCGTTTATTCACCAACAACTCGATTTGGGAATCAATGATATCATGTAGCAAGTGTCACAATAGTTGGCTGATATTGTGAAGCCCATGGTGCATAATATAGTGCAGCAAGCCAGGGAGATAGAGGCTAAGAGGGCTCACTCAGGCGAAAGCTCTATCAATTCTGCTATTCCAACGCAAGTGGGGTACACTACCCAGGTAGGACTCGTCACCTAGCCGAATGCAGCTCAGGCAGGACCAACTCAGGTTCCGCCGAGCACGGTTCTGGAAGGGGTACAACAAGTTCAACCTACCTATATGCAGGCAGGGTCTACCCAGGTTAAGCCGAATATAGGACAGGTACCTTTTAATCCAATTAATTCCCAGCCTAATACTTTTTCCACGTTGAACACTGGAGGTCAACAAGTGGTGAATGATACAACTAAGCAGGCTAATCTTCATTTTGGACAGGTGCAGATGGCTAAGAGGCCACCAGATGCAGTGGGACCAATTGGTATGCCGCAAGTAATGCCATATGTGCAGCCCTGTGGCGTTGCAATGCAGGCAACTAACCCACCATATACTGGGGGGCAAACTCTTGGTGCAGGAGGGAGTGGAACAAGACCATCTGGGGGATATGCTGGACAGCAGCCATGGAATAACATTCCACCTGTATCGGCTAACCTTCCATTCTATCCACCTTATCCTGAAGTGTCTGCAGGCGCTCAAATAGGGTCAACTCCTCCAAGGGCACTTTGTTTAATGATGGAGCAGTCATGGGGACAGACCCCACCTCTACCATTTAACACAAGTGTTCCTGGAACTCAATATAGGGTACCAGGCGATGGAAGCATGGAGCAGCCATGAGGGGTTCACCCATCTCCATTGCCAAGTCAACCAGGTTACCTCAATCCTCCAGAGAAAGTATCCCAGGCACATCCCCCAGTATGGAGACAGCAACCACAGGCAACTACTCCTAATTTGGGAGAAATGAGGCCAGGGGGTTCACAGCTGCTAGACCCAACAGTCATTGTAGGTACCATCAAGAAGTACTTTGTTATGCAGCTGAAGCCTTTGGATAGGCCAATCTACAGAAAACCACACCCTGAGTGGGTAGATAGGTTGGTACCTCTGCCCAAGGGATATAAGACTCTAGATTTTGCCACTTTCTCAGGAGAAGATGGCAAGTCAACTATGGAGCATGTGGGCAGGTTTACTGCTCAGTGTGGTGAAGGGAACCAGAATGAGTACCACAAATTGCAGTTGTTCCCCTTGTCACTTACAGGGACAACATTCACATGGTATTCCTCTTTACCACCTAATTCTATACAAACATGGGCAGATATGGAAAGGTGCTTCCTTGACAGGTTCTACTAGCCGTAACCTAAAGCCAATGCGGCTGACATCATGAACCTAAGACAACAGGTAGATGAGTCGGCTGCTGATTTTGTGGAAATGTTCAGAAAAATGGCTGGAAAATGCCCAGTACAGTTCCGTGAGACAGAATATGCAGCCATGGCCATTAGTAGCATGCACCCCCAACCTAAGGAGAAACTAGTTGGCCAAGCTTGCACTGATTTGAACCAGTTAGTTTCAAGGGCTATACGCATTGAACAGTTCATCCAGGAGAAAGAGAAGAGGTGAACCAGTAGAGGGAGAGACCCTCAGTTGGTGTCCATTGTAGAAACCGAAGACTCTGATGATGATTCAATCGATTCCACGGCAGACATCATGGCAGCTGAGATCGTGAAGGGTAAAGGCTATTCTTGCCCTGCTTCGAGGGCTGCCAAAGGAAAAGAGTTAAAGTCAAGGGATAGCAAGGCGGAGTATTCCTTTGATATTTCCAAATCAGACCACTGGATGGCCACAAGATTGTTAGTGTAAGCCCTAGAGGCCAATGTAGTTCCTTTTGAACTTATAATTTGTATCATGTTATTTATCTATTATATGAGGCATAAAGTCCTTGAGTAAAAGTTCAATTTTAATAGAACATCGAGTAGATGACTCGATTGTGAGATACTATAGAACTTACTCTTAAATATCCATAGTCAAGTATTATTATCAATAAGGGCAATAATAATACATTAAGACTATTATGTGGGTGGACTGATAACCTTATCTCACAGGTTATAGATATGAGATATCAAGTCACCGCATAGGTACACATTAGGGTAATTGTGTACTGGATTGACCCGCCATGAGAATACTACATAATGCGTTATGTAAGTGTCATAAGTTGTTCTCATAGTGATAATGGTGTATTCCACCCTTTGACCTAAAACCACTATAGTCCCTACATAAGGAGTTGAGTGTTTTGTTGCCGTCAAACATTGTCTGTAACAAGACAATTATAAAGTCGGTTGACTGGGCACTCCACGAGTCATGCAGAGAGACATGAGTGACCGATGGGATTTTCCCCTCCTACATAACAGGAGTAATATATGTGGGCCCCTTGATAGAGTATGACTGTAAAATGCATGGCCATGCTGAAATAAGTCAATATGAGATATTGATCTTATTCGTTATTACTTAGTCTACTTGGGTATCAAGGAATATAATGTTGAACTATACAAAGGTGACACACACTATGCCTTGTGTTCAATATAGATATAAGGGCAAAAGGGTAATTATACACATGATCATTATCACGGAAAGGTTACGTCGTAACACTGACATTCTCGTTACTTGGGTAGCAGTGATGTGTTGCTAGACACCGCTCTCTATTTATAATATTAAATAGTGATTTAATATTATTGCCAACGTTATGGGAACCTACAGGGTCACACACATAAGAACAGATTAATGGGAGATTAAATATAAATGAGTAAGACTCGTTTTATTCAGTGGTGCGCTCTTATGACGCACCATCGTAAGTCAAGAGCAACGCAACACATGGTAAGCTACGGTGCGCCGCTAGGTCAGTCTTAAGTGGTTCTATAAATAGAACACTTAAGCTGAAAGTTCAGACAAGGAATTAACCCTAGCCGTACTGAGAGACCTTGTGTGCGTTCGTGACTGCCGGCTCCGTTCGTCAGCTAGCACAGTAGACGGTGGCCGCTCCCATTCGAAGTCTGTTCGTGTGGACTGCGTAGAGGCATTGTCATCAGTACGACGCTCGTGCTCGACTCCAGTTCTCGTCTGCAACGGTCTGCGCTACAAGAGGTAACCAACGTAATCCCTGAATCATGACCATTCGCAAGGATCCATGGAAGGGAATTTTTTTTTCCGCTGCGTTTTATCTTTGATTATTGCGCGATTTCCCTACAGTGGTATCAGAGCCACTTGCGAAACCATGATTCGGTTTTTGTGATTACCTATATGTATGTGTGACATGCGTTCTTGTATGCGATAGTTAGATTATGAATATACTCGTTTTAAAAATTATACCTTGTATGATTATTGCGAAAACTCGGTTAGGTATATATGTGATATATATGTTGCTTCGGATAATCAGTATATATGAGATATATATGGTGATTCGGTATGCTTATTTGAATAAACGATTCGATTTTGTGTCAAGTGTCGATACAGCGTGTTGTACTGCGGGTCTGAAGGTTGGCGTTGTTGGGTCCAAGCATTGGTACCCAGAACCGTGTTGGTAACAACGTGAAATGGCGACGCTGTTCTTGTGGCGTGAAGCGTTCACGATCACAATGAGGCGGCATTAATCACATTTAATGATAAGATTAATTGTGATTAGTGTGTATTATTATTATTAATTGTCATTAATGTTTTGTGATGCATGGTGAGTGGTTATGGCCTTAGTCTCTTTTATTTTATTTTGGAATTTTAAAATACGACTTGCGTGCTGTGCCTTTTATTTTTCTTTTAAAGTACGGCCTGCATGTCGTGTCTTTCTTTTATTCTCATTAATGTAATGTAAGAGAGGAGACAAGAAGGAAATTTCATAAGAGGGCTACATTGGAGGTCACACTTGGAGAAGCTTGATCGTTCCTAGTTTTAGCTTGGATTCTCTCATTTGCTTGTGAGAATCAATGTGTTAGGGGCCATAACCATGTCACATTTATTTTCTATATATGTATGAGATGCATGTATGAATATAGTAGGTTAAATGGTTTAACAAATATGTATGAGATGCATGTATGAATATAGTAAGTTAAATAGTTTAACAAATGGTGAGATCATTTTTTAATAACATCCCTCAAAAGGAAATATTAAGTTAAATTTAAATGTCTTCCAATAGTTAGCACTCATCAAGACTAATATCGGAAATGTGGGTTTGCCAAAGCGGAGTACATTTTCAATACTAGTAAGATGCGGTGGGATAAATGTAATATACAACTGCTATCTTTGGGTCTAACTTAACTAAATCAAGTATAATAGGATTGAAAGGTTTAGAGGCAAGTAAGTTGGGAACTATCCGTGTGATGGATCAGGATAATAGTTATTCACCCAACTAACCGAGAATTGTATGAGATACAATGGAAAGAGTTCCTACCTAAATAACTGAGTTTTAAGTGATCAACCAAAGTTAACTTAAAATAAAGTGAAATATGGATCTCGGCCCACTAGAAAATCTTCCAACAGGATTTTCCGAATCAATGTTGAGGGTCATTGGTTTAAGTAAAATAGTGGGAGGCGTATTTAATTAAAGACCTAATTAAATATGTTTATTGCATGATACTTATATTCTGCATATTTTCTTAATGTAGATTACCATGGCATCAAACACTCACAATAACCTACTGCGATCAATCCTTGAGAAGGATAAGTTGTCTGGAACAAACTTTCTGGACTGGCACCGAAACTTGAGGATTGTCCTCAAACAAGAGAAAAAGTTGTATGTTCTCGAAGGGGCCCTTCCCCAAGAGCCACCGGCTGCTACTGCCCCTAGGGCTGAAAAGGATGCTTATAAGAAGCATCAAGATGATGCCCTGGAAGTTGGCTGCCTCATGCTGGCTACCATGAACTCTGAGCTTCAGAAGCAACATGAGAACATGGAAGCATTCGATATGATCGAACACCTCAAGATGCTCTATCAAAGAGCAAGCTAAGCATGAGCGGTATGAAGTTTCCAAAGCCCTTTTCCAAAGCAAACTGGCAGAAGGATGCCCTGTAGGTCCCTATGTACTCAAAATGATTGGGTATGTTGAGAACCTTGTTCGATTGGGATTTTTCCTCAAGCGAGAGCTTGCGATTGATTTGATCCTGCAATCGTTGCCGGAGAGTTTCAATCAGTTTGTCATGAATTTCACTATGAATGACATGGACAAAACTCTGCCAGAACTGTTAAGCATGTTAAGAACTGCAGAACATAACATCAACAAAGGGAAATGGAAGGCCATTTTGATGGTCAATGGTGGAAAGGGCAACAAGTAGTTCAAGAAGCCCATGAACAAGTATAAGGGCAAGGGCAAGGGAATTAACAAGCCCAAACCTACGACTTATGCTTTGAAGCCTAAGGGTAGTGTGGCTAAAGAGGGAAATTGCTTCCACTACGGTGTTACTGGACATTGGAAGAGGAACTGCCCAAAGTACCTGGAAGAAAAGAAGAAGGGAAGTGAGACTTCCACCTCAGGTATTTTTGTTATAGAAGTCAATTTATCTACTTCTGCATCATGGGTATTAGATACTGGATGTGGGTCTCACATTTGTACTAATGTGCAGGAGCTCAAAAGGAGTAGACCATTGGCAAAGGGCGAAGTTGATCTACGAGTTGGCAATGGAGCAAAAGTTGCTGCTTTAGCTGTGGGAACTTATGTATTGACTTTGCCCAGTGGGCTTATTATTCAGTTAGAGAACTGTTATTTTGTGCCTGCAATTAGCAGGAATATTATTTCCGTTTCTTGTTTGGACAAGTTTGGTTTTTCATTTATAATAAAGGACAAATGTTGCTCTATTTATTTAAATGATATTTTCTATGCTAGTGCACAAATGAGTAATGGACTTTATGTCCTTGATCTCGAAACGCCCATTTATAACATCAATACAAAAATGATGAAACCAAATGAGTTGAATCTGACTTATCTTTGGCATTGTCGTTTAGGCCATATAAATGAGAAGCGTATTTCCAAACTCCATAAAGATGGATTCTTGGACTCTTTTGATTATGAATCATTTGAGACATGTGAATCTTGTTTATTAGGAAAGATGACAAAAACCCCATTCATAGGAAAAGGTGAAAGGGCTAGTGATCTTTTGGGCCTCATACATACTGATGTGTGTGGACCACTAAACACATCAGCTAGAGGAGGTTTTCAGTACTTCATCACATTTACTGATGATTATAGTAGATATAGATTCGTGTATCTCATGAAACACAAATCGGAATCTTTTGAAAAGTTCAAAGAATTCAAGAATGAAGTACAAAACCAACTAGGTAAGAATATTAAGACCCTTCGATCAGATCGAGGTGGTGAATATTTGAGTCTAGAATTTGATGATCATCTGAATGAGTGTGGGATCCTATCCCAACTCACCCCTCCTGGAACACCGCAATGGAATGGTGTTTCTGAAAGGAGAAACCGAACCTTGTTGGACATGGTCAGGTGTATAATGAGTCATGCGGATCTTCCAAATTCCTTCTGGGGACATGCTCTATTAACTGCAGCTTTCACACTTAACCGTGTTCCCTCCAAAACTGTGGAAAAGACACCATATGAGATATGGACTGGCAAGAAACCCAGTATGTCTTTCATGAAGATTTGAGGCTGTGAAGTATATGTGAAACGACAGATTTCCACTAAGCTTGAGCCCAAATCTGATAAATGTTTCTTTGTGGGGTATCCTAAAGAAACCAAGGGATACTACTTTTACAATCTGTAACACTCATACTCCAATGATAATTGAAATAAGACAAATCACATTAAAGTATAGGAATTACTAAAGATTAAACTTGAATTACTGAAATGCAAGTCCATCGTTCTACTATGACATGAGTATACGAATAGAGTTTACAATCTCATCCAAGATCGAAGCTTGGGAAAATACAAGAAAATACAATGTCATCCATTGTTCTGAAGCCACAAAAGAGGTAAGTACATGCTCCAACTAACAAAACAAACTAAAATATAGAGACTCCATGAGTCGCTACTGCTTTCCCTCAGGTACCTGCTTATCTGAAATAAAATAGGAAAGAGGTGAGATTATAATAATCCCAGTGAGTCCTCCACGGACCCCTAATTAACACTCCCTGCAATCACAATAATATCTTATTCTAAGCATTAAAGCAATTTAAACATTCCTTACAGTTTTTTTTTTTTGTATAGCCAAGGATTACCACTGGGTCTTGACCACGGGGCTTGACCTTGAATTATACGACCCTTCTATAACAGTCAAGGATTTACCGCGGGATATAAAATTGATCACTGGGCTTGACCCCGCACTGAACATCTAATTGCACAACCAAGGATTTACCACTGAGTCTTGACTACGGGGCTTGACCCTGCGTTGTACTTCGGTTTACAGTGACCAAGGATTTACCACTGGGTCTTGACCACGGGGCTTGACCTTGTTTCGCTTACCGACCTTATTAGAACCATTACAAATATAATAGCCCTAACCCTTTTCTCTAAGTATGGAGTCATAACTGTCCTAGTTTTAAATCATGCATTTATAAACCAAGGGAGTCCCCAAGACACAAAAGTGATAGCAAGTCACATTCGAGGGGATTACAATTTACCTTGCAAAACATTTCGAACACAAACAATTCAATCACAAGGCATTGAACAATAAAGCAATACTACGCATTCACATATGTCCTCACATAGGTTGAAACCCCCTTTTTTGTAAGGCACTACATATAGATCATTGATCCACAAACACCAATGTAATTCTTTATCATAGTCTTAATTCATGCACTCTTACTCAATTAGTTACATAAAAGATACATAAGAGTAACACCTAAGCATACCAATATATTAGCATGTTTAAAGGAGACAAATGACCCAAAAACTAAGCAGTTTCAGCCTAAAAAACAGCTTAAAACACGGCCTGGCCGTGTTGCATAACACGGCCGTGCTAGGCCTTCTGCAAAATTTCGCAGCAGAACATCAACTTCGGGAATTTTATTGACATATCAAACGGAATCGGAATTGAGCAAACGACCACTCTTTGGAAAGCTTAGGATGTCTAGTTTATGAATATAATTTTTATTTTAGAGAATAACCTACCAATTAGTACAGTTTTCACGAACAAGCCACTGATATCAGAACAACAGGTCAGCACTCATACCTTAACTTATAAATTCTATAACTAATCCATTTCTTAACATTTTCCAGTGATTCTTGTGCCTAAAATGAAGCCCCTCATGTCTAGTTTACCCAGAAACAAGAATCATTTAATTCCAAGGTCTATAAAGAGAGTTATACTCAAAATACCAGAGGCAGTTTTACATGCATGTTCACTAAGTTGTAACTCAAACTTCAACTAAGTTCAACATCAAACCCTTACACGAAAATCTCAATCCTAGACCAGAAAAGCCACATGCAAAGGGAGATTAAAAAAACCTAATGGAGAGACAGTGGAGGTAGGAACTAGCAGAATTATCTGATTTTCTTCTACCAACTTCGAGTTCCCTCTTCTTACTAACTTAGGGCAGCTTTCCTTCTTCAACAATGGTAAGGAATCGGCTCAACCTTCCTCCTATGGCAAGAACTAAGTGGTTTTTTTCCAGAATTTCCCTTCCTTTCTTCTCCAAGATCAAACCCTAGCACCACACCTCTTCTTCTTCCCCTTTTTCCAGAAAATTTCGAGAGAGAGGAGAGGAAATGAGGGTCTGATCGTGACCTTGGCTGAAGAGGAGAGTCTAACCTTGTGTTTTTACCAAATTACCCTTACTCAAGTCATCATTTCAAAGACTAGTCTTACTAGTCACACCCTCTTTCCTTGTTTTGCACCCCTACCTTATACACTTAATTTCTATTCTTTTAACATTCCAATCCTAATATTGGGGAGTTTATTGGTCTCATTGGACAAGATTAAATCATATTAACAATTTAATACAAATTTTACCACTCAAGTGAAAATCATAGAAATCATGGTAAAATTCACAATCAATCATTCACTAAGCTTAAATACTTAATCAAATGATTTGGAACTTAACTATACTTATTTTAACATAATCAATTAGTTAAATTAGGTGGGATGTTACACAATCCTTCTAAAGGCAAAGTGTTTGTCGCTCGAACTGGTGTATTCCTAGAAAGCGAATTCGTTTCCAAAGGAATCAGTGGGAGGAAAGTAGAACTTGAAGAAATTCGAGTATCACAGAGTAACGACACACCTATGGAGGAACAAGAGCAGCCTGCACAAGATGTTGTGATAGAACAGCCTGCTCAAGTAACACAAGACCAACGTAGGTCAAGCAGGATACGTCACCAACCCGAGAGATATGGATTTCTCATGACTTAACAGGGTGATGTATTTCTCATGGATCAAGATGAGCCTGTGACTTACCAGGAGGCCATTACTGGCCCTGAATCTGAGAAGTGGCTTGAGGCCATGAAATCTGAGATAGACTCCATGTACACTAACCAGGTATGGACCTTGGTAGAGCCACCTGAAGGAGTTACTCCCATAGGGTGCAAGTGGGTCTTCAAAAAGAAGACTGACATGGATGATAAGGTTCATACCTATAAGGAACGACTGGTAGCTAAGGGTTTCAAGCAAATTCATGGTGTAGACTATGATGAAACTTTTTCAGTAGTTGCGATGCTTAAATCTGTTCGGATTTTACTTGCCATCGTTGCATACCATGACTATGAAATATGGCAAATGGATGTCAAGACTGCTTTCCTTAATGGAAATCTCCTTGAGGACGTGTACATGACACAACCTGAAGGTTTTGACACTTCAGATGAAAGTATGCAAGTTGCAGCGATCAATCTATGGATTGAAGCAAGCTTCCAGAAGTTAGAATCTTCGTTTTGATGAAACTTGTGAGACAATTTGGATTCATAAAAAATAAAGATGAACCTTGTGAATTACTCTACATGACTTATAAATTGGTTCATTGGAAAACAATAAGTTAAATTAAATTAGGGATATTTTAGAGATACTATCATTAAATAGGAGAAAAATAGTTAATATTTGCCTATATTTCATTCCAAAAAACATGAGATAAAATTTGCTTATAATTCATTCGGGAGGGAGTAAGAGTTTTGTTCCTTATGATAAAAACTAGAGAGAGTAACGTGTTGTCCTCAAATTCTTTTTATGAAAAAAAAAATGAACGTAGAAATTCCCTTTTCTCTTATTCTACATGAAAATTATATGTAAATAACATGTAAATAACATGCTTATATTGCAGTATATATATTAAATAAGAACAAAGTGCATGTAATAAGAAAAATGAGAACAAAGTGCATGTAAAGCGGACATAACAGCTGGCTCATGCTCGCTAAAAAAAAACTAACAAAAGATATTCTAGATAGGGGAGCACTAGATGCTTTGCAAGACTCAAGTCCGACTTGTTAAAAAAATTCAAGGCCTAAGTATGATTTGTTACCTATAGGCTTTTTTCGAAGTCTGGTATGCCCTTTTTAAAAGTCTGATCACTACAAGAATGATGCTTATTTCATAGGGTCAAAATCCCTAGGTAATGGCAAAAAGCCCTATAATTTCCGATGGCCCACTGAGGGACACATGACAGTAGGATATTCGTTGGTAGGAAACGGTTTTCGAGGGTTTTTTTAAATTGACTACAGGAAATTTTCGAGGGCTCAAAGCCCCAGGTAATTTCCTAGAGCTAAGAGCTCTCAAAAATTTTCTAGGGCTCAAAGCCCTCGAAAATTACAACAAAATTAATAAAAAAAAATTTTCATCTCACCTCAGCAACGAAAAGAAGAAGTAGATCCCAAAAAAAAAAAAAAAGAAACACCATCAACGGAAAGAAGAAGAATGTTGTGCAATGCAAAATATAATTAATATTTTTTTTTACCAAAACAAAAATTAAAATTCAGATTAACATTACAATTCATTACAAACAAATCACAACAGAAGAAAAATTTTAACACAGAAGCTTCCTCAACAAAACCGATTCAATTATTTTAGAACAAAAAAACCCAAAATCAAACCCCATAAGTACAGCATAAAAAACATCAATATAATGTTGGTGGAAGATCTAAGAGTAGCATTTGGAGAGGAAGTTGTTAGTGGCGGAACTGAACAGCTTTTGCAGCCTCCCTAAGCACAGTCCTGTACATGGTACCTCACTACTAGCATCACGCCAATTCTGTGCTTTGGCCATGCCATGGGTATCTCAGTCCTCAGTACTGGGTACAATTTTTTTGGCACTATTTGGGTGTAGCATTCTCGATATAAACCTGTACAACAATATCATAAAGAAGGGAGAAGACAAAATTTTGGAAGTTGAAAAAAAGGGGGGGGATGAGAGGGTAAGATTGAAAGGAAAAAAAAATAAAAGAAGGTAGGTTTTTGAGATTGGGACATAATCTGAGTTAGGGTTTGAAATAAAATTGGGAAAAACCAAAATCTGAGATGAAGTCACAGAGAAACTCACCGTTTAAGCATTGGAGAAGAAGAGTAGGCCACAAACAAAGTTTCTGGCGCGGCGGTTGCAAATTCTAACAAGGTGGCCCGTGGTGGCTCCGGCAAAGGGTATTACAATCGTGAGTTTTCTTGGGAGTTTTGTTGCAGACACTGAGGAGATTCTGAATATCAAGTTTGGTTTGAGGTCTAGGTCAACCGGAAAATGCCCTTGAAGGCGTCGGCTTTCCATTTTTTGATCTGTCCATTTTTGCTCCATTTTGCTCGAAACTTGGATGGGTTTTGTACAGCTTGAGGAGAGGAGAAAAATGGTGGTGGTGGTTGTGCTTCGTTTCGCGGCCTGAGTTGGCTTGAAAACATCTCAGAAGCCGGCAGTGACGTTGGGTCCTTCCGCCGTTGTGCTCACGTGACACCTTGCCTGAGAGGCACCATCAGAACCAGAGTTGATAGATGCGAAGGAGAGGGACAGTAGCCATTAGAACCGCTCATCAAACCTCGGGTGAGAGGCACAGTGTAGGACGAGAGAAAGGGAATGGCGAGCGGGAGAGACGAAGCAGAAGCATATAAAGTGAGAGTGATAACGAGAGAGTGTGATGATAATAAAAAAAAAATTGTTAAGTTAACTTAGGATAGTTGAGGGGTGGGCACTTGGTTTGGGCAATTTAAAAAAAAATGGGCTGGCTAAATCCGAGGGACTGGCCCTAGGTGTTTTCAAAAATAAAAAAATAAAAAGCCAAAAATCAGTGTTTTTAATTTCTGAGGGTTTTTCCTAAAAAATCCTAGGAAACACTTATATGAGTATTTTCCTAGGGCTGTGACCCTAGAAAATTTCCTAGGATCACAGATCCTAAGAAATTTTTGTAGGAAATAAGCCAAATTCTTGTAATTAATATGGCCTGGTAGCCCACGTAAAAGCTTAATATTCCATATTAACACCTTTAAATAGGTCATCTGATTTATTTCTAAATAAACTAATAGGCTAAATAGGCTAATGAAGATAAATTATATTTATAATAAGCTATAAAAATAAAAATTATAATCACTACTAGCAAAAGACATGAGGTATATGAGTGAAAATATATAAGATGAGCTAAGGTCTATAACGTCTGATTCTGATTTATTTATATGATGTAAACTTTTTTTAAGATATAATCAAACATTTTAGAGAGTCTGAACTTATATGTTAGCCTATATAAGTTTTATTTTTCACTAAGGCCTTTAATTATGTCAAAAATTTATGTAGACAAATGCTTAAATTATTGTCAGCAAGTATATTGCTCCAAAAACTTGTCAGTAAGTATATGATTTAACACAATGTACAAAATCTAATTTAATAATAATAATAATAATATAGTATTTATATTTATTTAAATAAACTTATCTATTAGGCTAAAAGGCATTTTGGTGGCCTGAAGTCTGGCTTTTATAGCTAAACATACTTTCTAAAAAGCCTTGGCCCGTCTATTTAAAAAAGTCTGGTTTGGCTTGGGTCTGATATAGGCTAAGCCACATGCCTCTATCGAGTGGGATCTAGTCTATTTCCATCCCCATTAGTATTCAAGTTTGTAAATTGTGAATATTGCATCACACAAGAACTTTGAAACAAAATTATTTAAATCAACTCAGTTTATTTTGGTCTCTAAATGTGTGAGGCGTTGTCATCATAGTCCTTGAATGTATCAAAACTACAAAAATATCCTCAAATCTGTTTTTCGTTAGTCAATTTGGTCATCGAATGTGTCTTTTTTTAGTAAGTTTGGTTATTAAATGTGTCTTCCATTAGTTAGTTTGGTCCCTAAAGTTATTAACAGAAGACACACTCAGAGATGTTTTTTAAATTTTGACACATTCAGAGACTTTAGTGACAACGCCTCACGCATTTAGAGACCAAATTACTATTTTCCATTGAATAAATATGATTCAGTATAACCATCTTATTTATGTATAATTTTCATCAGAAATGTTATTTGGACAACGTTTTAGCAACAACTACGGGACACTGTATGTATGGAAGGGTAATTTCCTAAAATCAAGTGAAGCCAATTTCCCTCTCTTTTGTTTTCCCTCTTCATTGAAAATTCAAGTTTCTACCCACAGCTTTCCTTATTTCACTCTCCTCTCTTTCACTCTGCATGCGAGACATAGGGAGCCACTGAGAACCATCCTCCTTCTCGTCGGTAAAGAGGGAATTGGCACCCATCTTCGCTGCCAAGTTTCTACATTAAGCTTTCTTCCTTTCACTCTTCACTCTTTCACTCTGCATTCATGAAGCGCGACACAAGGAGTTACCTACATCCATCCTCATCGCTGAGTCTCATCTGCCGCAGATAATCGCAGCCCCATCACCAAAGAACCCTAGGTAACAGCTTAATCTTCCCTCTTTTGTTTCTTTTAGCTTTTCCTATTTCCTTTATTGCGCCGTTATGTCTTATTCTTAGGATGGTCTGATGGAATTTCATGGCAATTGATGAGAAAAATTTGGAACTGGTTTTGGAAGTAAATGAATTTTCTATTTCTTGAATGAAAAAAAAGGACTTTCTGTTTATGTTTTTATTGTAGCTTGGCCAAGCAAAGTTTTTGATAAATTACTTTCCTTTTGACAGTTTATTGTTATTATTCTTCAGTATCTTAGAGATAGATTTTTATACTAGTTATATATGTAGTTTGTTGCACCAGCCGTATTTGGCTTTCTTTGTGTTGTAGCTAGATTTTCTTCTTTCAATAAAGTTTTGGCTTAGAAAAGAAAGAATGAAAGGGGAAGTCACATTGAACTCTCTTCAAGTCATTTGAAATTTCACACACACACACACACACCCATTTGTCATGCATCCCCTTGAATCCATCTCCTCAGAGTGATATTGCTATTGAGGTTGGCGGTGATGGATGTTTGGGTATTGAAAGAGGTGTATGGTTACTTAACGAGTATTAATATTTTACTTGTTCTAGTGTTTATCTAGTTTTCCTCGATAAAAGCACATTCATGAACTTTTCATTGCAGGTAAAGTACTAGTAAGTATTCCTTATAAGCATGATGATGATGAAGTTATTGAAGATGTTGTTGGTAAGTAATGAATTGCGCATCCACAATTAAAAAGTTTCCTTGTATAAAGAAATAAACCATTTATCATCTAACATTAGGACCATTGTTGACATGTGAACTTAATGTCGATGGTTTAGCTAAGTCTACTTCAAACATCATTACAATAATTAAAGATAAGCTAAGGAAGCATGTCAAAAGTGTGTTGACTCGGAGACCATTTATGAACACCTATATAAGAAAGAAGAAAAGGACTGCTATGTAATTTACTTGTTGGCATGTTTTTGGGTTGGTTTGAACAATTATGTAAGTTGTACATGGTAGCATGTGTACCACAATAGTAATGTAAAGCACTTATTGGCATCTTTTTGGGTTGTTTTGAATAATTAGGTAACGTTGTACATGGTAGTCTGTGTACCACAATAGTAATGTAATCTTTGGTGATTATTGCGTGTAAGTGACATGGTTTAAGTATGTGTACTGCTGTCTAACTTTGATGTGATAACGATTTAGACATTTTTTTCAATCTAAAACACTAATTTAAAAGAGCAATTAGAACTTGTGTGAATGGTCAAAAAGCCTAAAAAAATAAAAACTATCCAGTATGTGAATTTGTACTTTAAGACATTGTAGCATCAAGGTAACCCAGAGGCGGAAGCTGCACTGCACGCAGGTTGCACGAGGCGAGCGCACGAGAGACGTAATCTGCACGAAACAAAAGTCGCACTAGAAGCGTAGCGTACTGCAGGCAGAGACAAAGACTAGAGGCAGAGCTACTTTGGCCCATTAGTCTTAATATTTACGCTATTTCCCGTTAATTTATTGACTCATCAGCTGCTATCGGCCCATTCATTAGTTATTGGGCTTTTTGTATTTACTTTAATTTAATTTATGATAAGGATCAGCTCGCGTATTTTTTTTTTCAATAGGTAGATGATTAATAAGATTGGTGGTCCACTAAATGTAAGTGGTTTTACCTAGGGATGACAACAAAACCCGCACCCGTGGATACCCGCATAGATTACCCACAATGGGTACTAAACGAATAGTTGTTAAATGGGGGGTGGAGATCATGGTACCCGCCCCACGGATACCCGCATATACATTACAATTATTATTTTATTAAATATATATTATATATTATGACATTTTTTAGAAATAATTTTTATTTTCTATATTATTTGATATTTTTCGGTGGATGAACTCATAATAATACAATTTTGTAGATACATATAATATATTATACAATGTTAATATAATATGTAGTTATATTATGCTATATAATTTTTTTATGTTAAATTATTAAATACCAATGGATATCCTTTTTTTTTTAAGGCAAAAGAGAGGAGAGAGGCCTCGTTAAAACCTTCTGATGCAAAACCCTCCTTAGGGAAAAAACACCAAGAAGGAAAAAGAGTACCCCCGTCTAAAATTTATTAAAAAAAAGGAAAAACAAACAAACATGGGGGGACTAGACCAAAACCCATGAGCAGAAACAAAATGGAAAACCGCAAGAAAGAGACACCCGCCTAAAAAGAAAGAACAAAACTTGACATGCACAGGCATCACAATAATGGCTTTCATCCCAACTACGTTGGCACCAAAGCCATTAACAATCATATGCAAAGCACATCAAGGGAAGACAAAGTAAAACCTAACCCTAAGGTGAGACAATTATAACTAAAGGTTTCAAAAAGCAAACAAGCCAAAAGGGGCACAATTACTTAAATCTATAACAAGGACGACCCAATCTATTATTAAAGAAATCTTCATAAAGAAACTTAGGCAATAATTCCACCAGATGAAGCCAGAGATTCCAAGGCCATGAGCCGCTAAACGATCCGCGCAGTTATTCCCTTCACGAAAGATATGAGACACAAGGAAAGTCATATGCTTTGTTAGAGCAATGCAGTTATTCCATCTATTCTTAAGTCGCCAAGGCACAATACTTTGATTCTTAAAAGCACCAACAACCAACTGGGAATCACACTCCAGCCAAAGGTGATGCCAACCCTTCTGATAGGCAGTCTCAATGGCAGTCTCAATTCCATGAATACCCGTTACCGCGTAAATATCTGTGGGTATTAACAGGTATGGGTATGGGGAAAGTACTACCCGCACCCGCTTTGCCCCATTGCCATCCCTATTTTGTCAAAAAAAAAAAAAACTCTCTGAATTTATAGGAAAGTCAATAATAATATTTGTATATCTCTCTTAATTAAAAAATAAGAAACATACTCTTAATTATCTTTATCTTTATATCTTTATATATATAAAGCGAGAAACGTCTCCCGCAATTTTTTCCCGCGAGATTCACCCGTTCCCTCTTCTTCCTTTCTTCCTCCTTTTTCCAATCCTCCCACGTGTTCCAAACCTTCTGCACACAGAGACATTTTTCACTCAGAGAAACCCTGCAACCATGCATTGGTCACTGAATCGGTACCTCGAGAATGACAAGAGAAGGGAGAAACAGAATCAATGGGAAAAACTACATTCCTTTTTATTTCCATTCCACTACTGCTTACCAATTAATGCAGGTAGTCAAGTTTCATTTATTTCATCTCAGAACTTGCCAACGATCATTCCTCCTTCTCGCCTTCTCAATTTCAAAAATTTTGAATACATCGATTTGAAACTCCGTCCGAGATCCGAGAATCCTCCTCTTTTTCTTCTTCTCAATTTATTTCATGAGCATCGATTTCATCCGAAATGCAAAACCTCAGACGAGATCTGAGATCGACGAAGACGTCGTCGCGAGCGAAAGTGGACGCAGATTTCGTCGGTGAAGTGCGAAAAGCAAATGGAAGAAAATCGAAAACTCGACGATCGCCTCTTATCCGCCCAGTCCCAAACTCTCGAGGATCTCTTTGTTGGAATCTCCTCATCCTTCTTTGTGTCTCCTTGCCTCTCGCAAACGATGACAACAACCACGAGTGGCGACCACCACCTCTCATCTCCCTCTCGGATATCGCCCTCTCGATCTCCTCTCGGTTCTCACCTCGGCCACTACCACCTCTAGCAAGCGTGATTTGCTCCGAATATGCCCAGATTTGCTTCGAATCTGTCCAGATCTGCAATGTCTCAAATCGGCGGCGATGGTGGCGGACGACGTCTTTGTTGGCTTACATTCGTAAACAACTTTCATGGTTCTTCTTCCACGAGGTTCTATTTTTTCCCCTGTAATTTCACGCTCAGAATCCAATTTTTCTCGCAAAGTTCTCTCTCTCTTCTATAAATCCATTTAATGGTATTCTCTCGGTTCTCAACAATTGGTAATAGTTGGGACTTGGGATATTTCAAACCCCGGCACTAACGAGTGCATTTTCTCTGGTTCTCACAGTTAGACAATTTCTTGCCCGATGTTCATCGCCTCCATTTAGAAGGCCTCCTTAATTTGTTTTTTTTTTGTCATTATTTTTAGCAGCTTTGGGTTTTCATCTCTCTTTGTGTTGGGTTTCACTCTTTGTCAAAGGTGCCATCTTTTTGGGTTTCCATTATTGTTTTTTTTGTGTTTATGTGGTTTGGTTTAGATGTGTGATTGTTTGGTTAAAGAGTATTTTGTTTTGGTTTAGATGTGGTTTGCTCTATTTTTATTTTATTTTTTATTATATAAATAAACTAGAGTCATGCGGACTGGTTGGTTCACCACCTCTCTGCAAACGAACGAACGCATCGGTGAGGAAATAAGCGACATTTTTTCATTTTGCATTTTGCAGCATTAGTTTGTTATTGGCTTCCATTGAGACCGATTCGCCTTACGCCTCTATTTTTCGCCCTTTCGTCTTCTTTCTGCACTCCAAATGTCATAGCCTGCATCTTCTCAATGGTACTCTCATACGTTTGAAAGGATTTTGTAAGTGCAAGACCAGCTACAAAGATGTTCAAGAGCAACTGATTTACCGCTCCATTTTGGCATGAGAACAATCGCACCGAATGGCTAGATAAGATGTTCTTGGGGTTTGTTAGTTTATTTTTTTTTTATTAGTTTCTTTCTTCATTATCCTTGAATTTATGTCTTTTCCTTTTCAGGTTTGTTCGTTATGTCTTTTGCTTTTGGGGTTTGTTGTTTTATCATTTTTTTATTTGTTAGTTTCTTTCTTCATTATCCTTGAAATCAGGTTGGCTTTGCATTTTGACAACAAAACGAATTATAAAATGGGTCCATTATTTCAAAATCTAATGGGGTGGAGTTCACTGTGGAAGAGGGTCAGTTTCACCTTCCACAGTCTAATCCCATTTTGATCATTGTTTATCCTTCGGTAATCCATTTTCTTCCTTTTTTTTTTTTTTTTTTGTAATTGCTATCTTTTACAGGTCCAAGGATATCATGGGTAAGAATTTATTGGTTTAATATTTGGGCTGAAGGTTAGAAAAGGTAAAATTGTTTTGTTGGTATCTAAAGCAAACACATGATAGAAAGTAAGGGGGCCATCTTTTATTCTGTGGAACCACGGTAAAATACTTCGACTTGATTTTCTCAGGAAAAAACTATAATTGTTTGCATTTGCTTTTTGTGTTCTATTTTCAGGGTGAAATTAAACCTGGGACTGATATCCAGTGCAGTTACAAATAGATGCATGTTAACATATCAGCCGAGAGTTGGTATTTCTCTTATAAATCTGATTGGAATTATTGATTTACTTGGAAAATCTAATGTAATTAATATGGGATTTGTTATTGTTACGATTATGCCAATCAATGATGGTGATAAAGGTGCACCACTGATCAACAAAACCGAATGAAACTTGCAAGATCACAGAAAAACAGATTAAGAAGTAGAACAGAAGAAAGAACACAGTAGAGTTATAGTGGTTCGGTAGTGACAGGGTATCACTCCTACATCCACTCTTCAAGGCACATTTCTGGTATTATTGATCTTCACAGAGAGATTACACAAGTGTTTCACTCAAACCCTCACAGAGATCTCAGCACCTCACCACTTCTATCGAAAAAATTAGAGATAACTTCTCCCACAAGCCAGACTTATATAGCCACTCAATTCCCTACCCGATTCTGTTACATTAGTTTTAACCAATCACTAACTAACATAACTAACTGAATACATAGGGAATTAATAAAACAGTGGGCTATCACTAAGCTTGCTAAAGCATTAACCAACTAACTACCTTATGAAGATCCACAATTAACAATTCTCCACCTTGGATCTTCACTAAACAGGCCATAGTTGGAATGCTTCAGGTTTCTAGCAGAAACCTCAGTGATCATGAGCTCCAACATTCACCAAATCAAGGCAGTGACTAAATTTGGTTGTTGGAACTACTTTTGTCAGCATATCTGCAGGGTTATTCTCTGTTGGCACCTTCTTCACTTCCACAATCCCTTGAGCAATGATGTCCCTAATGTAATGCAACTTTATATCAATGTGCTTTGTCCTCTCATGGAAAACTTGATTCTTAGAGACAAATAGCACTTTGACTATCACACCAAACCGACATACCGCCGCTTTGCCTTCTAACTCACCGACTGCACTCTTGAGCCAAATTGCTTCCTTTACAGCCTTCGCCAGAGCTATGTACTTGATTCTGTGGTTGATAGAGCAACAATTGATCGCAAATTGGCCTTCCAACTGATAGCACTACCATACAATGTGAAAATATAACCACTCAAAGACCTTCTCTTGTCAATGTCCCCAGCAAAATCTGCATCTACAAAACCTTCCAGCCCCTTGTTCCTGTCTGCAGTATTTCCATAGATGAGACCAACAGATTTTGAACCTTTGAGATACCTGAAAATCCACTTGACCGCATGCCAATGCTCTCTTCCTGGATTCCCCATGAACCTACTCACCATGCTGGCTGCAAATGCTATGTCAGGTCTAGTGCAGACCGTGGCATACATAAGGCTGCCAGTAGCATTAGCATAAGGTATATCAGCCATATGCTTATGCTCTTCATCAGTTTTGGGACACTGATTTATGGAGAGTTTAAAATGACCTCCAATAGGTGTTGTGACAGGTTTTGACTCCACCATATTGAACTTCCTGAGAACCTTCTCAACATAACTGGTTTGCTTCATAAAGAGTATTCCCTGAGATCGATTTCTGGTAATTTCCATCCCAAGAATTCTGTTTGCAGCCCCCAAATCTTTCATTTCAAACTCTGCACACAAGAGCTTCTTCATTTTTCTGATTGCATCCAAGTCTTCACTAGCAATTAACATGTCATCCACATAGAGTAGAAGATAGATGAATTTCCCTAAACTTTCCCTTTTGAAGTAGACACAACTATCATAGGAGCTTCTATTGTATCCTTTTGAGATCACAAAGGAATCAAATCTAAGATACCATTGTCTTGGAGATTGCTTGAGTCCATACAATGATTTCTTAGGAGATGCACCAAATTCTCAACGCCTCTTTTCAACAAATCCCTGGCCGATTCATATAGATCTCTTCTTCTAAATGACCATGCAAAAAGGCTGTTTTGACATCCATTTGTTCAAGCTCAAGGTTGTAATTAGCCACTAAAGCCAAAATGACTCTAATGCTAGTATGCTTTACCACAGGAGAAAATATTTCCTTGAAATCTATTCCCTCCTTTGGGTAAAACCTTTAGCAACAACCCTAGCCTTGTATCTCCCTTCTCAACTCCTGGAACTTCAGGTTTTCTCTTGAATATCCACTTGCAGCCTATGGTCCTCTTGTTAGGAGGTTTCTCCACAAGCCGCCAAGTCTCATTCTTCAAGAGAAGTCAATTCATCCTCATTCTTTGCCTTCCACCGCCACATTCTCGCACTTGTAATGACCTTTCGTAGCTGGTTGGATCTCAATCTAGTTCTTCATTCTCTATGCTCAAGGCATAGGCTATGATATCAAAGATAGCCATACCTTTCAGGGCCTTGATTTCCTCTCTCTCTGCTCTCTAACCGCTTGATAACCGTGAGTCACTAGCTGCAGAAACAGACTTCACAGATTCTCGCTTGTGTAGGTGACATGGACTTCTTAGGTGTAGCTTCCTCCACCTCGCAATTGATCCTCCGATCAGTAGCCTGTGACAATGTAGGACCCTTGCTAACCTCTTCAAGCATGTCTTCTTCTTTGAATATCAAATCCCTGCTGATAACCATTTTACCTCCACCTCCAGAACATGTTATCCACACCTTGTATCCTTTTACTCCATCAGGATACCCAAGAAACAAACCTTTCTTTGACCTTGGCTCTAGCTTTCCTTCATTGACATGAATGAAAACAGGGCAGCAAAAAATCCTAAGGTTTTCATAGCTAGGTGGCCTGCCATTCCACAATTCCTCTGGCACCTTCATCTTGATTGCAGCCGAAGGAGATCTGTTGATCAAATAACAAGCTGTGCTCACAGCCTCTCCCCAGAAAGTCTTGGCAAGTTTGGCATTAGATAGCATGCATCTCACCCTCTCCAAAATAGTCCTATTCATCCTTTCGGCTAGACCATTTTGTTGAGGGGTTGATCTTACAGTTTTATGCCTAACTATACCATTATCTTTGCAAAAACCAGTGAATTCTTCACTCAAATACTCTAACCCATTATCAGTCCTGAGTACCTTTATTTCCTTCCCAGTTTGCTTCTCCACCAAGGCCTTCCATTGTTTAAAACATTTAAAGGCTTGGTTCTTGTGTTTCAACAAATACACCCACACCTTCCTTGACCAATCATCTATGAAAGTAATGAAGGATCCCGCACCTCCCATGGGTGGGACCTCACGCCCCCAAATATCGAATGTACATACTCAAGAACACCTTTAGTTGTATGCAATGTAGTGGAGAATTTAGTCCTTTTCTGTTTTCCATATAGACAATGTTCACAGAAATCTAACTTTTCAAAATCCCCATTACCAATCAATCCTTGCTTATATAATTCCTCTAAGCCTTTACCACTAACATGAGCAAGTCTAAGATGCCATAGTTTTGTGGAATTAGGCTTAACAGCAGAAATTAAACCAGCAGAATTATCAACAGTCTTACCATGTAATCTGTACAAGCCTTGCTTCCTAGTGCCCTGCAGAATTAGCTTAGAATTCTTCACGACTTTGAGAATTCCCTTCACTGTTGAAAGAGCGACCTCCTTGGTCCAAAGACTCCAAGAGAAATGAGGTTTCTCTTGAGTTCAGGCACATGTCTTACCTGAGTGAATGCTTTAACCGATCCATCTTGCATCCTGATCTTGACAGTACCAATACCAACAACTTTGCAAGCAATGTTATTCCCCATTAATACTCTCCCAGCATCACTTTCTTGATAAGAAACAAACCATTCTCTATGTGGTGTCATATGAAAAGTGCATCCCTAATCCAAGATCCACTCATCAACTGCAGTTTCATCGCCATTCGACAAAACATCACACCTTTCATAACTATCATATCCATCACCAAATCTGCAATATCATACTCCCTTTGTTCTTGTTGTTACCATTCCATTTTTTTCTTCCTCTCGTGGCAATCATTTCGAAATGTCCTTCTTTGTGACAGTGAAAACAAGTCTTCTTTGTCTTAGGCTTTCCTTCTTCTTGTTCTTGCCCTTTTCCTTCCTTCTTCTCAGATTTCCTCGAGCAAACAGACCTCCGAGTCCACAAAGATCGATTTAAGATCATTGATCTTCCTCTTCATTTCCTCATCAATGTGGTCTTCACTTCTTCAATTGTGAGAGTTTCCTCCCAAACATCATAGTGTCCACCAAGTTTTCAAAAGAAGGTGGAAGTGAACAAAGTAACATAATTGCTTGATCCTCCTCAGATATGGTGACATCAAGACTCTTCATATCAAGAACAAGTTTCGTGAACAGAGAAACATGCTCCTTGATAGAAGACCCTTCTTCCATCTTCAGTTGATGCAAGCTCTTCTTCAGATACAGCTTATTGGTTAAAGATTTGGTCATATAGAGACTTTCTAGCTTTAACCAAAGTGCTGCAGCATTGTCAATTCCCGCGACCTCCCTCAAAACTTCATCACCAAGTGAGAGAATAATAGTGATGTGTCCTTTGCTGATCTTGTCTTTCCTTTCTTTATCAGTTAGAGTAGCCAGCACCTTTTTATCACCAGTCAAGGCATCTTCTAACCCTTGATGAACCAGCAAAGCCCTCATCTTGATCCTCCACAGCCCGAAGTCATTATCCCCGGTAAACTTCTCAATGTCGAACTTTGCTCCTCCCATGGTTGAAAATCGGAACAAAACACCTTTCTTGATCCCTTTCTTGGTCCCAAACCCGAAACCACAGCTCTAGATACCAGTTGTTACGATTATGCCAATCAATGATGGTGATAAAGGTGCACCACTGATCAACAAAACCGAATGAAACTTGCAAGATCACAGAAAAACAGATTAAGAAGTAGAACAGAAGAAAGAACACAGTAGAGTTATAGTGGTTCGGTAGTGACAGGGTATCACTCCTACATCCACTCTTCAAGGCACATTTCTGGTATTATTGATCTTCACAGAGAGATTACACAAGTGTTTCACTCAAACCCTCACAGAGATCTCAGCACCTCACCACTTCTATCGAAAAAATTAGAGATAACTTCTCCCACAAGCCAGACTTATATAGCCACTCAATTCCCTACCCGATTCTGTTACATTAGTTTTAACCAATCACTAACTAACATAACTAACTGAATACATAGGGAATTAATAAAACAGTGGGCTATCACTAAGCTTGCTAAAGCATTAACCAACTAACTACCTTATGAAGATCCACAATTAACAGTTATATGTTTATGTTATTTAACTTTTGGAACAATAAAAATCTGTTTTCTCTGCACAAAACTACCATTTTCTGTTTTTGGTTTTGTATTCTCTATTGTGTCTGCCATTTAAATTTGTAAAGAAGCGATTTTTTCTGTTTTATGATGAGCGTAATTTATTTCTTTACCATGATAATGAATCTTCATGATCATGGGAATGAAATGCGGGTGATTCAAAGGGATAAACAAAATTATTTAGCTGTGAAAGCAATGTGGAACAAGACTATTTTGTTGTGTTTTGTAATATATATATATATATATATATATATATATATATATATATATATATATATATATATATATATATATATATAGTTAAGTAGACTGTTTATTGAGGGTGGATGAAGGGGGAAATTCCAGATCTGAGGTTGATCACATTATTCGTTGTTATAACAACTGGTGGGGTGAAGATGACTTTGAATGAGGTTGTTATTATAAAAACTTGAGATGTGAAGATGACTTTGAATGGGATTGATGTAGTTTCAGTCCTTGATCCAAAGATTGTTTAAATAATCCTTATGATTCATGTGTACTTTATCTTAGGAGTTAGAGCTGGTCATTTGTAGAGTGATAAGTACTAAACCGTAATTACTTTGCAGATGAAACTACTAAATTCTGCAGACACTTAATGTCCATATTTACCAAAGAGCATATGTAGGTATTGTTTACACTAAAATGCTCTTTATTTGAGAGTTCTCCCTGTTCTAAATCTCTTTCAACCATTTTATCTTGAATTCTTATTTGGTTAGGCCTTGACAAATACCTTATTTTAATGCTAAAAATTTTCATAGGTAATATTCTCGACGAGTTTTCAAATATGCATTCTGCTGCTTATCTTTTTCAAATTTATTCACCCTTTAAGCCCAACCTATTTTCAAATATGCACTACTTCAATTTTTTATTAAATTTTAATTGATCCTCATAGGAATCTTATACTACATATCATTTCAGGATACTTAGATAATCAAGAAGCAACAAAAATGACCATTGATGATGAAGGTTGAATGCATACAAGAGATATTGGATATTTTGATGAAGGGGGACGCGCATGCATTTGTGTGTGATGTCTCATAATATTATTACATTTGTTGTTTTCTTTATTCCCCTTATTTGTTTTCTTCTGGTATAGCATAAATGAGTGACACTACTCTATCAAACAATTAAAGTATATAAACCACTTTTCTTTTTTGTGGTGTGCTTAAACTTTCGGTGATTGGCTGTTTATAGAAGCCTATTTATTGGAGAGGGTCATAGTCATTTCTGCCTTGGTCTTAGCCTGTATTGCAGGAGGTATCTAATCCAAGACTAGCAACACTTTGTCAATTTTTTGCATAGTCATGCTCTCCACATTTTTCTAGCCTTTTTAACTATTACAATCTTTTGCATTGGTTTTGTTTTCTGTGACTTCTGCAATTTGTTTTGTCCTTTAATTTTTCTGTACTATTTTCACTCTTTTGTCTGTGGTTTCTGTCACTGAGTTTACTTTTCACTCCCATGTACAACTATGATAGATGTGGTTAGAGTTGCTGGATGGGTTGTTGAAGCGCAAGCAATTTATTCTTTAGAATTATAATTACATGTTTGTATCTGATAGGAACGGGGGTATTGCTGGAATTGACAAGAGGTTTGGGAAAACTTACTCTAGGAGGGGTAAGAGTGGTATGCCACTCAATTAGGAGATAGTGGAATTGCATCCTGCACCAACGTGCTGAGTTGGCATGATTGGAGAGAGAAAGAAGATCTGCTCACGTTGTACGTGAGGGAATAAAAGTAGAGGAGGGAACCATTTTTGGGTAGGCAAGAATTGGGTTGGAATTGGGCCATAGGAGTCAGTCACTCTCACTTGGAGAGAGTACTGCACTTTATCCTTTTCTTTCTTTGATCATCAGTACTGTCACAGTACTATTACTTGTAATTTACACTGAATTCCAAGTAATAGAACATTCCAATTCCTACTCAAATTCTGTTTTATTTTCACTATAAAGCGGATTGTGCCTCCCGCCCAACCCTCCCGCCTTGAATCCCTCTCTTCCATTCGTTCTTCCCTCTCTTTGTTTCAGCTTCCTTTTTCTCCACTCAATCATCCTTCTTCCATACTGCCACATGTTACAAATGTTCTGCTCACCCAGAAAAATCCTGCAACTAAGCAAACATGCAATGGTCCATCATTCGGTGCCTCGAGAATAGGGGAAAACAGAAACTAAAGAAAGAGAAAAGGTTCCACAGAAAACTGAAACGGGTGAGGGAAAGAGAGAGAGAAACCGAGAGCGAGGAAGGAGAGGAGAAGGGCGGAGCTTCACAGCTCCAGCACCGGCCATGAACGCCGCGGCGAGGGTGAGGGGTGGTGGCGCACCACCGCGCCATGGAAAGGAAGAACGAGGCTGAAATAGAGAAGAGAAGCAGAAATAGAACGAGAGAGAAAGAGAAAGGGAACTCGAATCAAAGAAGAAGAAAGCCTTGCATGTGTTAATCTGGTGAAGGTGAAGGAAGTACCAGCCCTGGATTCAAGAAATTGAAGAATAGAGATGGAGATTGAAGCTTAGGAACCAGCTTCCATGGAGGATCAGGTTCAGAAATTTGGGGTTTTCACCCCAAAGCTTTTAAGGATCAATAGGTAACATAGAACTACTCCTAAAAATCTCTCTTAGGGTTTCCCTTTCCTCATACATTATTCACCTCTGATTTGGTCTAATAAATTCTTTTTCTTTTTTTTTCTTTTCTGGAAAGCAGAATTAAGAGCTTGAGGGTTGTCTTCAATGGTTGTTGCGGCATGTCTCAGAAGCAGGGATCGGAGCCACCGCCAGCAGGGGTGGCTCACGTGGGTGTTCCCTGTTTCTAACCTTCACCCTCTTTCTCCTTCCTTCTCCTCCTTTTTTTCTTACTTTCTTCTTTTTCACTTCTGCCATTGTGGTAAGGTGGGTGCTCTATTAAGCTCTTCTTTATGTTGTATCATTTTCTTGCTGTTGGTGATTCCATCGTTCCACTCATATTTTTTGATTTTTTTGTTTTGTCAAAAAGGGGATTAGGGAAGGGGTGTTTGTTTTCTGATTTTGATTTTGGGGCTTCATTTCTTTTTTATATCATAAGAATATTATCGCTTCTTATTGTTCATAAGAACATCACATATTTACTGCATGTTGCTTTTCATGTATATTGGATAGACGTAGTGCCTTTGGATGATAATATTGCATTTTTGTTTTAATGATGTGATCGTACCATTTTTGTTTTCCTAATCTGATGCTTGACTGATGCATTTTTTTTGTTTATAATTTATGACTGATGAAAGGGTTAAACTTCATTCTGAATGCATGATATTCCTAGCTTTCACAAGTCTTTTTTGGGTTCTTATCTTATTTTTTTAATGCTGCATAATTTTATTGTTGCTTTATAGTATTTGGTAGCTGCAGTTATGTTACTAATTTTGGCGCTGCTTTATTTTAGGTGTGGAATAGTAGGCATTGGGCAATCAGTAATGCAATCTGATTCATGAAAGAATAGTAATGCAATCTCATTTTACCCAACTTGCTTTTTTTTACAAAATGGTTGGCAGGAAAATAATTTTTATTTAGTGTCATAAATTAAGATATTAATTAATGTGTTTGTCTTACAGGCTGTGATTAAAAAGAAGTATGGACAAGATGCTACCAATTTCGGTGATGAAGGTGGATTTGCTCCTAATATCCAGGTCCTTATGTGCTTCTTTTGGTTTTTGTGATCTAAGTGTTATCTAAAAGTAGTCCATGATTTGATTTCTCGCAATTAGTTGAGTCATTTATCTTATTTGCACATCATGGTTATTATTTTTTTAAAATTTATTTGTTTTTGTTGGTTATTACAATTTGGTGATTTTTGAGGGCATTGGTGATTGTTGCGGGTTTTGTGGAAATAGGTTGAGGGGATAGTAAAGCAGCTTGCTGCTGCTGAGGATCATGATAAGATAACTTCTGTGATCGAATTGTTGACTACGGAATTCACTTATTCACCACAAGCAAATCACTGCAAGGTTTGATTCTAGCTTGAATTTAAAAATCTGAGCATGTTAATATGTTATTGTTATTATTATTAATTTTTTTTTTATTTAACGAAGGGAGGGTTGATAAGCTTAGTTGCTGCTACTGTTGGGTTGACTAATGAAGCTGCTCAGCATCTTGAGTTGAGGGTTTACCACAAGTTGCTTGAATTTATTTGCGAGTCTGTGTGTATTGTGTGTGTGTGTGTTTTATGCATAAATCACACAACAGTAACTAATTCTTCCACTTCATACATCTGTGCTCTATATGCTTTGCAGGATCCTTTCAATAAACATGGAGACCCAGTTTGTAAAATTTTGATAGCTCACTATGATGAGGTTTGCACAAACCGCAGCTTCAGAAAATTTGTGCTTTTTTTTATTTTATTAAGGTAACTGTATCTTGGTGGTATGAATTCTAGGCTTTATTAAATGAGACCAAAATTTCTCTACTTACCCCTGAGGTTTGGACCAAATGTATATTCTCAATCGATTCTATTTTGATGGTTGCTCTCTATGATATGGTGTAGTGGAAGTAAAAAATAAAGAGAAAAGAGAGGGGGGGGAATAGCTATGGGTGTTGGTGAAATTTTTTTATTTTTTTTATTTTAGGAAGAGATAAGAGGTTAAAGGTAAGGAATGGCACGGGAAAGAGTTATGCAAGCTGGAGTTGGAGCAAGCTAACCTTCTCATTTTGAGAATTGGAAGCAAGAAAGAGAAAAACCGTGAATGTTCAGTTACCACTGAGAGCTATTCATTCAATATTCATGTATGTATTGCAATTCCCAGGAATTCGAAACCAATATATGGTGGCGATGCTTGACTTGCTAGAAACTTTATGCATAAAAATGTCAAAGTTTATAAAGGGCAGCTGATGTATTGAGAACAAAAGTGCTTGAAGAAAATGTTGGTGAGATAAAACTAGGTTTTTGAATTTTTGGTTTTGTGGGTTTATATTTTGGGGTTTTCTATCAATTTTCGGTTGATCTGTTTCTTCATTGTCCTTTGATTTATGTTTGATTATCTTTTATGTTTGACTATCCATGTGTTGCTAGACCCTGCAAGGATTGAATGGTGCAGGAAAATGTGATTGCTAGAAAATTAAGTGGAAGGATCAATGTTTGAAGTACTTTAAGAGGGGTTGTCACCTGATTGTCCTCCAGTGCCTACTGAGTAGCTTGCCCCTCATGGATCCTCTGCTAATATTAGAAGTATGTTTTTGTATTTTATTTGATGTCATATTTTTTTTTACAAGTATGCACTGCAATTTGTGTTTATGCGTTTGTCATTCTGCTGCCATGGGTTTCATCGGTTATATTTTTTATGTTTTATGCCTTTGCGTTTATAAAGTTTTCAGGCTTCTAAGTTTGACATTTAGCATCCAG
Source organism: Calophaca sinica (assembly GCA_037113605.1). Classification (NCBI taxonomy): domain Eukaryota; kingdom Viridiplantae; phylum Streptophyta; class Magnoliopsida; order Fabales; family Fabaceae; genus Calophaca; species Calophaca sinica. The sequence goes on from CM073737.1 coordinate 53,794,719, forward strand.
TGTGGAAAGTTATGGTGCATAGTCCTGTGTTTTTTAGTATGTTAATGCTTTTTATTTTTATTTTAATTACATTGAGAATATTGATGCTGCTTACTCAGGCTTGGCATAACAAAGCAATATCTAGGGATACTTGGTCTTGATTTTTGAGGAAGTTTCCCATGTTGCAACTTTTGAAGAGGTTTCTTTAGTTTGGCTAAGAAAGGGGAAAATGGCGTACATATAAGGGTGAAACATCTTTATTCAATCTATTTGGTGAGGTTCTCTGTGCTGATACATTTATTTTATGGTACATTGCTGAATATTTTTGTTGATTTGGTTATGATCTGTGGAGGTTGTGTAGCTAAATGTTGTAATTTTGAGATGGGAGGAGTATATAGCAATTCCATAAGCATAAAATATTCTTAATATGATTTTACTAGCTTTTTACATTTTGAGGGTTGGAGTAGGCTTTTCCTAATAGTCTATTTGCTTCTTTCTGCAGGTTG